>CM028758.1:2740100-3940100 GCA_016801395.1 Leptodermis oblonga
AACTCATGTGACATGCATTCATTGGTCAATTATTTGATATTAATAAAAATGTAACCAATGAATGCATGCCACATGACATGAGTTGCTATCAAAAAGTTGCTATAATTTGTTACTAAGAGTATCATTACTCTTTTTTAAAATTCACTCCAGGAAATTTCTTCAAATTTTTTTTTTTGGATTGTGAAAAAAGGAAAAAAAATAAAATATTTGTTTTCCTTTTTGGGCCGTGAGCTCAATACTCCGAATCCATTTCAGTTCTATGGGTAATGGGCTTGAGGCTTAGGAAAAGCCCATGCCCACCGCATTGCAATCGGGTCGGTATTGGAAGATTGTTACCGATACGTTCTCAGTGCCCGCCGGGAGGCCATTTGCGGTCCCGCGAGAACTCACCGACGGTCGTCATTAACCATTTCCGGTGAGTTCTACAATAAGATTTCCGAATTTGAAACATTGTACAGTTCTCTTTAAACTATGCTCTGGTCTGTCCATTTCTTCAGCTGGGTTTTGCTTTGTCTGGTTCACTAAATTATCAGTGATCTTTGAGCTGTGTTAATTTGTGTCTATATATATTTTACTTAGTATTGACTGTATTATAGTGTGTATATTCTGTGGAAAATTGGAAAATTTTCTTTTCTTTGCTTTTTGGGTTGTTTTAAGCTTGTGTTTTCTTCTGGTCTAGATTATTCTATGATGTAATATGATTACCCTGGCCTGAGAGCACTAAATTTACTTTTAGACTGAAAATTTGTAGATTCGTAAGTATCAGTGCAGCTTAGAATTTGGATTGAAGAGTAAAAAAGTTGATTTTTTTGTGGATTCTATGATCTTAGTAGTTTATTGTTAAGAGAATCAGTCACTTGTTTAATGTTGTGAATCTTTTGTTTCGATCATGTCATATGATGAGCGTTTTGGCCTGAATCTGCTGTGCCGGATTCATGTCTCAGTTTTTGGACATTTAGTTGAGATCAATGAGAGCTGATGTAATTCTAGTGGAATGTGGTTCTTGTTTTGGTGACTAGCTTTTACCTTAGTTTTATAAATTGTGTGTTTTTCTTCTCTTCCTCTTCATTGAACATAGGATATTGCAATGAGGAATTCAATGTATTATGGAAAAGCTTTATTTTTCATTTTTAAAGAAACATTTTCCTGTATTGTGATTGTTGCTTTTTTGTGCATTATTTCATTCTGGCTATGAGTCTTGTGGGCAAAAAAGTATCCATTGCAAGTGATTATGATTCCACAGTTCTTAAGCCCTTAGCCTTTTGAATCAGTTCACAAAGGGACTAACTGATTCAGTTACTATTGTTTAAAATTACACAATCAATTTGCATTAGTATTATTGCAGTTGCTGGTCACTCGTTTGTTGCCTTGTAGATTAATGTAATAATTTTCAATTATGGCAGGCAGATATGGGATTCGGAAACAGAGGGATTATTGGAGATAAATGGTCTTCGAGGATTCTCTGGCTTTGTGCTATTGGAAGTGCAGTTGGTATGCTATCCCTGTCGCATTCAGTTTTTTCTAACAAAAGAGGAAGATTTAAACATATCTTTTCACTTTTTGCGGCATAGTACTGACATATTATGCATCCCTGAGGGTGAATGACCAGTCATTATAGTTGGATTTCGCTGATTGTTTTAGAAATTCTCTTCACCTTTGATGGTTTTGATGGACTAAGCCGGTTCTAACATGAAAAGTCTCACGATAAACTTGAATGCTGAATCATTAATGTTTTTTTGAACTTGTATAATCGTTCATGAGTAATGTTTGTTTTCTTTTTCCAGTCATATTCTCCCTTCAGTTTTGGTAGTCTTATTATTGATTATCATATCTCGTAGGCTTTTATATGGTGGCTGTTGAAAGACAACAACAGAATAGGGCAAAAATGATGGCCGAAGCTTTGGGGGATGCAGGTTCAGGTGGAGAAGAATCTTGATCACAATTTCTCCATGTTCATAACTTGTACTGGAACTTCCCATTTGTTAGTTTCAAGGATGTTCCTCAAGTGTGTGTGTGAGATAATTTAGCACCCTCAGGATTCAGATGGTTTGCATCCTTTCCGGGCCGACTCCTACACAAGGTGTCGCAGCTGGACTAGGAGAAGCCGTAGGTCATCGCTGGTCCTCGGATGCCCGAACATGGAATGCTCACTAGTATTTGAGTTGTAGTACCATTTTCTCTTCAATAATTCTCAGACTAGGATGGTTTTTCGTTCGCGCTTTCTAACGATGGATGAATACTTCTTGGCTCACAACAATTTTGCTTTCTGTTGAGGATTCCCACTTATGTGAAGCCATTCTTTTCACTTCCTGTTTCTCTGTCTGAGGAGTGTGGAAATCTGGAGGCATATTTGGCAGACACAATGTGCATGAATAACAAATTAGCGTAACATACTGAAGCAATTTCAAGAGTGTGTTTCCTAAATCTTTGCATATCCAGTTTTCTTCTATGTGCTATATAGATGCATAAGCTTTCAAGGATTTGACAGCAATCCAATTCCAGGCCTTTTATGAGAAGAGAAATGGCTTCTTCAACAGACTTTTCTTGCCTGGGAATGCTACTTTGCATCCTTTTCTGCCTTGGCTCTGCTCATAGGCTCCTCCTAGAGCCCCATGAGCACAACAATATGGCACCATCCCTCCTAGCCCAGAGCCCTTCTGCCACTAACCAATACACTTTAGCGCCATCGCAGGCGCCAACCCCTTCCCCCAAGGGAAACATCCGCGAACACAGCTTAGCACCATCAGCTTCCCCAGTCTCTTCCCCCTATAACCAAATACAGGAAAGCAGCTTAGCACCTTCACAATCCCCAGTTTCTTTGCCCGATAGAGGCATATCCCCAGCCCCTTCTCCAACACCAGCCACTGTCCCTTTCCCTTCCCTCAGTGAGGACTATATTCAGCAAAAGCGAGGCAGCGAACCAGTGCTAGCTGGCCACATGATCACGAAGCCAGGCAGTGAACCAGTGCTAGCAGTCCAAGTGATCACGAAGCCAGGCAGCGAACCAGTGCTAGCAGACCACATGGTCACGAAGCCAGCCAGTGAACCAATGCTAGCTGACCACGTGGTCACCAAGCCACCAGGGGATGCTCTGCATCACACCACTCCAAATTTCGATAAACACCATGAGCATATGATGCCACCAGGGGCTGTTCTGCATCACACCACTCAGAATTCCGTTCAACAACATGAGCATTTGATGCCTAGGCACACGATCGGTAGTAGGCCAGTCCGTATTGAAGGTAGCCGCGACGATTCCATCTCAGCCAGGACAAGTTCAAACTCTGCATATAAGATCGGACATGGGAATCCAGAAGATGAACTTGACATCTTATATGAAGAAAGACCTCCAGCAAGCATTAACAATCATGTTGCAGAAGATATATTCGGTGGATTAGCAAACATTAACCCCTTGCTTGACTAATCCATCCAGTTCACAACAAGATATGATATAGCTAATGTTTATGCCAGTTTTACAGCTTCTAAAGTTGAAATTAGTAAGTAAAAGCGCGAAAATAATCAAAGCCATTGAGGAAAACCTTCAATGATGATAGTATGTTTAAAGAGATTTGCTACCTTTGATCAAGCCAGTTCTTGCAGAGGATTTAGTGTAAGGAAACCTTATTTGTAAGTTTTACTTCATGAACTATAAAGATACTTCAGAAATGTGTCGATTTTCGAGTAGAGGGGTGCTGTAGAAATAACCTATACTTTATCTGCATATTTCACTACCATGTTGCACAAGAGTTGATACAAAAAAACAATTGTTAGACTTGCACCATTGTTGATCTATAACTTATGTTACAACTAAACGCCTGCAAAAGTATTCACAGAGATCTCAAAGTCGTCTGTCTCATTCATTCTTTTCCGAGTGGCATCGAATTTGATCTTGTGAGAGTTTCCGGCATAAGTCTAGGAGAAATACTGGACGAAATAGAAGCATATGGTCTAAGGAGAGGTGAACCAACTCTGCTTGAATTTTCATTAGAAAAAGGAGAGTGACCACCACTTATTATGATGGTTGGAGGCTGCAACTCAATCTCAGTGTCAGCAGGCGCATGCCGAGGACTATCGAGCAACTGCTGGTCATCGTCATCAAGGGATGCCAATGTGCTCGTCTCGGTTCTAATGGTGGAGTCATCAGCAAACATTCCGTGCCTTCTCTTCCTCCTAGCTTCCTTGCCCCAACCATGGATAGTCTCTCGGATTCGCTGTGGAATTAAGGCAGCCTTGTAGTTCGAACCCATCTGGACAGAAAGAAAGATTGCAAATCATTGTTTTAAGAACATGAAATCAAACCTTTGAGGCTTTCAAAAACAATATATTGCACAAGTCATTATGAAGTTGCAAATAATCACAAAGCTCATAAGCTGTATTATGAACATTTGTAGTTCTAATGAGCAGTTATTGGTTTCGAATTCAGCGAATTCACAACCCGAAATTATACCTGAGTCACAAGAGCATAGAGTGGCAAGGTACTATAGCTGCACAGAAATTGTCCAGCAAATCTGATAGAAGAAACAATGGAACCTTCAATCTGAAAGTTGATATGACTAATGCAACATATTAAGGGTCACAGAAAAGAGGTTTACATACCCCAGAACCAACCGAAGATACACGACAGTGTGGTTCTTTATAAAGCATGAACTATAGCCAAATTGCCACTGTAAAGCAAATAAACCTTCATTAGCAGTAACTAGAAGAGGGCACATTATTGTTATCTGAAATAAAGACTATGAACATCACAAATAAAAAGTTATTTTCAAAGGCATGTTAAGGAAAATAAAACAAGGATCTAGCATAGAAAGTGAAATACCCAGAACCAGAAAAAAGAGGCCAGCTCAAATGCATTCTGCAAGAGAAAATATAGAAAGATGAGAGTCGGCGTCAGAAACTGCTTGACATTAGACCACAACCCGAATTTGTGAGCATTGCTTACCTGGAAGAGAATAAAGTGAATCAAAGACAACAAAAGCTGTGGCTTCTTGAACCAGAAAAGTTCATCTCGTGGCTTTAACTTTGCTTCTAATGATGCAGTTATTCCGGCACTCTCCAATGCCAAGGTTGCAATAATATGTTGTAGTTTTGTGCCAACCAGTAGAACCAGCTTCATGATACCAAAAGAGAATAAAGGAAATCAGATGACAATGACTTCGAACGGAACAGTTTAAGCCTAAGTGTCTGTTACAAATTCTAAAGCAATACCCACAGAATCAGAATCTCAACATTTTCTGATTAATTATGTAAAAGCCTAGGTTTTATTATATTTTTTTCCCTTTCCCTTTAAAGATACTAGCTCTCCATGTTATAGTGAAAACTCAAAGTCAGTGCAAAATAAAAACTAATGTAATTCTACTCTTCAAATCAGTCAAATTCAATTAAATAGAGAAAACTTACACTAATCGGAATTAATGCAATCCAAAAATAAAGATTTGATCCTGCACTTGTAAGAGATTCATAACATTAAAGAGTTATCTAGTGGACGATTTACACCCGACATGGGTTGTGCAATAGAAAGGTGAGATCTTTAATGAGTTACTGCCATAATTTTGGAATGCAACAGGTTGGAATATGATTATATTATGCTGGCATACCTTTGATATTGAACAACATAAAAGCCACAACAAACCCCCAGAGAGGACCACTGCAAGAAATTTAACAAGAATAATTACAAAAGCTGCTTATCTAATGCACTCTACAGAAATTATGATGCCACAAAGCCCAGTTAATCAAGAGTATTCTCTGCAGTTAATGCTCTGAGATCAGAGGCAAACCAAATGACGATCAGAAATAATTTGTTTGATGATGCCAAATATGCAAAGGAAGCCAAATGCAATAGTCTGATGGTGTTCATATACAAAAAATGTTCCTAGTTAGTTCATACACTATCACCAACTACGAATGCAAGATCATATTTCCCCTATTGGTCCATAGTTCATTTACAAATTAACATAAACCTCAAAGCAAATAATAATGGGAAATGAACCAAAGCTTAATGATACAAATTTGTTGCTTAGGCATGATTAAGCTATTCATGGGGTTCCCTTACCTCACACCAACAATCCTTTGGAATTCTTCCTCCATGGAACGAATCATATAGCTGTGAAAATCATAGGTTGATGTAAGGTTGTGTTTCTGCCATGAATAACAAAAACAAAAATCAACACCAACCAATTGAAGCCTGATACTGTTGAGTGGCACATAAGTCATATATGATAAGTGTGAAAAACATAAAAAGAAATGAAAATAGCTCATGAAGACACAAGTACCACAATAAAAAATTGGGGACTTCAAGGACCTTTTGATGGTAGAGATAATAAATTTTAAGTCCAACATCGATGCTTTAAACTTAATGAGACATGCATTATGTAAACCAGAGAAAAAAGAATCATTTCACTGAGGCATACCGCAATAAACCCCTTCCGGAGTGTCAGGTAATCAGCACGAACCACTGAGCGTCCAAATTGACGGAAAAAACAAGTCTGAAAAATGTGAAAGAACAGTAGTTCCAAAAGGAATACAAAATTTAATAATCATTGTCATCTATTCACACATAAAATGAGATGGAATGATTTAAATAACACCCACAGAAAGATGAAAATATTGTTTGGTACATAACTACCTCAAATGAACTACTTGCCCTCAATCTCAAGTAAGCTAAGTGGGTAAGTAAATTTGTTCATTATTTTTCAAAACCAAACCACAAAATGTTAATACCAGAGGTCCCAATTCAGGTTCTAATACTACTACCCCTTTGCACATTGTTCAAAAATACATTATGAACTACTATTACTAGCACTGAACAGTAGTCAGCTGCATGAATATGGAAAAAGATAGCAGTCAACATACCACCCAAATTAGTAAACGATTTCTGGTCAAAGGATTTGATGTATGGACTCTAACGAAAGTTGATTGCCTTCGCATTGTCATGGCTCTGGTGATTGCTGCAACAGAATAATTCTTATTATTGACTTTCCTTTTAGTTGATATTGATTAGAGAAGTGAATTAGGTAACAGTTCTTCTGGAGTTGATTTGATGATCAAATTTCAATAAACATAGATGAATCATATGAAAGTGAACGGTAAAAGTTGTAGCTCATATTGGTTATGACAGAAAGAATCAACTACTTGGGCATTGCTAACTTTGCTTCTTGATGCTCTATATTCATAAAGTGCAGAAGCAGAGTTCCCATATACTTTTTTGTCATTATAAGAACAGAAAAATAATCTTGTCCTAAATGTTAGAGGACTTCGATCTTTTTATGGACATATGCGGGACAAGTGTCCCATAACAAAATTTGCTCCATACTTGCCTGTGAGTGTATCGCATTGGACCCTACGAGCCTCATCCTCCCACATCCTCCAACTGTGTATCTGGTCAGGTATTGCATATCAAACATTCAGTGATAGGACAACTTAAAAAGCACCAACCAGAAAATAAACAAAAGGAAGCATGACATAAGCAGGCAAGCTTCATGTAGTATCTGTATCATAGCATTCAGTCAAAACAACTATAACTCAATTAGCTACATATCTTCAGCTTTCAAGTCTGTACCATAAACAATACATTGCGAGATCTACCTAGTGAAATTTGCTAGCAGCATAAAATCTGAATAGCAATATTTTTTACAACAAAATAAGGCATTAAAGTTATAATCCCCACCGCAAAAGAGCTCCCGCATCAAATCCTGATGAAATTGGAAAGATATTAACAAAGGCAAAATGAAGCACGATACCTTAACAATTGCCAGCAACATTGTCAAGCAGCTGTAAGATATGTGTGTAACTGCCATAACAAAGATGAAGCGATGCAGTTGCTCAAGGCCTTCATATGACACAAATGGTTCATGATTCTGTGCAGAAATACATTACGAGACACCTACCTTAGTTCAGAAGCAATGCATTGGAAAATAGATGAAAAAGTGCCCAGGTAACAGCTGTGGCAGTTCATATAGAAAGTCAAACATAAGTAAGAAAATAACAGAAAATTGTCGATTCCATGTTAAGCCAGTAATTCAATTGCTCACTAACACCAAGAGCACCTTCGAGTAAACTTCACATAGGATTCAACACAATATTCTGTATTGTTATTCGAATAACTAACTTGCCTCTCCGCATTTATTCTGATTCATGCCATTTAACATTCTCCTATTTGATTGAGGAAGAAGAAAAGCTTCCAAAAGCTTCCGGTGATTCGAATCGCTCTTTTCCTTTAGTTCATCTACTTCACCTCTAGAGCAGGGAGCAAATACATCGTCATAAAACTTCGATGGAATGCAAATATTGGAGATTGTACTTGCTGTGGCAGTTAGTAGGAGAGATATAAATCCAAGAAGCATCAACTCTGCATTCACAAATTCCAACAATGATGATGGAGGTTCACACTCAATCAAAGCAGAAAAGGTATAAAAAATACGAAGCAAGTAACACAGTGGTTCAAATATTTTAACAAGTTGCACAACGAATCAACAGTAAGTACCTTCTTTCATTTTTTCAACAGCCGCAAGCAAAGGTTTCCGATTGGTTTTCCTCAACCACTGTGTGGACAGAATACAAATGCTCATCAAAACAAAACAAAACAAAATAACTGACAGCTAAGATCATATCATGGTAATAAAGCAAAAGCACAACCAGTATGAATTGATCAAAGAAGGATATAAAAAGAATAATTTCTTGAAGATAAACAAATGAATCAGATTTTATAGGGCAGAACAGAGAATCACATTAAAAGAACTAAAAAATGAAGCAAAAAATAATCAAAATCCTGTCCATATTATTTCTATCATCAAAAGCATATTGTTTCATTTGCTATTAGCACAACAAGATGGGAAGAGAACAGTATCACTCAAATTTCATAGCAAAATGGAGCCTAACAAGAAAATAAACATTATAACTTACTATTTCATTAATCATCAAGATTCAACTTTCAAGGGAAGTAAAAAAGAAAAAAAAAATATCCATGGCAACCTCAGTCCATTTAAGCTAGGCAAAAGCATATGGAGAAGCTTCAGACTATAGAGTGGAGAGTCATCATCACTTACATGGCATAACCGGTGGATGGATCGCTCCACAAGCAGAGAAACAGCAACAAATACAGTCAACACAGAAGCAACTGACCAAGTTGGGGTCAGTGCTAACGACCTGGATTCCTTAGGATCTCCCGACATTTTAGCAGACTTGGTTGCTTCAACGATAGCAAAACTTAAAAATCACAACTTTTTTCAACCCACATCAAATAAGAAGTTGAATTCTTTCCACAGCCCCCAAAATTACGCCTTCCGTGAACGAAGGCGGAAATTAAAAATCAAACCACTTGTATTGTCTCCTTGCTATTTTCTTTTCCTCGTCAAAGTCACTCAATGTGGGTGCTTTTTCAAACTCCTAAGCTTAGAATTTAGCAGAATAAAGCAATCTTATCACATTTGAGTCAAAGACCGAAATTTCATGAAATTTCCATTCTTGATTTGTATCAACTTCAAACCAAAAAAGCCACTTTACAGAAGCAAAATAGAGGCTCGAATAGGACACATGAACCTAAAGGGAAACAATCCCTTTAGGGAAAATGTGCCCTTTTGGTCACTCGATGAATCTTGACTAGATTCAAGCTCTAGGAGGCTCGGCAAATAAAGTAAGGACTTTAAGATAATGCTGCTGAAAGTGAGATGCCAAACGGCATTGCGGTCTAGTCTGATCGATCTCCTTCACCTTCAGATTCAAAGATTCAAAAAAGAAACCTCTCGTTAAAGGATCTCTGAAAGAACTACCTTTTGTGGAATTTGTTCCCTTTTGAGCGTGTGATCTGAAGCCCGGAACAGTAAAGCATGTACTGTCTCAAACTATGAAGAAGTTTCCTGGGATTTTCAGTTTTGTACCACTTTTATTTGTTTTGGTTCATTTGATGAAGAGAAGAAACGGGTCAGGCTCAGTGTTCTTAGTTTTTACAACTCGCGAATCGTGTACTAAGTTGTCAATCAACCGTCACCAGGAAAGATTTTCAGACAGTGAATGCATATGCATGCTCATTTTCAACCATTTCTTTTTCTTTTCTTTTTTTTTTTTTTCTGTTTGTCTTTTTTGCTTTTTAGTTTATCCTAATACTACTACTTTATTAAAGGTGTAGTTGATTTTCCAAAAAGAAAACACCTTTTCATTTTCACCATAAGTAATTTAAACAAATATAGCCTTAGGTAATTAAATAGTTATACCACTGAAATGTCGAAAACACTTTTGATTGTGTCTAATATCTATTTTCTTTGACAATACATTATAGTGTATGAGACCAAAGGTCCCCTTTTTCCAAATATTGTCCCACCGTAAGAAATCAAAATGACACAAGTCAATAGAAATAAAGGTTTTGCCCCAAGCGAAAGACAACTTTCAGAAAACATCATTTCTCACCAAGAATAGGCACCAACATTTCACTATAAATAGTGAATGCATCCGATCTCATTTACTAAAGATCACACTTACCTCCCTTAATATCACAGTACCGAGAGACAAGGTCTCAGAAGCCCCTTACAATTTTCCCTCTCCTTGACAAGTTCAGGGTCCAGTACCCTTTCGGTGATTAACCCCTGCGGTTTTAATGAACTACCCCTTTGGATCAATCGGACATCATCCAAACACAAAAACAAAACGAGTAGAATAATTGTCTCTAAAGAAAATAACAGTAATTATGAAAACAGGGTACAAAGTGTAGGCCACTAACTCTTTGCTGGCAGACCAATTAAGCAATTATATGTGCCCCACTTAGGATAAAATCTTTCCAATTAAGATGAAGAAAGTAGAATATATATATATATATATGATAGGAATTTTTTCCCAAAATAATGTAAAAAATGGCCGAAATTCCCAAAATATGGATGTTTTTTTGGAGTTTCCGGAAATCATGAAAGCGAGGTTGCCAACCTCGCTTTCTGTGGAAATTTTTTTTTTTGCTCATTTCCTGCCTCACTTTCTTAGGAAAATTTTTTTTCTCATTTCCTGAAGAAAGCGAGGTTGCCAACCTCGCTTTCTTAGGAAAATTTTTGTTGCCAACCTCGCTTTCTTCAGGAAAATTTTTTTTCTCATTTCCTGAGGCAACCTCGCTTTCTTAGGAAAATTTTTGTTGCTCATATCTCATTCTCTCGACTAGATATTGACATTCTGCCATGTCTGATCCTTGCGACATTCCTTCTTTGTTTACCTGCACGAAGAAATATCTCCTCTCTAATTGTCCTTCCGGTGCAATTATAAGCCTTCTCTGTGGACTCTGGTATGTCTGTTCCCATATCCTTAATTGCATTCCTCAACGTCGATCTATATCGCACGCATATAATTAATACATTTATTGACAGTTCCCTCGCCTCATCATCTGGTGCTTCCAAAAACCAGTTATGGAATGAGATTTTGCTACCACTGTTAAATCAAAGGCTAAAGAAGAAATTCTCTTTGAAGATTCACAGTCAAGGAATAAATGCTCAGTTGTTACTGGATAAATTTTTGGAATTGCTATTCCTCTTCAGGCCAGTGTCTTCGTGGTTTTCTGCAGTATTCTCTAAATTAAGAAGAGTTCTTTTTACTGGAAGCTTTAGCTTCTACATGTGCTTTCAGAAAGTCCCAATATAATTAGCATGTTGTAGCCCGATGTGGCTGCCTCTCTTCTTCTTGCTTCTTGTTTGACTGCCATATTGTAGCCTTCTTTGTCAGAAGTACCATTCATTCTGCTTTCCATCCTTGTGTCATAATAAGAAAAGTGGTGCATACAGAAATAACGTTAACCCTTATCACATTAAAAGGATTTGTGATTCAGGTGTGGTTTTATATATATTGCTACGGAAGCTACCAAAAATTTTCCACAGAAAGCGAGGTTGGCAACCTCGCTTTCTTCAGGAAATGAGAAAAAAAAAATTTCCACAGAAAGCGAGGTTGGCAACCTCGCTTTCTTCAGGAAATGAGCAAAAAAAAATTTCCACAGAAAGCGAGGTTGCCAACCTCGCTTTTTCAGGAAATGAGCAAAAAAAAATTTCCACAGAAAGCGAGGTTGCCAACCTCGCTTTCTTCAGGAAATGAGCAAAAAAAAAATTTCCACAGAAAGCGAGGTTGGCAACCTCGCTTTCATGATTTCCGGAAACTCCAAAAAAAATCCCTATTTTGGGAATTTCGGCCATATTTTACATTATTTTGGGAAAAAATTCTATATGATAGTGTAAAAAATTAAAATTATGAATAATAATCAATTTATTATAAATACATATTTAAAAAGAAGAAATATATGTCAAATATAATATAAATACTTGAAATTTTTTTCTCAAATATACAATTGCCCTACTCTACTCAATTGGCCTACTCAAATATATGTCAACTTTTTCTATTTCGATGTGTGTTATAAGTAGATACCGACAGAATGAGAATTTTCGTTGTCAAATAAAGTGAATCTGGATACATATTTCGAAGCTTTTGATAGGGAAATCTTGTTTTTTTATTGGAATAGAATATGAACAAACCTGCAAATTTGAAGAAGAGATATGAGAAAAATGCATTTTAATATTTCTCTAAACAAAAATATATTAAAATAGATTTACATATATTACGAAAAGTTGCACCGTTAATGTGAATTAAACATGCACATAGGATTCTGAAAAAGAAGAAAGTTGTCTTTGTTTTTAATGGATTGAAGATATATATAGATTTTAAAGTGTCTATTCATTTTCTTTTATATGAATTACCAAGAGTTTTCAAATAATTAATCATTTACTAATTGTATATTAAATAAAGGAAGTTGGTGTGAACAACGTAAATAATCATAATACAATCAATAGCCTTTACAGATATTGAAATTTATAGAACAAAAAAAGTCACAAAATTAAAAAAAAAAATTAGTGAATGACAATAATAAAGAGTATAAGGAAAAAAAAACAAATTTAAACAACTAATATTATATTTCACTCACCCTTACATAAACACGAACATGCATTAAATAAAAATTTATTTATTAATAATAATATATTTATTTGTAACAAAATAAACTTATTTATCAATATAAACTTCTACTATTTTACAAATATGTCTAATCCAAATTTTACATATAGGTAAAATAGATATGTATACACACATACGTATTATATATATCTATATATAAGTGGAATACAAAGAGTCTAATGCTTATATAGTATGAAGGTTAATCTAAGATAAAATTATAAAAAAAATAACTTAAGAAGTTAAAAAAGAGAAGGAAAAATGTTATTTAATTAAAAAAAAGGTTTATGCACTCAATAAATTTAAATGCAAAATTATGGAGAAATTAAATTGTGAGAAGGGCATCCAAGTGGCAAGTAATATTAAGGAGTAATGATGTGGCAGTCAAGTGGCAATAAATTACATTAATTAATAGGCTTACGTGGTAGTCAAGTGGCAAGTTAAAATGAATCTTATGTTAGTTTCTATTATATAGGGTAGATATATGACTTTATTTATTTTTCATTTCCTTTTCTCAATTGTTCAATAATTATATTTCAATTACTCTACAATTTCACTCTCAATTTTTTCGTATCATGATCACTCTTTATGAGATTGTTCGATCTTAGCTTGCTTACATTTGATACACGGAATAACTTATCGAAATAAATGTATAAACGGAGTAGAAATATTTTAAAGATTTAAGAAGATTGAATGGCTGGTGAAGATTGGACAAGTTGGGCTGCATGATCCTCCAACGTGGATCCACAAAAACAAGTTCGATCGATCTCCTCTCGATTAACAATAATATTAAAACAAATTATATGTAGTAAAATACTACGTACGTAACACATAGAAAAATAGTTCGAGAAAATTAATGAAATAAAAAAGTAAAATGTTATTTTCAGAGATGGATTGATCTCGATCTGTAGTCTGTACTTATTATAAGTGAAATCCAGCAAATATATATGTCCCACTTGATAAGGACACTCACTGATACATCATCCCGTTAAAGTGCATTTTTCTTTTTCTTTTTTTACAAATTCATTAATTAAATTTCCAGGAAAGTCAAACTGGAAACACATGACCTCTCTTTTTAACATTATTCATCGAAAATTATATATAAACGTATCATGGCGATATGATCGGCCTAATTACCTGGCAAATCACATGGATAAATATACAGCAATAATATTAATGTGTGGCTTTTTTTATAAGTTGATGATGATCATCAATTTGCAAGCAGTTGCATTGATTGATAACTTTCATATCCCACCAAAAATTCAACAACCATATTGATTGGCCGGTGAAAAGATTGAGCGATAATCTATTGGTCCCGTTAGAAAAGTTCACAAATACAATTTAGACGATTCCCATTTTGTTTCGATAGAGACCAAAGATCTTGAGCAACGAATTGTGTACTACAAATACACACTTGGGGCGTCTTTCATTCTTTACTATTTTTCAGATTCTTTGTCATTTGCGATGATGCAACATGAAATTATTTTTTATAATTGTTACCTTAAAAAAGTCAAAATTGCACGTACACACACTATTACAAATTTGCACATAAACAAACAAACAATGAATTCACATATTGTATAAGGTTTAACTAGTGAGTGAGTGCTAGAAAATAAACAGCTTCTAACGAATTCGTGCTTAGATGATTATGAGGACGCAAGACAGACCATTCAAATGTGGAGAATGTGATTTTCTAATGACTATAATTGGTCAAATAAGAAGGCATCTCAAAGCAGAGCATTCAACCTATTTTAGGCAATGTTTTCAAAATCGGACCGAGCATTAACTTGGAAAAACTATGGGTTTAGGAGTCAATGGGTCTGACCGGTTAGATCGGAGATTGAACCGGTGACGTCATCACGATGTCTTAAGTATATTTATTATAATTTTAAATACTATATACATATTATTTTATATTATAATTTAAAAGAGAGAATTCATAGGAATTTTCAAAGAATATAAGATCAGTCTCTACATTTTTTTATTATTTGAAAATTATTTCAATTAAAAAGAAAAAAAAATAAACATATAAGAATAAGAAAACAAAAAAATTAAATTGAGAAATAAAAATAATATATAAATACTAACATTTACCTAAAGCTCCTAAACCCTATTAACCCTCTCTCCTTTTCTCTTCTCTTTTCCGCCCGCCGCCCCCACTCCACACATTCTCTTCTTCTTCTTCCTTCGTTTATGCTGCTTCTTCTTCTTCTTTCATGTCTGCTGCTTCTTCTTTCTTATTTCTTCTTCTTCTTCTCTCATTTCAACTTTTATGAATTTGGGGTAAAAATATTAATAAATCTTTTATATTTGTATTTGTTTTCTTTTCACATTTCAAGAACTATTTTCACAAGATATTTATATGAGATTCATTAATTTAAAAATAAAAGCTTAAATCTTCTACTCAGAAACTGATAGAAAAGAAAAGAAAATAGAGATTTGAAAGTGAGAAAAAAAAAAAAGAAAAATAACGTTGGAAAAATAGGAAAACGTAAAATCCGGAGTTTGTAGATTCAACCCGGATTTGACCAATTTTGACCGATTCTTTAGATTTCCGATTTTAAGCCAGTAATCGGACCGGCTACACCACCGGTTCGCGGTCGAACCGGTTGGACCGGCCGGTCCGATTAGATTTTGAAAACACTGGTTTTAGGGACCTAATCAAATTGACTAGAAACAATAACATAAGTCTTGTCTGCAATCAGAATCCCAAATGGTGGCGAGAAGTAAGGAACCTAATTATAATTGAAATAAAGCATCAAACATCCTGGATCCAATTTGATACGTTGAATGGGCCACAAATATGTCATATGCTCTTCTCTATCCATTAGAAAGAAAACCTGTCCGGTGGCTAATCAGCACCTATCATAAATGCCACATGCAATTGCAACTAAACAAAACCCACGACGTCCCCCTACATTATTTATCAATCTCCTTTGATTACTCCACAGCTTTCTAGGGAAAGAAATTTTGTGTGTGTGTGTGTGTGTTTTTTTTCTTTTGCTAAAACGTCCGTTCTTTTGAAGATTGTTACTTCCAAGTCTTTTATTCTTTTGAAGATTGTTACTTCCAAGTCAAGTCTTTTATTCTTTTGAAGATTGTTACTTCCAAGTCTTTTATTCTAGATAAGAGAGAATGGTAAACAGTATAGCCTTTTTCTTTTCAGTAGGCCAGATGTAAAAATTGGGAAGAGATGGAAGGGGCATGACTACACTTTAAAAGCCCTAATTCAAATTGTGTACAAACTTCATATTGAGATATAGAATCTGAGGCAAAATTGTTGTCTTTGGAAACTAACAGACAGATTATCCAAAATGTTTGATCTATGTAATGTAAATATGATCAACACAAACTTACGTACAGGACAAAATCAGAAACTACCATGGCTTAAGGAAGTTGCTCATCGTCGTCATCGCCCTTCAGCTCGTTTTCAGTATACAGATCCTCTTGAACTGGAACATCTTTAAACTGCTGGGATGAAATTACATCTGCAATAGCCTTCTTGGCTGCTGCTGATGCTTCATCATCATTGTCGTGCACAGCCTTGTCATTTGCCGCACCAGATACAACATCTGGTCCTGATGATGACTCGTTTTCTTCCTTTGGAGGTGGAACGAAGAATGGTATTTTACCTCTCTGCCAATCGTGAAGAACCATCTTCGCAGCTGTCATCAAGTCGGGTTCACCTCCCTGGAAATAAGCCAGCCAATTATTCAATCGCACAATCATGAAGGGTAGTCTACATTGCATGCATCTCAATTTAACGCTTGTTGCACAATACATACTAGAAACAATATATACACCATCCCACCAATATTATCCCTTCATAAGCTGTTTATGAAGCCACTCTTATTTAAACTGTACTCATCTAGATGAGTACTTACCGTTCTGTAATAATTGTTTCATCTCCTAGACTTATAATAGCAAATATGAGAAGCGGACTGTTTTGGTACCCTAAGCATATTAAGACTTCAGACGTAAACTCACCCTTAAAAGTTTGCCAGATGCCTTGCACAGCTGAACAAGGAAGTCAGTATCGTCTTCCCTGAAGAAGAAGAAAAAAAAAAAATTCAGAGATGACAGTTTAACAGGACAGCCAATACCAATCATGGCATTGCTTAACAGATGATGCTGCCCGTTCATGTGTGGAAACATAATACTAATAATGTGAAAAGAGTCAAAAGTCAAAATCCTACCCTGTCTACCTTAACCATTCATCTTAGCACGCACCAGATGTGCATAAACAAATATTAAGCTATGGCACACTGTTGGACCATAATTTTTTCCGTTAAAATAACTGGAATCGAGCTTAAGATTCAAATGCACTAATTTAGTCCGTTTCAGGAATTCATAATATTAAAAGAAGAAAATGTTGCTAGTAGCAAAAGTTGATACTCGATTCCAAACGAGAAGTATAAAAAAAGGCCAGGCGTATACTTTATCTAAAATCAACGAAGAACACAAGAGAACCTGAGCACAATGACAAAAGAAGTACAAATTTTGGTGGAGAGAGACCATTAAAAGGCCAATTATTGGTTATGAGTACTTACCAACTGCTTATCTTGTATGCTCTCTGAAGGTGCTCCTTCTTCACACGTTTCAAAACCTCACCTATGTGCTCAGAAGCATCATGCAAATTTGTCACGCGAACCTAGAAAAAAGGCAAAGCAGAACAGTTATAGGTACTTTAGAATGAAAAGCATTAAGTGAACAGGTTGCAGAAGTAATTGATTATTATTTTATTAGTCTCCAGTAAATCAAGAAAACCACAAAAAGGGAAATATTTACAATCATTTTGTTGATAAGCTATAGAATAGTTAATGCAATCATCAAACCGGATATGTGAAACACACAAGAATTAATCCCTAAAGAGCAAAAGCAATGCCATACATACCACGCCCTTCAAGACAATATCAGTTTCAGAATCACTATTCTGATACACAACTCCTGGGCAATCAATCAAGAAGATCTTCTTTGTTAATGTTATGTACTGCCATACTTTGGTCTCTCCAGGAATAGGAGCAACCTTGCAAACCTGTAGCAACGAAATCCATGAAGCAACAATTAGTTTTAGATCAGGAAAGCAAATTGACCATATTCAGGTGGTCACTTATTCTGATACAGATGATGCTACTGCAAGATCTTGGATGATATTTCCATGGAGTCTCATTATTTTTGGATTATGGCAGTCTAAAACCAACAGATTATACCCATTAAAAGAAAATCCATGGCATATGCAAATAGCTAGAAAATAAATTACATTCTTGGTACGCAGTGTGTTGATAACTGATGACTTCCCAACATTGGGGTAACCAATAAATCCCACAGATATAGCTTGCTTGTCACTCTTCAGACGTGAAAATTGTCTCAATACTGACAGGAGAGAACCCTAAAACAAAAAGGGGAAAAAAAGTTTCAGGTAAATCACTGAATACAGGGCATGCACAAGTAAACTCCCAACTGACAACATAAAAAGCAAGAAATAAGCCTTTATCTCCCATGTGGAGCTGGCTACATGGATCCTATCTATCAAACACATTTTCATTTGTGTATCATGACTTTTTTGTAACATTTTCCACTCCTCTCCTTCTTTTAATTTGAGTAAATGATTATTCACTTTCTACACACGATCTAGTGCATATAAGACCACTTCTTTTAATGCCTTCATTACATATTCTACCTAGTCTAGTGTGTCCACACATCCATCTTAATCTTGACATTTCTATTATTCTCATTTACTGATCATGTTCATAGTTAGTTTTCCAACATTCTAATCCATATAGCATTACTGGTCTTATGGCTACTTCATAAAATCTTCCTTTCAAAAACCTAAAAAAAAAATTCCTTTCAACACTCTGATCCATAAAGCATCACTAGTTTTTATCCTTGGATGATAGGCTTCTGTACTACGAATGGAGGTTCAAATGAACAGTACATACCTTGCCAAAGGACTTGTTGATGCTAGCATGGAATGCCAAAGAAGGATATTCCTTCGACAGTACCCTAAGCCATCCTTTTGTTACCCATGCAGGAACCAAATCACACTGAAAAACAATAAGTGCAAGTTAAGTTTTGAAACAGAAAGGATTTAACAAGCAAGTCAACAAGCATCTAGCATTACATTAGAAAACCAAAGGGAAAGAAACCTTGTTTAGCAATAGAACCAAATGTTTATGCTTGCAGTGCTCTTTCAAGTGCCTCTCCAGATGATAACATCTTGTACCAAGTGGATCTCTAGCATCTATAACCTGAAACCAAGATGAGTAGTAAGTCCCAAACTCTCATAAAAATATAAGTAATGAAAGTTATATTGAAAAAATCCCAACCTGAACAACAACATCTGAAGAATCTATTACTTTATAAAGTTCACCCCATATTCTTTTACTTTGACCTTTCTCGAACATTGTATGTCGTACAAGGTCTCGGAATCCATCTTCATTCTCTTCAACAGAAGTGCTGCCACCATGTTTATCTTCAAAAGCACCTGTGGAATTGAGAGAATGCAAATTTAACTTCATGACAAATTCAAACTACTGCAATCCAAAAATCCCTTAAGCATGTAACAGACAAAAAAAACTAGGGAATATAAAACCAGTGAAAAGAGACATCCTGGTTTACCCTGAGAACCATCAGCTCTCTTCACTAATGACTCATAATCTGCTGCAAGTAGCTTTGGCCGCTTCCTCTTCCCCTTAGGTCCAAATGCATCAGCAAAAGGCTCCGTGTCCAGAAGATGAACTCTAGCTTGCTGTACCCGATAGAAATGGAAAGAAAAAAAAAATGCAATATTAGCAACAATCGGGCATATCCATCTTATCACCTTTCCATTATCTCACAGCAGAATTGGCTACTACACATGTAAAATCCCTTTACAACTCAGCTAGTTAAAATGGAATACCTTGCCTTAAGCTATTCTTATGCATTTTAATTCGAGGGAAGAAAGGTAATCACTTTGCAGAAATAGGATGAACTACACCATTAACTAAATCACAACTTTCCTCTATTTCCAATGATAACTAAAAGAAAAGTTTTTTTTACCTTCTGACGATCGTTTAAGAGTGACAAGGGCAGCTTCCTTTCCTTTAAGAGAACATTATAATTACTGGAAAGCCGAGTCTGCAACTCCTCCCGGAAAAATTCAAGCTGTTTTTGATTCACAACCCTAGTATTCCCTAAAGAATTCAAAATTTCCCCGATCACATACAGATAAGTAAAACCATTTTCCATCCAGACCAAACAAAATCATAACTTTCATTAAAAATGAATGTAGTTTTCTACATACCAAACCATCTGCGGTCGGGTTGAATTCTAGTTGATGGCAGCTCTTGGGACTGCAAATCGTGTTTCAGAATTCTACCCTTGACGTCGCGCTTGGGTCTGGTGTTATACATCTTGAGCCGCCGGACGGTGGCGGAGCTGCGGCCGCCAGTATTTTTAGTAGCGCTGCCATTCCGGTTGACGTCCAGGGAATGCTTGGGCTTTCCGGACACGTTCACCGACTTCTCTTTCTTCTTCGCCACCATTATAAATACGTCAGAGAACTGCAAATTTGTTCTCAGATCAATGCAGCTTGGAAAAAGATGAAGTACTACCGGCGAACCGGAATACGAAGGCGGTGGCTCGGTGAGGTACAACCCTTTTGCGGAGGAGCAACCTCCTCTAGGGTTTTGAAGAGGGATAAGTAGTTCGTACTTTTTGTTATTTATAAGCGCGTGAACCTCAGAGCTAATGTTTATATTTATTTTTTCTTTCTTTAATATCCTTTTTTTTTTCCTTTCCTTTATTACTATAAATATAAAATTAAAAAAAAAAAAAAAAGCAGGAAATACTAAGGAATAACCTTGGTTAAAAATAATGGCCAATTATACCTTAAGCCGTTAAACTATTGTCCGAGCTCACTTTTGTTCGTTTTATCTATTTTTGGTTAGTGAACTAATTAAAATGGCCACCAATGCCTAGGGATGGCCACGGTTCTGGAATCGCCGGTTACGGTTCATAAATCAGTGGAACCGGAACCTTGGGGGGACGGTTCCGTGCCGGTTCCAAAACCGCCGGTTCCGATTCCAATTCTGGTTCTGTCACGATTTCGGTTCTGTCACGGTTCCCGTTTCGATTCCAATCTGTTCTGTTTATTTAACAATTTTTTTCGTTTATTTAAAAATTTTAACTTATAAATATTATTTTATTTTGACTCAATTAATAACTCAATTATTTATAAATAATTAAAATTACAAAAATAAAATAAAATATGTAGCGACGGTACATACATTTAAACAATTAAATAATTTATATAACAAAAGATACAAAAATAAATTGTGAAAAAATATATATACAGATGAATAATACCTCAATATATTATTTTTTAAAAAAATCAAGAAAGTGATGCCTTGTTATAAATCGTGAGAAATCTGAGTTTGAACTTTGAAGCATTGAAACTTTTACAAAATAAATACATCTTGAATATTGAATATAATTCATCTTCATCATTTGCAGAAGTTGCGGTTGGATCTAATTTAATTTAATAATTAATTAATTTTAATTTAATTTAATATTTATTTATATTATATTAATAATATATATAAAAAGTATACTATTAGTTTATATATTATTATAATATATATTTAAAAATAGTTTTATATATATTATATGTTAAACATATAATATAATTATAATTATAATAAAGAAATTCAAAAAAAACAAATAGGTGAAGTGGTTAATCAACTTTGCTTAAAGCCTTTCAATTCTGACAAATAGTCGTGTGTTTGAATCTGTGCAAATCTGTGCAAGAGACAAAGGGTCGTGTGTTCGAATATGTGCAACCGGAACCGTAACCATCTCTACCAATGCCTATTCCGTTCCATCCATGAGGTCTTTGGTTGAACTATAAGACTCCGCCAGTACCATTATCATTCCTCTAATTCATGACTAAAAATTGTGTTAATTTATGTACGAAAATTATTAGGTAAAATTGAGTAAAAAGAAAGCCGCAACAAACATCTATCGATGCGGACGTTTTTTTCCCCTCATGAATGGTACACAAGCGGCTCACTTTATAGTTTTTATCAATAGAATTACCAATAACGATGATTTTCATTAGTTCAGTGATTAAAAGTAAGTAAAAAAGATTAGTAGACAAAAGTGAGTACGAACGATAGTTTAATGGCATGTGTTATTATTTGCCCAAAAATAAATTAAGTTAGCTGAGTGATAAAGTTTGATTTACAAATATAAAATCAAAATATTTATTTTTTAAATGTAAAGAACTAAAATTTTTGGGATTAAAAAAAAAATTATTACTCTAAAATGGAACCTACCCAAGAAAGGGAGTTCCCAGCTAAAGAAACGGAGTTCCCAGCTAAAGAAACTTCCCCTACTAATTTTGTTCCCTGAACAAAGTGAGGTGGCAGAGTATGACGAACAACATGAGATCTCCTGCCTGATTTGCTGATAACCGCTAAAATCTATCTGCTAATCATCGGAAAAAAATCTCATCAAAGTTCATTCTATCTTTAAACTATATGGATCGAATCCTTAAGGATGCAAGAATTTCTGGTTCTCTCAACCTATCCAACCGTTCTCTCAGGTCAGCTTCCTTTTTTTTTTTTTTTTTTTTCTCTACATGTTTTCTTGCAGCTTAAAATTTTAGTTTTGATCCCATTATAGAACTACCCCTTTTGCTGTTTTGATTTTCTTTTAGATAAAATTTTTTTTTTTTTCGCATTTTAGTAAGTACCCATTTTGTCTGTTCATATTTTTCATCGAAAGATTTATTTTTTGCTTTCATTTCGTGGTACCATTTTAACTGCCAATGTAGTTCTGGGAATTATCTGAATATAGAAACATTAATCTCCGTAAAGAAACTAAGGACTCATTTGTGGCCAGAAATACTTCATTGGGAATAAATTTGATACCTGGGATCTTGCTGAGTGAAATTGTTATGCCTAGATTGGTTGTAGAATTTGTCAGTTTCCAGGAGCAAGCTGCAAACTTTGAGCGGACTTATATTGAGCTCTACCTCTGAAATTATTAATGTTTCACTAAAAAGTTATATTTGGAAGCACTTCTTTTCTTAAAGAAAGTTCTTTATTTCGTGGTAGGCATGTACCTGACGAGGTATACAAGGGCTTGGATGCAGTTGGCGAGGGTGAGAACTGGTGGGAGGTATAAGAAATTATTTTTGTTACTATTCTGTTACTTTTTTCTTTTCTTGGTTTCGAGTTGTTGAGCTAGGTAAATTGTGGTATGTTCGGTGCATTTGTAGGCTGTGGATCTGCAGAAGCTGATTTTGGCTCATAATGAAATTGAAGAGTTGAGAGAAGATCTTAGAAATTTGTCTTTGCTGTCTGTGCTGAACCTCAGTCACAATAAGCTTTCTGCTCTTCCAGCAGCTATTGGAGAGTATGTTATTTGATCCCTTGTTAATTTTAGACTTCTTTGCATTTGGTTTTCTCTGCTACATTTTAGAAGATTGACACCAATTTATAATCTATGCTGCTCATTTCCAGGCTGCATGTGTTGAAATCATTAGATGTGTCGTATAATTTAATAGAAAAGATTCCTGAAGAAATTGGATCAGCAGCTGCTCTGGTCAAGTAGGTTATTTTTTTCATGCTTTTGTCAGATTGGTTATTTTTTATCATGTACATGGTGATACTGAGCTGCTTCTGTATGCCACACTGTCGTAGTGATTCAGCAGCTGGAAAATATTTCTGATGTTCATGTTCATTCAGGTTTGATTGTTCTAATAACCAGTTGAAGGAACTTACCAGTTCCCTTGGACTTTGTGTGGATTTAGCAGATGTCAAGGTGCGTTACCAGATAAATACCTTTTTGATTACTAGAAAAAGCACAATCTTGACTCAGCACAATTTTTGTCGAGAAATGTGTTTGTGGGATGTATGTGTTTTTGTAATGTTTTCTATCTCCCCATTGGTATCTTATGGTTGCTCATGCTGAATTATGGGGGGGAAGAAAGATTACACACTGAATCCCATTTTACTTAGTGATTTTTAAATTTGTCTCAGGCATCAAACAACAGCATTTCCAGCTTGCCAGAAGAGTTAACAAATTGCACCAAACTAATAAAATTGGATGTGGAGGTATTCAAACATGATTTGATACTGCTGCTTTCTTTTTTTGAGGTTGTTTCCTTTTGGTCACTTAGTCCTCCAAACGGCTGTTTGCGAGTCTCCAAACTCATGCTTCAGTTTGGCAAACTGGTCTGCTGTTTCTAAGCTTACTACGTGTTGTGCATTCTTCCTGCTAGGGAAATAAGCTGAAAATGCTGCCCGAGAAGATGATTGCATCATGTAAGATGCTTACTGAGATCAATGCAGGTAAATATCTTCTTGTTCAGGATGTAATGTTGAAATTGAAAACTCAATGAATTCTAAGTGCTCCATTAACTTTTAAATGTGTGGCAGCAAAAAATATGTTGGATGGAATACCAGACAACATTGGAAATCTTTCACGTTTGATTCGACTTGACCTTCATCAGAACAGTGAGTATTAGAAGCACTCTAAGACTGCGTACACACATCATATCTATATCTGGTTTCTTAGGATCCTTTTGCATCCATTTATGGTGATGATTAAGTACGTTACACTGGTTGAATGAAAGCTGTTTTCTGCCTCTCCTAATCACTGTTTGTTCACCTATGTGACTTATACAGGAATTTCATCAATTCCATCATCAATAAGTGGTTGCTTGTCCCTTCTGGAGTTCTACATGGGGTCCTTTCTCTTTCTGACTTCAACTTTGCTTCAACTTTGCTTTTGACATGAAGTTGACTAGTAAGTTTTCCTGTTTAGAGTCCGAGTAACTTTGTTCCACTCTGCAGGAACAATGCTCTGTCTTCTCTACCAGCTGAGATAGGAGCGCTTACAAAGCTGGGGACATTTGATCTCCACTCAAATAAGGTGGTTATCCATGCTTAATTTAAAGTAGAGAGCATGCTAAACTATATTTAATTTTTCTCCCTGAAAAAATACTCAATATGTATTAGTTACCATCTCTGTTTTACCTGGTATGCAGTTGAAGGAGTACCCAGTGGAGGCATGTAAATTGCGGCTTTCAGTTCTAGATCTATCAAATAATTCATTGTCTGGTTTGCCTCCTGAACTTGGTAAGGTTAGCTTCTATTTGAGTTGAGTTGTCTCCAGATTAATTTGTACATTCTCTAAACCATGTTTTTGTACATTTTCTAAACCAGACATTCTATATCATTTCTATGGTGATATGCACATTTTATAAGTATGTGAACGAATTCATGTTACGTTGATCATTGCATTATTATGTCAATGATAATAATTGTTTTGCTTTATATTTTACCGTCTATACCAATTTTTGCTACGCTGAACCTAGGTTTGATGACTACTTTGCGGAAACTTTTACTCAATGGTAATCCTTTGCGAACACTTCGAAGGTTGATTTCTTCTTCCCGCTATCTTGAGCTTGAAGTTGTTTTTGGTACCAGATTTTAAAGCTAATGTTTATGCTTATTCAGCTCATTGGTAACTGGACCTACAACTGTCCTATTGAAGCATCTTCGAAGTAGACTTCCATCTGATGAAGGTATTCTAATGTTAATGATTTTCTAGGAAGCATGATGATATCATTGTGATAATTTCACTTAACAAATTCTG
Source organism: Leptodermis oblonga (assembly GCA_016801395.1). Classification (NCBI taxonomy): domain Eukaryota; kingdom Viridiplantae; phylum Streptophyta; class Magnoliopsida; order Gentianales; family Rubiaceae; genus Leptodermis; species Leptodermis oblonga. The sequence goes on from CM028758.1 coordinate 2,765,703, forward strand.
GCTAAGCATCTTAGAGTTCTCTAGTTGACTAGTATAAGCATTATAAATGTGATAATTAGACTTGTATTCCCTTTGGCTTAACATGATGAACTTTTAAGCAGAGTCTACAGCTACTACATCTTCGAAAGAAGGCTTGATTTCTGGAGCAGCTCAGCTGTCTCTTTCTTCTAAGGTACCAGCCCATCATGACTCTTGAACTGATCTCTTTGCTTGCCCTTATTCCAATTTGGATGGGCACGGGATGTACTGTTTGGTGTCACAATGTTTTGAGATTGAATGAGAGGCACTTCCTGTCACTAATAATTTCCATCTGCCTTATTGGATAAATAGTAAAGTGTAGCTATTTATTTGATCAAGCAAATTTCAGGAGTGCAGGCATGTTTTATCTTCCCTTCAGCATCATCTTTGTTTTTCCTTAGCGTACCAGTGCTCACTGATTCCCTGTTTACATATTACAGACCCTAGCTTTACTATTGGGCATTCATTGCATTTAATGTATGTGTATTCTCGTGGAAGCTGTAAATAGCATCAGATGGTAGTGTCAAATTTGAAAAACATTGTGATACAAGTCCATCAGAAGTATATAGCGCCTTTGAATTCTATTGGTCTGTGAGTTTATTCCCACGGTCATGCGCATGTTTTAAGATACCAAGGGCAGATATCTATTTGACATACAGATTGTAGAACTGTATAATTCATAGTTTTCTTGGGAAAGATATTAATTCTTCAGCAAGATAAATTGTTCAGTAGAATCTTCAAAATTGTGCTCTTAATTAACTCAGTGATTAGTGAGTCCTATTGATCAAGATACTGACATTTGGTTCTGCGAGTGTTATTTTTAATGCCTACATTTCTCAGGAACTTTCTTTGGAAGGGCTGGGTTTAAGTGTCATACCTTCAGAAGTGTTGAAATCAAGTGAGATCACCAAAGTCGATCTCTCAAAGAATGCTATCGAAGAACTGCCTGTTGAATTTTCCTCTTGTATTTCGCTCGAGGCAAGTTTTATTTTCTAGTTTGGTTGTCAGAAGATTAAGCATTGTAAATTGGTTTGAGCTCAGAAAGCTGTGCTCAATGGGAGATTTTACTTAAGTTGAGTAAGCACTTTGCACAGATGAGAATTGTTTTACCCATTTACTGTTAAACTCTACACGCAGGTCTTGATTTTATCTAAAAATAAAATGAAAGAGTGGCCTACTGCAATCTTAAAATCCCTCCCGAAACTCTCATGCTTAAAGCTGGACAGCAATTCTCTTGGACAGGTAACAAAATTTTGTTTATGATCTTGTGTGCAGTGTAAGTTATCTAGATGTTGTTTCCTGGAATATATCATTTCAAATCTTTCTTTTGTTCTTTTTGGGGTGCATAGATTTCAACAGATGCCTTTAGAAGTACTCCAAAACTCCAGATACTGGATCTAAGCGGCAATCCCTGTTGTTTGCAAGAATATCCAGAATTTTCTAGCATGCCAGAGTTGCAAGAGCTTTATCTAAGGTCTGTATATAGCAATTAGGTGCTGGATGATCCTTTAGCGTCCTCGTCCAAACCTTTGTTTCCCATCTCCTCATATTGAAATCTTATTTGAACAGAAGGATGCAGATATCAAACTTCCCAGTGGATGTATTGAGCTTGAAGCTGTTAAGGATTCTTGATTTGAATCAAAATGCTATTCAGTTAGTCCCACAGGTAATTCCTCCAATATAAAGCAAACCACTTGTCTTTTCTGCTTTGCTGTTTCTTTAAATGCAGTAATTGAATATCCAATGCCAGCAACTAGTGGCACTTTAAGAGCATTGCAATTTTCCGGTAGTTGGTGGTCCTGCGTAAAGATATAATACCGCATTTAGAAAGATCTCTGTTCCTTATTTCCCTCAACCTATTTCATACTCTTGGCCTGTTCTTTTTGATGGGTTTGAGACTTGTTTTGAAAACAAGTTTTGGAAAAATAATTTTATAATGTAAAAAATGTATTGGAAATGTAAAAGGGTATCATTGAATGGTAAAAAATTATATTGAAAATGATGAAAACTGATTATAATATATTAAAGTTACTGTTGAAACTAAATCTCAAACCAAAACAAAAACTTAAAGAACAGGCGCTTGGGGTTAACAGTGACTGAGAGATAATGTTTGTCATGCTAATGCTACTACATGCAACTTTGGATATATACACTTATAGGTTGAACTCGGCATTCAATATTCGGGTACTACTTCTTGGAAAAAAGGTTGTTTAGCTTATTATTGAACCTAGCCAATCCTGGTTGGTTTCCATTTGTACATTTTGCTTGCAGGGCATAAAAGATATGACCAGTCTCAGTGAGCTTGATATATCAGATAATAACATTTCTGCACTCCCACCGGAACTGGTAAGTTTTTTTCTCATCTCCAAATTCATTTTCTGTAAATCGTTACCCATTAACGCTCTCTATTTGCGCAAGAGAACTAAATTCACAGTTTGCAGTTTGAGTTAAAAATCTTTTCTCCCCTTAAAATGGACTAAGGTTCTGATCACACATAATCTGTTCCTTTAGGGTTTGCTTGAGCCCAGCCTGCAGGTGCTAAAGCTTGATGGAAATCCATTGAGGAGGTTTGCTTCTGTTGCTACTTTGCCTGCTACTCCTGTTTTCTTTTTTCCGCGACTCTCGGGTTTCCCGCTGACACTGTGTTGTGATTTTCTCAGCATTCGGAGGACAATTTTGGATCGCGGAACAAAGGCTATTCTAAGCTACTTGAAGGAAAGGGTTGTCCAAGACTAGTTTCTCTGCAAATTTTCTTTTGTTGTGTATTGGAAGTGCATAAAATGTATGGCTATGGTTTTATAACATAATACTATGAATTTGTGACCTTTCAAATGTGTATCCAAACAGTTCAATAGTTCTCCATAAAAACATACTATTGTCAAAAGATCAATGTACATCATCATCTGTCTATTTCTATCCAACAAACATGAACATGAACATAAATAAGAAGAAATACCAATTCAACATGCGAAGGTACCAACGCCTGGAGCTGTTCTTTGGCACGATTTCTGAAGATTGCCTCCTCCTCTGGGTTTTCAGGACCCGGCGCCCCCGCTGGTAGATAAGTTAAAAATGGTTCACTGCGAGGGTCAATGATAAACCTCTCCAGCGCAACTCCTTTCTTAACCAAGTACTTGACGAGTTCCACCTCCCTGTTCTCATCTCCACAGTATCCGCTTATCTCAACAACTGTAAGATGTTGGAGGGGAAGAGCTTTAGCGCCGTGATACAGGTGATTAATACTACTCCCAATACTTGCAGGCAAGCGACAAATCTGGAAAACCCAGAAACAAAAGGAAAAAAACAAAAAAGCATTATTAAGGCTACAACCGAATGCTCTACATCTCAATGAAAATCAGGAGTATCCTCTCCAGTAGTTGCTCCAAACATTCTTTAGCAAATATGGTGAGGACTAATTTGCAGCAAAGCAGGGCATAAAGGAAAGCAAAAGTACAAGAGCATGAGTGAAGCTTACTGAAACTGATAACAGACCAGAGATGACAAGAAAATGCATAATCTTTGACTCAAAACAACATAAACGAAACTTGATACCTTGAGAACCAACTTCTCCAAGTTGGGGAATGACCATATTAAAGAAGTATATGGAATCAGGCTATTCTCAGCAGGTCCGAACATGACAAAATTTAATTGCTTCAATTTAGTGAATCCAGGAACTGCAACTGATTGTTTTCTCCACTGGAATGATCAAACCACACAATGCCATTAGAAAAACAAGTCATCAGTTTACACTTGGCTTACATATACTACAAAAGAAAACTTCAATTGAGCAGTTTAGAGACTAACCTGAGTAACTTGGTTCGTGGTGATGAGTAAGGTAAGAACCTCCAGCGTTGACGGGCAGCAGGAAAAAATGGATTTAACACTGCTGAATAGGTCTCCAAAACGTCTTGGTTCCCCAATATATACATCCACAAGTTTAGGAACATTCTTAAGCACCAGATGTGCTCCATCAGAAGCTTTAACCGAAACAATATTTGTATCGCGTACAGTGAGGGAACTCAATTTGAAACAGTAAAATATTTCAGCACAAGAGATGGACCACAAACTTCCAACTTTTCCAGAGAATCAGAATTCTCCACTACCAGATGTTCAAGACAAGGGCAATTATGCAAGAAATATTCGAGAACTGAACCAGACACAGGTACACCATTAAAAGTCAAATCCCTGAGGGACTTGGGAAGGAAAAGCATAAGACTTTCTAGCATAATCAATACCAGCGCTCTTGTAAGTGCACAAGCTCCTTGCAAATGCATACTGAAGCCATTTATCAATATCATCTTTTGAGGAACTGTCCAAATCAAAGCGGAATCTCAACGCATCTAAATCAACTGCTTTATGTGATAGCAGAACCTTGTTCACCCATTCCACATACTTTCGACGGGTACTCAGTCCTATCTTCCTTAGGACTCTGTGCGTTCTGGACTTGGAGGACTCATCTATTCCTTCCCACATCTTTATGTCATCAAAATTAAGCCCAGTTACAAACATCCAAAGACCTATCCAACTTTTCGACAAAACGCTTGTTCTCGCAGCATCTACCAACGGCAGAAATGATAGGATGTACACAAGAATATCACTTGGTAACTGACTAATCCTAATATATATCCTGGATAATAAAAAGAGATTAACGCACAGCGGAATAAAACTTCTTTGTAATAACGAATAATAAATAAACCTGCACGCACACAATCTGTGCGGCACACCAAAATCCAAGCTTGGTCAAGAAACAACCCGAAGGCAATTCAGTTTCTCCTTTATCTTTGTATATATCTCTGTATTTATCTCTATATCTCTTTGTATTTATTTCTGTGATTACAATGGTCACCTAATGTCTCTATTTATAGGCTAAACTATTCATGAATCTTACCATTAATCTGATTCAGAACTATTTTCTAAAACAACTAGATTACCCAAAACAAACACTAAACCAAATAAGAAATAGACAAATAACAAATTTCACTACAATTATAATTACCTAATTAATACAAGTTTGGTTAAAATAATATTTTCCAACATAGCTTCCCTTAAACCAAACTTGGATCACTGCAGTCCATCGCCATCACGAGCTTGAATCTCCATTGAAATCTCTTTTGCAATGTAAACAACATGCAACACCACCTTGCAGTAGTTCTTCAGCTATATTTACAGTCTCATCGTAGAGACACCTTTGTATATTCCGTGAATCTTCTGTGGGAACTCATCCTTATCAAAGAACTTAGTCATGTCCACCCATTCTTCATCTAAACAAGTCTTCTTGTCAACCTTGTAATCATCCTTGCAAATTTCAATAACAACCTCGCAAATTCGAGGTATTTCCTTCAAATTTAATTTGAATATAAACTTGTATTTTGAGCACATCTTGTCAAATTTCCCAGTGCCTTCCTTCGTTAACCTCAACCTTTCTTCAGCTGGATTCATGATCGAATTAGCACCATCGATCTTGAATTTCTTCAAAATATCACTGGCATATTTTCTTTGAGAAATAAAGATTTCACGTTCAGTTTGAGAAACTTCAATCCCAAGAAAACATGACATAAGTCTCAAATCAGTCATCTCAAACTGTCCGATCATTACCTCCCTGAAGTCTGATATCATCTTTTCGTTGTTTTCAGTGAATATCAGATCATTCACATACAAGCAAACAATTACAATATCCCCACTTGATGAAGACTTCACGTATAAAGTATGCTCATATGGGCACCGTTGAAAATCACTTTTGATAAAGAATACGTCAATACGAGTATACCAAGCTCTAGGAGCTTGCTTCAATCCATACATGGCTCTCTTCAAACGATAGACCTTCTTCTCTTGACCTCTTTTCACAAAGCCATGAGACTGATTAACATACACCTCCTCTTCAATAACTCCATTCAGAAAAGCAGAATTCACATCCATCTGAAAAATCTTCCAATCATTTTGGACAGCCAGAGAAATTATCATTCTCACAGTATCAAGTCTAGCAACAGGAACAAACACTTCAAAGTAGTCAATTTCAGGCTTCTGCTTGTAACCTTTTACAACAAGTCTTGCCTTGTATCTATCAACTTCTCCACTAGGCTTGTACTTTATCTTGTAGACCCACTTTACACCAATAGGTTTCTTTCCACTCGGAAGGTTTGTAAGTTCCCAAATATTATTTTTCTTAATGAAATTAATTTCTTCATCCATTGCCTTCACCCAACAATCATCTCCAACAGCATCTATAAAATTAACAGGATTACAATCTGCAAACAGAGCAAAATTCACAACATTCTCGTCAATCAAATTATCAACTTCATCCCCAACTACATAATCATTCAAACAAGCTAGCAGTTTTGACTCTCTCCGCGGACGTCCACTTAAGGTGAAAGTTGTAGAAGCAGAAGAATCACAAACCGGTTGTTGAACTGGCTGACACTGCTCTTCAGTTGCATTATCTCCACCAATATACACTGCTGATAATCTTTTTATAATTTCTGGTGCCTTCTTTTTTAATCCCAAATTTCCTGTTCATCAAAAGTAACATCTCTGCTGATAATTACCTTTTCAGTATCAGGATTGAACATTTTATATCCTTTAGTCTCACTGCTATACCCAACATTTTCTGCCTTATTATCCAACTTCTTTCGTATTGCATTCGGAACATGAGCATATGCAACACACCCAAATACTTTAAGATTTAAGATATTTGGTTTCTTTCCTGACCAAATCTCATATGGAGTTTTCTTACCAATACTTCTTGTTGGACACCTATTTGAGAAATAAACAGCACAAGCTACAGCTTCAGCTCAGAAATTCTTAGACATACATTTAGCCGTCATCATTGACATCACCATATCCATCACTGTTCTGTTCTTTCTCTCTGCAACACCATTCTGCTGAGGAGTGTATCTGACTGTCATCTGATGCTTAATCCCATGATTTTTTAAGAAATCATTATACACCGTATACTCAGTGCCTCTATTAGTTCTCAGAGTTTTAATGGAACGCCCACTCTGCTTCTCCCTTGAGAATTCTGGCCCTGCTGATTGGTTTCACCACCATCGGATTCTTTAGGCTTATATACCAAAGCCTTCAATGCTTTTGACGCCGCATCAACAGATGGTCTGTGACATGACATCTCATATGTCACAAATTCTCCTTCCAAATCAGCATACGAAAAAATGGAAAGATCTTTAATAGCCTCGATAATCTCCTTTTTTATGTGAAATTTCGAAATCAACGTCTGAAGAACTTTAGACGCCATATGCTCTTCTGTCACTTTATCACTGTTGATCTTCATCTGACCAACTATGGATTTTACCCTAATCATGTATTCTCGCACCTTTTCATTAGACTTCATCTCTGCCAATTCGAATTGTCTCCGTAACTCCTGTAGTTTCTTTTTTTTGAACGTTTTCGTTTCCTCGATTGGTAACTTTTAACTTGTCCCAAAACTCCTTAGCTGTCTCTACCTTCATTAAACTTCTGCATACGTCTAATCCAACTTTCGTTCTTAAATAATAGAGTGCATGATTATTGTGAGAACGATTTTTCTCCAATTCTTTACTTCCCTCAACTGTTGATTTTTCACTTTCATTGTCTTTTTCAAGTTCTTCAAAACCTGGCTCAATTACATGCCAGATATCAACCATCTTGAAAAAATTCTCCATAAATTAAGATCAGATTTCAAAATCATTTTTTTCATCAAAGACAAATACATGACACTCAAGAGGATTAAATAAAAAAGAGATCTTGACTCCCAAAAAATAACACAGGTTCTGATACCAGATGTAGGATATAAAAATAATATATATCCTGAATAATAAAAAGAAATTAACGCACAGCGGAATAATATTTCTTTGTAATAACGAACAATAAACAAACCTGCACGCACACAATCTGTGCGGCACACCAAAGGCCAAGCTTGGTCTAGAAACAACCCGAAGGCAATTCAGTTTCTCCTCTATCTTTGTACATATCTCTGTATTTATCACTATATCTCTTTGTATTTATCTCTGTGATTACAATGAACACCCAATGTCTCTATTTATAGGCTAAACTATCTCTGAATCTTACTATTAATCTGATTCAGAACTATTTTCTAAAACAACTAGGTTACCCAAAACAAATACTAAACCAAATAAGAAATAGACAAATAACAAATTCCACTACAATTATAATTACCTAATTAATACAAGTTTGGCTTAAATAATATTTTCCAACAGAGCGGAAAAATAATAATTAGTAGACACATTATGATCTGCCCAATTCGTTAATTGATCATAACAAAAATCTAAAACGTAATTTACCTTTCGACTCCCATTTTCAGAGGTCCCCATTGATGAAAGCTTTCAGCAATGAATCACTGGGCTTCCTCCGAATCCTAAGCCAACTCAATTTTAAGGTTCACATATCAACAGTTTCTACCAAAGCATAACATTACCAAATCAGCTGGCTCTTAAACATTGTGTTTTAACTTCTAATGTATCATTTTAGGAATAAAAGCATCTGTATCAAATTTGGCGGTAGACCACAAGACTCTCAAATATAATGTACTATGATGACAGAAGGATGCAGATATCAAACTTCCAAGTGGATATATTGAGCTTAAAGCTTATAAGGATTCTTGATTTGAAACAAAATGCTCTTCAATTAATCCCACAGGTGATTCCTCCAACTATAAAGCAAAGCAAACTACTTATCTTTACTGCTTGGCTGTTTCTTTGATTTGAATGCAGAAGTGATTGAATAGGCAATGCCAGTCATTAGCAGCACTTAGAGAGCATTGCAATTTGCAGGTGGTTGGTGGTCCAGCTTAAAGATTAAATACTGCATTTAGAAAGATCTTTGTTCCTGCTTATGAACATTCAAAGAAATGTTTTCTTCTGAAACCTAGACACAGATTATCTTCCATAAAAAAAATCAAACTAAATCATTACAAGATAATGCGACTCGTTTTGGGGACTAAGGGCCACTTTTCAACTGTTTAGAAGCAACTAAGCCCTCTAGCTTCATAGAATCCATGCTTTCCGCATCTTCCATCAATCTGAACTTCAGAATCTTATGTAGGCGAGTTATTGGCTTGACTTGCTTACCCGTGGTCTGCTTACTGTCTACTATACATGCTCCTGAAAAAAGATTGGTTTCAGATGGCCCAGTTTCTTCATGGAGCACAGGGGCAGCATCTGCAAAATAACTCCGATTTAGTATACAGTACATTGGAATGCATATCATTTGGTAAAACTAGGAGCAGCTCAAATAAAAGGCAAAAGACACTAGCAACAAAAGCAAATGTTGAACTACAACAAAAGAATTATTCGTGTGGTGCAATATGGAGGTAAATTAAATTCCCAAGCTCATCATCCAGTACAAAGAACCAGAAATCTGGAGGTTTTTTTTTTATAAAAAATATGAGTTCTTCCCTTTCAACTACTCTAGAAGTTCTATCTCAGGTTACAAAAATGGTAGGCGGCATTGGTGATAAGCAAAATATGGGCATTTCCTATGGTCAAAGAAAGTTGTACATTGAAGTGATAGTGTATGAAGAGAAGACAGAATACGAAGAAATTCAAGAGGCCCTTCAAGGATGTCAGTCAAAGCTTATAGGAAGGAGACTAAGGCAGACTGCATTTACTGCAGCTACTTACGCTCCATCTACAGGATAAACTTGAGATTTGAGAGAGTACACAACAAACACTACTAAAGTCAAACTTCTACAGGAAGAATACTTCCAAAAACCAAGCAGTGAATACTGATCTATGCATCTGAAAAATATCATGTAGCCTTCTCTATGTAATAATCCTCAAAACAGGGCTGAATATAGCTCACCACTTTCACTGAAAACAAGGCATGTCCCAACTGTTTCTTCATATTCACCAACCTGCAGCATTAGAGTGGTATATTTTCAGTTCAGTGACTGCAATGAAACTACCAATTTATAGTTCATCTGGAGCTAACATTGAATTCACGCATACATCTAAACTCAAGCTCTAGTACACAAGAGTGCATATGTGCAAACATCCAAGATCCACTCCCCAAGTGTTTTTGGAATGTTATTGAACTACCAACATAGCCGTAATAAAGTGATCTTGCCAAAGCTCATTAATCAAGAGCAAGGCATATCATTCACAATGTTATATTGATGCCTGAAAAGGCACGATCATAAAGATTCGGGCACCCCTCGTGCAGCCATAAAAATATGCTTACATTAAGGGTTATGACACCTTAATTGGAGCTTCAATTCACAGCCACCGAGCTACTTAGTTTTTTCAAGCCAGTTTGTATCAGAAAATGTGCTACTACTGCCAACTTTTAGGAAACGCTAATGGCTGTCTAGATCAACAAATAAGATGCTTGAAACTTGAAAACCATCATTTACATTTTCTCTGCTAGATTAAGTATTCTCTCAGTTGAAAATGAATACTAAGGAGCAATCAGTTTAAAACTAAGTAGAATGAGGAAAGTTCATCACCCAAACCTAAAGAAAAATGGAACAAGCTTGGACTTACCAGTTTGATCTTCTCGTCAATTGTCAAAATTGGATTTAGCGTGTCTAGACCCTGCAAAGAGAACAACTATCTGCATTCAGATTATGAAGGCTTGAAAAAAAAACACAAAGAGAAAGAACAGATTCTGTGCATATCCACTATCAAGCAAGAATCTTTAAGAGAACCCAAGAAAACCTAGAGTTTAAAGAAACTTTACAGAGAGAACATAGGGAGCGTTTGAAGGAATGTGAACTTGGTCCATCACAGCATCCAAATCAAACAAAACATATTCTTCTTCCTCCTCCTCCTCCTCCTCCTCTTTATGATCTTGAGCCAATGTTGTATTATTGCCGTCCATGAGTGATTGATTTTCTGCTGAACATAGCATAAGATATCCATCATAGGAAACAAATAGAATTAGACTATAATCCACAGAATACAACAATGTACAAAACCCACAGTTGAAATCTCGCCCAAACCAAGAATCCATCTACCTTCTAGCATACGAAGAGACAAAAAATATAGTAAAAGAAAATCCAAATTCAAGAAATCCACCTGTTCAGCAGCTTTGTAAGCTCTTCAAAATCCCACCAACACAGCAGACGAAGAATATACTGAATAGAATTAAGAATGTCGAATTCGTGTCTTTCATTCTTTCTTTCTTTCTTTTTCGATTCGTTCTTGCTGGAACGGAGGGAAATAAGGCTCGTGTAGTATGGGCCGTCTCCCGCCGTTCCATTGGGCTCATTGACATGGAAATGGGCCGTGTTTGATCATTATCTCAAGCCAATAGGTAGTACTTGGCCCATCTATGGTAGTTGAAATTTTAATTAAAATTGATGTATTACAATTTTTTAAATATAAATTAAAATATAAAATAGTATTTTAATAATGAAATTTTATTATAAAATAAAGTTGAAATTAAAATTTTCCGTAAACTAGCCAAGTTGAGATCGAAATGAGGTCTAATCGAGCTGAAATTTCGTGCCATACAATTTAAAGGTTGCATTTTTTTTTTTTTTTTTGATGCTCAAAGGTTGAAATTTCAATATACTCTCTTCATTCCTTTTTATATTCTTCTAATATTTAAAATAGTATAGAAAAATAAGACTTTCATAGTTTTTTTTTTTTTTTTTTGGGTAAAACAGCCGAAACTGGATTGTAGCCTTTTCTTTTAATCCAAAAATGAAGAATGATAAACAGGGGACATGCAACCTGACCTTGTTTAAAAAACATATCTATACTCAAATATACGAAAAACTCCTAGCATCAAGAATGATCAACCCCTAATTTGCCGGGGAAGGCTCCCCACGAAATAACAAGTACTGTATTAATTCTTAAAATTTTAATTTAAACGTTTAATACTTTAACTATTACATCATTAGAATATCATGCTTATTGGAGAGTATGGGTTTTGAGGGTTTAAGAAAAGAAGATATAGAATGAAGTACGGAATTGTTACTTGAAGGACACCGTTTACTAAACGTATGACACTTTTTAAAAATGTTAGTCGTGAATTTACATTTTTGCCCCTCCATTCTCTTTTACCTTATGCAGTAAAATTGATTTCAATCAATTTTACTGCAATTCCATTTCTCCTCCATCTCGCGATTCCTGTTTCCACCTCCATTGTTCTTCTTCGTCGGTCTAGCTCAACAAATCGGTGAGTCGGAATTATTATTATTATTATTATTTTTTTGTAGAGGAAATGAAAAATTGAATGTGTTGGGTGTTGCAAATTCTTATGGATAATGTGTTTAGGAATGTATTAGTGTTTATGATGCGTTTTCCTGCTGCGTAGTGATAATTTTAGGGTAAATTGGTCGTTCGCTAGAAAAACAATTTTCCGACGAACGACCGGGAAAAGGCCGTCCTGTGACGATTTTCTAGGGAGAAGCGAATCGCCACAGGACGGCCGAAGCGATTTTCCTGGAGAAAAACGCCGTCCTGTGGCTGCCTGGCCTAGGCGATTCTTAATGGAAAAATCGTCTTTTTTGGGCATTTTTTCTAGAGTTAAAAAAGTAGGGTAAATTTTTTTTTATGAAGTTAAAAATTACTAAGGGTATATTTGTCTTTTTGCCAGTTAAAATTTTTAAAAATGTCATGTGTTTAGTAAAACGAGTCATGCAATTAACATGCCCCATGAAGTCTCGTACATCACAAATGGGTAAAGATAGAAATCAAACTTCCAATTTTGACGGGTCACAATCGATTAGACGATTAGACACTGACTCATTTAAATACGACAGTGATCTATGTATTTGTTTAGTCACATAATCTGCCCTTATTAAGGAGTTGAGAATGGAGTTAATTACGGACTAAGATATGAGTTGTCCGAATGTTGACCATGAGCTCGCTCACACGCTTCCTTCCCTGCAACTGCAAATCTTCTCCACCTCCATCTCGCGGGTATCACTGTATTAATTACTATTTTTTATTTTACTGTTGACCGAAAAACAATGATTAATGGCTTCAATGGCAGCTGCGCTTTGCTAGGTGGTACCACTTCCACCAAGGCAGGACAGAAATTTGGTTTTCTGACTCAGAATTTCCACCATTTTTCCTACGTGTCACTTCTGGGTCTCCTCCACGTGTCTTACATTCCGGTAAGAATGACGAATCCACCTCAAAGTGAGGAAACCGAGTAAGCAGAACAGCTCAAATTTCCACCCGAGGAGAGAAAGAAAAAGTCTCATAATTTTTCTTCCGACCCACCAACAATGGCGATTTCCTTTCGTCAAAAAACCTGTTCTTGAAGCATATTTGTAGTTACAGTGCCCTCTTTTTTCCATCTGTTTTTGGGAAGGTAAAAAAATTGAATTTCCCTTCAATCGAGTATAAATGACCCTACCTCCCCTTCTTTAAGCAAAGCTCAGAGTTCATTCGCATATCCTTCTTCCATTTTGTCCTCAAGTTCTCTACTTTTTCTTCTCCTTTGGGTTACAGAAAAAAAGTTGAACTCAACTTTTTCCTCTTTGCCTCTTTTTTTCATTTTGAACTGCTTTTGGGTTTTGTTTTAAGTTTTCTTTTATCCTTTTTGGCTATTATTAATAATAACAGAATGATTCCATTCCACCATAGTTCAAATACTACATATGCTTTTTCTCTCTTCTAATTTCGTTGCTTTTGGGTAGTTGAATGCCAGTGATCTCTTGTTTTCCCTCGGATCGCGCACTTCCTGAACTGGGCTTTCTGAAAGTTTTTATTTTTATTGGTATTCTTGATTTCTGAAGCTCCGAGTTTATCCTTCTCATGATTTACTCCAATTCACGGCATAATTTTTCATTGAAACCCTTAATTTCTTGCTCGATTTCATCTAATTTTCTCCACCCTGATAGTTTCTTCGTGAATTGCTTGTATTGTTTTAAATTTCGCCTAAAAATTTGACCTTTTCCACGTTATAGAGGGACGGAAGGAACTTTTGTTTTCTCCTCTTCTGAATTTCCTTTATTTTTTCTTTTGGGGAGAAAGTTATCAATTGGAAAAATGGGGGATCGGTTGAGGCAGCTTTCAATGGAAGACTTGCCATGGCATTTGGTACTTGAGATATTGACCTCAGGCCGATTGAGTGGGGCGGATTTAGTGTGTTTGGAGCTCACTTCAAGAACTTTTAGAGAGAATCATGGGATGTTGTCCAAAGATTTCCGGTCCCTTGTTGATTTTGCAGCTTTTCAGCTCTGTAAGCTGCACCCGGTTTACGCTTCTTTGCCCTTAAATGCTCAGAAACAGGTTTTTGAAAGGTGTAATTCAAATTGGAAGCGGCTCTTGAGGTTCTTGCAATCTGTTGAACAGTGTTCAGATGTGGCGGAAACTTCTGCAGGCAATGTAATATTTCTTGGAACTTCTATGAGTTTTTATGTATTGAGAGTTGTTGTTCTGTTGCTTGTTGGTGGAATTGGGTTTTATTTCATTGATTATATTAAGTTTTTGAATTTCTGAAAACTTTTGGATCTGATTATGTCAGTCTTGACCAGACACTAGGAAATGCAGATTAAATAGTGTTTCACTCTCTCTGTCTCTGACATGTGACCTTAATTTAACCAAAAGGTGGTTGTTTAAATAAATCCTATATAAGGATGATGGATGAAGCTGATAGCCAATATAATCTCCAGGCACAGAAAATTTAGCTGCTAAAACATTTTCTCCATGGGTTTAGTGTAGTGTCTATTACAATCAGAAGCACTATGGATTGTCATGGAAATCATATTTGTGGGGTGTACTTGTGGAAAATGAAATCTAACATCATCATTACTTAGTTAAATAAACTTCATACCATGCTTGTCTCAAAGCCTTGTGCATTTTGTTATGATCTAATGTGTTAGAAAAGTTACTGGTGAGATGTGTTTCTAGTTTGGAGAAAGAAAAAGTACAAATTTTGCGACATTAAATAAGGGAGCTACAGAAGGTGACAACTGAGGCTCCAAGAGGAGCCTAGTTGAGCATTTCAACTGTCTAGTTTTTCTTTTTGTTTAATTCCTTTGTTGTGCATTCCAGTAATATCTTTTATAATACTACTAAGGGGGATTACTAACATCAAGAATTCTGCCAGCAGATGCAGATAAGGAGCGGTAGGTATCATACGTTGCTGATAAATGATTCAGTTGTGTACTCCTGTGGTTCCAGTTTGTGCGGTGTTCTTGGTCATGGTCCAGAAACAACACAATGTGTGGAATTTACACCCATTAGTTTCCCAATTCATTCGAAAGTTGTCCACGTATCAGCCTCCCACAACCATGCTGCATTTGTAACTCAGTCTGGGGAGGTATATACCTACTTTGACCTCACCCCCTTTTAACCTCAGCTTACTTTGTTTCTGTTCAATATTTGATGTACCCTGAAGGTGCACATGCTGAGAGAATAACTTGTTTACTCTAACACCGAGGCAATAGATTTGATTAGATGAATTTCCTTTGGTTATCTTGTTTATACATGAACTCTATCAACAAATACATCTTCCTCTTCGATTACATCCTTCACTTTCCCTTGAGGGAACATTTGAAAATTGAATAGTTACTTTTCTTGTTCCATCTCTCTCTCTTTTTTCCATTGTGTTTAAGGTGACCTTTTAACTTTGCATTGAGTCTTGCATGCTTGCTCTAGCATTTGGGTTATTACGGACATGCATGGATAGCATTGCTTCTGATGAGGCCATGTGTTTCACATGTGCCTTTATGATCACTTGGAATGTAGATAATCTTGATTCAGAAACCTTGAGGTTGCAATAATGTGGTTCTGTTTCTTGATGTAGGTTTTCACCTGTGGAGATAATTCTTCCTTCTGTTGTGGGCACAGAGATACAAACCGTCCCATATTCAGACCTCGTCTTGTTCAAGCACTGAAGGGAATTCCTTGTAAACAGGTTCATATATTATGTCATCTGAAGTTGTGTCATAGTCTACCATAACATTGCTCTGACTCTGATATACGATGAAAACATTTGGGGAAAAGGTCTTTCCACATGTTGGGATGAGACTGTATGTTTTGCCTTCTGTGAGATTCTAGTTCATTCTAACAGAAGTAATTTCAGGTTGCTGCTGGACTCAGTTTCACTGTTTTCCTCTCTCGAGAAGGACATGTGTACACGTGTGGAACCAATGCACATGGTCAACTTGGACATGGTGACACAGTAGATAGACCGACACCCAAACTTGTAGAAGTACTTCAACGGACTGGTCCTGTAGTTCACATCTCTGCTGGTCCTAGTTATGCCCTGGCCATTTGCAATGACGGAACACTCTTCTCCTTCGGTTCAGGAACCAATTTCTGCCTTGGCCATGGAGATCAGCATAATGAGCTCCAGCCACGTGCAGTTCAGTCATTTAGGAGGAAAGGAATTCACGTGATCCGTGCATCTGCTGGTGATGAACATGTGGTGGCACTTGATTCCAATGGATATGTAAGTCCTTGTCTTGCATATAGAACAAAGACACTTCATTTTCTTGTGAACCTTAGATTTTGTTACTTAAAAGTATTTCGTAGTTCTCATGCGGGATTTCTGACCACAGGTGTATACTTGGGGCAAAGGTTACTGTGGTGCACTGGGACATGGAGATGAAACTGATAGGACTACTCCAGTACTTTTGAGCGGCCTTCAGAGTCATCTCGCTGTGCAGGTCTTAACGTGTTCTACATATAATTTGGTTAATGAAGTTATTGGCTTTACAAACCTTTTGCAAATAATTAGGACCAAAAAATAAAATCAGGAAAAGTCGTGCGATTGAGTTAACCTCATAATATACTCTGGATTTGATGCACATGGGCACCTTAGGTAGACCTAGCTCGATGTATCTTGCAGTTGATTGAAAAGATTACTCCAATAGTCAATTGCGACATTGAAAATCTGAAATGCTTAAAATCTTGGTTATTAGTTTGATACCTCTTCAATTATGGTCCAGATAGTTTCAAT
Organism: Leptodermis oblonga; assembly: GCA_016801395.1. NCBI lineage: Eukaryota > Viridiplantae > Streptophyta > Magnoliopsida > Gentianales > Rubiaceae > Leptodermis > Leptodermis oblonga. The sequence goes on from CM028758.1 coordinate 2,782,596, forward strand.
ATGTAGAGATTTGCAATTTGAGTATAATTTCTGATCATCTCTGCGTATTTGCTTTCTTATGCATCCATAGTTGCTTTCTTGGTGGTTTCTCTTATAGTTTTGAATTAATATTATACAGGTCTGTGCAAGCAAGAGGAAAACATTTGTTCTAGTGGATGATGGCTCCCTTTTCGGCTTTGGCTGGATGGGATTCGGTAGTTTGGGATTCCCCGATAGAGGAATGTCTGATAAAATCGTGAAGCCTCGAGTTCTCCAGTGCTTGAAAGAACACCACATAGCTCAAGTCAGCACTGGGCTGTACCACAGTGTTGTAGTTACTAGTCAAGGACAAATCTTTGGTTTTGGAGATAATGAAAGAGCTCAACTCGGGCACGACACGCTTCGAGGGTGCCTCAATCCGACTGAAATCTTCCTTCAAAAAAACTTGTAATGTTAGTATATATTGTTAGGGAACATTGTGACAGAATTGCATCTTCTTTTTAGAGTATAAGATTTAGGTGGTGTTTGTGATTGTAATGGAGAATTTTTTGCTTATTTATTCTGGAGTTCAAGGTTGAAACATTTGTATTTGATCAAAAATCCATTCCAGAAACGGACTAGCTATGTCCTAAGTTTCTGTTTCGTTATAATTATTGAAGTCTGAAAACCTTAATTTTTGCTACACTACAGGAACAGGAAGATGGGGAACTTTACCTTAAATTCTTCAAGATTGTTTCGACTTTTTGAATCAAACTATCTCTAGTAGACGGAGTTATGGGGGCCGCGCCAGTGTGCCCTGCTCTTGCCTGCTGCCATTAACTTGAGTTTTAGGGGTTTGATCTCAAAACCTGTACGCCCCCTTACCTTTAAGGCAATAGCGGTGAACTGTCGGGCTAAACTTGTGTTTCAATACTTCCATTACTTCTAGATGCATCACACCATGATGGTACTTTTTGAGCTTGCCCCCTTATTTAGGGAGCCATTATTTGTCCCGATTCAATCCAGGACCGAGGCGCATGGGTGGAATTCCACGTCAGCGCCTCGGTCCAAAAGACGAAAATGTCCCTCATTGATTTTTGAAGATAATTGATTTTTTTAATTTTTTTTTTGTTAGTGTGTTGATTTCTTTTCAAATATTACAATTTTTATTGTGAAACAGTACATAGTAATTTTAAAATCAGTACAGTCTTTATTGTAAAATATTACCGTCTTTATTGTAAAACAATACATAGAAGAAAAAAAATATAAAGTCTTTTATTGTAAAACAAAAATAATATAAACAATATATTCTTTTATTGTAAAACAGTACAGAGTAGTCATATTTGTAAAACAGTATAGTATAATATAAAAATAGTACATTCTTTATTAAAAACAATACATAATAGTCATAATGTAAATTAATTGTCCCAAAAAATTGGACGAAAAATAAAAAGAAAAATAAAATTAATTCTCATATATTTAAAACTCGTATTTTTACTCCATTATTTTTCAAAAATCTGGACAGAAAAAAGAAGAAAAAAAATAAAATCATCTAATGAAAGAATGATAAAAAATAAAAATAAAAAGAGAATAGGAAAAAATATATATATAAAGAGGAAGAGAGAGAGAGTTAGAGGATGTAAAAGATAAAAAAGAGAGAAACGAAGCTCTGAAAAAAAAAATTAAAAAAAAAAAGAGAGGAGAGGAAAGAGAAGAAAGAAAAGCTACAAAAGAATAGGGTAAAAATGTAAAAGTCAAAAACCGAGTCCCTTTCTGGACCCTCGGTTCTGGACCAAATTGGTCCAGAATCTATTTTCCTCTTACTCTATTCTTTTTCATTTCATTTTACAAGAATCATTATTTTTTTCATTCAAAATTTTACCTAAAGAAACAATTTTATTTTTTTAAAAATTTTAAAATTCTCTCTAAATCTCCACTCACATAAATTTAAAAAATAACATAATCATTATATACTTTCTTCTCTTTCCTACACAAATTCAAAAAAAAATTTCCTCCAAAAAAATTTCCTTCCCTAAAATTAAATTTTTCCCAATTCAAGCACAAAAAGAACGAGCCTAAATCACATGGTTTTGAATGATCCACCATGAAACTATTTATAACAATGATGCTCCGAGATTGAAGGGACATTTTTTGGTCTCCTTAATTATGTCAAAAAATGCAAGGACACCAATGATTTGACAAGAACAAGATCTGAAAGTAACCACTGCATTAATTTGCCCCGTTCGGTGAAAATAGATAACGGGTTATCTGTCGCCCTTTTATTGTTCATTACGGACTTTAAAATCAAAGATTTAGCCGCCACTCACTTCCTAACCAAACTGACAATAAGTTAATTTTGTTCTTACAAAACTCATAATCGACCATGTCCTAATCCTAAGTGCAGTCGTTTTCATGTGCGAACAGAGACGATCGATGGTGCTTTGGAGTCCCACTCAAAATTTCATAACCTACCTCTGTTAATACCTTCACCCCACTGCAACACGACAGCGATCCAAGCTATTTTATTCCTTTCGTGGCGTTAACAAGTTGGGTCTAACAGTCATTTACGAGTTATAAAGTACAATTCGAAACATGAATCTTTACATGAGATGGAGTCACGGAGCCGCGGGAGTAGTATATATTTAATTTACCCAGTTACGTGTGGAAGAGTGGCAATATCTCCATCCCAGAAGAAATCTATAGAATATATGATATATGCATGCATCATTTTCGCCAAATCAACAAGAAAACCCATCGTAATTAATTAAATACTCAAAAACAAAAGAAGAGGTTAATGACTTTTGATCCATCGTAATCTTCATCTGATCAGATGTCAAAAGAGCCAGCTTTAAGGGTAATTTTCATTATGAGGTTTTAGATTTTAAAAACTGTTTCAAAATTGTATGTACAAAATGGTTTTCAAATTTACTTTTTGCTCTTTTAAACATAATCTTTGAAGATAGAATTTCTTTCCTGTCGCATATTTTGAAAAAACATATATTTGGAACTCTCTAAATTGATTGATGAAGCTGTCTTTGTTGAATTAAAAATGAAGAAGTACTTCACTTTTCGTGACGTTATTATGTATCTAAGCAAAGCTTGGACATACTTTCCTGGGAGGGACCCTTAAGAAGCTATTGCTGTCGTGGAACGTTAAATCTTATTAATTTTGTCGTGTTTTCTTGGCCACAATTCGACGGCCGCAGTCTGCAGCTAACAATTCTGTTCTGGGAAAGAAGAAGAAGAAGAAGAAGAAGAAGAAGAAGAAGCAAAAAAAACACATTCGCAGCCGCCATGTTGCAGAAATGGTAAAATTATTGACCAACATTTTCTTCTTCAATTTCAAACAGCTGCAACAACTTGAAAGTTGCTTCAAACTGTTGCCAGAGTTATCACTTATTTCAAAAAGATTGCGGTACAAAGAAGTTAGTGAATTCAACATTTCTGAAACTAAAAAATTCACCATATATGTATCAAATCTAAACAATCCCAGTTTTGTGATGAAGAACAAAATCAAAACACCAAAACACACACAGAGTGAGTCAGCAAAATCATGAAGAAATCTCTCACATGCTATGCTACACAGACAGAAGATTACATACAGGCTCAACATATCCACATGTTCTCTTTCTTTCTTTATCCTCATTACAGATGAACACAACTCTGACAAACTTTTTTTTTTTTTTTTTTTTTTTTTCAGTCTCTCGATCTTTTGACTCAAGAACCCTCAAAACATGGAATCTAAATATTCCCGAAACACTTCTAGAATGCTATTAAACGTCACGATTCCGACCACACTCCCATCCTCTTCGATCACCCAAACGTAGTTCACGCGATGAGCGATTGCCTGCATCATCACTGCCACCAAAGAACTTCCTGGATGGCACACGATTGCCTCCGCCCTTCTCACCATTCTCGCCGAGTAAGAACAAGATCTGTTGTGCCTTAAAGTCGTGTTCGGCGACGGCAAATCCTCATCCGACGACGAAAGAGACGATGACGATGAGTTCAGGGGAATGTTGACGAATTCCTCCAACATTCCCAGAAGATTCCTCTCCTTCAGCCTCGCCGTCACGACGGCGACGATGTCTTCCGGCGGACCACCGCAGTCTATGTAGGCCATGAGATCGCCGGCGGTCAAAGTTGTGATGGCGGCCGCCACGGTCTCGTCCCAGCAGGCGAGGGTGAAGGGGGAAATCTCTCCGATCAGAATCCCATCGTCGTCGACGACGGCCACCGAGGTTTGATCGACGAGGGAACTCAAAATTGCTCCGGTAGCTGAAGAGGCCCGGGCATGGTACGGTACAGTTAAGAACTCGGTGCTGATTACGCCGAGCCTTTCGACCGACAGAGTCGGGATCGGCGAGAAAAGTCCGATGGAATTGAGGAGAAACCTAATCACATCTTCTTGAGTTAACCAGCAGAATTCCCGGCCGTTGTGAATCGTCGAAGTAATCGACGACGATTTCTGAAGGGCTTTTCTTTTTATAACACTAGTGATTCTGTTCTTGATGGGCACAACAAGATTCTGAGTCCCTTGAATAATCAGATCAATAGCTTCCACTATGCTGTAAGAAAAAGAAAAAACAGAGCAAATCATTAAAACAGAGAACCAAATTGCAGCATCTTTCCCAAATCCCCATTCATCAAATTAACACCATTTTTTAAAGATTCAAGCTTGACCCTTTTAAAATTCATGAATAATACGAAAATTCCATGAAGATTTAAGCACATTAATGACAAGAACAGGTGTACTTACTTCCCTAATAAAGACAACATTTGCAGAAACTGATAAAATTCTTGAAGTGCGTAACAGCACAAAACAACAAGAAACAGTTGCAGAATTACAGAGAGAGAGAGAGAAAGACAGAGAAAGAGGAGTTGTCATCCATATCCAAACATATACCTTGAAGAGGGATCCACGTGCCGGACGAGGCCTTGAACGTCGGACAGCAATGCAGAGACCGGAGACTTGAGAGCCAGAGGGAAAGAAGAAAGATTCTCTTCTCTGCAAAGATAGCAAATGATATCGACCATGCAAATCTTCCCAATGCAGATGCAATCTTCTTCGCCGTTCAGATTAAATCCGTTGTTCTTGGAATGGTCGCAGCTCCATACGCTGAGGCAGTTCTCCTCGGAAGTCTTGAGGGCGGCCAGAGCATCGGCAATGGTGGCGGAAACGGAGAGGGATTTTAGGGCTGGTTTCCCCAAACAGAGGTCAGCTACCTCATAAGCCAACAGACCAGCTGCCATGCAAGAAAAAGATCGGATTTTTGAGTGATTACTGGGAAGGATTTTGGAGCGCGAGAAAGCTGAGAGGGGGAGGACAGGAAGAAACTGACTGAGATAAGTTGTGGGCGGACCTGAATATTTATAAGCACTTTGATTATGGAGTGATATGATATGGGCTGCGGGCTGGGTGCTGGGTAAGGTTAGGTGGGGACTTAGGGTTGAAAAAAAATATTCACTCTTCAGGTCAAATCGTGGAACCGATCCAAAACCGATTTGATCGGTACAATATTTAATCTGCGGATTGAAATTGATTTCGATTTTTTTGTTTGCTTATATTCCAAAATTGATCCACGAATAATCTGCATATGTCGAACTAGATCTTGTAAAAATTAAATCATTCAATATTTTAGGGAGAAAAAAAAAAAAACCCAAAAACTGACTTAAAAATCGCAATTTTGGATCGGATCAAAATGCAATTTCGTATTAAAAAAACCAACCTAATCCGATCCGAAACCACAACCTTGGATTAAATTCCGAACCGGTCTAAAATTTTAGTTTTACAACGGGTCGGTTTCGAATTGGATAGCTGTTTTTTTAAACCCCAGGTGACGGGGTGGGGCCGGGGGTGGGGTTGGGGGGTATGGGCTGTAGTAGAAGAAAGTATGTGATTGTGGTACGGTACAAAGATTTACTGAGTTGTCAAACACTATAAAAAAAAAAAAAAAATAAGAAAAAAGATTGGGATGCAATTCTTACATTGGTTTGAATTTTTAAATACTTCCATAATTTTAAAGGAATTGTTACTAATTATGTAAGATTTGGAGTATTGTTTTTTTTATAGAAATAATACATTAAAGTGTGAGAAAAATAGTATGGAATTTTCATCACATGTGGGGCAATTTTACTCTTTTTTCCTTTTAAATTCAAAATTTTACTATTACACCTCTAATTATAGTGAACAGAAACGAGAATATTCCAGTACATACTAATCCATAATTGTTATTTAAGTGTCGTGAGATGCATGTGAGAACACGCTAAAATTCTAAATTTCAGTTGAAAAATAGACTTAATAGTTAATGACTATGGTGGATGGCATGAACTTAGATTCGATCCGAGTATTCAGCATTTATGATTGTATCACATAGGTCATTACTCGTGCATGGTTCGCATTTTCAATAACTAAATCCTCAAATTTTTAAATTCGGTTTTCAATTTTTATGCAAATTTTGTGCAAATAATAAAGCTTTAGTTCCATGAAATAATTTACTAAAAAAAAAAAACAAAGAAAAATGATGATGACTTTCTTCTATCAATGATGATAAGCAAAAGAAAAGTTGGAATTGCAGATGTGGACCCCAAAGAGTATTCTATTTTTAAGTCAATTGAAAGGTGGAGCCCATCCCTTTGTAGTCTTTACAGACTTAAAGTACGTGAACTCGGCCCAGAAATATAGCCCGCATTTTTAAATGGAACGTGCTTATTATTATAATTAGGTGAACTGTCTGAAATACTACGTAACTATCGCGTTTTGTAGAAAATGATATTTTCTTTCAAAATGTTCATTTTCAGACACCAAATTTTCATTTTGCTCATAAAGTGGCACTCCGTCCATATTTTCATTTTGCTCATAAAGTGGCACTCCGTCCATGTCATACGATAAATCACTAACGGCCCAAAAAATTCAAGCGTAATTTTGTCATTTCGGACGTTGCTGGCACTGTTCATATTCCCCAAAAATTTTCTCTTTTTTTTTCAAATTTTTTATAACAGTTGCTCTGTTTTCTTCTTTTTTTTTAATAAACAAAATCGGCAAGGTATAAATTTTAAAATTTTAAAAAAAATTTGAGGAAGATGAACAGCGTTGGCAACGTCCAAAATGACTAAATTACCCCTGAATTTTTTGGACCGCTAGTGACTTAAAGTCTGACATGAACAGAGTGCTACTTTTTAAGCGAAATAAAAGTTTTGTGTCTGGTAATTTTATTTTATGTTTGATAACTCTTAATTATAAGTCTTAATAATTAAGTAATTTCGGAGTTAAGTACTTAATAATTAAGTGTGTTTGATGACAAAAACTCGAATAACTTAATTAATTAAGTGGGTCTGAAAGGCAAGTATAATTCTGACCTAAAAAATAAGTGATGAGCGAATCACTTATCACTGAATCTGAATCTAATAAATATTTTTTCTCTTTCATTTTTCTCATTTTTTTGTATCATTATTAATTTTATTTTATGTTTTAATATTTTTAAAAGTTTAGCAATTCAAAAAAATAAAAATTAATTAATTTTATAACTAAAAAAAATAAAAAATATATATATTATCATCTATTTTATAACTTGATTAATAATATAAGTAAATTCAATGTTAAAAATAAAATAAAATTTAATATTTTTAATAACTTAATAAGATTCAGACTTCAATTTTTAGATTTCAGATTTCAGTATTCAGATTCAGACTTCAGTTCTAATTTCTTATCTTAAATTTAAGATTTTATCAAACAGGGTAATTTAATGAATTCATATGTCAGACTTTAGTTTTCAGACATAAGTTTTAAATTCAAAAATTTACTATTACACCTTTAATTATAGTGAACAGAAACGAGAATATTCCCGTACATACTAATCCACGCTAAAATTCTAAATTTCAATTGAAAAATAGACTTTATGGTTAATGACTAAGGTGAATGGCGTGAACTTAAATTCAATCCGAGTATTCAACATTTATGATTGTATCACATAGGTCATTACTCGTGCATGGTTCGCATTTTCAATAAACTAAATCCTCAAATTTTTAAATTCGGTTTTCAATTTTTATGCAAATTTTGTGCAAATAATAAAGCTTTAGTTCCATGAAATAATTTACTAAAAAAAAAAAACAAAGAAAAATGATGATGACTTTCTTCTATCAATGATGATAAGCAAAAGAAAAGTTGGAATTGCAGATGTGGACCCCAAAGAGTATTCTATTTTTAAGTCAATTGAAAGGTAGAGCCCATCCCTTTGTAGTCTTTACAGATACGTGAAGTCGGCCCAGACATATAGCCCGCATTTTTAAATGGAACGTGCTTATTATTATAATTAGGTGAACTGTCTTAAATATAACGTAACTATCGCGTTTTGTAGAAAATGACACTTTCTTTTAAAATGCTCATTTTCAGACACAAAATTTTCATTTTGCTCATAAAGTGCCACTCCGTCCATGTCAGACGATAAATCACTAACGGCCCAAAAAATTCAAGCGTAATTTTGTCATTTCGGACGTTGCTGGCACTGTTCATATTCCCCAAAAATCTTTCTCTTTTTTTTTTTTCAATTTTTTATAACAGTTGCTCTGTTTTCTTCTTTTTTTCTTTTTTTTAATAAACAAAATCGGCAAGGTATAAAAATTTTAAATTTTAAAAAAAATTGAGGAAGATGAACAACGTTGGCAACGTCCAAAATGACTAAATTACCCCTGAATGTTTTGGACCGTTAGTGACTTAGGCTCTGTTTGTTTTGATTCTCAAAACCGTGTTTTGAGAAAAGTTTTAATTTTATAATAATTTTTCATCATTTTCAATATACCTTTTTACATTTTTCAACCTACCTTTTTACATTTCCAATACAATTTTAATATTATAAAATTAAAATAAATCTCAAAACCATGTTTTGAAAATCATACCACACAGGGCCTTAAAGTCTGACATGGACAGAGTGCTACTTTTTAAGCGAAATAAAAGTTTTGTGTCTGGAAAGGGACACTTTGAAAGAAAGTATCATTTTCTGCAAAACGTGTGGTGTTTCATGCATTTCACCATTATAATTATTTTTTATTAGTGTTATTTTGATTTCTAACCATACCATAATTTACCCCTTTTCTTATTTTTATCCCGGGTGAGATTCTACCCTGTGAGCTCTTGCGAAAAAACTCTTGTACTTTACCACGAAGTCATAAATCATTCTCAAACTTGCTTATTATTTGTATGTTTAATGAAAAATAAAATGTGGGCTCTATCAATTTTCCTTTCTTTCTATTTTTCTTTTTCTTCTTTACATTACAGAGGACGTGAGAGGAAAAAAAAAAACTCTTATACTTTACCACGGAGTCATAAATCGTTCTCAAACTTGCAGGACCTGATTAGTTTGCGACCTGATGAGTTTGCGCTTTAAATGAGTGGAGATGAACAATGAGTTTGCGCTTTAATCGTGATCATTAGACCTAGGGTGTGGGTAATTATTAACTAAGACGCTTTAGAACTTTTGGCGGATGGTAATTAATGGTAGATGTACTATAAGGCATGGTAAATTACTAAAGTTTTGTTTGATAACCATGAATCAGCACTTAAAATTAATAATTAAGAGCTAATTTAATTATGTTTGATAACTCTTAATTATAAGTCTTAATAATTAAGTGATTTCGCAGTTAAGTACTTAATGATTAAGTGTGTTTGATAACAAAAACTTGAATAACTTAATTAATTAAGTGGGTCTGAAAGGCAAGTATAATTCCGGCCTAAAAAATAAGTGATGAGCGAATCACTTATCACTGAATATGAATCTAATAAATATTTTTTCTCTTTCATTTTTCTCATTTTTTTTGGTATCATTATTTATTTTATTTTATGTTTTAATATTTTTAAAATTTTAGCAATTCAAAAAAATAAAAATTAATTAATTTTATAACTATAAAAAAATTAATATATATATATTATCATCTATTTTATAACTTGATTAATAATATAAGTAAATTCGATGTTAAAAATAAAATAAATTTTAATATTTTTAATAACTTAATAAGATTCAGACTTCAATTTTCAGATTTCAGATTTCAGTATTCAGATTCATACTTCAGTTTTAATTTCATATCTTAAATTTAAAATTTTATCAAACAGGGTAATTTAATGAATTCAGATGTCAGACTTTAGATTCAGACTTTAGTTTTCAGACATAAGTTTTATCAAACGAAGCATAAATTGAGCACTAGTAATTAACGTCTTGTTTTTTTACCCTTTTTATTATTTATTTTTTTTACAATAAATTTAATATATTATAATATTTTTATTTTTAATACTGTATAATTTTTCACTATTAATTACAATTATTATTATTATTTTTTTAACATTTGTATATGCTGTCTATATATTTTTTTCTTATTTTTTTTAAAATATATTTTCAAAATCATGTCAAGACTCAAAACTAATAGGGCTTAGATGAATGGTGAGTGGAGGAAGGGTTGGGGTGATAGATAAGAGAGGGTATTGTAATTCTGACGTCATGAGTTCGAATGTTGGGATGCAAGAATTAATAAATTAAAAAGAAATTAAAAAATAAAAATGGCGGGAGATTTTGGAATCTGCTGTTTGAATTGGCCACAAATTTCTTACAAGTTTTTAATAATGCTGTAAAAAAAAAAGGAAAAAGAGAAAAACAAAAAAGCAACTTTGTTGATTGACTGGTGTCAGCACAGCCTTTCATCATTCAACATAATTTGAGTTTGGCAACAAAAACTGTAGGCATGTTTTTTTGGGCGTTTTGAAAACAATTTTGATAATAAGTTTTAAAAAATAGTTTTATAATATAAAAAATATATTGAAAATATAAAAATTAGATAATAAATAGTAAAAAATTGTATTAGAAATGATAAAATGTGATTAAAATATATTAAATTTAATTGAAACCAAAACCGTTTTCAAAACGAAACAAAAAAAACATGCCCTTATATACATATGATTATATGTAATTTAAGGTTTAATTAAACATTCGTAGTTATAATAAGAGTTAGGAATTGTAACAATTCACGTACAAATGTCAAGCAACCTTATAAATGAAAGGAATAGAATGTAATTATACATAAATGTAATGCAATAAATTTATAACTATTTATACATTAAATTAAATGTAATTATAGTTGGATTACTATTCTTTCAAAACAATAAAATATGACTTATATTTTAAAAAATTAAGCAGTGCTTACATAATCAAACCAACGACACGGTTTTTCAAAAATTTGGTGGACCAAATTTTGTCCAGTTATAACCCGACTACAAATTATTTGTTGCTATGCACTATTGATGTAATTGACTCATTCTTATCAATTAAATATCTCTCCGTTTTATTAAAATAGTCAATCTTAAAAATTATAATTTATAAAGAATTATACTATTCAATATTTTCTTCTAACGAAACGAAATGAGTCATTTTATCTTTACCTAATGTGGAATTTAAAAAATGCCTAATACTGTTAATTTAGAGGTGTAGAAATTTGGAATAACAAAGTTTGGGAGCCTCCTGCGGAGTTTCAGAAGTAGAATTCGAACTCTCGACGTCTAAGACGCCCTCTATACGTCACAACCGTTGGAGCACCGGCTCATTCCTATAGTATAATTCTGAAAACACATACAAAATCGAAATACTAATTTAAGTGTTGAAAAGTACGGAGGACAAACATACAGATATAATATCTACTGCCCCAGCATTCTCTGAAACAGTGGCAGGTGCGCTTATAATTGGTACTTGGTAGGTATATATTAGTTGCAATGTGGTCCTCTATTTTATTTCTTGATTAGTTGGTTGGTTAAAATAACCAATTTATTCTTCAAATTTAACTAATTTAAATTATAGCATGTATGTTAAAATAATAAGTTTTAAAAATAACGATGTTGGATATGATCTGCCATGACCAAAAGAGCCATGTCGAAGCCGAGGCCAAAGGTCCATCAGAGAGAGAAGCCCACAACGCTGGAAAATCTTATTCTACGGGTAAGATTTCACATTGATTGAGAGAATAATTATTAAATGATAAAAGAGAATTAATATGTTGAAAATTAGCCGAGATCCGGAAGACAGGTGGCGTAGCTTGATGTGGAAAATACGGGAAATTCTCGGCTACGAATACGCATGTTACTTCTACGAAAAAAAAGTAATTGAATTTAGCCTCATAGATCCATTATAGTATTACTTACCGGTTACTGACTTTGGCATCATAATTACTCTGAGGAATTAGTCTCGATCACAGGTTTTACGTAGCGAGCGATGTCAAGGTCTCGACAGAGAAGAAGGACCCTCATCTACCACGTATTAAGTTTAGCTATTGAATTGTCGAATTTAACCGATAAAGTATCACGATTATGTCAAAACTGTAAGTATGGTTAAAATAAAATTAAAAAAAAACGTTGATGTGCATAAAAATAGCTAAAGTCATTGGGCTTGGCCCAATCAAGACAAGGAGAGTTTAGGCACAAAAAGCCCAAGGGCAGGCTTAGGTCGGCATTAAACAGACCTAAGGAGATATTCAAGGTCAGGCTTAGGTCGGTATTAAACAGACCTAACGAGATGGTCAAGGTCGAGCTTAGGTCGGTAAACAAGATAACCAAACCCAGGTAGAGCTTAGGTCGGCAGAGCTTAGGTCAGTAAAGCTTAGGTCGGTAAAACTTAGGTCAGTAAAGCTTAGGTCGGTAAAACTTAGGTCAGGCAGAGCTTAGGTCAGTAAAGCTTAGGTCAGTAAAGTTTAGGTCAGGAAAGCTTAGGTCGGCAGAGCTTAGGTCAGCAAATCTTAGGTCGGTAAAGCTTAGGTCAGGTCGGGATAACGGTAACATTGGCATGACAGCTAGACATCATTATAGGGCTATGAATCTGATATATGCAGGAGCAATAATGACAAAGGAGCCAAATTAGAGCCGTTATTACAAGAACGTTAAAGTCATCATAAAAAGAAGAGTAGTTGGAAGTGCAGGTCATCATGGCACAATGGACATATCATACAGCTCATCACAGCACAACGGACATATCAAGATGAGCCTATAAATACTCAGTCACCAGACTCATTTCAGGTAAGCCATTCTGGACGCCTTCTTCTTCATGCTTAAACTCTTGATCAATACAGTTTCTCATATTGCATCTTGCTAACTTGATCGTCGGAGTTAAACAGGGGGAATAGCCCCGCTTCTTTCTGATTGCTTGTCTTTGTCACCGGAATATTCTTCATACAGATCTCGGTCCTCACTAATCCGACCTCCATAGCTCGGTTTCCATCTTTGCCTTCATCCATTTTGTCCGTCAATCTCTATATTGAGCCTGAACGTTCAAGATCTTTATTGGGCCAAACAGGAGCATCCAACACCGAACTTTTTACGTTACATCAAACGTATATCAAATTTAAATATTAAACTATCGCGTGATAATTATTGAACTCATGCGGTTCAAGAGACCATATATTTATTGTGTTCTGGAAGGTTTGCAAGCTTGAGAACAGATTGTAGTCAATTTTCGGGTACTTATTAGCTATTTAACGCCAGCCATTTATTTGGAGCTTCTCTGACGGTGGTGACAATAATTCATTAGTTTATACACCCACCCGAAGAACCCGCCTTAACTTCCGCAATAATAAACTCATAAGGGTTTTCAAAAAAAAAAAAAAAACTTGTGGGGCTTTCTTCTAAGAAAGTTGATGAGAAAAGAGGGATGGATGAGTGACTTGATGAGTTAAATATAAAGGATCATAATAACATGGGTAAAGTATAATTAACCCATGTAGTTTAATAAATTGACAACTTACCTTCATGGTTTGAAAGTAGACAATTTAACCTATCGTGGTTTAAAAATAGACAACTTACCTATGTACCACATAGTTTGAAAAGGGATAAAAATAGAAAAGGTAAGTAGTCAATTTTCAAACCATTGGGGAATAAGTTGTCTATTTTCAAACCATATGAGAGTACGTTCACCATTTTCAAATCACATGGGGACAAATTGTTTATTTATCAAATTACAATGGGGTAAATTGTACTTTATCCTAATAATAATAATAATAATAATAAGGGTGTTGTAAATTACATTTATAACCTTGAAGTTTTGTGAAATGAGCTTTTGAAATTTGAAAATGCATTGTAATATTTTTTTTACTTAGGTATTAACTTAATAATTAAACACCATAAATTGGTCAAATTACCATTAATTGTTCTATGCTAGTCAAAAAATGAACACTCAAGGCATTTTAGAAATTTTCTTTTCCTTACAAAATAGAACATTGAGAAAGTAATGTACACTACAACAATAAATGCATGTAGTGACATATATGTTTATGAAAATGTTGTGAGATTTTTATAAGACACTAATGAAAGTGTAGCAAATATACATGTCAAAAAGATGATTAATAATAAGACACTTTTAACTCTAGCAAAATTTAGTATTATTCTATATCATTAAGTAGTCACTTTTGTTGTAGTGATAGTTCTTTTTCAAACTAGAAGAGTGTAGTGGTGATTTCCTAAAGACTCCACGAGTGTAATAATAATTTTAAAAGCCCTAATAGGGTTACACCCTTATGATAAAAGAGTGAGAAATTGAACAAAGACCCCATAATTATAAATAAATAATAATAATAATAATAATAATAAAATCCTTAACCACTATGGTGCGTAGAACTGTAGAATTTAAGGTTGATTTGACACAATACACCGTGAAACATGTTCTTTTTAAATTAAAAAAAAAGTTTGTATTTCTATGATAGAAACCAGCTGCGCAACTTGTTAGATCGCGACATTCACCCAAGAACATCAAATTCATATGTAACAGTCAATTTATCCAAAGATTTGTCCAAACTGAAAGCTCCCGACAATGGCGCTTTCGCTTAATTTGCTAGCGCTACCTTTTCTTGACGTCAAGATGTGCAACGCCAATTAGGAACGAATCCGTTCTCCCATCGTTGTGATATATTAATAGTTACGGGATAGTTTGATTACTGTCTCCGCAAGTTTAACCAATTTAAAGGGCAAGTTGACCGGTCTTCCTTCTATAATATATAAGATAATCAAGGCTTATCAATATTCATGGTCATTTTCTCTCAATAATTGGATGCACATATACTAAAGCATATTCTAAATGAGTGCGGTGATCAGATCTGAAATTTCATTCGGCTTATCGATATGTTGCTCTCAATTTAATTCAAAAAAACATTAGAAAGGAAAAAATAAATATATATATATTTTTTTAATAAGTTGTTAGTTGGAACCAAATCAAGATTCTGCATATCTATATATGTTTGTACGTTCTTTTCAGCCAACTTGTCAATATTTAAAAATAATTAATTATAATAAGGAAGTTTTCCCACGGCTTTTCAGTAATACAAGTGTTGTGACAGATCACCTAACATGCCAAAGAAACAAACAAGCACATTGATGACGTGGAATACATGGGAACAACATAATGATATATATGATGAATTGAAGACAAGTCCATTATCTACGGCTCATGCAGGCATGAGCTTTCTTAATTTTTTCAAATTTTTTACGCCAACTTGCAAACTGCAATCGAATGAAACGTACGTACATACAATTGACAGATCTCGCTAGGGAAATATCGTCATGCTGCCACTTTATTTGACCTGAATTAATTCAAAAATGATTAGTGTTGGCTACGGGCCACCGAAGCCAGAAGATATAGCAGAAAGTCCATTTAAGACGAGTCTCTGGCAATTGATGATTTTATCATTTTGTTACGTACAAATCGAGAGAATGTTAATTGGAAGATATGATAGAATCAATCTCTTGAAAATCTGCCAAGGTCAGGAGGTAAGTTAGTGCATCGCCTTAATGCAGAAGACACACACGATCCTTGGCTATGAATATACTCATCCTATTTTCTACGAAAAAGATAATGGATTTTAGTCTAAATAGCTTGCTATAGTGTATCTTGCTATAAATTGAATTTGGCATCGGACTTGGATCGAAAAGTTAGTTCCCATTTACAAGTTATACGGACATAGCAGACAAGTTCAGAGGCCTCTCGGCGAAGAGGAGGGCCTCGTCAATTAGTAAGAAATCAAACATCATAAATTCTGAATCAAACATCATATAATTTTTCTAAAATGTAATACTTTTCTTTATGAGCTATAAGATACATTCGAAACAAAACTTTTTTCACGTGTAACGGGACACGAAAGAATAGAAACTTATGAACTATATATTGAAGAAACTGGAGACATACATGCATGCAAGCATGCAAATCCATGAATATGAAAGACATCAAAAACGAATTTTACTATCCCTTTTTGTAAGATTCTTCTTGGATCAACCTAATTCCTTTGGGCTCGTGGATGACTAGATAGTGATGTCGTATTCTTATAAAGCAAGTCCAGATCGATGGTTTGATCAATGACAATGATTGATTAAATTGTTTTTGTTAGGAAGAGAGAGAGATCAGAGATCGATCGATTAAGGTTTCACACTTATGTTTTTATTTTATGTGTATGTCTTACACTATAATATTAGAACAAATTGAATCTGTCTCTTACACTTCTATAATTCTATTCTTTCCCACTCGTTAATAATAAATATCACCTGCTCCTTTCTTTTGTATCGTCACATAAATTTTTTTTTTCTTTCTAATATCATTCAATATATATATAACACAATAAATTTCTTGTATTAAAAATGAAGAAAGTATTACCTAACAATTCAACGTTAATTTTTTAAATATTACTAAATACTTCGTACTTTTGGGTCATTTTTTAATTATTCAAATCTAAAAAAGTTTTTGGGATTATGAGCTATATATGCCTACATACCTCGTAGAATTTTTTATTTGTGTTTTTTTTACCTTGTACAATTTGAAGATTCGAATTCATGATTTCAAAGTTTCAAACTCTCTCCAAATTTCTGTTTTCTTATCTCATGCATTGCTTAAATGGGGTTTTTTAGTCCGATAATTGTTACATATAAATCTTAATTGAGTGTTGAAATGACCTTGTGTAACTATTGATAGAGTTTAGCCTTTATAAACTTGTCTAAATTTAAATTGGGTGAATTACATTTATCTCTTATAATTTTCACAAAATTACAAATAGCTTATCGAGATCTCCGACAATTATAATTGCTCTTGATTTGTTCAATATTTTTCAAAATAACCAATAACTCTTAAGAAAATTAAGTTTATTTTTTTATCTCAAATATATATATACATATATATATTTGTAGTTTTGTCAAAAATTTGGCAAAAACAAACGTAATTACTAAAATATTTTATAATTTCATCAAAACTTAGAAAGAATAAATATAATATAATCGGAGTATAGATCAAATATCATTAGGATTTCTGTCTGCTTTGCTCCTATCGTGTTTGTTTACTTTTTCATAATAAGGAAGTGAGTTTCATAAAGTGATATATAAGTCTCACACTTCCATGTGACAGGTAGACCCAAAAAAAAAACACACTTAAATACAACAGATCGAAGATCGGATTTCATACAAAATCTTAGACCATGTTTAAAAACATGTTCCAAACTATGATTTTTCATCATTCTTAACACACATTTTCACATATTTAATACAATTTTTTACATTTTTAATACATATTTTGCATTCTTAATAAAATTTTAATATTTTAAAAATAAAAATAAAATCCAACTCATAACTTGGATCACTTTTTCAAACGGAACCTTAAAAATTGGAAAAACAAAAAGTTAGGGCATGTTTTTTTCACCAAGTTTGAGACTTGGTTTTGTGAAGTTTTGGTTTGAAACCCAAAACTTCACAAAACCTTATTTTTAAAAAAAAAGTTTCAAACCAAGTTTTCAAGAAAAAGCTTCCTACTTTTTCTCCTTCCTCTTCTTCTCCTTCACTCCCGCTGCCGCTACCTTCTTCTTCTCCTTCTTTCTTCTTCTTCCTCTTCTTCTTCTTCACTCCCGCCGCCGCCGCCCACCACCGCCACCTTCTTCTTCTTCTTCTTCCTCCTCCTTCTTCTCCAAACTTCTTCTTCCTCTTCCTCTTCCTCTTCTTCTTCTTCTTATTCTTATTCTTCTTCTTCTTCTTTGACGAAAGTGGAATTTGAAATTCTAGAATTTAGGGGACTGGCACCGACAACAGAGCAGGCAGTGGAGGAGAAGCAAAAAGGAGGGGGGAGAGAGAATATGTTTGGTTTCTTGAAAAACAAAAAGAAAAATTAATTTTAAACTTTTAATTTTAAAACTTGTTTTCAAAAGTTTGTTTTTTTTTTTTTTGACTTCAAACTCATTTGTCTGAAATTTTTTCTCAAAACAAATTTCAAAATAAGTTTCAAGTTATAGTCCACTACAACAGAAAAAATAGGAGCTACGATGGTACTACAATACGGAAAGGTTGGCATGAGAGCAGAGGAGCACATGAAGGATTGCAGAGGTATCGTCTGTATTAGCTGTCAACTTCCGTACTTTTCACACCAAACCCATAAAATGACAAAAATGTACACGCAAAAAATATGGTGGTGGGCCCGTCCCAAGTCCTGCCGGCCCCACCTCCTTCATTTTGCTGTTTGAGAGTTGAGATGCGCACGGGCTTATCTTCTAGTGCATGCATCTGCACCTCCACCTCTACGCTCATCTTATCTGCCTTTCTCCAATTGGATGATAAGGGCAGCCGTGTCATTTCGCTTTCCCTACTTTTTCAAAACAAATTTCATAGTTCTATCATATACCATTAGATTGAAGGCAACCGACGAAGTACTAGCTTGTTTTCAAGGTGGGGGGCATTCGTGGCTGCCCCACCAACAATCTTAATTTTGTGTTTTTACCATATATAAGTTTTAAAAAATTTATATTTTATTTCACCAAAAATTAAAATAACAGGAATAATATTTTTGATAAATAATTTTGTCCCTTCGAACCTTTAGGATCTAGCTTCACCACTGCTTGTTCCTCGACTCAGGACTTCATTACATGAAAAAAGAGTGTTGTCTATTGCACCTGTGCTGCTATTTTGGTTTCACTATGACACCCAAATTATTCAGACCATCATGTAATATCAAAGTGAATCATAACCTATAGAGCGAGTCTCTCTATGACTATATTTGAGAGAGATGTTCTATAATTTCAATAAATAAATTTAATATGCGAGTTTGCATCGATGTGCGATACTTCATATATGAAAATATATAAGTACATTCTTATAATATTTACATGTTACTTTTAAACTTAAACTCGATATATAAAATGTTGAACCGTAATATACTTCGAACACTAACACAAGTTTTGCATAAACTATATAGAGAGGCAGAGCATTGATCTTATGGCTTGATTATTGATCAATGGTCCCAACATACAGTTGCTCTTTAGCTGATTTTGTTTGTATTTTGATTTCTATATTAAATTTAATATATTAAATTTTTTTTTTCATTTTCAATACAAATTTTATAATTCAACTATATTTTTAAATATTTATTATATAATTGTTTTTAGAAAAATATATATTTTCAAAATCATATCAAAACAAATTTACTCGCAGATAAGAGAAATTATTGGTTATGGGCATGTTCTTTTTTATTATTTTGAAAACATATTTTTGGAAAATAGTTTTATAATGTAAAAAGTGTATTAAAAATATAAAAATATATAGCTAAATAGCTGTAAAAAATTATATTAAAAATGACAAAAATAATTATAATATATTAAATTTACTGTTAAAACGAAAATAATAAACCTAAATCTTTTGTTCTTTGTGGTCCTTCATGAATTATGTGGACTAGCAGATCACTTGCCTTATTTGAAAAATATTCTGTTTGCATGTCAGTTTGGTACAGCAAATGTTGGCTGGAAGCTTTGAATATTCAACTTACCCAAATAAGGAGAATCAATACTGCACTTGGCACATGAAATGTTTGGGAAAAAATAGTCAACAATTTTTATTTTTTAATCATCTTTATATTTCATCGTCCTATTATCTATTACATCGAATATACGGACTATGAAAAAGAGAATAACGGAGTGGGGAGCCTCCTGTAGAGTCCTATCCATCAACAATTATTATATCAACGTTTTCCTTTTCTAACAATTTGTTTGTTGTTTTTGTATTTTTCTTCGCTTTTATTATACTTTCCATGTTTAACTCCACCATTTGCCACATTACATCTAATAATAAGGGTGGTAATTTTCTAACCCAACGATTCTGACATGTTATGAACATATTATGATTAAGTTTTGATAGGTTCGTGAGTTAAATATCTAGGTCGATACAAATATGACGGATAATTAAATGGGTAAAATTTAAGGTTAAGAACGTCAAAACGTAAACTTCCTAACTTGAAATCATGAATCCAGACACATGTAGTATCTAATACGACATAGAAAACTAACACAATATAAACAATTATGGTTTAGTCTTAATGAGTTTGCAGTTTTAGTGAGTTGACACGAATAGTTAAACATGTAAAGCAAGAATTAAAGTGTGTCAAAATGAAAAACCCAAACATACTACAAATTACCTACATAAATACTAAATAGTGATTTTAGCTGTTAAAAACTTTTGTAATTGGGGAGGGTTAGGGTGAGGGTGGTGTAGTGTATTGAAGAGCCCGTTTGGGATTTATAGGTTGTGTACATAGCCCATGGGCTATGCGCCTATGGAATCTGGGCCTTTTGGCATCTTATTTCTTATAGTTTAATTAGCCCAAGATTTCCACCCAGCTTAAGTGAAAAAAAAAGCCCAAAATTAATTTCCCTTTTGGGCTCCGCTCCATGTTAGCATTTTGACCTAAGTTTCAAGGACTTAATTATAACTTTTCTTAAATGATAAAAAAGTGAAATAATTATATTGATGTGTCAAATAATTATTGATGATTTTACCCGTGGCGGAACTAGGTGTCCAAGGTTAGGTGGGGCAAAAATTTTTAAGAAAAAAATTTTATACTACATTAACGTTTTTTTTGTGAAGAAGTGCAAAAATAACTCTATTTAAACTCATGTTATTTTTACCAGACCTAAAATTCATTAAGCATATGAGTATACATTTGAACACAAACACACTTTTAATTAATTAAATACAGAGTTCTAAATTATTTTATGTTTACAGTTTGTCCCTATTTTTCTTAATATTTGGTGGGGTAAAATCAATTATTTTATCTTTTTTTTTTGTGATTTTTATATAATAATTTGGGTATTTTGAAAAAATTAAAGTAGGGCAAGCCACTATGTGGCTCCGCCGTTAGATTTTACCAACTCATCATGCTGACTAGGGGTGTTAAACGGGCGGGTTTGACAGGTATTAAATGGGTATTAAGTTAATGGATAATGGGTACCCATTACCCTTTCAATTAATGATCTTAATTCAAATGTGTAGTTATGGGTACCCATAATACCCATTATAAAAAATATAAGGCTTATTTAATAGTTTATGAATAAAAATTTTTCAAAATTTTTTAATTTCATTTTTTTTAAGCAAATTTTTATTCTTTAAATCTATTCTAAAATTTAAAATATTATATATTGTATATTTTTATATTTAATCGTATGAAGTTCTTTTTGTCCAAACACAATTTTTAATTTTTTATATTTATATAAACATCGTGCATGACCCGAACCTGACCAGAGGCCCGAAATTAGACCCGGCCCAAAACTGGTCCTGAACCATGGGCCCTAACTAAATTGGATCGGGCTGGGCCGAAACCCGAGCCTGAACTCAATTTGGAACCCGAACAAATTTTGAATTAGTATTTATAAGTGGATAATTTAAAAACATTATAAAAGAATAAATGGGAAAAAAACGCAACGTAATTGTAGGATACAAAAAATAAAGAAAAAAATAAGTTTGAAGAAAAAATAAAATAAAATAAAATAAAATGGGCCCACTAAAATAGGTGAGTTGTTTAGTTTTTATTTATATTTTTAAGGATAGTTTTGGATGTGTATTTTTGGTACCCATGATGGGCGGTGTGAGCTACCCTAAACCTGCCAATTACATATTTAGTCCAAACTCACCTAATTTATTATTTTATTGAGTTAAAACCTAATGGGTTTGGGCTGCTTTTAGGTTAATGATTTTTTTTGCCACTCCTAATGCTGACGTGTATATTTATAGACGTCGCAAAGAATTATTTCTTACAGTATATTTTAATGCAATAAATATGTAGGTTTTATATGTTTTCAGATAATTAAGGGAATTTTAAATTGGGTTCCAAATGAAATTAGTAGTAATTAGTTTCATCAACACTTTAGGAGGTGATAGATTATAAACTTATCTAATCAAGAAACCGACAAGGAAGTAGCTAGTCAATACGCCCACAGTATGTAAGAATGCCTCGGCTACGGAGCCACGAGTCACCCGTGCATGATCACCCTGTCAGTTTCGGATAAGATAATGTTTAGTTTAACGAATAACATGTTATTTTAGGAGGAAAGTTTCAAACTACTAAAATTCTTTGGAAAAAATGCAAAAGTGGTCCACAATCTTTACCCCTGTTGCAAATGTAGTCCACAATCTTTAGTAAGTAGCAAATGTAGTCCACAATGTATCCATTTTGTTGCAATTTTAGTCCAAAAACGGAAAATTGACCTTGACTAACGGTCAACGGGTTTGACCATCTAAAACCACCCCACCCTTCCTTCCAAAACCATTTCTCCACATCAGCACCACAATTCGCCACGTCACCTTCTGCTGAAAATGAAAGGAGAGGCTAAAAACTTCAAAATTTGCTCCAGTGGGGTTTCGAACCTGTGACCTTTTCTCTGCGCGCGCGAGAGACAACCACTAAGCTGCAGTCGTTTGTTTGTCTTTAGTTGCTGTTCCATTTAGTCATATAGAATCACACTTTTCTTTCATACTTTATACACAAGGCCGTACTAAGATTTTCAAATTCCTTTCCATGCCGTCAAATTAATTAACTTATTTAATTAAAATTACTATTCTAACATTATTAAATAATGTCAAACATATAATTACCTCTAATATATATTTTTAACTCTTTCAAAAATCTCATACGAATTAATTCAACATCAACTATAATATATTTTTAACTCTTCCCCTTCCATTTTTGGGAGATTCCTATTTGGAATATTTTAACTCTTCCCCTTCCATTTTTGGGAGATTCCTATTTGGAATATCATTCCAAATAGGAATCTCCCAAAAATGGAAGGGGAAGAGTTAAAAATATATTATAGTTGATGTTGAATTAATTCGTATGAGATTTTTGAAAGAGTTAAAAATATATATTAGAGGTAATTATATGTTTGACATTATTTAATAATGTTAGAATAGTAATTTTAATTAAATAAGTTAATTAATTTGACGGCATGGAAAGGAATTTGAAAGTCTTAGTACGGCCTTGTGTATAAAGTATGAAAGAAAAGTGTGATTCTATATGACTAAATGGAACAGCAACTAAAGACAAACAAACGACTGCAGCTTAGTGGTTGTCTCTCGCGCGCGCAGAGGAAAGGTCACAGGTTCGAAACCCCACTGGAGCAAAATTTTGAAGTTTTTAGCCTCTCCTTTCATTTTCAGCAGAAGGTGACGTGGCGCGGGTGACGTGGCGAATTGTGGTGCTGATGTGGAGAAATGGTTTTGGAAGGAAGGGGTGGGGTGGTTTTAGATGGTCAAACCCGGGTTTGACTGACGGTCAAACCCGTTGACCGTTAGTCAAGGTCAATTTTCCGTTTTTGGACTAAAATTGCAACAAAATTGATACATTGTGGACTACATTTGCTACTTACTAAAGATTGTGGACTACATTTGCAACAGGGGTAAAGATTGTGGACCACTTTTGCATTTTTTCCAAAATTCTTTATTGGCGCACTTAAGGGTGATAACCAGTCGAGCCGAGCCGAACTTTGACGTGTTCATTTATTTATCGAGGTTAAAATCTTGTTCGTGTTCGTTTATTTATTAATCGAGTCGAGCCGAGCCAAGCTTTGACGTGTTTATTTATTGTTCATTTATTTATCGAGTTTAAAATCTTATTCGTGTTCGTTTATTTATTAATCGAGCCGAGCCGAGCTTGTTTATGTTCGTTCTTAACCCTAATGTGTCATGTTCATCTATTTATAAGGAATTTTCCTTCCAAATCTTCTCTCTCATTTCCGATGTGGGATTGGGTGAAATTCACCTCAAAATTGTGAAATAAAATAAATTTGGTCTTGTGAAGATTCAAACTCCAGTTCCCTTGCTCTCCTTTTGATGTCTTACCATTACATCAAATTTATTTTCATGTTATATGTATGAATGATAAATTATATATGTATTTTATCATTCTTAAAAATTATTTTTTCTTATCGAGCTGTTTACGAACATAATCGAGCCGAGTTCCCTTTTGTTCATTTATTGTTCGTTTATTAATCGAGCCTAAAATTTTGTTCGTGTTCGTTTATTAATAAATAAACGATCTCGAACTGAGCTTTTAACAAGTCGATCCCGACCTTATTCGTGAACGTTCGTGTTCGTTCTCAGCCCTAGGCGCACTCTACTATTTTGAAAGATACAAACGATACACTCAATAAATTTTCTTAGCTTCCTCATTTAGCATACTCCTCCTTATCCTATCCATTGCCTTTTCTTTTGATCATGGAGAAGTTGAAACGTCGTAGACTTTAAAACCAGCAGCCACCCACAAACAAACCACTGGCCTCTCCAACTTCCAGTTTTTCCAGACAACAACATACGTGCATGAATTATCCTTTGTCACACTTTCTGTGTTACCAAAAATACATGTCTTAAGTTACCTATAAACTAATATAATATTAAGACATATCCTGATGCGTCTTGGTCCAAAAGACGAAAATGCATTTGATGAATAAAATTGAGTTTTTTTTTTTTAAAAACTGTTTTGATTTCTTTTTAAATAGTACATTATTTATGGTAAAACAGTACAAAGTAATTTAAAAATCAACACAATCTTTATTGTAAAACGGTACATAGTTAAAAAAAATACAGTCTTTCCTATAAAACAAAAAATAATAAAAATAATACACTCTTTTATTTTGTAAATTAATACAGAATAGTCATATTTTTAAAACAATTCAGTGTAATATAAAAAATAGTACAGACTTAATCGTAAAACAGTACAGAGTAATCATATTGTAAATTAATTGTCCCAAAATTTGGAAGAAAAATAAAAAGAAAAAAATACAAATTAATTACCATAAATTTAAAACTCATATTTTTCAGTACATTGTTTTTCAAAAATCTGGATTAAAAACAAAAAGAAAAAAAAATAAAAGCACCTACTGAAATAATAATTAAAGAGGAGAATAGAAAAAAAAAATTGAAGAGGAAAAGAAAAGAAACTAAGCAACAGAGAAAAAATAGGAGAAAAGAGAGAAGAAAGAGAAGATAAAAAAAAAATCATAAATTTAAAACTCATATTTTTCAATACATTGTTTTTCAAAAATTTGGACGAAAAACAAAAAGAAAAAAAAATAAAAACACTTACTGAAATGATAATAAAAGAGGAGAATAGAAAAAAATTAAAAAGAAAAAAAAAAGAAATTGAGCAATTGAGAAAAAATAAGAGAGAAGAAAGAGAAGATAAAAAGAAAAGAGGTAAAAATGTAAAAATAAAAAAATGGGTCCCGACCATGTCGGTCCAGAATCTTTTTCCCTAACTTAAACATATAGTGAATCCGTCAGTTTTTGTCCTAATCGTCAAGAAGAGAAATGGATAAGAAGCTACCTACAAAAGTGGGAATATAATAATTAATAATATTAGTGCTGCAGCAACAGCAACTTTTATCACTTTAATAATTAAGTGAATGGATAAAGCTGAAACTGAATTAAATTAATATAGTATTTTCTCCTCCCTTATTTAGAAATTGTAAAAATAACATTAGTAGTCCTTTACGTTTATGTATGTGGTAGTTTTAATCTTTTTTATTTTTCTATAGTGATTTCAGTCCCTTTTGTTTGTCACTGTAGTAGTTTTAGCCCTTTTACTTGTAATTGAAAGTTGAACAGGTCACTTGGAGTATTTTTAAAAAATTTATAAATTGCACATTTGATCCCACATATTTATAAAACTGCCATTTTCCATGCACATTTTTGATACTCTAATATTCATTTTTTTAGTTTTAAATTTTGTAAAAATGCTAAAGTGACACGTTTAACCTTCAATTATAGATAAATGGAACTAAAATTGCCACAATAACAAATGAAAGGGACCAAAATTGCCGCAGAGAAACAAAATGACTAAAACTACCACAAATCTAAACGTAAGAGATTGAAAATGCCAATTTTCTTTTAGAAATTAGAGTGTCAAATTATAATTCGTATTCATAATAAGTACTCCCTCCGTCCCACTCAAACAGGACTCTTTGAGTTGGACAGAGAGAATAATATTTTTTTTAAAAATATGTATCTTGTAATAAGACGGAAGAGTATGAGATAGTGACATGACATCGAAGTACGAGAATCCTTATCCGTGACGAAGCATGACGTGACACTGAGCCTGGCTCATCAGCACTAGCTAGCTGGATGGAAAATTTTGAAAGGAAATTGTATGCGTCTATTCCAACGAACCGCCCATCATTTCCCCCTGGACTCTTCCAAAATCCTCTTGTATATATAGGGATAGTTCGTCACGTTGATCTGGAAATATGTTCTTACCTTCATCATTTGGATTGTTAATATAGTCCCCAAAAAAACCCAGGTTTTTAATCTTTCTCAGACAATCACAAAAAAACCATGTTGGCCATATTTCACAAGGCGTTTGCTCATCCTCCAGATGAGCTTCACAGCCCTGTTTCTCAAAATTCAGACAAGAAACCAAAGCTTCCCGAGGAAACCCTCCGAGAATTCCTCTCTGCTCATCCCGCTGACGCCGTTTCTTTGAACTTCGGAAATGCAGCAGTTATTGCTTATATCAGACAGGAGAAATCATCCCTAATCCGAGATAACCAGAGGAGGTAAATTTAAGGCTGTTTTCCTTCGGAAATTTTGCGGGTTTGTTTTGGTTTGATTACGAGTTTCGGAAACTGTTTCAATTTTTTGGAGAAGAGAAAATTTTCAGGGGTTATTTTAGTTTGATTACGAGTTTCAGAAATTGTTTCAAATTTTCGTCAGGAAAATTTTTGCGAGTTGTTTTGGTTTGATTATGAATTTCAGAAACTGTTTCGAATTATGCAGGATATTCTCGGGGCATGATGACGTATACTGCCTTTTCAAGGGAAGCTTGAACAACTTGTGCGCGCAAATCAAGCAGTACGGGCTGGCGAAATGCTGCGACGAAGCCATGGTTGTGATTGAAGCTTATAGGACCCTTCGGGACAGGGGTCCTTACCCAGCTGACCAGGTTATTAAGGATCTTGAAGGTAGCTTCGCCTTCGTTGTCTACGATAGCAAGGTAGGAACCGTGTTTGCCGCCCTGGGCTCCGATGGCGGGGTCAAACTGTACTGGGGAATAGCCGCGGATGGCTCCGTGGTGATTTCGGATGATTTAGCCATCATCAAAGCTGGCTGTGCAAAATCATATGCACCCTTCCCAACAGGTAATGTGACGTGACATTCACTCATTGGTTGATAACGTATCATCTTTGAAACCAGATTGAACTGAACTTTTTTGGAACACAGGGTGCATGTTTCACAGTGAAGGAGGACTTATGAGCTTTGAGCATCCAATGCACAAGCTGAGAGCGATGCCAAGGGTGGATAGTGAAGGGGCTATGTGTGGAGCTAATTTCAAGGTTGATCTTTACTCTAGGGTTAACAGCATCCCAAGAGTTGGAAGCCAGACCAATTGGGTTGACTGGGTTAAGAACTAGAACTAGAACTAGAGCTAGAGCTATAGGCATCAACAGTTTATCCTTTGTAATCTTTCAAATTTCTACAAGAAAAGAATAAAGATCCAAACTTTTCTTCTTTCTAATCCAAAATTTTCTCAGTTTGTTACACATTCAAGTGTTTCAGAAGGAACAGAGATGAAAAAGCATAGAAATTACACAAGATGGTGGGAAAATGTTGTACACACAAAAGATGCCTAATTCATTCCTTCCACATATGTTCAAGTTCATCAACATGTAAGGGATTTGCCAGTTCATGCATCTTCCTCCTCGTCTTGGCTTTGATTTTCTTGGCATACTTCCCAGCCTTCTGCTTTTTCTCCAAAGCACGAATCTGGAAATGGTTGTGGAAAATCAGTAAGAATGAATATGGATGGTAATCAAAATGCAGGTATGATGACACCAATGAAGTAATTTACCTGGTTCGGTGAAACATAGAATGGGTTTTCATATAGTGTAGGGCCCCCAAAGCTGCCTCCAAATATCTTTATTGGGTTCAAACAAAACCTAGGACCAACCTATTCATCAAAGATGAATTAATTCAAGACAAAACATCTGAGAGAGAGAGAGAGAGAGATCATATTGAAAACTCGATCACAATGCATCACTCAGATACCTCAACAAGTGTCATCTTCTCCAGGTCAGAATGGTCTATTTTCTGAGCTCCACTATGAGGGCAAGATATCTGTATGATATGTAGATGAAACTTTTTCATAGAAAGTAATTCTAGTAATCAAGATAGCCATGTAAGTAAGACAAGCATAGTAAACAACCATACACCAACAACAGCTACAGTAACTAAGCTTCACTACTTGAGACCAATCATACAATTCACAAAAAATTCGGAAGCACATTCAAAGAAAAACAAAATGATGTATCAAGTGCCTAAAAATATCACTCACCTGGTAATTTCGAAACCATATATGGTCATCAAGAATGGAGAAAACGAATACATGATCATGATACGGTTTAGATTTTCTATGATCCTTGGGAGTTGCAAATATCTGATTAAAGGAAACCCAAAAGGGTAAGAACGTTAACAGAACAAAAGAGCAAAAAACTTCAAAGAACTTCCAATAACAAGAAACACACAGAGACCTGTGTAATCATCTCCTTTAGAAGCTGCCAGTGTGGATCATTGTCAAAATGAGTTGAGAAAGTCAATAAAGGGCGAGAACCCTTCAAGTGATTTCCAGTAAGTTTCAATTCTTCCATTGTGTGTACTACAGGAGAAACAAGGTGAAAAAGAGTTGAAGATGAGTAACTAGAAACTTTCATAACCTCAAGCTATGAATTTCTTGAGTTTGGCAACAAAGGGAATGTTTCAGTAACTAACAAGATTAGCATGCTACTACAAATAATACTAACCAGCATTAACTAGAAACTTGACAGATGGTCCATTGGGGCTCTTGGCCATCCAAAGATAAAGGTCCCTTCCTTTCCTACACTGATATCAGAAGGACCAAACATCAGATACACAGACAAAATAAATGGCAGCAATATTAAAGATCTACTCCCTCCTTTCCATTAGAAGAGTCCATTGCAAAGTGGACTCTTCTAATGGAGGAGAGATTAGAATTCAGAGAGTAATATGCAGCATTTCAGAGGCCGCCCAAAAAGCTAAAATGCCCTAGACCTAAGTGCAAACTGAGAAATCAAATTTCAAAACTTCCCAGCAGAAATAAAAGTTAAACCATGCTTACTATTATCTGAATAGAACAATCACCAATGAACTTAAAGAAAATTCAAATAATCAAAACATATACCTCAAAAAACAAACATGATGAACATCCCTTTAGGTCAACTAGCTCATTCAAGGTTGCACCTTTGCTATCCTTGGACTCAACTTTGCTATCTTTCTTGCAATGTGGCAATAGAGATACAACATTCAACATCAAATGCCGATACCTAAAATCACAGTAAATGACAACCAAACCTAAATAAGTAAAAAGGAGAGCCATAAAATTAAAAGATAGGCGATAAATTGCCAAAATGAAATAGTAAACAGAGGCTTTAACCTGAAATTGATACGGCGAGAACAAGTGACTAAGACCTTCTCCTTATTTCTAAAAACCACAATTTCTTTTTCCGCATCTTGAACTTTATCTTTGTCTTTCCAACCTAATAGTGTTCTTTTAGGCCGTTCTGGTGCGCCATCTTCTTTGTTTACTTCATTAACAGTTTCAGCCTCTCTTTGCTTTCGCTTCTTTCCCATCAAACTTACGCGAATAAATAAATCTAAACACGAAAAGGGACACTTTTTCAATAAGAGAAGATTCTACAAAACAGTGTTAAAAACAGAAAACAAGCTGCCCCTTTTCTACTCTTAGCAAAATTCCACAATACCTATTCACCTAACCAACACTTTCAGTTAAGCATTCGGGGTAAGATCAAAAGGGAACAAAAAGAAAAAGAGAAGCTGCGCCATAAAAGCCATGAAAACTGCTTAAACTGTCCATGATAAAACATTATAACTCTCTACAGAATCTATGAACTTCATGAACGCAATTTCCAGATGAAAATAAAGCCTGAAGAAGGACATTACCTGGGAAGAAAAAGCTTTGATGGAGCCTCGATTATGGTCAATCTCTGTCAAGTTTTCGCCTTTTGGAGGTGCTGGGGAGGAAGAACGAACGCAGTGGTGAAGATTGAAGCAGAAAGGACGGAGACGGGGTTTTGCTTTTGGGGTTTTAGGACGCAAAATCAAAAGTAGAAAATAAGGCTTAACTTCGAGGTTAGCCCATGGGCCCATTGGGCCGTCAACTGAAAATGGGCTATTTTAGAGAGTCACTTTTCTGGAAAATGATTTTTAAAATTTTTAAAAATTATTATTTATTAAAATGTGTCATCAATTAATAATTCCGTTGCTTTATTATTATTATTATTTTGGATAGAATAATCCTTGTATTTAGGAATTAAACCAAACATGTAAATAAAAAGCTTTCCCATTTTTTAAATAAAGGGCAAATGACACCAGTGGCCACCCAACTATTCGCAATGTTCAGTTTTGATCACTCATCTTTCAAACGTGCGCATTTGGCCACTCATCTTTCTAAAACGTGCGCATTTGGTCACTCATCTTTCAAACGTGCGCATTTGGCCACTCATCTTTCTAAAACGTGTCTGTGAAGCCATTCCCTCAAAAATACAATGCAAAAACTAGTCCCGATAAAAATTACACTGCAAAAACCAGTCCAGAAAACAAAATACAGCACAAAAATCAGTCAAGAAAACAAAATACAGTGCAAAAACTAGTCCAGAAAACAAAATACAGCACAAAAATCAGTCAAGAAAACAAAATACAGTGCAAAAACCAGTCTAGAAAACAAAATACAGCACAAAAACCAGTTCAGAAAACTAAATACAGTACAAAAACTAGTCCAAAAAACAAAATTCATTACAAGAAAAGAGCCCCCAAAAATTCAGCACGTTTGCTGATGCTTTGCTGATGGATTCCGTCAAATTTTGCACTGTATTTTTGAGGGAATGGCTTCACAGGCACGTTTTAGAAAGATGAGTGGCCAAATGCGCACGTTTGAAAGATGAGTGGCCAAATGCGCACGTTTTAGAAAGATGAGTGGCCAAATGCGCACGTTTGAAAGATGAGTGACCAAAACTGAACATTGCGAATAGTTGGGTGGCCACTGGTGTCATTTGCCCTTAAATAAATAAATAAACTTTCCCATCCATAGTCGCTAGCATAGTTTACAGGGTCGCGATCCATATTTTAAGATCTTTGCTATCTGTATTGTACTATTTATACTATTTTACGAGTTCAAAATATCAAATATATCATAGTTTTAATTCATATTCAGATCATAATTTTATTTTGTATAATAACTTAATAAAAATAGTTTCTATAATTTTTATGTAATCTTAAGCATGTAGTATATTTTTTTGTTGGATAATAAGACTCGGTTCTATTTGAAATCCCGATCTGTAAACTTTAACATATATGAGTTCGGGTCGACCGGGTTGTGTATCCAACCCGACTAATGATGCAGCTAGAACAGTCCATTTTCTACTATCCACCGCCATGTAAATCAACTCATACCCTGTTTTCTTGTTTTGTTTAGAAGAACTAATGATAAGCAGAGGAAAAGGAGATGGCAGATCGTTACTTCCCCAATGAACTCCCAGATTACAATCCTGATTCAAAATCAGTGGAAGAATCAGCTTCCGAAACTGGGAGAGTTCAGGACTCACTGATAAAGCTTCTCCATCTTCCCTACGCATCCCTCTCTGAAAGGCTAAAAATTGCAGCTTTGGACATCAAGCAAAAGGTTTTCCTTTTTGTCTCAGTGCTTGAAATGGTTTGTTTCTGTTTTGTTAATGAACCCCTTTTTGGGTTTTGGAATTCAGGTGGTGAAGGAGACGTGGGGAGGTAGGCGAAATCGTGTCACTGACTATACCCTTTACACTGGTGTATTGGGAACAGCTTTTTTGTTGTTTAAAGCTTATCAAGTAACCAATGATAAGAGGGACCTTGCTCTTTCCTCCGAGATCATTAGGGCTTGTGATTCTGCTGCTAGTGGCTCGAGGTAATCCTCTGTTTGTGTCGTCTGTTTGTTTGTAGCTAGAATTTTGGCTTCCATTTGGTGAATTGAGCCTATAATTACGGTAGATCATGTGATTAGTGATGTATTACGGTAGATCATGTGATTAGTGATGTATTAATTGCTTATTTCAATTAATCTGGGAGAGATATTGCTAGAGATTATCATTTTATTGGTTGAAATACATCTTGATTGTAGACTAGTCTTTGTGGAGCATACTAAGCTGGTTGTAAAGTAATAATTCCATGCTACCTTACTTGGATGTTTCAATTTTAAATGATATCATATTATTCAACTGATTAAGGAAAGAGTGCACCTTTTGGCTTTCAAATGTCCTAGTGCACTTATGTAGGAGGTTTAATTAGGCATTTTGTTAATTTGCAGTCGTGTGACGTTCTTGTGCGGGCGTGCTGGTGTTTGTGCTCTTGGGGCTGTTGTGGCGAAGCACAGCGGGGATGATCAGTTGTGTGAGCATTATTTAACTGAATTTGAGAAGGTTTTTCCAAACGTAACTTTTGCTTTCTAGTTCTTGCCTTCCTTTAGCCTTGTGGATGGATTTAACTGGCTGCTGGGATTTTCATTTCTGATGCAAGATTAAACTTCCCAAAGAGCTTCCAAATGAACTTTTATATGGAAGGGCAGGGTTCTTGTGGGCATGTTCATTTCTGAAGAAAGGTCTTGGTAAAGAAACCATACCTTCTACCCAAATGGTAAGGACCTTTTCAAATGTTGAAGTTATTTCGGTTCTCTTGCTCTTAATAAGCGAGTTACGCCATCTTGCAGAGAGCAATTGTGGATGAAATCGTCAACTCTGGTAGAAAACTGGCTACCACAGGATGTCCCTTGATGTACGAATGGCATGGGAAGAAATATTGGGGAGCTGCACATGGACTGGCTGGAATCATGCATGTATTGATGGACATGGAACTGAAGCCAGACGAGGTGGAAGATGTTAAGGGCACGCTTCGTTACATGATCAAGAATCGTTTTCCCAGTGGAAATTACCTATCAAGCGAAGGAAGTGAGTCAGACCGTCTTGTACATTGGTGCCATGGAACTCCTGGAGTTGCTCTTACACTTGCTAAAGCAGCCAAGGTGATTTCTTCTATACTATTTCCTGAAGTAGTTGTCTATTTCAAATTCTACATGATGGCGAGATATGATTCATATAACTTAAACCCATATAGTGATATAAAAGTTTAGTTGTTGTTGCTTCTCTTGTATTAAGCATGCGCTTACCCTGCCTCTCTAGGACCCTACTTTGTATGTGCTTTGGTAACAGTTAGTGCCTATGTGAAGATGGTAAAGCTGTTAATATGAGACTCTCCATTTATTTTTCTTTTCACCGCTTCAAAATGTACAAGGGGTGGGAAGCAAGCGAGCTTTGACATTTCTGGGTTATTAAGTTTACATTTGGCTCTGTAGCTAGGAGCTTGAATAAGCGTAAACAAATGAATGATACAATTTTTCCATGACCTCCACTACTCAAGAGTTAAAAATGGTTTCTTCTATCTCTAAGTTGCTTATGGTCTTTTTTATCACAATGTCATCAGGTATTTGACAGCAAGGAATTTCTGCAAGCTTCTATTGAGGCTGGGGAGGTGGTTTGGAATCGTGGTCTACTTAAGCGAGTTGGTCTGTGTCATGGCATCAGTGGGAACACCTTTGTTTTCCTATCACTCTACAGGTTGACTGGTAGAGAGGAGTACTTACACAGGGCCAAGGCATTTACCTTTTTTTTGCTTGATAGAGCTGAAACTCTGATATCGGAGGGCATAATGCATGGAGGCGATCGCCCCTACTCGCTCTTTGAAGGCATTGGGGGGATGGCCTATCTGTTTCTAGAGATGAATGAACCCTATGCTGCTAGGTTTGCTGGTTATGAACTCTAATTTTCTCTGCATAACCGTAGTAAATGTACATATTCATATGCTATGAATACAAGGTTCTGTTTTGAGATGAAAATTTTAGTCTTCTCATTTCTTTCCTATTTCAAGTGACTTCATAGTTTAACATGGAGAATCTCTTTGAAATCTTGAAGATGGGATCGAGCATTGTTATTAACTTTCTGATATAAATTCTACAAGTGAGAAAATTGATTGCAACAATCGAGCCTCGAAATTCTAACTCTCGCAGCCTCAGACCCCTGAACACCAGCCTATGGCATAGCAAAATTCATGGATTAAGCCAGGCCAACAAGTTTCTCGCTGATCTCCCAGACTTTCCGGGCTTTCTCCAAATCGCTGGCTTCTTGAGACAATTGGTTCTCGAAAGAAGCCGAATCTTTGTTCCAGCTCCAGTAGACCCCTGATTTTGTCAGGCTTGGATCACTTACAACCTGGGTCAACAGCCAAGACCATGTTAGGAAGACATTAGCTGCAAAAGGTAAATTTCTTAAGTTTCTGCATGAAAAGTTTCTACCTGTGCGAGTCTTTTTCCAGACTCTTCTTCGGATACAAACCCTTTGGTGATGAACTTCTGGAATGGAGGGAAAAGCAGTCTGAACAAGGGGATATGCTCCCTGAAAAGGCCTGTTGTGGCAATGCAGCCAGGGTAAAGAGAAGCGAATGTGATGCCGGTATCCTCATGGTACCTACGGTGGAACTCTTGCATCACGAGCATGTTGCAGACTTTACTGTCCTTGTATGCCTTGGCACCATCAAAATCTGCGCCGTCAATCATGGCGGAGCTGTTGAGCCCATTCAGACCTCCGGCAAGGCCCCTCAAATCACCAAGATTCGCCTTTGGAGGTACATTTCCAGCCAATGTATTGGTGTTCCCTGAGGATAACCAAATTTTAGCTAATCTCAAGATCAATTATTCGAACTTGAAAGTGACAAAAACAACCATTTTTGTGTTGCTAATACCTGTGATTGAGCCAACAATTATGAGTCTCTTTGAAGGGTAATCAGATTGCTTCAGATCATCAAGAAGCAACCTTGCAAGGAGGAAATGTCCCAAGTGATTGGTTCCAACACTCAGTTCAAATCCTTCAGCTGTAAAGGTAGGCTCTTTAGCTGTTGGCAAGTAAACAGCAGCATTACACACCAACACATCGAGCGGCCGCTCTGATCTCTTGAAGTTGTCCACGAATTGTCGAACGCTGTCCAAGGAGGCGAGATCCAAATGCATAATAGTGTAGTTCTCCTTGTCCATGCCTGCGGATTTCGCAGCCCTCCCGGCCTTGAGAAAATCCCTGCAGGCCATGATGACGTGCCATTTGCCAGTTTCAGCAAGAGCTTTGGCTGTGGCCAGACCAAGTCCAGAGGAGGCTCCAGTTATCACCACAGTGCCCTTCCTTAGGGTCTTTTTCCCATCTGTTGTAGCCCTGGTATTGGCTGGAGCAGAAACTACTGCCTGAACTCTCACAACTTTCTGAAACAAATTCAAACCTCAACAATGAGAGCAGAAAGGAGTAATTCCAGTGATGCATTGTGACGCATTGTGACAAATGAAGCAAATGATCATGGAAAATGAGGAACTGTTGGAACCTTGATCTTCAAGGAGGAGGAAGTAAAGTCACATTTGACTTGATCTGACAATGATTTGCCAAAAAGACTGGAATCTTTCAAAGATGGGCCAACCTTTCCCTGCAGAACAAAGAAAGACCTTCATTAGTAATGTGATAATATGAGCAAGAAACACTGATGGAATGGAGCATTTTTACCTCTTTGGATATGGAAAAAGTTGATGGGAGGAGAGCAGCAGCCTGCAAAGCCATTTTTGAAGTGTCACTTTAAAAGCAAATTTGTATCCTTGAGATTTTTTTTGCCTTGTTGGGGTGGATTCTTCGGATACCTGAAGGGCAGCTATTTATATTGCTAACGTTGGGTGTTAAGAGACAAAAACTCCTGTCTTTTGGATATGAAAAGCCAGTGCGGATAAGATAATTATCTTTGGAAGTGTCTGCCATCTCAATTCTTGGCGACCAATAAGAACTTGAGGCTAGGATTTCCTCTTCCATGTTTTTATATATTTTTTAAAATTCAGGTGGGGGCCAGAAAGAAGGATATTATCACAAGGCTCATTCCCCAAAGCATTCCACTCTCCACAGTTATGGGCTTTCAGGATTCCTGTCTGTAAGACTCATGATTCTTTATGGATGTGGTTTTGAGAGAACTTTCATGACTTTCCTGCTGGTGTTTTCAAGGGCTTCAGTAAGACCCATTTCAGTTGGATTCCTAAGGATTGGAAAATTCGGCGGACAGTTGTACCTTATGCATCATCTTAGAGATGGGGTGAGCGGCAAAATGCAATTACGCTATTCCGATATCAAAATCAATTGTATCCATGTACCTTTCTGTATGTGGTACAAAAATTTGTTCCAATTTAAAGTTACATGGGTGCTCCGATCTGGTGTGTCGTATTTCATCTCTCGACTGAAAAAAAAAAAAAAAAAAAAAAGGCCCTCCAAGTGGAACTGAAAACTGATAGTCTCAACATTTGCCTTGTTTCAGTCAGAATTTCCTTTAAACAAAGCCATCAATTCAAGACAGAGGGAAACGGGCAGAAATGCCAGTGTTTCTTTCATATGCAATCATGTTAAGCTGAAATGCTCTAAATGATCCTCTTTGAACGTTGGAAAACTGAGGTGAATTGATAAACCAAATGATTCAAAAATATACACAACTTTAGATACATAATGTCAACCGAGAAACTTGATTTTCTTTCACTGTCAACTACAAATGGGGGGTATACATACAAAGTTAAAAGTGCCAGCCAGAGAGATATAAAGCTGTGCTGGGCAACTTTTGGAATCAATCCCAGACTTTATCATGTATACTACTACAGAACTACAAGATACAGTGGAACAATTTGTCAAAGAATTTTATCTAAAGATTGAATAAGAGATTTTTTCCAATGCTCGTAAACTCTACACTTGCCGATTACAGAAAATCAATAGGTTTCCAAATTGAAGTGTAACTTTCTTTTTTCATTTTTTTCCCTTTCGGGTTGTTGCTGGGGGTGCATTCCCTCCTAATCTATTCCTTTACCCAATGCCATGACCACAAGAAAGAAGAAGATGAAAAACTAATAATACAAACCTTACCAAGTATCTGTACAAATATCTCAAACTTGGGTATATAGACGGCCGTATCGTGTGGGTGGAACTAGATTCGGATAGGCAATCCGAAGTTCTGGAAAGTTCTGATTTCCCCTCGGAGGCCTGCGGCTACAATCACCATACCCCACGCCGACCTGCTGGGATTTATCCCGTTGGAGTAGTCCACGCTGACACGAGGACTGCGGTTCCTCGCAGCAAAAGTGAGCTTTTCCTCCGGCCATGTTGCCGAGATTCTATCAAACAAGTAGCTATTAGTAGCAGTTGATATTGTTCCATGCAGAGGACTGTTACTGCACCCGGATGCCAGCGGTGAGTTCTCACTGCCGTTGGTCTCTTCAACCGGCGAGGGTGGATGGTTCACAGTGGAAACTTCATCAGAATGGTTAATTGGACCACTCTGTTCTCGAGAAGAGCTGTCCCGGAATCCCCATGTCTCGGACATTCCAGGCCAGGGAATAGCCACCGATACATCTTGACAATGGAAGTGCTCATACGACCTTGTTACAGTGACACCTTTACTTCTGCTTGGCCGGGAATCACCTTCATGTCTCCAAACGTAGACATGAGAGCCCTCGCTAGCACAAACCACATACTTTCCGTTGGCTGTGAGCGAAGCCGAGATTTGGCTATTGGTATTCCGAAATCCTGCCAGAGTAAGAACACTTTATTGGTCCTAAAATACACGCCGGAACACCGAAAGCATTTAAAATACGACGCAGAGAAACAACAAAAGTCATAAACACTTTTCACAAAGCATTTCATTATGTTAGAACTCTTCTTCCAAGAACAGAATGACCACGGGAACCATTGGCTCTAAAAGATTGTTCTAAAAGTTGGACATCACCACAAAATCAACCAGGTTTGGTTACTGATTTTTTGAAAAGAACCACCAATAGTTAACAGTGAATCAATTCTTTTCAGGTCGACTATGAATTTGCATCTATATAAGAATATAGAACAATCTATAACATACCTTTGAATTTGTGGACCATTTCATGTCCATCTATAACCCGAATTCGTGAATCTGCAGATGTAACAAGTACCTCTGATGTACTTCCAGGAGCAAACTGCACAGGGAAAAGCATCAATATTTATATGATCTCTGAATAAAAAGTAACAATTTGACCAAGTAAATAACAATCCTCTTCTTAGAAGTACAGATAAAATGATAGGCATGAACTGAACTGCTTACCTGAAAACCTGTAATTTTCTTCTGATGAGATTTCTTCTTCTTACTTTGAAGATTGATTTGACACTTTTGATGCAATTTATTATCTAAGAGAAAAAAAAGGCACAAATTTAGAATCAGGGACATTACAAAAGTAAGTCAAAATAAATGTGCTCTGTATAAGAAAAATGAACTTTTACCAGTAGTCTCGTACAAATGACAGCTCCCTTTGTATGAGCCAACATATGCACCCTTCAAATCAATCAAATAAATAACCTTTAATTAATTGGTAGCCTCCATTAGCTACTTTATTAGCGACAACAGAATATCAGTAACATCCATATGCAAATATAACCAACCTGACCATCTGGTGTATAGCAAGCAGCAGTGACCATCTCATGAAGATCATTCCAATCAACAACTTTGCGCTCGGGGATGCTCCATATTCGAACCTTTGCATCTAAGGACCCACTGATGAAGTATCTATCATCAACAGGGTTAAAATGTATACAGGTAACTGCATCAAGGGAGAATCAATGAAGTTTTTGAGTAGACAGTGATGGACAAAGTTGATCATATATCTAGTGCTGCGGCTATACCATAATGGAAAACCTTCTTTCCTTTAAGATCAAGCCCCAATGTGTGTGAAAGTGATGGATGATAATTTGTCCTATGAAAGAAACATCACAGCACTTACCATAATCGCTGTGCGAAAATATCTTTAAACAAGTGTTGCTAGACAAGTTCCAAAGTCGAACTGTTTTGTCCATTGAGGATGAAAGCAAATGCTGAAATAAATATAAATAAACGAAATATTAACACAGTTGATACGTTCTGAAGATATCAATACAAAGCCCCATTATTTATAGACACTCAATCATAATTAAATAATGAGTAGCTTCACAGAAAAGGTGATTCAGAATTCAGAATTCAAATTCACAAAGATTGCACTTTTGACTTCAAAACAGAAAAACCAACCCCACTCTAGTTAAAAATGATAAGCAAAAATACACTAGCCACAAAAAAGAACTTAGGAGAAAAAAGGGGAAATACATATAATTCCAAGTGCACAGCAAGTAAATAATAGGCATAAAAGCACAACCATAGTTTCTCATGCTAACAGCCATTTATGAGAATCAAAACAAGTCTGATAAAGAAACTACAGCCGTATTCAAGTGTGCATTTTAGCCTACCCAAAAACATTCAGATTATTACAGATCCCTGCAGTTATCTGTTAAATGATAAGGAAGTAACATCATATAATGTGCTTATGGGAATGGCGAGAAATGGAAGATGGCCTTATCCAATGAAGGTAACCAATTAAGAAACAGGATAAATAATTTATTTCTACAAGTCCACCGAGTCTGATTGTGCAAAGAAACTGTTAATTTTTTAGACATTATTTCACTAATTTTCTTCTAGAAATTCATCAGTAGATAATGGTAGACCAACCGTATAGAACTTTAAACTGCAGAAAGGAAGAAAAGAAAAACCTACTGTACATTACAAAAGTTTTTAAAAATTGTTGTAGACACTCCACTTACACCTCAAAGGCTAGAGATATGATCAGAAAAATGCCAAATACATGAGTAGACTCATTTCTCAGCCGCAATGCACTAGCATTGACTGTTTAGTGCTGTTTAACGTAAGAGGATAAGTAACTCATATGAAATTCTTCCAATGATTCTATAAAACAAGTGCTTCCAACTATTTGACAGCTTAAACAAGATGAAAATATTGCAAAATTTGGCATTACTATCAAAAATCAACTCATTCAGATGAAATGTCGAGAGGAAGATATTTGCTAACCTGGGACTTGGACCATGACAGGTCAAGCACGTCATTCAGATGCCCTTGAAATGAACAATAGGGCTTCTCTGAAAGAGCAAAAATT
Source organism: Leptodermis oblonga (assembly GCA_016801395.1). Classification (NCBI taxonomy): domain Eukaryota; kingdom Viridiplantae; phylum Streptophyta; class Magnoliopsida; order Gentianales; family Rubiaceae; genus Leptodermis; species Leptodermis oblonga. The sequence continues at coordinate 2,822,957 of CM028758.1, forward strand.
GTTTCTGGGACCAAAACATGTTCCAAGCTCACCGATTTTCGATTTATGGAGGCCCTACCTCTTCTCTTCTTTTCGGGTAGACCATCTAAGCCTGGTGACATTAATAATGAAGGCTCCGGGGATCCATTGGCCAAAAAGAGAAGATTCAAATTTCCATCTTCGGGTTTATCAAACAACAGATCACCCTTCCTCTCTGCTTCAACAACCTGCCACACATGAATGATGCAATCCTCCCCAGCACTTGCAAGATACTTGCCATCCAAACTGAACTTAATTGTCCAAATTGATCCATTGTGTGCCTGTATCTCTTGGCTCTTGTAAAGCACAGAAAGTTCTTTATGAGATTTCCCGTACTGCTTAACCCGAACTCTTTCCGGGCCATGAAATGAAGCATCTTGGCTGTCATCGGTGGCCGAACTTGACCTCCTCCCACCCTTTTCAGATGATGTATCCCTGTCATCGCTACTCCGTCTGTCCTTATATCCTGCAACTGCATTTCGAATACTCTTGAACCAACTTCCCCTCTTCTTGAACTTGGATCCACTCCCACTATTCACATCAACATTCGAATCTGCATTACCCATATTTCCATTTTCCACATTCTGCCTCCTCATCAATTCTTGAACAATAGGTGAAGTCCCAACAGACATCTCAAATTCCTCCAAAGTCAACTGCCTTCCTGTCCCAACTTCCTTCAGCTTATTCCACATCCCATCTTCCCTCACTTCATTCACCACAAACTCCTCCCCATTATCAAGATTCTTAATGGTACAAACCTGATTGTCTGGATCGTCAATCCGAACCAAACCATTGCCTTCCAAACCCTCTTCCACCTCCCCATTTTCCACCCCAGCCAATGAACTGTTGCTTTGGCTTCTCAACGGCTCCGTCCTAACCTTCCCCTTAGGGGGCTTATTCAATAAACCATTTCCCCTTTGCACATTATCAACAATAACAACATTACGACTTCGACACTGTCTTTGCTTACTATTTACAACTATTCCACCACCATTACCAGCCTCATTGGCTAATTCTGCCGGCGAAGAAACTGAATGAAAGGAATGAATATCTGAACTCTTATAATCACCGTCTGATTTCGATCGAACAAACCCAGAACCATTACACACATTATCTCGATCAACGCTATCAACAACACACCCATTATTATTATTATTATTATTATCACGAACAGTATTAGTATGTGAAGTTTTAGAAAAACCCTCACCAGGGTTCTTCTCGCTCAACTGATCCGACGGCACCGATCCGCCGAACAAATCCGGCAGGCCGCTGCTGTCAAAGACGGCGGAGGAGGAAGGACGGTGGCGGACGAGGGAAGGATCACGGCTGAGACCCATCTGGCAGAGCAGACGCAGCCGGCGTTCTTGAACGGAGGACGGCTGAGAGATCCAAACATCATAGTTGTTGGAGACGCCCATTGGGAATTTGGGGACGACGCGCACCGGGTCGGGCCCGTCGCCATAATTGGCGGGTGAACCCGGGTTCGAAAACGGGTTCGGGTCCTCGGAGGCCGAGGACGAACAAGGAGAGCCAGAACAAGAAGTGTTGGACGAGGAGAGTAGCCGGTCGAGGGAGTCGTGGAAAAACTCGTCTTCCTCCTCTTCTTCTCCTCCTCCGGCTTTGCTCATCGTCGTCGTTCAGTGCTTCCCATTTGTAACCCTTACATTGATGATTGACCCGAGTATTCCTCCCCGGGTAAACTCGGGTCGGGTCAAATCCCACCCGCCGTCGACGTACCCCTTCTTTCTTCCCCTCTCTCTCTTCGGCAAGTGTGTTTTTAATAGTATCTCTGGTGGGCTTTCAGAGAGACAAAGAATGGTGGAGAGAGAGAGCAGACAGAGAGAGAAAGTGTGAGAGTGTGCGTTTTAAGGTGTGGGGAAATGGGAAGATCGGACAATATAGAGGATGGGGTGGGTTAAGGTTTTAGCGTTGGGAACTCAGATCCGATGATGGGTTAGAAAGAGAAAGTAACCGCAGCCCCCTATGGAGTTTTTTTCCTTTCTTTTTTTTGTTGTTGTCCAGATTCCAGGGGAAGCGAACGGCGTCGTTTCGCGTATGAATGAATCTTCTTAAGAAGAGTATAAAAAGAGGGATTTTCCAACCAGGCAAAATTAACAAGAGCCATTTGGTTAGATTCTAGTTTGTGTTTTTTGGGTTGGAGGGGGGGGGGGGGGGGGGGGGGGGGGGGGTTTTAGTGGGGTGGGGGGTGGAAGAAGAAAAGTGATTGGAGAAAATAATTGAATAATCCAATAATAAATGTTTTTGGTTGGGGAGAAACTTGTGGTTAGGGGTTGTCTTTGGCATATGAAATTTGGATTCTTTAATTCTTTTTTGGGATGAATGAAACCAGTCTGTTTTCTATTTTCTGATTTTCTATTACGTTCTTCGTCCCATATACAGTGTCGATGAATGATGTATTTGACAAGAGCGACAACGAAAGAAGGATAAATATACATTATTGTCTTATCACTGATTGATCTGGCGACGTGGTCGAATGATGCAACGTTGGGATAGTAATTACAAAGGTGATTAATGCAAGATGGCTAGAACCTAATACTACTACTACTACTAATGACAACTTGCCTTGAAAGTGAATGATGAGTTGGACAAGACATGAATCCCAAGAGGTTTAGCCTTGGAAATCCAGGCTGTAGACAAAATGACAGAATGTAATGGTGGATTTAGGATCCTATTCTATTCTTCTAATAAATTTAAAAGAAGGGTTTTTTTGTTTTTTTTTTTAAAGTAAGATTGAGTTGGCTTAGTTAAGCTTTAACTTTTTTTGGCTTAAAAATTGTTGCATTTGCATGTGTGATGAATCCAAATCCACAGTGAATTTAGGCAAAATATGAAGAAGATAGAAAAGGTGAAGTGAAATGATCCAAATGGTCAAACTATTAGTTCTATGAGAATGTCGGAAATTGGAAACCTCTTGTGGTCCATAAAGTCCTTTAATGGTTTTATTGTTGTTTGTCCCACTCATAAATCCTCTCCTCTTCCTTTGTATTTTTTTTTATTGGATTTCTTTCTTCTTCCTTCAACCTTGAAATAGGGGAAAATCCTCTCCTAATCACTATTGATATTTATGAGGCTAAAAGTCAATTACTTGTTATATTTTGTGATAGATGATCAAAGGTTGAAGCAAAAAAAATAAAAATGCAACATTTTGTATCAAATTTGGCATGAGCAAGCTTTTACTCTTTGGTGTTCATAAGGTGATATGTGGACTTTTGTTGCACTTCACGTTACTTTTGGAATCATAAATTTCATGTTGCATCGGTTTAAACTTGCCTGATTTGGTCATAAGGGACGATTGGTTTCTCAAAGAGCGATGAAGTCTTCCATATAATAAAGTTGTTTTCTCGGAACTTACTCATTTCTTATTTTACATTGATATCATGAAAATTTCTCATGAAACTTATAAAATCTATGAGGCCTTAACATAACAAAGCATTGTAATTTGAAAATTAAGTGAATTATATTTACCTTCCATGACGGTTGGCTAAATAACAAATCAGTTCTTGTACTTTTTATCAATACCTCACAAATATATTACTTGTTAGAAAGTATTTACAATTATCATAAATTACGAGTACTAATTTGTAATTAGATCAAACCCTGATATATCGTTGTGGGACTCAAAAGTGGGAAAACACCATCATACAGTTGGATCTCAATTGGAAGCAGTTGAGTTGAGATAGCAAAAAACTAGTTGGAGTTGGAAGTACACAAGTTTAAAAGTAGAGTGGACAATTAAGGTAAGAGGGAACAATGATAAGGGAGGAGCATGATAGTTTTTTTTTTTTTTTTTTGTGAATACATCATTATATTTCTTGATCTATTACATCGAAGGCATGAGTTGTGAGGATAGGAAAAACGAAATGGAAAGTCTCTTGTAAAATTGACAAAGGTAAGAAACGAATCCTCAACATCTGAGTGACCCGCTATGTGTCACAACTGTTGGGTCACTGAGTCGTTCCTGAGCATGATAGTTTGATAGCTCAGGGAAAATGGCTTGAATTATGTGTGATGTGTGTACTATGATGATGTGGACAATTAAAGTGAAGTGGTTGGGCTTTGAAAACACATAGATTGGGCCTCAACCTATAAACTGCCTTTTATCAGATATAGTAGCATTACCACATGGTTTCCAGCCCATTACTGTCACTCTGATGGTGACATCATTCTTCCTCAACCGCCTTCGGGGACCATCTTTTATGCCTGTGCATGCTAGTACTACTACCACATTTCTCCATTGCCAACCCCATAAATTATTCAGTGCAGCGATTGTAGTACGACGTAAATGAGATATTCTAAGATATTTAGTTGTATGGTCAATAGTAATCAAGATTGGTCGGATTCGAAAGGATGAGTTTTTCAATTCGCTCTCCCTATATGATCGATCTTTTTATCTGTTTGTCTCCTTTCTCTTGATGTGATATATTACCGAGCTCCATCTTTGCTGGCGCTCGCCGAATATATCCTTCATTTTGCACGATAAATTATTAACTGCAGTGGTGATTGTACGGCGTAAACGACATAGTCTAAGACAGTTAATGAAAGTAAAAATATAACTGACTCGTGAGTCATAAAAATAAAAAAAGAGAGTTAAAATTTTATTTTTATCGTTATTAATGTGCTATATTATTTTTACGGGTGCATTTGTTGCACTGGACAATGATAAATGTTTTGGTTAAAAAGATTCAATTCCGGATTAAAACGAAACAAGAAAAAGTTGATAAGGGTTTTGGTTAGAATAGCGTAAGAGTTCAATTTGAAAGTGAGATTCACTGAGGATTCCAACTCAAATATTTTATTAAAAAAATTTGTGCTTTATATTTATATTTTGTTGCATTTTTAGTACCAATACCTGTTATAGCAGGTTTTACGTAGTCAAACTGAAGTCAAAGGTAATTTGGGTGTATTTTATAAATTTTACAATTTGTAGGGGCTGAAAAGATAATTTTATAATATTATTTTCAAAATATTTTCGCGATTTTCTTTCTCCTCAGTCTACATACAAATTTTCTTCCGACTGAGGAAAAAGAAAACCGCGAAAATGTTTTGGAAATTATATTAAAAAAATTATATTTTCAGCCCCACAAAATTTTAGAATTGTAAAATATCCTCAAATTACCGTTGACTACGTAAAACCTGCTATAACAGGTATTGACGCTAAAAATACAACAAAGTATAAACATAAAGCACAAGTACCAAAGTTGCAAACAGCTCGTCCATACTTCCTTATTAACCTACGCTCTAAATAGGCAGAATTGACAGTTATAAAAATAGAACTCCCGACATTCAGGTGACTCGTTATGCGTCACAACTGTTGAAGCACTGGCTTGTTTTATTTTAATTAGTATTAGTAATAAATAAAATGGAGTCGGTTGGTCAGCTCATAATGTGGTCCGTATCGAAAGCTATGCACATGAGAAGAATGGACAAGATCTAACGATGACTTTTCCTTTTATTTTCTTTTATTTTAAAATTTTTTTTAATAAATAATTCCGTTATATTCTGGATCTACACATAGATTATTGTCTTCACGTAAGTCGTGCGTCACTGATTGGCTGCCCATTTCCTTCCTTGATTAGCGTACGTTCTAAAACGACTTAATCACCCGTAACGATGAGTCGTGTATCGAATTGGTAGATCACTTATATTATGTTAAATTTGATTCAAATTTCATATCGTATTAAAAATGTTTAAATGTTACCTAAGATGAATGGTAATTCATATCATATTCGTTTTAATAAATATACTTGTAACGTAATGAATTTTTGTTAAGTTTTCGTGTCGTATTCGCACATTTTGACTTAATGGCCTTTAGTTGAGGTGGGGTACCCTTTCCCTCTGATTGAGGCAATGAGTAAAAAGAAGTAAAGACGGACGGACCACCGTTGAGACTTGAGAGGGGGGTGTGTTTTCGTCTAAAAAGATGTGTGAAGTAAAATCCATAAATGTCAAAAAACCTTGGGCGTAATTTTCAATTGGTTTTGGACTTTAGCTTGACCCGCGTGACAAGCGATGACGGGGAGGAAGAGGTCTCATATCTCAGATATAGACATCACATAAAGAATGAGTTGGTACCTTAGCAATTAGTGCGTAAAATTACTAAATGTTAGGAGTTCGATTCATTTATATATGAATTAAATTTTACATGAATTCAATAGAAGTATAATATACATTTTATATTAGGATTTTAAGAAGTTACTTTATTCGCACTATTCAATAAGTCATGTTTATAAAATATATAAGATTTTATATATTTTATCCATTGTATGTAGAGTATGCATTAGAGATTAAACCATTTTTTAAAATTGAATTATTTGTGTGTCTTTGTCATTTTTTTTTTTTTTAAAAGAAAGAAAGAAAGAAGAAAATATCACTACAATTTCATGATAAAAAAGTTTTTTTTTTTTTTTTGTTGAATAAATACTCAATTCTCATTCAGAGTCATAATCTATTAGATTGAAAGTAGAGACTATGACAAAGTAAGAACAAGAGGTAAGAATCGAACCCCGATATTTGAGTGATCCGTTGTACACAGTAACCGTTGAGCATAAGTTTGTTCAAATGATATAGAAGGTTTGTTTATGTGTTCTCCACTCCCTCCCGGTTGTCCCACAATTAATATGAATTTTGGATAAGCCTTTGAGATGGGCAAAAGTTAATGAGTATGGCCGCAAAAAGTCAAACCCACAGGTCAAGTCGTCGTTGACCTTAGTTTACCTTCTTCTGAATTCCTTACTAGTTCTATCTCCTGCTTCCATTAACAACCAAACCAGGAGTATGATGCTAGTTGGCCGAGTCATAAATTACATTTTAAAATTTTTAGAAAAATTCAAAAAAAAAAAATATATATATATATATATAAAAACTGTTTTTTGATAGTAAATACATTAAGAAAAAAAGTGCAATAAATAAATATACATTATTAATAATGGTGCATTTGTATATTTTTTATTTTTCCTTTTTAATAATAGAATACTCCCTTCTTTTTTTTCTTTTTTTTTTGAGAATATAAGAGAATACCTGTGTATGAAGCAAGGTTATACTAATCTGAACTGTCAGGTAAGTTGAACTTTATTCAATCATTGAGACAATATCTTTTTTTTTTTTTTTTTTCCAAAGAGAACAATTACAATAAAAGAAATGGTTAGCACGATATGCCAGAATCCCGATTTGGATTTTGGTACAAAACGTTTATAAGTGGCCTGCACCTCTCTTAATTACTAAAAGAAAATGGCTCATATTATTATTATTATTATTATTATTATTATTATTATTATTAATTCATACGTTCTACAACAAAAATTATGTATTTGATTTTTCTTTAATACGTAATAGTTTAAAACGTATAAAAAGTTATACATTTTAAAAACAGAATGACACGGATGGAGTATTAATTTGACGAACTTCATTCATCTAGAAACTGTGAAATTCAAAATCAAAATTTCTTATTCACTACATTTCCCCAATATAGTTGTAAATCAAATTTCCTTTTGTAAATTACAAGTATGGACATTTAGAATGGTTGCTTATTTTTCATTATCAAAACATTGTTTTTATTCTATAATACTTTAATTTTCATCATTCTCAAAAGCACCTTCTTGCACTCGTCTATACATATATTTTTCTTAATCTGATAAAAATATTTTTTCAAAACACATTTTCAGAAAAGCAATTTCATTAAAGCTAGCAAGCCATATACTTCAAATGTTTGTCAATTACCCCCTCCCCACAAAGTCCCCACTACTTTTGGGCAACCTCTTCAACATGATTTTAGAAATTTTTTTTTTTTATAATTTATATATTTTAAAAGTAACATGGTTTTGATTTTGGGAATATTAAGGATGGAATAATTAAAATAGTTGGTGGACATTCATGAATTAATGGAAGAAACAACAAGGCTATTTCACAAAACCATGTTAATAATTAATTATTTAATTAATTTGTTGAATAATTAAGGAGAGGTATATATTTATTTATTTATTTATATTTATGTTTGCACCATTATTTTTCAATAATTACGAAATATCCTTACCATTATTAACATGTAGTTATAACATGCTCCTAATCATGGCCACGTGGCTTGATTCCCGACACTCTGTTTCAGCTTCAAAAGGATCCATATTAATTCCACCTTAATTACATCAAATTACCTTAACTTTAGTTTCAATTTATTTGAATTCATCTCATACGCATAAAAATAACAGGGTTTTGGTTCTTTTTGGTCAAGGTGACCTTATAAAACAAATCAAATTGACAACATATATAATTCACCAATTAGAACAAATTTATGTAAATTTACTTCAATAATAAGTTATTGAACCGTTCTTTTTTACTCTGATAATAACATTAACGAGCTAGGAATTTAGCATTTAGTAGCAGTTGGGAGAGGGGAAGGACACAGGAACCTGGTTAAGGAAGACATGTCTCCATATAGGAGAGTGCATGCATGTGCACTGTACTTTTTTGGTGAGTTAATTAAACATTAGTGTATCAAACATGCTTGGTTCCACAACAAGTACAAAAGCGTAGTTGTTCACACATTTTGGAAAATGCATGGCGTACAATTATAGGAATTGGGCTAAATAATGTCAATTTTTTATCATTAATCAAAATTATGGGATCAAGGTATTATTATTTATTTATTTTCTCGTTCTACTGAAAGAGTTATGTGTTTAAATTTCTTTTTGCCTCGATAAGAGAATCAATTTTCTAATCTTTTTTATATTGCATACTATTACTTTTAGTTAGAGACGGAAATTAATGGAAACTAATAATGGGCCTGGCTCATGCAAGAATTCTGGCAGCCACTTCGGCCCAAATTGGCCATTGATTGTGTCATACCCTTAACCACAATTAGTAATGGGAAAACTGCAAAAGTGGTCAACAATCTTTATCCCTTTTTTAAATATAGTCCACAATCTTTAGTAAGTGGCAAATGTAGTCCACAATGTATTCATTTTGTTGCAATTTTAGTCCAAAAACGGAAAATGGACGGGTTTGACCCTCCTAAAACCACCCCACCCCTTCCTTCCAAAACCATCTCCACATCAGCACCAGAAAATGAAAGGAGATCATAAAAACTCCAAAATTTGCTCCATTGGGGTTTCGAACCTGTGACCTTCCAGATGCGCGCGCAAGAGACAACCACTAAGCTGCAGTCGTTTGTTTGTCTTTGGTTGCTGTTCCATTCACTCATATAATATCACACTTTTCTTTCGTACTTTATACACAAGGCCGTATTAAGACTTTCAAATTCCTTTCCATGCCGTCAAATTAATTAACTTATTTAATTAAAATTACTATTCTAATCTTATTAAATAATGTCAAACATATAATTACCTCTAATATATATTTTTAACTCTTTCAAAAATCTCATACGAATTAATTCAACATCAACTATAATATATTAAAAAATATATTATAGTTGATGTTGAATTAATTCGTATGAGATTTTTGAAAGAGTTAAAAATATATATTAGAGGTAATTATATGTTTGACATTATTTAATAAGATTAGAATAGTAATTTTAAGTAAATAAGTTAATTAATTTGACGGCATGGAAAGGAATTTGAAAGTCTTAATACGGCCTTGTGTATAAAGTACGAAAGAAAAGTGTGATATTATATGAGTGAATGGAACAGCAACCAAAGACAAACAAACGACTGCAGCTTAGTGGTTGTCTCTCGCGCGCGCATCCGGAAGGTCACAGGTTCGAAACCCCAATGGAGCAAATTTTGGAGTTTTTATGATCTCCTTTCATTTTCTGGTGTTGATGTGGAGAAATGGTTTTGGAAGGAAGGGGTGGGGTGGGGTGGTTTTAGGAGGGTCAAACCCGGTTTTGACTGACGGTCAAACCCGTTGACCGTTAGTCAATGTCCATTTTCCGTTTTTGGACTAAAATTGCAACAAAATGGATATATTGTGGACTACATTTGCCACTTACTAAAGATTGTGGACTACATTTGAAACAGGGGTAAAGATTGTGGATCACTTTTGCAGTTTTCCCAATTAGTAATTTAGAATTGTGATTTAAGAAGAGAGAGAAGAAAAGGGATAGAAAAAGAGAGAAAGCAGGACTGAAGTAAAAAAAAGAATAGTCTAACGACGCCGTTTGATCTTCCAAGCCTTGCAGCCCACCAAAGATAGGTAACTGAAGCCCACTATCTACCTACAAATTCTGATGGCCCAATCTTTTGGATAGTTGGACCCAAATAAAATCAAACTCCAAGTCTTGACTCCTAAATCATGTTAGAAAAAACTCTCCCCTTTATTCAGTAAGGATTAAAATCGAATTCCACACCAGATCTATTTGAGTGTAGAATTGAGATAAGTAGGGTTGGATCGTAAGATCCTTTAAAAAAATGTACACGTGTAAAATTAAAAACAAATATTAATACTACGGTCATTTGAACTGTTTTTAATATATATAAAAAAAAAGAATTTAGTATTTTAAAACTGTAGAATCAATAAAAATACGAGAGCAAGGCTTGAAATCATAGAAAAACACTTTCGCACCCATCATGGGAGACCAAGGCCCGTTTAGAGTGAAAGTTTGGTTGAAATCTTGATTGATTTAGAAATATTAAAATTGTATTAAGTGTAAAAATATGTATTAAAAATGTAAAAAAAAACTTACTAGGTATAATGCAAAAATTATTATAAAATATAGGGTGAAATGCACCAAATACCACACAACTATTGAGTTTTGCAAAAAAACACAACTTTCCTTTAAAAACTCCAAAAAACACTGAAGAAAACGATTTACAGAAAATCTTTTTCTTCAGAAACCAGAAAAAGTAAAAAACGGATTTGCAGAGAAGAAGAAGAAGAAGGGTGGAAATCGAGCTTCTTCTTCTTCCGATGTCCACCGAGATTCTTATTCATCTTCTTCTTCTTCTTCCGATGCCCACCGAGGACTGGAAATCGAGTCTTCTTCTTCTTCCTCCGATGCCCCTGAGGACTGGAAATCGGGTCTTCTTCTTCCGATTCTTCTTCTTCTTCTACTTCTTCTTCTTCTTCTTCTTCTTCCGATGCTCTCTGAGTACTCGTCTGAGCATATTTTGGTGAATTGAGCATGTTTCTGTAAATGGGTCTGTCTCCACTGTCATTCACAACCAACCCGAATTGGTTTCTAAAGACGTTTTTTTACTTTTTCTAGTTTCTGAAGAAAACGATTTCAGTTTTTTTTTTTATTCTATTTCTAAAGAAAATGATTTCTTTAGTTTTTTTGTTTTAAAAAAAAATTTGAGGAAGATGAACAGTGAAAAGACGATTTTCCCTTGCATTTTTCCTTCCATCAGCCACTTAACGTCTGTTACGAAAAAAGTGGTAGTTTTTGCATATTTTGAAAATAAAGTGATGTTTTTTGGAGTTTTTAAAGGAAAGTGGCGATTTTTGCAAAACCCGATAGTTATGTGGTATTTGATGCATTTCATTCTTTTTCTTTATAGCATAATAAAATATCAAAATTTTATATTGTCAATCTCAAATTTGTCCAAATTTTTTAATAATTTTTTGTAGGACAATTACTCAAAAACTCCTCAATTTTAAATGGTTTATAATATAATAAATATGTTTTTGAAAAAAATGAGGTGGAACAAAGTTGTATGTGGATCCGCCACTTATTGTAGAACTCATATTTTGTTTGAATAATATTCCAACGAACATTCAATACCTATTTGACTGACAACTGTACGTTCCTATTTAGGTAATTTACCTAGCTAACGGCCGTGTGACTGCAGTTGTTGGAATTGACGATCAAAGATGCGTTTATCAGCTACGTATATACTAACAGACTTCATTTTGTTGTCAACTGTCATTCATCTCCGCTATCGTCGTGATTGTTGTGGTTGTTCTGGGGGGTTTTTTGAAGCTGTGTACATATCGGCCACCTGCAAATCAGCAACAAAACAATCATGTAACGCCCGAGCTGATTTGCTGCAGAATGATGAGACACAATTGAACATGGAAAATGTTTCTTTACCATCTCAGCTGTTGTGACATCCTCTGGTTTCTTGTCTTCTCGAAACCGAAAACGGGAAACCTCAGAGAAAGTCCCTTTGCAATAACAAACACAGAAACACACGTGAATAATAGTATTCTGCTGTCCCAGAACAACAAAGAATCTACAAAGCAAATAATCTAGTTTTCTGCCAAGCAAGAACACTGTGTGTTGTGTTACAGAAAGCAAATGCAAACTCAGCTATGTGCTTTTAAAGGTAACAATTTGGAGACAGATGAAGCAAATGCAAACTAAATATGTACCTTGTCAGGATCCACAATGCCAGTACCAGCACAATAAACAGGACTGAGAGTTAGATCAGCAGCTTTTACTTCCCAAACCTAATGCACGCGCGTGACCAAACACACATATATAACACTCTCGGTATGTTACCAATATTGTGAATAATCATAATAATCTACAACACATAGGAGTAAGAGGTTCATAAAGAAATATCTTTTTTCCAGAATGAAAGGAATTCCCAATTACAAATTGGCAGGTGTATATAAAAGGTTTAGTTTTTTTGTGAGGGAAGCGTCAAATAACTCTCTCCCAAATTATAGTATAAACAGAGAGAAAGAAATTAGGAAACATTCTGTAGAATACGCGCTAAGCTTGATACAGCGAGACATGCATAGAAAACAAAAATGGGAAAATTCTGCCCAGCTTAAACTCAACTAAAAGGTAAAGGAACAGATGAAAACAGAAACATAAGACGGTTGCAAGATAAAAACTAAAGAGGAAGAAGTGCCACTACCTCGGTAGGTTCAAACCACACATCTGGATTCATATTCTCAGAGTAGCGGTAATAAGGCTGAGATATCATCAAATAGGGAAGCATTCAAAATCCATTGAGCATCATCAAAATGTATGTGCAAAACTCCCTGTCATGCAAATCAAAGGAAGAAATATTGAAAATAACCTTGGCCCCAGGAATAACTTGAGATTTAAGGCTGCGAGACCTCTCTCCAAGCACAACATCAGTAAATCCAGTACCTGAACAACCATAAAATTATTCAGGCATTTAATATTTTAAAAAAGAATGATGGTGTAGGAACTAATCAAAGATTCACGTCATCACAGATATCTAGATATCATAGTGAAACTATTCAATGCTTACCAATTTTACATATGCTCTGGAATTCCCCTTTATTACTATCATAACAAGCAATGAGGAAGGCTCCATAAACACCTAAAAAAGGTTGACAACTGAATTAAAAGAATTATATTTACAAGAAATGTAGTGGTGTTTACCAAGGGGAAAAAAGGAGAGAAATTACTGATAGATTACCAGCACGTTTTCCTTGACCATGGAACGCTGCTATAGGAACCAAATCCAGTGAGTCACCTATACTGCAGATCATAAGCAAGAGGAAGTGAGTTATTCAAGCTCAACAAGTTTATGTGATAATATGCACATGAAGTTCTTTACCTATCCATGTAATCCTTTTTCAACTTCAACCAGTTATTTGACCTTTTGGAAGGCTCATATGTAGCATCTCTACTCAAGGTCTTGATGATCAACCCCTCAGAACTGTAGCAAAGAAGGATGGGCATAACAGGATGTAACATTGAATATGCTAAAGGAATTAAAAGGCTCCATGAAAAATAAGCTGCACTATTAAAAGTCCTTGAATAAGGGCTACTCCTCTAAGTGGGAGAACCAATGGGAATTCTCCAATATTTATTCCAAGGAAAGAAACATGTAATGAATACCACTAGAAAGATTGATAAGAGTTGCAGCAGAAACAACAATGGTGATTTTTTCCAAGGGCAAATGTCACAAACTGGTCTTTTAATGAAGAAGCTAAGAAGAGGAAATGCAATTTCAAACTACACAATTAGTTGGACTTCCTTGTCATACCTACAATCTATTCCAAAAGAGGCCATAAGCATGGATGAGCATATCTTAATAATATGCACATATAAGATCAGCTAATACTGGGTTCAAGCAACGAATACGGCACATAACTTCATTGAAATTGTTGCGGAGAGAACAATAGTGGTGATTGATGTCACAAACTGGTCTTTTGAAAAATGAGTAACTTCATTTTATAACTTTTTGCCCAGGGAAAAAAATTGTAATCTCAGAAGGCAAGTTACCTGCTATCGACTGCAGCTTCAAGGAAATCCTGTATTTCCTCGAGATCATTTGATGTTAGCTCTTTAGCAAATTGAAAATATCCAGATTCTTCAACAAACGAATTGTATAGATGCTGCAAAAAAATCAGTCTTATAAAGTAAAGGCACAGTACATGTCAGTTTAACAAAATCCACTATTCATAAAGGACGCCCCCATATCATTTAACTGACTTAAGACAAGTAAAGAGAATACATTCCAATTGATAATGTAAAGCATCAACAGGCTGCTGGTTCTTGATTGAAAATGAACATGCAACAGATCAATATTGTAAAGGATAAAGAAAACTATAAACTAAATTCTGCATTTAAATAAAGGGAAAGGAACAAACAATATCATTAGTAACTGGAAGATTTGAATTCCAGACTGCCTGGTTTCATAAGTTCAGAGATCTAAGGATCAACAAAAATGCATGCTTGACTGTATTTTTGATTCCATAGTTATAATACCGGCAATTTGTTGCTGAAAGAATAGACCGTAGCCATTAAACCAAATCAAGGACCACAGATATAATAACCATGAATATAAATAGTTACATAAAAGCTACCGAGGACATATTCTTTAAACTAATGGGTCCTCAATTAATCTTAAAACTCATATCTAGTCACTCATTTTGGATAAATGGTGAGAAAGCATATATAAAATTAGCATTCCAATCATTCATTGGAATTAGATAACAAATAATTAGGTAAGACTTTAATCTAAAATGTGAACTGATAAAATAATCAGCACACAACAAACTAATCAGACAAGAAGGAAACATTAAATTAAGCATAAAGTGTCAACTGTAAACAATGTCACCTGACAAATAAACTAAGGAACAAGCAGCAGCATACCTCTCTGCGTTTCTGAAGCTGTTCTTGTAGAAGAGGTTGACCATTGACATACAACATATCAAAAGCAAATATGCAAACATTAACCTTAATTTCACTCAGGGGAACATTTTTATGAGGTCGTCCGCTGAGCTCCTGCCACAAGAGTGGTACTTGTAAGATACTTTATAAAAAATTTCTGTAGCTTCAACATCATGCATATCCTGTTCAAATAATTCCACTGACCCCCATTTTTCAAAATAATAAGTGCAAAACACCATGTGAAGAACTATATAGAAAACAATGCCATAGACAAAGAAGCAGGCTAAATATCTGCATTTAAAAAATATAAGCAACATGACTATATTATTTCTGACATGCATATGTTCAGAAAATAATAGTTCAAGATAGAATATCCACGAATAACGAAGATTTCAATTTAAGAAAGGTGCTGTACTGCAGCTTGTAATTGTTTACCTGAAAAGGGAGGATCTTGTTATTCTCACGGGAGTATGCAACAATTTCACAATCAAGAACAAATGAAGTTATTGAGGGGTTTATCACTCTGCAATAGAAAACATGACCTATTAGCGACAACTGACTCAGATTTTATGGCAGACATATCTTACTCTAGCAAAACCATTGTTAATTCTGAAAATAAACCACTTTGATATACTCTCAAGATTAGCTACTAAATTCATCAAGATAAAGGACCAAGCTAGTTTGAGACTCTCTTGCTGCAGCGCTGTGGCAAATGGAAGTTGCTAAGGAAACAAAAACTCATGCAAGCAAAGGGCCGTTCCTACACATCAAACTAATATAGCTGTCTCAGAACATTCCGCTCCCAATTAAAGCAGGAAAATGATTCCAAGAAAGGCCACCTTAAAATAGTCTCAATGATATCAGGAAACTTCCCTGTGTATTGTTCTGCATTTCGACTGTAAATCTCAACTGAACCATGATCCATATAGTGTATCTACAAGACACAGATATAGAACAAATTAGCTAGAGCTCTGAATTGAAAAGCATAGATCATTCTAGGTTTACATGCTGTCTCCGTTTGTTACTACCTGAGCACGTTTTCCATCATACTTGTATTCACAGGTGAATACTGTATCATGAAATTTATCAAATATATCAGATACTCTCTTAGTTGGTATTGCTAGCATAAGTCCAACAGGAACGCCAAGTGAAAAGTAACATGTCTTGGGAAGATCCCATACTCCAGCATCAAGAAGAGCAGGAACTATTTTGTCATAGACAGGGAAAACGGAGTAAACTTGCTTTACAATTTTAGCAGCCTGAATAGAAGGAAGATGCAAAACACAAAATGATGAAAAGGACAAATAAATGGATAAGAGAACACCAATTGTATTTGCACATGATATAAGCATACTACAAATGACATCCCATAACAAATTTCCATCGCTTGAAAAAGAAATTTGAACATGTCTAAGTGCGTGCATTCAGACCTCCTCTAAAGGAGAGTCAACATTTGCAGGAGTTGAGAATTGCTTTTGAGCATAAACTACAGCATGGCCCAGAGCTGTTAAGAGAGTTTGTTCGGCCAAACTAATGCACAATTTTGCCTGCATGAAGAGTTGAAACAAGACTTACAAAGGATAAAGGTAAGCCAGTAAATAATATTTATTCATTTACCTACTTACCTGGAGTAGACGAATCAAGTATTGAGGTTCACAATCAGTGGCTGCAATTAGTAGTGCCTTGATGCGATTCTTTTTCTTCTTTTGACTGTCCTTACCAGATTCCTAATGTGCATCGTGTATAGAGGCGGTTAACCAACGAAAAACAAAAATACTAGGCAGGATAATGTCAGTACTAGTAAATTTATATTGGGATGCATGGATGGTATGGTTGCTATAATTTTTACATCTGTATCAGGTCTAATAGATTTGGAATTCATTGATTTTGAATTGAATCAGGTATTTCTCTCAAAATCTCAACCAAATGAGGAGAGAAATAGTGAATAGTCTGTGGTAAAAATGATATCTTCTTTAATTTCCTTCTCATTGAAATGTTTTATCTATCCCCACTTTAATAATTTTGTATAGCATTAGAAGGATAGAGTATAAATAAGAAAAGTGAATATCAATGGCATTAAACCAAAGTTAAAATGAAAGAATTACTACCATTAACAAAAGTTGGAACACTAATATCATCACTTAAATGAAAAACAAAAAGGCTGAGGTGAATCTTTATCATTAACAAAAAATTGAATCACTAATATTACCACCAAAACCAAGTAAGTCAAAACTAAGTTGCTCCAGCTTTTTATTTCGACGTAACGTGTCCATACACTTAATACTGTTTAAGTTTGAGTACATTTAAACTTAACACACCTTAGCAATAAGGCAAAATGTGTCAAAGACTTTGGCAACGGTCAATGCTTTTGGTTTACAGAACAGAGACTGAGATGAACGGCTTGCTTTTGCAACGAGACCTAGATCTGCAAGTTCCTGCAACGAATCATAATTTGAACAAAATATAAATAATTAGAGGAATGGGAGAAAAGAGACTTCCAGGAGTTTCATATTCGAGGAGGCCCATATAAAAACTAAAAACCATAGAGCAACATAGTCAGACTACATCAGTTACAACTTCTAAATCTAACAACAAGGCTGAACTGAAAGCAAAGCAAAGGCTTCCTGCATCTCTGTGAAAACTCGAACTATGCAGAGGTTCAGTTCAAACAAGTGCACATAAATTTGATTCCCATCATTGCCGTTGTATAAGGCTGCTCCATAAACATGATCTTTTTATGCTTGTCATGTTTCAAGTTTATTAAGGTTCTAAATAATCACATATTATATATATATTTGCATGTTCCCCGCGTACACCAAAGATTAAGAAATCAATTTTCCCGTATTACAACATGATTAAGGAATAAGATTAGTTCAATTGTTATCAAGAATTCCATTCCAATGACCAAGTTCTTGGCTATGAGGAAGGCAATAAACTCAATTTAAAAGCAGAAACGCAAGGGTGAAAAGATAAATAAAAAAAATAAAAAAAAAATCCAAAAGCACCTTATACTGCTTCGCTATATGTGATTCCTTCCTTCCATATGCCTCAGAAAGTGCCTTTATGATTGAAGAATCCCCAATTCCGAGTTCCAATCCTTCATGCCGTGCGCTAATCCTATTAGCCAAAAGGTAAACCAACGGCAGCAAGTCCATGGGGGTAGTTTCAATCACTGTCCTCAGCACATTACAAACAATCTCAGTGATCGAAATCCGGCCAGATTCCCTTGAGATTACATCAAAGGCCTTCGCTACAAACATGAACGGCACTTTCTCATCCTTCTCCCAAAAAGCCGCCTTCTTGGGATCAAAATTAGCCTTCTTCTTCTTTAATTCCACAACGCTCTCAGCAGATTTTGCACTCAAATCCTCACGACGGGTCCAGTCACATTTTGCCTTAGTTTCCTTTCGAAGACTGTTCTCAATCCAAGCTTCTTTCAGCATAACTTGATTAGGGTTTTGAGAACTCAGGGCTTTCCATTCTTGGGTCTCGGTTTTCTGGGACGAGGATTCTTGTTTCCTTTTCTTAGCCGCCCCGGGCATGAGGACTTCGATTACCGAACTTTTCCCGCCATGTTTGGGGTTTGAGAACTCATCAGGGCTTTCGATTCTTGTTTCTGCTGAGGCGGATTCCTTTTCTTGGCCGCCAGGGGCATGAGGACTTCCACTACCGAACGTTCTCCGGCCATGGTTCTGAGATTAGAGGTTCCAGAACTCAGGGCTTTCGATTGTTTCTTCTGCGGTGGGTTCCTTTTCTTGGCCGCCCGGGAACATTTTACCGCCATGGTTGTGAGATTGATCAATTTCGAGGGAGATTGGGAGTTGCGGAAGGATTTTAACATGGCAAGTTTCGCGGGAAATCAAATTGAAACCGTTTTACAACCCCACCCTTGCTCGAAATTTGCAAATTATTAAATTATTATTCTCTTTTCTTTTTGTTTTTGTTTTTGTTTTTCTTTTTCTTTGGGGAAAAAAAAAAAAAATCTCTCAGGATGCGTGGCCCAAATTGGCTTGCAGTCCACCAAAAATATGTTACTGAAGCCCACTATCTACCCTCAAATTCCCATGGCCCAATAAAGATCTTAGTTTGTAGAATCGAAATTCTACGCAAGATCAACTTGAGTGAATTGAGATTGATAAGGTTCAAATTGTCACCCCTTTTTCACTCTCTATGGAAAAAAGCTGCGATGGCGTTAGACCCCTCACCAAACCAGCCCAAACACGGCACAGAGTTGCGGAATTGCTTTGCACCCACGTGCGATCTCGTAGCCCACTCCGCGATCACGCACCAACAGCCTGAGGTTTTCGCCCCGCAGCACAGCAACACAAGTTTATGGGCAATCTGCCCCAATCCTAAGTATATAATTGCCAACACTATGAACAATTACACAAAGGATTCACGCCTACACTAAGGCCACGCCAACACGCAGGAAGGCTCGTGCGCCAAGCACACCACCTAGTCTAATTTCCCGAAAACTAGCCTACCTCGACTAACTCTGTAGTCTACACTCGCAAAGGCAACTCGCAAGCTACGGATTTCTATCCCACAAGCTTGTCCCCACACGAAGTTTTCAAGTTCCTCGAAATCTTCAGTTCTCGCAGCGCCACCGCCCTCCGAACTGGAACCGGCCTGTGCCTCAAGCCTCGCCAAGATTTCCGAGATTGTTTCCTCCAGCTTCGTCACCCGCTCGGTCAGCGTCCCAGCCACCATCTCCTTGATCAGCCCCAAGAAGATGAACAAAATGCATATGTAACGTTAGAAACAAATATTAAAATTGCTGGTATTTGAACTATTTTAATTTAATAAAAGAATTAGGATTAAGTAGCATCAAAGTTGAGAGATCACTTTAGTACTTTGAAATTGAAGTTGTAGTATGAATCCTACAATAGGGATCACAATCCTACAAATTATACCTCTTCTTCCGTCCCATCCCATATGAATGTAATTAGGCATTAAGATAACTCAAACCATTAATACTCCTTTCGTCACCCGTAAAAGTTTCATGTTTAATTTTTTTAAAAATCTTGCAGACGAGTGAAAAATATAGTAGCAAATTACTTATTTTAAAATAAGAGAGATTTATTTGTAATTTGATCAAATTACTCATGATTTCCAGTATCCTATATGAAAGGTACGAGATTTCCATGTGATATATAAAAGGAATTTGGGGTTATTCACCTCATGAACTAGCTTTTGAGGTGAGTTAATCCCAAGTTGCTGACAAATGGTATCAGGTCTGAATCTTACAATAAAAGTTTCATGTTTATTTTTTTTATCAAATGGTATCAAAGGTGGGCAAATTACGTATTTTAAAATAAGAGAGATTTATTTGTAATTTGATCAAACCGAATAGGGAGATGTAATTTACCCTACAAAATAATTGCAGCCATGCATTCTTTATAAGAAATTATCTAACGTCGACCTAATTGAACAGAGAAAAGATTATTCCATGCATTCGTTGGATTATTGGAGCAAATCAAATCACAGATCATGGTAACGTTATCCCAAACAGGGTTACTTGCAACTGGAAAATTACGCTAACGCGGCTTCTTCCGGTAATATAATTGTAATATAATTATGAATGGTTCACAATTATTCACAATTAATTCAACTTTAGAAAGTGAGAATATTAGTGGAAAAAATCGTGTTAAATTACTTATTTTGTGTGTTCTACTTTGAAAACCTTAAAATGTTGTAAATTCTACAAACTGAAATCTTCTAATGGAAACGTGGAAGCTATCTCCTATGAAAAATTGTATATATTTATACTGCATTTTAATGTTGCTTTCGTTTACATTTGATCGATCGTGACAGGATGTCCCTTAAACATCAGTTGGATTAATATTGGAGCAAATCAAATCACAGATGGTAATGTTATCCCAAACAGGGCTACTTGGAACCGGAAAATCTTGAATATAATGTTCGTCTGTCCCCAGTATTGTTGAAGAAGAAGGGACAGTTTCTTGAAGCAGTTGTGGGTAATACTGGTCGCGCCATGACTGCTGCAGATCACATGCGTTTTCGTTGGCGTTGGTTGAGAAATGATGATCGGGCTGCAGCTGTGGCGCCTTCCCATCGCGGCTATTTTTCGGTGGGAGGAGGAAGAGATGAGGAAAATTGAGCTTTGCATTTTCTCCTCTCAACCTGAACGCCTGTCGATCGTAGGCTAACGCGGCTTCTTCCGGGGTGTCGAATGTGCCCAACCACAGTCGGGTTCTGTTTCGCGGGAGGCGAATCTCGGCTACCCATTTCCCCCAGTGGCGTTGCCTCACTCCCCTGTAG
The DNA here is from genome assembly GCA_016801395.1 of Leptodermis oblonga. Taxonomy (NCBI): domain Eukaryota; kingdom Viridiplantae; phylum Streptophyta; class Magnoliopsida; order Gentianales; family Rubiaceae; genus Leptodermis; species Leptodermis oblonga. Next base: position 2,844,270 of record CM028758.1, read on the forward strand.
AGTTTAGGCCTGGCGATGACGTCATTTTCAGGTTGTTGTTGATGTTTACCATGATCATGATTTTCAGGCCCGAAAGAAATCATCGTGTGATTTTCGGGTACTGTTGGAATATTATCAAACATTACTGGAAAAGGATGCAGATTTTTTGTTTCTGGAATTGTTGATTCGTGATCTAAGGCGAAAGGGAAAACAAACCTTGAAGATGAAGATGAAGATGAAGATGAAGATGAAGGTGGAGGGCTTCGGATCTTCTTGAAAAGAGGCTTCTTTTCCCATTTCCTTTTGCTTTTGACCAATAATTTCAGTTCATCCTCACATAAACTGGCATCTTCCATGGCTAACGATTTTGGGATTTCTCAATGCGATTTTGCATATCTTGATTTTCCTGGCCAATATGATCAAGTGTTATAAACTCTTTCTAATTGCCTTTCAATTACTCCAAAGGCTACTATAGTAATGAAAGGCTATAATTGATACCAGATGGCCATTGGCCTGGACACCTGCACACACACAGTAGCTCCTTAAATACTCAAGTCTAAGTAAGCAAGCGTGCCAATTAAGAAGAACCCTAAACTATAAAGAAATTAAACAAAACCAAAACTGGTCAACGTGGAGAATGGCATGCATTTCTCTCGTGTGCCATGCACGCTGGAAATATATATATATATATATAAACTTGGTGCAGGGCAGGAAAAATGGGAAGCGGCGGGGACTGGTGGTGCTGCCGGTGGTTTGGTTGAATTATATGTAAAGTAGTTGTGGAAGTTGTCGAAGCATGCATGCGTGCAGTATGCATATGCCAAGTCTTGGAAAATTTTGGCTAGGAAATTTGTCCTCTTTGTTGAGGATAAATCGTCATGAATATGACAAGTTTTCACAATATTCTATTTGTGGTCAAAACATTAACAATTGGTGGTGATTTAATTTAAGGTTTTTTCGAGTATCCATTTGCGAAAGTCAAATGATGATTCGTTTGCTCTGAATGGAACGGCGTGCACATTTGGTGCAACTATAGCGCTGCATGCTCCGTAGCTAACTCTAATTGGCCCTCCTTGGGCTATATAGATCATGTACCCGAGTAGTAATCAAGTCGTGTTTCGAGGTGACAATTTGTACCGTATTCGTGTTTATAACGAACGTGTTAGATTTGAGTCTTGTTGTTATACTTTTTATTTTTATTTTTTATGATTTCATTTTGCAGGTTCCATTGTTGTATAAGCCTTGGTACATATTTGATATTTCAGAGGGCAATGCTAATAACTTACGAGATCTTCTATATGTTAAAATTATGTCTTTCTTAACTGTTTTCTCACAATAGAGAATGGATCATGATATGAAATGTGAATCTCATTTTTCATTGTAAAAAAGTAAACGTAGAAATTAAAATTAGTAAAGACAGAAGATTTAATCTCCGGAACGATGGATTGTCAGCAAGGTGATTGTAACCTCATGAGGGAGACAGATAATTTTGACTGGAATCAATTAATCTATTCTATCAAGACAGATAATTTTTGGTTTGGAAAGTCCTTACTAGAAAGTTACTCTAATTCAATAATTACATCTACTCACATCATTGAAAAGGAAGGATTCTATAAATTGAATATACCTCTTTTATTATGAATTCACACACACACATACTATGCATCTGATAATTCGGCGCATGTATCGAATTAAACTCTGAAGTGTTGCATATATGATATATCAAATTCATACTCTAAAATATTACAGTTATATTATTAAAATAAACGTATCAAGTTCGAATTTGAGCGTATCAAATTTAGAATATGAGATATTACGTTTATATTATGAAAACACCCGTATTAAGTTTATCTTATCGCGTAATCGAATTAAGTTTAACTATTGAAGTATCGAGTTTGGCAATATCAAAACTAAGATCACAAACTGTTTCATTATGCAGAATTCTGGCTAAGTATACAACAGACACCAATAGTATTTGCAACTGTGGGAAGCAAGAAAGAATCCAAATGAGTAAAGGAGAAAGGTCAATCCTCTCTCCTGCCAAACTATAAATATAAAAACCTACGACGTCGAATCTCTAACAATACTTCATTTGTAGTTTGCCATGCCCACTATAGCTTCTCCACCGTAGGGCTCGAAGCTTGGCTTGGCATTTGAGAAGGAAACATAGTAGAACTCCGAGATGATGGCGGTGAAGAACACGAAAGCTGCCCCCGCGGCAAAAACTCCCTTCCTAACAGTCTCGCATGAGGGCGGGGCTTCCACATTCCACATCTTCCTGTATTTGGTGTGATATGCATTCCTAACCGAACCAGCTAACAAGCATGACTCGGCAATCAAGAAGAACACCCTGAAACATCGATCATTTTGAAAATACAATGGTACGTTAGGTTGTTAATTATCAGAACATGATCCATTTCTAACTGTGCCATGGAAACTCACAATCTGTGGAAACATACCAGCATATGATGAACAGTATCACGGCGCAAGCCCTTGAACCATTAGGTTTGAGGGCCTTTCCGCAACAGAAACATTTGCTTGCCACCATTATGAGTGATTGACTCAGCAGGAGGAATAAGAATGCACCCGCGCCGTAGCCAGATGCAATGTCAGAGTCGTACACGCAATAATTGTAATCTTTCTCATTATCTGCAACGACTTTGGCCTGTAAACAAGCATGTTGTTCAACTATTAGTAGGAGGAAATTAAGCAGACAATTCAACACTTTATGTTGTCATTGACAGCAAAAACATTTTCAGAACAAACTGTAAGTTAATTTGGCACACATCCATATCAAGTACTCTCTCCGTTCCATTAAAAGAATCCATTAAAAGAGCCCACTTTGTAAAGAAGAATGACAGTCTAGAACTGCAGAATAGGCGGCATGGTAGTACAATAAGTAAAATGCAGGGGTAAGGGGTTGATTGGTTCATTTCGATGGCGGTGAAAACCGAAAGATGGTTGAACAGGCGAAGTCTAATAGCAGCAAGATATCAAACTGGTGATGCTGAAAATGATTGTCTAAAAGCATCATTATTAGCAATTGAGATAAGTGAAACATAAGTATGTATAATTCTAACAAACAAAATGAAAACTTTTCTACTTACTTTCCCAACTAATTCACTCTTCCTAATTTCAAACCTAGAATGCAGAAGTAGCATAGCATGAATGGCAGCAAAGATTGAAATTTTCAGACATTTTGTATGGTACAATTGTCAAATGGCCTGATAAATAGGTGATTTAACACTTACATTTCATGTTTAAGTCACTCAAAATAGGAGATCTATACTCTGTATCTAGTCTTTTAGAAATCTGTCCCAAAACTTAATGCATAAAAAACAGAAACAACTAATTCAATCAACAAAGCCAATCGGTTCATAACTACATAAGAGATCCAAATAATCCTCGAAAGCAATCAGTCCCAATTCACATCTTTCTCTATCAATGCAGCCAAAACTTCAGAAAACAGACATAAAGTTCAAAACTTTATCTAACAAGATCCAAGATCAAAGAGATTAAAAAGGGTCGAGATGGGGGCAATGCGGGAATGCAGATTAAACAACTTACGGTGCTTCTTCTTTGCTCAGCAGCAACAGCCAAACCAAAAGCAATCAGATCAAATATGAAGACAATGATCATCAAAAGTTTTGAAGCCATTTTTTGATGTTCACTTCACAATTCACAGTTCACACAAATTTACAGTCGCTGCTCTCTCCCTCTTCCCAGTTTATAGTCTCTGTATCTTCTCTCCACCTAAACCAAACAATTAAAAAATAAAAAGAAAAAAGAAAACCTTTTGAGTAATAACCAAGTAGGCTTCGCAGGAGAAAAGAAAGGGATTTCTTACCACAAAATCACGACAACTCAACAGTTGACTATAGCAACCTTCTAAAGCTACTAACCACCGAATCACTAAATACAGAAGACACAGGCAGAAGCTGAGTAATTTATGAGGAGAGAAAAAGGGGAAAAAAGAAAAAGAAAAAGAAAAGGTGAGAAAATGAGTGTCGGTGACGCAAAAGGTAGATCTAACGGCTGAGGAAGCCGAGCAGTGAAGAGTAGTGTCGGTTGAGAAGCCACCCGCACCTCCGCAGTAGCTGACAGCTAAACTCTTCCACTCTTTTTCTGTCGGTTTCCCTGTCGTGTCCTGAATTTTTTCCATTAGAATTTCGGAATAAAAATATATTTTTTATGGAAAAAATTCTTCCTAAACTTTAGAATTTCGGAATAAAAATACATTTTTTATGGAAAAAATTCTTCCTAAACTTTAGAATTTCGGAATAAAAATACATTTTTTATGGAAAAAATTCTTCCTAAACTCCTCAACTAGTAATTGGCTGATAATTTTAGGTTCGCCAATGCGGGTTAGGGTTGACCCTTTGCGGATTCGAGAATTATATGAGTCGACTCAATGCTTCCCCTGGGCTATTGTAAATTAAATGTATATGGATCTTCCAGAGGCAACCTGGGTCCTTCGGGGGAGGGTGCGGTATTGCGGGATTCTGAAGGAAAGGTGGTATTTGCGATTGGGGCCTCCCTCAGGGTGCTTACGAGCTTTCAGGCAGAAGCAACAGCTCTGTTACTTGGTCTCAGTATTTGTGTTGCATTGGGTGTGCAGCATCTGGATGTGGAAACTGATTCCATGATTTTGTTGTTGGCAGTGCAGGGGGATTCTGGCCCTTGAAGGTCAGCGGCCATTTTGGCCCGGATATCAGACTTGCGGCATTGCTATAGGAGCATCTCGCATCTTTACCGTGAGGGCAATGCGGTGGCAGACGCCCTTGCCCAAACTGCTAGTTCTACTGGCCTTACAGAGTTCTATGTCCATTCCACACTCCCTAGAAAGGTTAAGGGTCTGGTTGCTTTAGATGCTAGGGGATGCCCCTATTTGCGGGGGTTAATCTCCTATCGGGGTTTTTTTTATGACTTTTGTAGCTTTTGTGTATAGGGTGCATTGGCATTTTTTGCATCTTGTATCTCTAAGGTAAGACTCATTACATCCCCCTTAGAACATTTTGGCATTTTGCCTTTTTCATTTTAATAAAGGGTCCCCATGCCCCCCAACCACTTAATCGGCTGTTACCTAATAAAAAAAAAAAGAAAAAAAGAAAAAAAAAAGAGTCGACTCAAATAAAATGAATAATTAAAAATAAAAGGTTAGGGTTGAGAAAATCAATACATGAACCCACCAACCTGAACCCAACACGAGAAATTAATACTACAACACGAAAATATGGCATGAACCTGACACGAACACGAAATGTTCGCAAGTTAAATGGATCAACATGAATAATTAAGCGAGTAAGTTTAGGGTTGAGGGGTGTTGACACGGGAACCCGCCAACCCGAACCCAATAACCCGAACACGACATTAATTGTCACCCATAACTAATTTTAAACATTATATTTATTATAATAGTGCCGAAAAAATGCAGAGTAAATTCTCACGGTAACCATCGTGGTAACCACATAAAATATTATTATTGAATACTTAAATTTATAATTGGCTACTGAATCCAACCATATGATGTCATATCGGTCACTAATTATTTTTATTTACATTTTCATTCTCTCAATTATAATAGCAGAAATGATTGAGAGAATGTGACGAAATCTATCATTTAATTTCCTAATTAAGTGGTGAAGGATTGATTTGATGATTTAATCAAATCACAAGATTCATTTAATAATTTAGACAAATTTTAGTAATTTATTCACAAGAAAAATAACCAGTTAATCATCTGTAAAATGTTTAAAACCCTAATTTATTTGATTTTAACAAAGTTTTAGAACAATAATACGAGTAATAAAAAAAAGGGTTGAATTTGCTAATTTGGTTTCGTTCAGCTTATCAAAAGGGCCAGATCCATTAATCATGGGCTCATGGCGTGCTAAATGGGCTCCTCAAAGCCCATACTCCAAAGCCCAATTCTCATCGCTGTGAATAACGCTGAAGTTTCCAAATGTTAAATTTGAACATGATCACCATTTATAATTCAAAACTTCCAGAAATGGAGAAATGCTTGCAATCAAGTTTCAACCAAGAATGAACAAGATTATATATTCTGACAAAAAAATTACAATACAAGCTCAACTGTATATATTACAGGTGAAAACAAAAAGAATATCCTTTTTTCTTTACATTTCTTTCTTCTATCCATGCTGTAAAAAAAAACCTGTTTTAACTTAAAAAAAATAATTGATTCTCTTCACAAATGGCAGCAACACCCCAGTGCCTTATTATACCTTAACTGTTTCATTTCTATACCTGCTACACACACGAAAAAAGAATTTGGTTGTGGAATCCACTCTTCAAGAATCAAAATGGGAAAAAAAAAAAAAAATGTTTTCCAAAAAAAGACCAGTATGGCAGTATCCCATCTGGTGAAATCAATGTTGGAGAAACTCAGTTTTTCCGACCAAACAATAGGAGCTTTCTGAATCCCTTGGAGACTTTTGGAGAGTTTTCGCCATCGTTCCACTTTTTTCGGGTGTGGTTTTCAGGGCTCATGTCAATGTTTTCTGGTGGGGTTGAGATTTGAGATGCAGCAACTTTAGTCAAAATTTCACTCACCATATTGGACTCTTCAACTTGGGGATGATCATCAGTTTTTGTTGCTTCTTTATCTACAGAAGGTTCAGAGGTTACCTCTCCATTATGTATAATCAGGGATTCTGTTTGAACTTGGTGATCTTCAGCAGAGGGAGGAGCTGGGAAGTCTCTTTTCTCGATCGAAGAAACACTGTACAAATCCTTGATTTCTTCAGGAGCTTCATTAAAAGAAGCTTTCGGGCTGTATTGTTCCTTTATCAATGATGCAACAGACAAAATCTTTTCATCATTTTGAGGAGCATCAGGAACAGAAGAACTTACGCTGGAATTCTTTACAGCTGTTTTCTTGTCTGCTGGCTTCGCCTTTTCCTGGATTAGCTTCTTGTTCTGAGGTCCATTTTCCCTCGCAGTAGCCTTTTTGTTCTGCACCGCGGGTTTTGATTCAGTTGTCCGGGCGGCGGACAGGCGGTCTATGGTAGAATTCCTGAAAACAGGCTTAGTTGACTTTTTAGTATCCTCTGTTGAAGCGGCAGAAACTGGCGCTTTCTTGATCTCCTTGGAGTTCATCCTTGAAGTGGCTCCCCTCGTGGAGCTTCTTTCTGCAATTCTCCTTTGACGCTCAAGGCGTAATTCTTCTATTTTCTTTCTTTTCTCTTCCTCCTGGAAGTACCATAATGATGCAGGAACATAAGATGACATCAAAGGAAGGGTAATTAGCAAATAACATGAGTAATTAGTAGTTACCTGTTCCGATTTACTCCTTGGAAGGGTTGATTTGCTTCTGGCAGGAGTAGTTCTCGCTTTCGACACTATCTCTGATTTGCTCCTGGCAAGTGATCCAGCTGTGGTTCTTGACATTCCTGGTCTGTTTGGAACTTTTCCTCCAGGGGTGGTTTTAGTTGATTTGCCATTCTGGACTTTCTTAGCATCAACAGGATCGCTTGATTCGGGCTGCTTGTTCATAGATTCAGTTACTGAATCATCATTGTATTCCATCTCGGGGTTCCAAGATGCAGCAAACTGGTCAGAACCCGAATCCCGACCGAGAACCATGTAGAGATCATCTGGTTCATGAAAAGCATCAGACTTAATGTCATCTTGTTGATCATCTTCTCTGTGCTCATCATTATGGTTTCCACCAACCATATCTGCTTCCAGGAAGATATCAGTTTTCTGTTCGGAAAAGGATGACTCGAAACCAGCTCCTGATTGAATCATGAAGGAGTCATCAACAAGAACCTCTCTGTTGTTTTCCTTATTCTGCAGTGGACCAACACCAAAGGCCAAAGAGTCATCAGCATTGAACATGGACATCCTGCTTTCCCGGTTACCATCTGGACGGTTTCCAGCAAACCAATCTTCTTCTCTTTGGCTTTTCATGACGGATGGTTCAATGCCTGAATGGGATAAAGGATCTTGGGAATAAACTTCTGAACCTACAGCTCTATGTGATAGAAGCAGTTCTTCATCAGTATTACCTCTCTTGATCACAGTGCGAACACTTTCCCCAGCTTCAAAGTTTTCTATGCCTGGTTTACTCTCATCAAAGACAGACCTCTTGTCCAAGAGGAAAGCATCTGTAGAAATTCCACGGGTTTTTGGCACATTCTCGGCTTCTACATTGAAGGAAGGTCCATTTTCTTGTCCATTGTTGGAAATACAGTTGTGGAATTCGCCAGTACTTCTGCCCGTGTCAGTCACTTGTTCATCTGTATCCCTCATGAGAAGGTTCTGAAAAGCATCCCAGTTCTGGCTTTTCTTTTCTCCTTCAGATATAGATGTAGGCATGCCCTCCAAATCATGATCAGAAACGTTATCTGTTTTATTGTTGCGTTTCTTAATTCCATCTCTTTTCTTGTTCTTCTTGCCTGATGTTGATTTGTGATGTTTATCAAATGATCCAAGAGCTTCATCCACCTGCTGTTTAAGAGAATCAGCATCAATGAATCCATCCTCCTCATCAGATGAACTGTCTCCAGAAGTGCTGCCATCTCTTTCTCCATTCCTTTTAGAAGTGATATAGTTTATGTTGCGGATGACAACCTTCCGCGATGATTTCTTCCCGGACTTCTTAGGCACCGAATCCAGGGAATGCCTTCTTCCATGATCCTCTTTGTCATCTGAATCACTTCCTGAGCTGGAGTTACTAGGCTCATTGCTATCACTATTTTTAGGCGTACGCTCCCCTGTTCCATTGGACGTTTTCTTCTTGTGCTTTGAGGACTTGCTTTTGCGATGATCATCGGGATGACGGCCCATACTAGAATCTTCAGAAGTTGTAGGCCATGGACCATTTCCTGGATAATATGATTGGGGATGCATGCCAGGGAAATAGTATCCTTGGTAAGGTGGATATTGTTGAAGAGGTGGACCTTGAAAATTTTGCATGTACTGTGCCCATGGTGGAACTTGAGTTGCTTGTGCTGCCGGTGTTTTTGCCGAACCATTCTCTGCATCAAACATCAAACATCAGCCAAAAGGCAAAAACTTTACAAAACTTGTACAAAATCAAGAATTGTGGAGAATGGAGTGTCAACTCTACCAGCATTGTTAGTCTCTGAACCTCCTGCATTTGTTGTTGAATCAGAAACTGATGAGTCTACTTGTCCACCATCATTAGCTTCATTAGCAATGATGATTCCAGATGTTCCCAGGAAGGAAAATTCAGGAGAGATGGCCTGCATCCTTGCCACTTCATCCGCCCACATCCTATCGTTACTCTTTTTATTGCACAATTCCATGAAATCATTACATGCAACCCTGGATAAAAACCAGATATATATGAACCGTGAGACTACATAAAAAATGGGAAAGAGTGCTAACTTGTCCTAAAACATATATGCTTGCAAGTTCAAACTGAAGTGTTGGTTTTCTACCTTAATCGCTTAGCACCAAATGCATCGCTGAAAGAAATCAGATCATCAATGTAATCCATCTCGAATCCAGCAACCAAAGCGCGGGCATAAGCCATGGCTTGCTCTTTTCTTAATACAGCCTTTCGAGTTTCCAAGGCACGCAAAAGATGAACCCTTTACATAACCAACAGCAAGAAAATTATAAGAGAGACCATGAAAGAGATCTTAACTTCGGTTAAATATATAGTTCGTTGGCATGAAAAATGGTGAGAACTTACTTGGAATTTTGCTGTGTCGTGGCTTCTGCACTGCCATTCGACTCAACCTTGAGAAAGGGTAAAGAATGAGATCAACAAAAGCACAATATCCAAAAGCACGGCTGATTGAAAAAAAAGGCATTCCCAAAAGTGAAATTTACCTTTGCTTGAGTGCCAGAAGCTTTGGAGTTCCCATTAAGAGAGGAAGTGTTCCCTGGTAATGATGAAATATGATTGCTAAAGATGCTCAAAATTGTTGCAATATATAAGCAATCAAACAGCATTAAGAAAACACGAACAATAACAAAATCAACATTACATAAAGAGCAACATCTGCCAAATTTGCACAATCGCAGGATACTTAACAGCCGACACCAAGAAAAGAAAATCATCATTATAAGATCCAATACATTTCTCTAGTTCGGTTTTACATACGTTTTAGGTTCCTATTACTAAATGTACAGAAGGGTCATTAGTAAAAGTCCCATTTTTTATACCTTCAGCCTCAATTGAGTCCTCAATATGTGCGATCTCCCTCTCAGTTGTGACAAATCGCTCAAGAACTTCTGGAGTGCTGACAAACCTCACAAACCTGAATGCACACAAAGCACGCACATCAAGTCACAAAAGAAAAAGCAAAAATAATGAAAGGGAAAATGGTAAATCAACAATCCCAGATCACAAATGCACAAAATCAACAGAAAAATGCATAAGAATTTTCACCTTTCCAAAGTGGCTTTAGTGAACCAAGAAGCATTACTGGATGTGGGACGAAGGGTAATTGAGTAACCTCCTTTGGATATCTGATCTCTTGCATAATTGAGATGAGAAAGGAACGGTTCCAGAAGCCCAGAAGCAAGCTTCTCATTCTTGTTACCAGCAAAGATGACAAGATCACATCTTCATTGAAGCATTCAGTCAAACAACAAAAGATCAGTCGAAATTCGCATAGAATTATACAAAATCAGAATGATCAAATTGTCTACAAAGACTTGAGTTCAGTTGTTTTTTACCTGGTTCTTGTGGGCGTGAGCTGAAACAGAACATGATCAAGATGGGTTCTTGAATCCATAATTCCTCCTCACAGAAACTGAGAAAATGGAGGAGAAAGACGAGTTTTTCTGTTCTTTCAGCACATTATTCGTCTTGATTATGAGTGTGAATACAATACAATTCTTTAATCAGAAATCTCAAGGAGTGGCAAGGATGAAGCTGCTCCTGGAGGAGAAAGTGAGCACATGGGAGTGAGTGTGTCAGGGAGGAATTTTACAGGATTCAAACGTGGGTCCCTCTCCTTTCACTGCCGACATTTTCCATTTAATTTTTTTAAAAATTTTTAGAAAATTATCTGTGCATGTTTTTTAGTGTGTGACTGCGTATGAAACAGCATATTTTTATCTGTCTCTGTCCGAACTCCGAACTGGAATTATAATTGAAGCACTGTAGTACTGCCTTTGTTTCATCTTAAAAATAAGTGTCGTTTTAATTCTTATTGTGGGACAGAAATAGTATGGAAGAATAGTCGTAATGTCATTGATGGGAAGCGGGCCAAGGACGAGTCATTGGAGGATAAAATGTTTGGTTAGTTGAGATGTCCGTTTTAGTGTCTTCCATTACCATAGTTATAGTAAATTGTTGCAGATATATAAATAGTCTTGTGTTTGAAGATAAGCAGGGATCTTCCATTGCAGCACCAGCAGCATTATTTAAGTGGATCAGATCAGTCAGTGACAAACCACCCCACAGCACCCCACCTCAGCCTTGTTTGCTAAGTAAAAAAAATAGATCAGGAATTGTGGGATTGGGAAAGAGGGAAGGGTTGGGGAAGTTCGGGTTCTATGTTTCACTGTATGGACTAATCGTGTATTATAATATTAATAAAGGGGTAGTTTAACGCTTATTTTTATTTCGGTGATTGTGATACGGTAAAAGTGAGACAAATGATTCGGTTCGGTGATATTCATGAGTTAGGGGAGTTGAAATCTGGGTGGTTTTATTATTGCTTCTCATTGCTTTACTCCGATGTCACTTTCAATACCTGTAGTTGAGTAAAGATGAGGGCAAAGAATAAGCACCTGCAATTTGCAGGTTTGGCCTCACAGTAAGGAAAAGAAAAAGCGTTGGTTGTCCACCACGACTTCAATGACAACTAACCACCGGGTAATCCACTTTTATAAGTATTATAATCATGGGATTTTTCCATCCTAATTTATGTAACAATTTAACTATTTAAAATGGTCATTTTTTTGTTATTGGATGAATTCCAACCATTTGAATGTGTGGAAATTGAATAGTACATTATCCATTTGATCAGTGGCGGAGCCACATTCAAGGATGGCCCCACCTCAAATCTTCAAAAACCCACTTAATATAGTATAAAACGTATCAAATTTAGGAAAATTTGAGTAAGTGCCCCACCAAAAATTATATTAATTAAGGGCAAAGTTGAAATTAACAAGATTAAAATACAATACTTTTTAATTTATATGCTTAAATTTCATAATCCTTCTTAATATTATTGAAAAGTAGTACTTATTTTAGAGGGAAAAAAAATGTTAGATAGTGGTAACTATTTTAAGGAGAAAAAAGAACAGAACAAATATTGCGTATAAAATTTGTGCTTGTATATGACAAATTGAAATTGTTACAAAAAAATATTTATCATAAATATTTTGACCCTCCTCACTTTAGAGGCCTGGTTCCGGATAGAATAATTTATAATGTGATGGTGACTATAAATTTCAACTTTCAAGTATGGTGCATGTGCGAATAATTTGCACTATTAGTTGGAGTAGTGTAATTTATTGGCAGCCAGCAAAGCAATTATTGAGATTTGGACAAATAATGTAAATTATATCACTATGTATGATTGGACAATAATCATGTATGTATGCATGCATTTTGTAGAGAGGATGTAATTAATTGATTAATTAATCTGTGAGTAACAATAAAGTAGGTATAGTTGCTTGGTCGCGATCAATTAAGGTGCCATGTTCTAATCATAATTTAGCAATAATTAATGATAGTGTACGTATAACCCTCATGATCCATCATGTGATACGATGTGGGATTTGTAAGTAATTAAGTGACCTGATTAATTGTCATTAATTTGTAATGGTAGATCTTAGATTAGAAAGAAGAAGAAGAAGAAGAAGAAGAAGCAGGAGGAGAGGGAGATTACATTTTATTTTTTTTTTCTTTTGTGTGTAGATAATTGAAAACTTAGAGATCAATTGTGCCGCACTCACCACAGGACCGAAGTGATGGCAATCAAGAAGACGAAGGGGAGACAACTTATGGCCCCTAGGAAACTGATGATGAGGGAGAAGTTGGGGACGCAATAGAACTGTACAGTTTGGAGTAAAAAAAGCTTGAGATTTATTATGATTATCATCTTTCGAAGCAACCCAAAGTGGGCTATTGAAAATTCAACAATAGGGCCAATAAAATATGAACCTTGGGGTTTATTTTTATTTTTTTATATTTTATTTTCTTTATTTTTACGCAATCAATAAAACGGATAACCAATCCCACACTTAATTAAAAAAGGGTGAAATGCACTAAATACCACATAATTATCGGCTTTTGCAAAAAACACCATTTTCCTTTAAAAACTCCAATTATAAGCACTTTACTTTCAAAATGTGCATACAGTACCACTCTGTTAGTCAATTCCGTTAAGTGGCTAATAGTCAAAAAAAGACAGGGGCAAAATCGTCATTTTACACGTGCGTCATTGTTCATCATCTTCTCCGATTAGTTTCGGCCGGCACTGTTCATCGGCATTTTTTTTTTTTTTCTTCTTCTTCTTCTTTTTCTTCACAAAAACCATTTTGCTTCTATTTTGTTTCAGTTTTCCATTAATATCAATTAAAGGTCTCAAAAACTCCAAAAACCCTTCCAGAAAATGATTACTACCCCACTAAAAAAAGCCATGAACATAATCGATTCTTGCTGGAGATCAAACCCCAACTGAGTTTTGAATCGCCAGGCATTAGCCAACTGCGCTATAGGGTTCGGGAACGGCACCTCGGGAGGCAAGAACCGCCGCCTGTACGTCATCACCGACAGCTCTGACGACTCGATAAACCCGAAACTGAGCACTCTGCAATACGGAGCGATCCAGAACGAGCCCTTATGGATCATTTTCCAAAAAGACATGTCGATTAAGCTTGCGAACGAGCTGATCATGAACAGCTACAAGACTATAGATGGTAGGGGGGCTAAGGTCGAGATTTCGAACGTACCTTGTATTACGATTGAGCATGTTAACAATGTTATTATTCATGGGATCAGCATCCATGATTGCAAATCTGGGAAACGAGGAATAGTTCGGAGCAGCCCTGACCACATCGGAGAAAGGCAGGGTTGCGACGGCGATGCGACTTCGATTTTCGCATCGTCTAACGTTTGGATTGATCATTGCTTTTTCGCAAGTTGCGCTGAAGAAGAAGGGGGAAAAAAAATTGCCGATGAACAGGGCCAGAACTGTTCATCGGAAAGGCCGATGAATGAACAGTGCCGAAATTTTTTTGGGGAAGACGATGAACAGTGCCACAACGTGTGAAATGACGATTTTGCCCTTGTCTTTTTTTGACTGTTAGTCACTTAACGGAATTGACTAACGGAGTGGTACTGGACGCATGTTTTGAAAGTAAAGTGCTTATAGTTGCAGTTTTTTTAAAAAAAATAGTGTTTTTTGCAAAAGCAGATAGTTAAGTGGTATTTGGTGCATTTCACCCATTAAAAAAAAAAAGAAAATTGAAAACTTGGAGATTGACACACGGGATTTTTGAGGATGTGGGATGTAAAGTAGTGATCAAAGGTTTGAGCCTCGTGATTAAGATTCCAAATGCTGGCTATGTCATACCTTTCACGCTTCTCTAATAAAAGCGTTGGCACCTAACTTCATCAATGATTCATTACTTGCTCCAAATCTCAAACTTAAATATCATTTTGATTGAAAAAGAAATTCTAGTGAGCCACTAGAAATAGGCTTAAACATTTTCCTAAAATTAGCATTTTGCGAGATTATATCTTGTGTTTCCTTTACTCTTGTTGAAAGACAGAGACAGGATAGAGGATTTCAAGATGAGCATTAAACGATACAAAATGACGGATCAACGGTAAAATAGTGAGGGAAAGTGTCAACAACTATATTTCAAAGATTAAGCTAGTAAAGATAATTAATAGCGTACCTTCAACCAATGTTGAAGCTAGTGTTTAATTATTTATAGAGGACTTATGCGGCTTGGCCGTTTTTAGGTTATTCGAACCTAATCTTACGATCGTCCTCTTCATGTTATTGGGGTAATTAGTTAGAGCCGATCTTGAAAATCAAGGGACCCCCTTATTCTGTGTTGTGAGGGTGTATGACTGACGTGACCCTTGTTTCTCGAATGCAGAAAGACACACGTTATTAGCCTCCGCCGTGGTTTGAAGCTAAGGCTAGGCTTTTGGCCCTTCTCTGGGCGGGCCTGATGACAGGCCAGGTACACCCGTTTGGTAATCTTGGAATTAATAACCAAGCATGGTTTTGTAATCCATTTCTAATGTCATTAAGTTGAATAAATGTTGTTTGGACTCTGGTTTTTTTTTTTAAATTTTTTTCTCCATAATAACCATATTAATTGTGTAGACTAATAAATAAATAAATAAGCTTATCAATATTCAAACAAAAAATTGAATAAATAATAAAATAGAGGATAATTAATTACAAATTGTAGATCCAAATCCAACAATGGAACTCGGAAAATTATGAAACCAATGTATACTCCAATTTGGATTTACATGACGAGGCCCAAAGTTTTGGACTCCTACTTTGTCTCTTTCTAGAAGCAGCCTTGGCGTATGAACAATTAGGAATTTATAGATTTATGTAACCACGAAATAAGTTTATTTTGCTATCCAGTAAATGACAAATGTATTTATTTTGTTATATATATATATATATATATAAATAGAATCAAATATGAACGTTAACACATAAAATAATAATATACGTGATTTATTAATATATGAACTCACTTGTCTAAAAATCAATAAATAACAAAAAATAAAAATTAACTCACTTTTTTAACCTGAAATTCGAAAGAATCATATAATTAAGTAAGCAGAAGAATATTTTAACGGAATTATTATTTGCAGTAACCATTTTACTATTTGCAATAACATTTTCCTATGAAAAATCTATTTTACCATTTTGCTAAAAAAAAAAATACCGCACAACATTTGATTTTATAGTCACGAGTACGATCCGTATTACACGGTATATAAAAAACCTCCCTCCCAAATGATATTTTGGGAAAATACCGCCCGATTGTGGGCGGTATTTTCTAGCACTGGGCGGTATTTTCTGAAATACCGCCCACAATGGGCGGTATTTTGCCAATGTTCGTATAAATAGTATGAGATTTTATCCGAAATTTTTTTTTTAATACCTAAAGGCAAAATAGACTTTTTGCAAGAAAATGTTACTGCAAATAATAAAATGGTTACTACAAATAGTATGCCCCTATTTTAAATCTCTCAAAACCAGAACCAGGGTTTGAAGAATATTCCACATTTCTGACTGGTTCTTCTGTCTCTATAAAACTTGTTTTTATTTATTTAGAAAAGGCAGTATTGCTACTTGTTTACTACGTACTACTTACCAAATATTATATAACACACATCAACAAAACTTTAAGAATATATATATAGTTATACAATGGCGATCCATAAACTACGTTTTAAAAATTTTAAAGGAGTCCAATATATATATATATATATATATATATTTCATAGAAAAATATACACTCGTAATAAAGGTGCAGGAAAGGATTGAAGGGGTCCGAGAACCACCCCACCCCCTTGGCTCCACCGCTATATATGTATATATATATATATATGTATATATATATATATATATCTACGTATATAGTTCAACGTACGAAGGCTCGACTCAAGTCGTGTTAAATTATGTGTATATTCATCGTTCAAAGTGTTCCTTTTAACCAAGATTCTTCGTGATGGACATGATTTGTTTTGAATTTTGACATTCAATTCATTTGCAAGAAACTAGGGAAAATTGTCACTAGTTTCTACTGTATATTCTGATTTTATTCATTTTGAAACTTAGGGAATATATGAACGTTCTGATTATAATCACACGCGTAATTAGCTATATTATCTTTCACACTAATAACTATTAAATTTCTTATGCAAAAGCGAAGATTATATTAGCGTTTATTAAAGGTTAAATGATCATTTGTTATTATTTTTAATATGTGCGTGTACAAGTGTTAAAATGAACATTTATTGTGAAACAGAGAGAATAATAATTAATCGATTTTATATGTACTTTGATTTATAGGATATACCACATGCATATATATATATATATAATGTGGTTTATATATCCGAAGCTTCATGGACAATACACAAACTCATAGTCTTCGTTGGTCTCCCAATTCATGTGTATTTGTGGAAACATACTCATTTCTTTGTTAGTTTTCTATGTATTCTCTTCGTCAACAAACTGCATAGCCTATTCTAAAATTTGTATATGTTCTTGGATAACTTTTTAAAAATTTGGCCTTAAATGTATAATGAACTTCCCATTTGAGGAACGAGCTAGTACATATGTCATTGGTTGTGACGCATAAAGGGGTATCCAAAAGTCGGGGGTTCGATTTCTACACCTACTATTTTTGCCTATTTAAAGTGAAGACTAATAAGACTTTTGCATACGGATATTAAAAAAAAGAAAAAGAAAAAGAAAAACCTTCCCATGTGTAAGTAATATACAATGTGCCTCAAATTTCAATGCATCGTGTCCATTGGAGGAAACTCAATAAAATGTAAATCTTTTTATTTTATCCTCTTTGGTCAAGAAAAACTCGGTTAGATGACAATTAAAATAATAATTTTTTTTTTCGAATTCAGACACTATTATTTATTTATCACATAAGATGTAGGAGGTATGAGGAAGGTATGAACAAATTTGAGCAACTTCCTACGGAATCCTGCCAATTTGCACTCGATATAGACCAAAGTTACAGAGGTAATGAACTGAACTCCAACTTCTGGATAGTCGTCTATACATCACAACTGATAGAGCATGTATTGACTCGTTTCCAAATAATAATATCACGAGTAAAAAATTGTATATCAAGACACCTATGAGACTATGGCATGCTGAAAAATAAAATAATAATACGACACAAAAAACACTCGTAAAAGAAGGAAACTGCGTGTTCTTTAAGTTTTGGTTTTGGTTTCAACAGTAAATTTAATATATCATAATCAGTTTTCATTTTCAATACATATTTTTACTATTTAGCTATTCTTTTTTATATTTTCAATGTATTTTTTATATTATAAAACTATTTTTTCTAAAGTAAAACTCAACTCAACCAAAAAGAATAACTGAATGGGTACAATTTGGGTTACAGCCGTACGGTCAAATCGACTTGTTTGAAGGATTCATTTTCTCCTAATTAGAAAAAGTCCAATTAATTTTGCGAGGAAGAAGAGCTCGGGGCGGTGGACAAACAGGTCAACCCAGTTTTTGTCCTGTTATCGTTATGTCTGCTGAGTGAAAATCACTCGGTTAAACTGAAATTTTCAAACAATTCCTTTCCTCCACAAATTTTCCCCACTTCTGACTTCTCTTCTTCGACATGCATACATCTGGGGGTGATAACGAGCCGAGCCGAGGTTTGACGTATTCATTTATTGTTTATTTATTTATCGAGTTTAAAATCTTGTTCATGTTCGTTTATTTATTAATCGAGCCGAGCCGAGTTTTGACGTGTTCGTGTATTTATTAATCGATCCGAGCCGAGCTTGTTCATGTTCGTTCTCAGCCCTAAGTGTCATGCTCATCTATTTATAAGGAATTTTCCTCCCAAATCTTCCCTCATTTTCGATGTGAGATTGGGTGAAATTCACCTCAAAATTGTGAAATAAAATAAATTTAGCCTTGTGAATATTTGAACCCTAATTCCCTTGTTTCTTCTTTTGATGTCTTACCACTGTACCAAATTTATTTTCATGTTATATGTATGAATGATAAATTATATATGTATTTTATCCTTCTTAAAAATTATTTTTTCTTATTGAGCTGTTCACGAACGTAATCGAGCCGAGCTTCCTTTTGTTCATTTATTGTTCGTTTATTAATCGAGCCTAAAATTTTGTTCGTGTTCATTTATTGATAAATAAACGATCTCGAACCGAGCTTTTAACGAGTCGATCCCAAGCTTGTTCGTGAACGTTCGTGTTCGTTCTCAGCCCTACATACATCCCATCCTATGTTCTAACTTCAAAACTCCAAGTCAACCTTAAATGTTCAAAATAACCACATCAGTAAACTCCAAATGAAATTCAAAACTACGATACTCACTCTCCCAAATTCCAAATTCATGAAATTAACGTTAAATTCCAAACACGTTTAGTTTGAGATTTTAGATTTCAAATTTCAGATTTCACACATATATATAAACAACCATGCCTACCTCCTCAAATGTACTTCACATCAAAGAAAAAACCACATCCAAAGAAGCAATTCATACCAATCTCTCTCTATCTATCTATATATAGTATATACACTACTATTGTATCTATAGTATATATCTCACAAGAAATTAACCATGCAGCGTTATTCACTAGCCAAAAGAGTGTTACAGAGCCATGAAATTGTCAGTAGCTACCAGAATTCAGCTCGCATTCTGAACGAAATCCCCCCCGTCAGGGTGATCCTGCCACCGCCGCCTTGTGACGTGTTCATTAATCACAGGGGGATTGATACGAAGAGAAGTGTAGCTTCTCTGCTGTACGACCACCTCGTGCGGCAGAGCATTCGTCCGTTTCTGGACAACAAGAACATGAAGCCCGGCGACAAACTGTTCGAGAAAATCGACAGCGCCATAAGGGGATGTAAGGTTGGGGTGGCCGTGTTTTCGCCGCGTTACTGTGAGTCGTACTTCTGCCTACATGAGTTGGCCCTAATCACGGAGGCCAAGAAGAAAGTTATTCCGATCTTCTGCGACGTTAAGCCGTCAGCGCTCGTCGTCCGGGACAACGGAATTGTTCCCCCGGGGCAGATTGAGAGGTTTAAGTTGGTTTTGGAGGAAGCCAAGTTCACGGTTGGGCTTGACTTTGATTCCTCCAAAGGGTACGTAAATTTTATTTATTTATGATATTTTGTCGCTAACTGCAATAATCGTGTTTCAAACTTTGAACGATATTTATTTATTTATTTTTGTGAATAGGAATTGGTCAGAAGTGCTTACAAAAGCTGCAGACATAGTGATGGAGAGCTTGGCAGAGGTTGAGTATGAAGAGGAGGAGGATGCTGACATTTAAATAGCTCAAAGGGAGCTGGTGACAGTTGCGGGTTTTCTGGTCCGGAACCACGGTGTCTCAGTGGATTATGCCTTATAATTCAGTGGTGGCCCACAGCCCCTTGGATTGTGCTGTATAGTTCAGTGAGACACCCTAGTTCCAGACCAAAGAGCCCGTGTTCGCTGATGATACACAAAGAAATTAACCTAATTTATGGACAAAGGGGGATGGATTTTGTATCTTCCTCAGTCCAAATCTTTTAAATTAAATTAATTCAGATCTTGATTTTTTAATTTTATTTATTTATTTTTCTGGGTGTTGGGGGTCTTTGCAGTAAATAAGTCCAAGCCCTTTGTTCTTCTCAGTTGTATCTTTGATATGAGAGCACATGAGTTTGGTGTTCTGATTGATCCCTTTGTCTCTATATTTTGTTCATTCTTTTTCAATGTAACTTGTTTCTTTGTGTGACACTCGTAATGATATGATCTATATATGACGTTCAAATTTGTTTCAATAATTTCAAAAGATTATTATTACTCGAATAGTTTCATTGAAAGAGTTTATTTTAAAATGTATTCTTAGATAAGACGGATGGGTAATTAATAACTTTTGCTTCTCTTAGTTAGCTTTGACTTTGTCTTCTGAAATACAATTTTCATTCACTTCATCGTCACTTATTATGTTAAAATGACATTTTTATTCTTACGTTTATTATCATATATTCTATGATAATACATAAAATGACGCACGTGACAACTGCTATGAGAAAAATTATTAGATCATTGAAATTAACAATGTTTAATTGACAAACGCATGTCACATCAATCAATCATTTCGACCAAACTCAAATGAACACAACAACTCCATGATCGATCGTGAATGAAGATCGAACTCACAAACTGGCTTAATTATCATCAAAATTAATTACAACATCAAGATCGATGATCAAAGAAGAAAGCATATATATATATGAAATGAATGAATTTTATTAATTTGTCAAAAATATTAAAAGAAAGAAGTGGTGTAAGGAAGATAAGAAGAGGGAGAAAACGAAGGTTGGCCTCTGCAAAACCTGTAAATGGCGACCCCAACAACTTCCAGCATCTCTCCGGCGAACCTCATCATCCACGGCCTCAAACACGCCGCCCACAATCCCGACACGGCCATCATCGCCGCCGTTCCAAAGCTCACCATCATCATCATCATCGATCATGCATGAAATCAAATCAAATCTTCTTCTTCCGTGCTCAATAAAAGCACTAATTAATGGTGAAGAAGAAGAAGAACGTGTTAGCTAGATAGGAATGAATGAAGCTAACCACCTTTCTCAGTTCTGACCTGCTGCGGGAGTTGGACTTGGATACATATGAATTGGTAAATACCACCTTGGGAAATCGACCTCCCAACCAAACAAACTTAAATTCATTTCTTAAGAATCGTCGAAACGGTAAAACGGTAAATCCCTCGTGAGAGAATCAAGTTTCGAAATATACAATGTAGTTTTTATAAGTTTGGAGGTATAACACAAAAAATTAAGTAAAATTTTTTTAATCACATATCGTTACTTTTAAATTTAGATGAAGTAATGACTTGCACATATAAAGAAGGTGAGTAAATTTTTTTTTTATTCTTATTTAAACAAAAATATGTGTAATTACTATTAAATATGATTAATTAAATAAGGGTAAAATTGAAATTTTGATGATTTTTTGCATTGAAATTTATTACTCTCTCCGTCCCACTCAAAGAATCCACTTTAAAATGTGTACAACTTATTATGGGTTGTGAGGTACAACACCTAAAATAAGTAATTTATCACTATATTTTACACTTATATCCTTACTTTAGAAGTAAGAGTTAATTGTGAACCACACATTATTATATTAGTAAGGGTATGTAATGTAAATAAATTCAAAGTAAACTCTTTAAATGAGATAAGATTTTTTTTGAAAGTGAACTCTTTGAGTGAGACTGAGAGAGTAGTATATACTAGTAATGTGGCCATCAACATCGTGCATTAATTAAGTCATGATCAAGCAGTAAATTTATGCACAGGCGGATAATGACATAAATAATTAATGTGACTTCTTTAGTTACTTTGCCTAAAACGAAACCACTTCTGCTGAAAATTTCCAAGTAAAATTTACCATTCTCAGTAAATAATCACATGGGTAGGATTGGGAATGGAAAGAACGGTAAACTTATTAAATCGTATCAAAGTGACTATTTTTTTATTCTATTCATTAGATCTAATGGTTACTACTTATTTAGTTACGTATAAGTTTAATTTATTGTTTTTATATATTGATTATTATAATATTAAATTATTCACAGTTGTATCAATTATTCTGTGTTCTCAAATCATGAAATTAACTTCAGATTTAAAAAAATGGAATCAAAGTTTGGATAAAAAAAAAAAATGTATGAAATGGGCTACCGAACACCAATCATTGGTGTTTTAAACCTCGAACGGAATATTTGGACCGCTGCTAAAATGGTATTATATCTCAATTTATCAACTTATATATTAATCATGTATCACAACGTAAAATTAGTATAAAATAAACAATAAGTAGATGCGATAGATATCGCTCACATAACCTTTTTTTCTTTTCTTTTTTTCTTTCTCCTTTTGGGTTTTTGGGATCCCCAAAAGCACAAAGTGGCAGCAGGCATATTCAGACAAAATGATGCCCTTCGTGTTATATGAAAATGTATGATATTTTATTAGTAAGGTGATATTTGCACCAAATAGTGGTAAGGAAACTTGCCACTACTAAAAATTCAATCTACAATACCTTGAGTGGCTTTCTAATCACACATTTCACTGAGGGTTATTTTTGGTACATAAATTTGCAAAAATGCTTTAGTGGCAAGTTTCTTTGCCATTATTTGGTACAAGAAGCATTTTCCATTTTATTATCAACTATAGATAGATGGAAAAGTACACAAAGATACTGTTCAACCCAAACAAGAAAAAAACATTAGCGTTTGGTATAATCATTTAGGACAGGACACAAGTAGCATCACTTCACATGAGCCCCAGCAAAGAGGATATGTATTCATCACTCGCTTCAATTTAAATAATCCACTTTATAATATTAAAAATAGTATTATAACGTAGATCCTTTAAACGAGACAGAGAGTAAAATTTATTTCCTTTCTTTATCTCCATCACCACAATGAACACCACACACGACACAACTTTTATGAATGAAAAATAGAATCATTTAATTGTCCATGACTTATATATTTTCTGTGTGTTTTCACTAATCCTCTTCCAATTTTAAGGGGAAATGTGGTTCTTTTCCTCGGATTCGGACCATCAAGGCTACTGTTCTTCAAGAAATCTCTGTACCACTTAGCAGATGACTTAGGAATTCGATTTAACGTCAATGGCTCGATTGCGTAGAGTCCAAATTTTATGCTATAACCTTCCTGCCATTCGAAATTGTCCATCAATGACCATATGAAATAGCCCCGCACATCAGCGCCATCACTGCCAAAAAACATCAGATTATTAATAAAACGGGCAGCCCGATGCATAAAAGCTCCCGCCGGCGCAAGAAAAAAATCATGAGAAAAGTCACCTAATGGCTCGAGCCAAGGATGCAAGGTATGTTTTGTGATATTCTACGCGCTTCACATCGTGCCGTAACCCTTCGAGTGGTTCATCTAGCAAAGAGGAATAACCTGGAGAAACACGATTTTTTTAGTGAGATGTCTAACATTTTGACTATGCTTACATTCATGATCTCAATTAGTTACCATTCTCAGTTATGAACATTGGCTTGTTATGGTATCTATTCTTGATGTAGGCCACAATTTCTTCCAATCCTCTAGGGACAACGCAAAATCGAGGAATCCCAGTCTGCAGAAAACAGGACAAAAAAAACAAGATAAATTGTTTGTAGTTATAATTTTACATCCAGGCGCGGCGCGCTACTCTGTATCTCAATGAAGAAAGTCATACCGGTTCTCCGATGGAAACACCATCTCGAATGCAAACGGTGCTGGCGAATCCCCGAATGGGACGATCGCCGCCGGGGACACAGGTGGGCTCAGACTCAGAACAGGCGCAGCTAGAATGCAGGCAGTCCTTTGTGTACAGAGTTGCATAGTGGTTTAGTCCAAGGAAGTCAGCACTATCTGTGATGAGTTGTCTTTCCTCTGGTGTGAACTCCGGCAACTCTTTCCCGTGTAACCGGCGCATTTCTGGTGGATAATCTCCGAGCACAACCGGATCAAAAACCCTGTTTTGAAATGGATTAACTGTGGTCCATCATCATCAAAAGTGCATCTTAATAAGGTGATTGCAGAAGCACTTACCAAGCAATATTAAAAGCCAAAGCTCTTGCTGCAGCATCCCTGTGAAATTCATCATCATATAATGGTTCATACATTAATGTGGTTGCCACAATTCCAATCATTCCACCTTGTTTAGGCTGCAAAAAGACAATTTATCAATGAAAAATGTACAACTTTCTTATGAATGTCAAGGTACAACACCTAAAATAGTTAATTCGACACCTAAAATACTATGTTCTTGCCTGAAAATGCTGCCTGTACAGTCTGACAGCCTTAGCATGTCCAAGTAACATGTTGTGCGCAGCGATCAATGGCTCGGTATCCGAATTCCCAGCTGAACAATTGCCAAAAGGAAAGGAGCAGCGAGCTGGAGGGTACACTCCCCTCTCATATTCAAATTCAGAAACCAAATTTGGTTCGTTGATGGTGACCCAATATCTCACTCGATCGCCGAAATTCTTGAAACATGTTTCAGCAAACAGGAGGAAATCATCCCTAATAGTACAATCAAAGAGAGAATTTTCAGTTTTTTCATTTACAGATCGATCTATGTTGACTTCAAAAACAGAATTTGACATACTGCATCAAAGGGCTAAGCCACCCTTCATATCTGTCCACGAGTTCTTGGGGATAATCCTCATGGTGGATTGTCACAAATGGCTTAATCCCTAAATTTTTTACTCATCTTTTAATCCTCAAAAGGGAAAAAAAAAAAAAAAAAAAAAAACAGATTAAGGAGGTGGGAATGAAGGGAGCTAGCATTACCTCTGAGTAAAAGGCTATCAATAATCTTGTTATAAAACAAGATTCCGGCAGGGTTAACATCGCCAAACTTCCCTCCTGGTTTCACCAAAATATGGTATGTAATCAAATGTAATAGGTGGTCCTGAAACATAAATTACCCAGAAAAAACAGAGGACAAGAAGAATGAAACGTACTGGGCAAAATTCTTGTCCAGGAAATGGAGAACCGGTAAGAATCCACCCCAAGAGAATCTATTATCTCTATGTCTTCCTGCACATATATACAACAAACCAAAAAGATTCAAACTTTACTCATTCAGTTCGTTAAAAAAGAGCCAGAGATTCAGAGAAACAAGAAAAGTTCATTCATACCAAGTAACGATGGTAATGGTCAGCAGCTATATCCCCAGTGTCTCCATTCTTGACTTGCCCTTGCTTGTGAACAAAAACGTCCCAGTTACTAAGGCCCTTTCCGTCTTCAAGAAATGCACCTTCAATCTATAAAGGGGAACTGAGCACAGTGTGAATTTAAGAAGAAAGAAGAAGAAATCTGGAGTGAGTGGATGAAGATGCAAACGCTTGGCAATACCTGATAGGCGGAAGTAGCCACACCGAAGAGAAACCCATCTGGGAATTGCGATCTTCTGACATCTTCTTCTGAATTTGGATTTTGGAGGCTACCTCCGACATGGGTTCTTGTCCAAATCAAGAAGAGGGAAAGCAGAAAGGAGTAAGACTGCAACTTCTGCATTTCCATATATCATTGGGTTTGTTTCAATGTTTGAATGAGCTTCTTCTCGATTGTTTTATAATCTGGAACTTTTACAGCATTTAATGATCTTCGCTGTCTTGAAGAAAGATTTTTTTTTAAAAAAAAAATTGATCTTCGCTGTTTAGTGATCGTCGTGATTCATCCATTATTCTTGGGTGTTGTCCAGTCATTGTTTAGAAAAATATTAATTTTGTCGACAATGACAACATACTCCCTACTACCGTTCTATCTCTCAGAGTCGAGTTTCAAAACAAATTTTTTTTTTTTATTAACAGAGTCAAATTTATATTTCTTTATTACTCGTATTCTTATAAAGAGTTATAATTAATTAATCTTTCTATTTATAAAAAATTGTATATCGTTTAAACTTAATTCTTCTAATGGAATTTGGAATCGAGAGCTTTAAAAAACATCGGCAGGTGGTATACATGAGAGTATAACAGTATTGCTTTTGAAAGTGTTCAATTTAACGGGAATCATGTTTTGTCATTTGAATATGATTGATTAATATTTAATGGATATTATTGTTTAAGGAAATTTATATATAAAAGTTATCCAAATTTGCTTTTTATCTAATTTAATTGGTAAATTATAGCTAGTCAGGCTGTCTTTTTGCACTTATGTGAGGTTAAAATAGACATTTTGTCTACTTTGATCATTGGTTAAAGAAATAAAAGTACCTAAACGACATATTTATTTATTTTTTTATAAAAAAATAATACCCTCCAATGCAACAAAAAAGAAAATAAAAAAAATAACAATTCAAAAAGGAAAAGAAAATTAAAATTTAGTGACTGCTACATTACTAATTAATCTAGCAGCAGCCTGGATTGAAAATTTTAAATTTCGTTTATAATCTTTTTTGTTTGAGAGATGGAAGATGTAGGGACTCAATTTTTATTGTTGCCGCATTCAAAGACGTTTAAGGCCTTGTGCCTTGGGAGACTAGGGATTGAATTTTGCCACTCTCAAATGACCCTTAGTTGTTATTACGTCGACAGAAGATTGTAGATGTCACCAAAGGCCTGACCCTTGCCAAAAAAAAAAAAAAATCCTAATAAGTATGTATCTTTTAGTATTAAAAAATAAAATAAAATTATATAAGTATTGGCCCTTATAAAATTCTTTTATATTGCTGTAGGCCTCTTCAACTTTGGAACTCAAGTTCCGCCACTGGTCGAGAGCCATCATATCAATCGTGATTAGACGGATTTCATTGATTGACTGTTCTTTTAAAACAAAAAAAAAAACATTTTAATGAGTTCAGATTTCAATACGCTAATTAAAAAAAATGTTTTATAATGAAATATTGATGCATTACTTTCTATTAAAGTTCAGACATCATTTGAACATTTTAGTATTTTGAAACAATAAAAAAGGGAGAAAAAAAAAGTATCGAATAATTATTAGTTTAATTAATTATTGCGGTCCACAACCTGCAGTTTGAAATTGCCAGTCGAAATATTTGTGAATATCACGACCTTCATAAAATATAATAAATAAACGTCACAGTTCCCAAACCCAGTGGAAGAAATTCTATAGAAATGCGTAATGCATATTTTCATTTTTTCAGTAAATTATTATCGATAATTTGTACCTGTATCCACTGCTACTACAAAATGAGTTTAGAATAACATCTCAAAAGTATTGTTTTAATACCTAAAACTAAAAGTGATGCATTAGGCATAAATCATATCTTTTAAAAGTATCTCTTAAATTAATGTTTCCGGTGAAAACATAACAAAATATCAGTAGAGCGCGAGCGACTTTAGTGACAAAGTTTTTTTTTTTTTTTTTTTCCAGTGTCATTAAATACGATACTTACTAGTACTACCAAAGCATCAAAAATAACTATATGTCCCAAAACAAAACATTAATGATATAATTAAAAGGGTTGAATGCTGTTCGCGAATCGCGCAGCAACAAGGGAATGGATGGTTTGGGAATTGGGTTAGAATTTGGGTCGTTATTAGCTAGATTAGAATTGGGGGCTTATGTTTTGCAAATTATGGATTTTCAAAATGACATAGTTTTCCCCCCTTAATAGAATGACATAGTTTTACTAAGGGAGTTTAAAGAGAAAAAAAAAAAAAAAACAATGGTCTTCTTCGCATTGAATGTCGATGGGGCCGCAGGGCGAAGCTAAAAGGTAGTATTACTACTACCCTTAGCTCTTGGACCAAAGTGGGGGCGTTGGCACCGGCCTACTCTGCCATGTGTCCGCCATTGTTTTCTTACACATATGATATCATTTTTTTTTACATTTTCACTTTTCGAAAGTGTTGCGATAGATATAGCTAATGTACTACTCCCTTCGTCTTATTCAAAGAGTCCACTTTATATTACTGTTTTTAATTATACAAAGAGGAAATAACTCTTTTTCTCCCCTTATACAACACTTTTATTTAGTTACATTTGAGCAAATTCAACACTTTATACTATGAAATGTAAAACTTTATATTGACAAAGACGACATTTTTATTTGTATTGTCTAAGAAAAGTAACACTTGCATCCATCAATAACAAAATTTTTATAACAATATAATATTGTTGCTCTTACATCATCGAGCATTCAAATACTTTTTATAAAATAAATAATCCAAAATACTCTTATTACAAAAGCACCTAAAACTCTAGCTATATTCTATAGTTTTTATACTTATCATCTCAAAAGTTCAAGAAGTCAATTACAAAATTTTAGTGGCTTCAATTCCTTTGTGTCAATGTATAGTTAACGTTGCGTTGTGTCTATTTATATTGTGCTGATTTTTGTATGAAATTGTAATCCAAAATTACTGTAAAAATTCCTCTTTTAGTTGGTTAAGCATAGTTTGCAAAATCGCGATCCCACGTGGGATCAATTTGGGTGTAGGATCGGTATCGACGATCCTACGCCAAATGTACAGGCGTAAAATTACTAATAAATTATAAAAACTACTCTTATTTGAGTCATTTAAACAAAGTTTTGTACTATCAGATCAAATCGGAGCTATGACCGATTTGATATTTTGGAATTGTAGAATCATACGATCCTACTAGACGTATCGGGATTTTGCAAACTACCCTCTAAAGTTGCCTCCTTAGTTGATTTGATCACACCATAAACTTAATTAATGTTTTCATAATCTCATTATCCCTAATTGAAGAGTTTCCATTGATCGATCATCTTCTCGTGATCACTCCACAACTTCTAACTCCTTTTTCACAGCTTTGTAAACACCCCAAACTAATTAGCAGAAATTAATAGCAAAAACTTAACCAAGTTTTCAAGGCCAAAATTGAAATTTGATAAGAACATATTAACTAATTTAATTAATTAATTAATGAACGGGTCAATCAAATTTACAATTACTCTCTCTGTTCCATATGAAAAGTCCTATCGTTATCGCTACCGAACAGATCAAGTATATATATCGATATACAAAATAACAAATCTCTACTCATTCATAAAGCCAGGTGTTTTGGCATTTCTTTTTCCAGAAATAATTGGTAAATAATTGTAAGTAGTAGCATCGTGGTTGTTGGTGAGGAAATCTCTGTACCAAAGGGCAGATGGCCTAGGGCTTCGTTTTAGGGTTTTGCGATCCACAGAATAAAGTCCAAACTTCAGATCATAACCAGTTACCCACTCAAAATCGTCCATCAATGTCCATATAAAGTATCCTCGTACATCAGCCCCATCCCTTTTGTCAAACAAACAAACAAAACCAGAACATCAGCTTTGTTCGTTTTGACATGGTTTTAAAAAACGAATCAAAGATTTATCCGCAAATTTTGAATCGTATCGAGCCCAATAATTGAGATGTTTCAGTAATGAATATAATATAATGTTAAAAGTCAAATCTGTTTTTCCTAATTTGTTAAAGTGTAGTATTCATGTTTACCTCATGGATCTTGCTAAAGATGCGATGTAGGCCTTATGATATTCAATTCTCTTTGCATCGTACAGCAAGTCATCACCACCATTATCATCTTGTTCGCGTGGTTGAGAATAACCTGGATTTCATCAATTATATATTGGAAGAAACATGAAATTCTTCAGCATTTCCGAAATAAAAGAGTTACGTTTCTAATACAAATTAAGACGACACCCTTTAGTTACCATTCTCGGTGATAATTATAGGCTTGTTGTGATATCTATCCTTGATGTAATCCACTAGCTCACCCATCCCTCTCGGGACAACATAGCTCCCAATCATAGCGGTCTGTCACCAAATTTTTCAAGAAAAAGGTAAATATGCGATAAGAAATATTCTATCGGTCCCATTAAAAAAAGTAGTAGGTTGTCATACCGGTTCCCCGATCAAAATGCCATCCCGCCGGGGAGTAATGGAGACGAAGTTGCCTAAAGAGCCGTCACGCCAAAGACAACTCGGGTCAGAACACTCACAGATACCAGAAATTCTGCAACCCTTAGCGTAAAGAGTTCCGTAGTGGTTTATTCCAAGGAAATCGACACTATCTTTTATCATTAGGCTTTCCTCCGGTGTGAATTTTGGTAAATCGTTCCCCCGGTAGTGCCTCATTTCTGGAGGATAATCTCCAAATACTACGGGATCGAAAGTCCTACATCCACAAAATCGAGGTTTCGTTTGGTAATTTAGCATTATTAACAAACCCATCGCGATTTCAAGAAATTATAAAATGAACCCTCGAATAAAGTGAAACTTTAATATTTGCCTCGTTAAACCAACCTTGATTAAAGAATAAGTTTTGAAAACTTCAAAGTTCGTTTAATAATTTGGACAAATCTCGTCAATGCAAGTGATAATGATATATAACACTTACCAAGCTGCATTAAAGGCCAAAGCCAATCTTGAAGCTTCCTTGTCACGCTCACTCTCACTCAATGGTTCAAACATGTAAATGTTTGCTACAATTCCTATTATTCCACCTTGTCTCCGCTGCATCCATAAAAACGATGTTAATTCATGTATATATAGAACCAAACATTAAAATCCCAAAGGTATCAAAAGTGTTATTTACATTTATCTCCCCTGAAATTCGAAAAAATTATCAACATCTCTCGAGATTTGAGAATTTTACGAACGCCCCCTAAAGTTCTGGGGTACTGGTAACATTCAAAAACTTGAGGGGTACGATTTAATTATTTTTCAAAATTTCAAGGGAGGAAAATGTAATTGATTAATTAATCTGATAAAAAAAAAACTAGGGTTGACTAAGGCATTTTAATCGTTGACTTGCCTGAAATTTGTCACGGTAGAGTTTGGAAGCTTTGGCATGGGAAAGTAACATGTTGTGCATTGCAATCAGCGGCTCAGTTTGGGAGGTGTGACCGGGAGGGTAATAACCCATCTCAAAAGCCAACTTTGAAACTAGATTTGGTTCGTTGATTGTAATCCAGTGCTTCACCCGATCCCCGAAATATTTGAAACAAGTTTCCGCAAAGTAGACAAAGTCCTCCCTAAAAGTCACACGACACACGCAAATAGCATTAGAAACACGACTCTTTTAACGTTAACCATCTTGTATAAAAAAAAAAAAAGAAGTCAAAGATAAATGCGGCGTACTGAATTAGAGGGCTTAGCCAGCCTCCATATCTGTTCAGAAGCTCTAGTGGAAGATCACCATGATGAATTGTCACAAATGGCTTTATGCCTGAAATTAAAAGTTTTAATTATTAATTATTCCTTTATTTCGTAATAAAAAATTCTAAAAAAAGTATTATTTGAAACGTACAGCCTAAAAGATAAAAGTGTTCAAAATGTTCATGCCACTAATTATAAATTAATTAATTGTACCTTTGAGTAAAAGGTTATCAATTATTGCATTATAGAATCTGATTCCAGCTTCATTGACACCACCAAATTTTCCGCCTGGCCCACATAAAGAACAAAATTAATGTTAATTAATTTTTTTTAATATAATATAGCTAAAGGAAAAGGGGCCTAATTAATTAATTAATTAACAAATAATTAAAAATATATATGTTTAATTATAAGCACAAACTTACGTACTTGGAAGTATTCTAGGCCATGAAATGGAAAACCGATAAGCATCAACCCCTAAAGAATGGATTAGGTTGATGTCTTCCTGCAAATTGTAATTATTCATCAAACACTTAATAAGACCCTCGACCGCTTTGTCAACTAGTTAAGCGATTTCTTACCAAACCCAGAAAAATTCCTCAATCGTATCTAAATAGTATTGTATCTGATAGGGAATGGAGTTAGGTGGACGTACCATGTAAAGATGGTAATGATCATCAGCTATATCTCCTGTGTCTGAATTATTTGAATGTCCTACAATAATTGTCACATTATAACCAAAAAAAGAAAATTGACCTGTCCAAAATATTAAGTATAATTTTGCGGGGACACAACGTATTGTAAAGGATACAACATCTTTTCGGACATGACGTGTGGGCAAATTAATCAGTAATAATGAAAGACGCATGTATTACAACCAACCTCCTACATGGACGAAAGCATCCCAGTCACTGTAGCTTTTTCCATCTTCAAGAATCGCTCCTTCAATCTGGACAACATTAATTTGCAGAAGTTGATCAATGTCATGATTTCCGTCCACAGTTTTCAGACAGAAGATGAAAAAGAGAGAGAAAAGAAAGGAACTTACTTGATATGCTGAAGTGGAAACACCAAAGAGAAAGCCATCTGGGAACTGGGATCTTCTGATGATATCTTCTTCTTCTGCTTCTCCATTAATAATGGCTTCTCTGTCATCATGGGTGGTTGCAGAAACGAGGAGGAATACTAGGAAGAGGGAGGAAATGAAGAAAGTGGAGGAGGACGACAAGACACGAGTGGCGAATTTCATGGTTAGGTGTGAGAGACTTTGGAGTTTGGATTTCTGAACTTTTTTGAGTTTTCCGCTCATTTTATAAACATCTGACACGTAGGAACTTACTCAGAATACACTAACGAAGAGGCTGGTTATTATATTTTTAATTAATTACTTTTTGCCCTCTATTTTCTGAAATAATTTT
Organism: Leptodermis oblonga; assembly: GCA_016801395.1. Taxonomy (NCBI): domain Eukaryota; kingdom Viridiplantae; phylum Streptophyta; class Magnoliopsida; order Gentianales; family Rubiaceae; genus Leptodermis; species Leptodermis oblonga. The sequence goes on from CM028758.1 coordinate 2,877,032, forward strand.
CATTCTGCCTCTTACTATCCCATAAAAACCATACATTTAAATGAATGAAGAAATATTTAAAAATGAAATTTCCCTGTTATAGTATTGCTACTATTCATACATAAAAAAGTAGCATCTCATTTCACGATAAATAATAACAAATAATAACAGTAGAGTGAGGGCAAAATTGTACTTTTTATCTATTTTCTTTACATTCGTTACACTTTTGGTCCTTCTTTTTTCACATTTTAGCATTTTTGGTCCCTCTTACTGGTTGACCAGTCATTTGGGATCAAAATAAAATTTTCTAAAAATTGCGATATTTTTTTAGTAAATTGCAAAAAACTAAACCCTTTAAAAGTTTGAAAATATATAGTCAGCCACACTTGTTTTTCGTACGACAACATCTACCCTTTTTGGCAAAATTTGGATCATTTTTTGTAAATTGCGAAAAACTAAACCCTTTAAATGTTTGAGTAATTATTATTTGGCCCAAAAAAATTATAAGTTTTTCAAAACGATCCGAATTACCGTTGACTTCATTGATCAACTGTTAAGAGAGACAAAAAATACCAAAATATGATAGAAAGTGGATCAAAAATACGAGCTTGCATAGAAGATAGACCAGAAGTGCAATTTTTCCGTCCGAAGAATGTATTGATAATTGTGGAGCAAAGTCAAAGCTACGCAACCCAAACATACAGTAGTGGATAATGAGTAATTAACCCCTAATATTTTGGGACCAATTAATTTTAACATCAGATCTTATCTAACTATTTTAATGACATTTATGTGCCATAGTTGTCATTGGCCCATGAATACAAAGGGTTGTTGTTAAGCTGTCACCTGCCATGTGCCCTCCAATATTCATTTCCACAATACCATATATATATTTTTAGTAAATACATTATCCAATAAAATAAAAGAAAAAATAGGTTGTCTTAGTAATAACTATAAAAATGTACCCTATAATATTACAATAATCTTTTTTATTATATATATATTTATTAATTATTGAAATAAATCTTGAAATAATGTTTTACGATAAATTCTACTATAGTAATTATGATGGATGAAAATGATCAAATATTACATATTCATGGGAAGGTTGTTGGTATACCTGCCACCATATAACAGAGAGTAAAGAATTTCACTTTAAATACTCCTCTTATTTGTGAGTCAAGTCAATATTTAACTACGGAATATTTTGTGAGGGTTATAGATTAAATTTTAATAATTATTGTATAATTTGTGGATAAGAAGACTATAGTCCCTTCACAGGATTATTCCTTTAGTGGATAATAATTTATACAATTGCAAAGGTAATAATACATCACATACCATTATCCATATATCGAATGGATAATAATTTATGCAATTGCAAAGGTAATAATACATCACATACCATTATCCATATATCGAAGGAATTCCTGGTCCCGTGAAGGGATTATCGTGTTTCCGATAATTTATACACTCCTGCATGCACTATGTTCAGCAAATACCGAATTCTTCTAATACTTTTCCTACCGATAGAACCTATATAATTAAATTAATTCAATTATAAGTGATGTGTACACACGAACCTTTGGGCCCACTAAATGGCTAATGCTGGTTAACTACACCATCCATTTTTTCTTTTATTAATTTAATCAACAAATTACGACTTTGGGATATTAGCAACAATTTGAGGCAATTAAATATTAGAAAAATTAGTTTAAAGTAGAAATTAGGCGATATGCCTTTTAAAGTAATAAAAAAAATTAATAATTCAATTGGGGAAATGGATATGAGCTTCACCCACACGCCATCTTTAATGGACTTTTTGGTCAAATTTAGTCCATGGCTCCTCCAATAGCAATTTTTTATTTTTAAAAGCCCTTCTTCGACCACAGAACACGACTTCTTAAATGACCAAAATATACTTTATGCAAAAACAATATTTCTGGTGTTAAAATCGATACTCACACTACATATATTTATTGTTTTACCGTAATTGAAACTACTATATATTAGAGGCAAAATCTAATGCGAGTGTTTTTACAACATACACTTAATATTTTTTAAGCTAAATTAATACGTGTGCAATCGAATAGTCTAACCCGTCGAATACAAGCTTTTTGTCTTTATATTTTTCTCGATTAAAATGTAATTATATAAATGAGTGAAGAGAAATTAATAAATAATTTATTTTATATAAAATTTATAATAAATAAATTCAGTACTATGTTTTCTGAAACAAATTAAGGGAGTACTAATTTTCTATATATCTAGCTAGAAAAACATGCCTTGCACGTTGTTGGGAGGAGAATAAATATTTCTTTAATAAGAACTCTAATTGGAGTTAGAAATTTCTAATCTATCCAAGTAATGAAAGAAAAGTTGCATTTTTAAATTATATTCTTAAAAAGTAGTTGGCCATTCAACGGGGATTTGAGACCCCTTTGGGGTGCATGCCCTGGACGAAACTCAAGGCCGCATTTATGGGATGGTGTCACAAAAAATGTGGTGCAGTGCACCCATCCATTTAAAATGCCCGAATCATTAATTATTGTACTGTCAGGAGTTTTACCTCGCATTTGGTGACGAATTTATAAATTCATTTTAGTAGGGGCACAATATATATTATATGATAAAAAAATTTATATTTTATAAAAAGGTTAAAAAAAATTACAAAAGTAATAAAAGAGAACCCAATGTATTAATATAAAACGCTGACAAAAAAGAGAGAAGGTGATCGATGGTTTTCGTCACCTTATTGATACTTCTTAACTAACGTTGACGCATTCATCAAACCACACAAAAAAAAAAAAAAAAAAAAAAAAATGTCAAGTTGAGTTTGGTAAGGGGAAGACAAAAGGATGGTCTAACAAGAACGCGCACAATATAATTATCAAGCTTGAACACGTGTTTTTATTTTTTATTTTTTTTGAGACAAAAAAAGGCAACAGAAACTTAATTAAACACGTGTTCCTGTAGCAGATAAATATAAATTAAAACGGGTTTAACATTAAAAAATCACTATCGAAATCTTATAATGATGGTGCATATAATTTTGAAACTAGTAATTCAGATGTTAGATCCATAAGCGATTCAATATGGCACTAGATAGGGCTGAAAATCTCTAATACGATACAAAAACACGACACGATATAAACATGTTAGGGTTGAGTCTTAGCCGGTTCGCGGGTTACATAGGTCGATCCAAATAACACAAATAATTAAACGGATAATGTTAGGGTTGAGAAAGTCGACATGTGAACCTACCAGCCCGAACCCGACACGAACACAAAATATTCGCGGGTTAAATAGGTCGACACGAATAATTAAACAGGTAATGTTAGGGTTGAAGGGTGACGACACGGAAACCCTCCAACCTGAACCCCCTAACCTGGATACGACACGAATTGCCACCCCTAGCCATTAGATTAAACTATGGTTTGAATCACATTTTATAAGATTTTTTCTTCGTTTCGAATACATCTATTTATACATTTTAAACCGAAATTTAACGTCTTCACTAAACCTCTTTATACTTTAAATAAACTTTTAAGATTATTAAAATTAATATAAATCAAAGTTTGAAATTTAATTATCATTCCATACTGGGTAAACTCTTGTTATTGTCAAACTCTATTCAAAAAAAGAAAAAAGAAAAATCCAGCGCTTTCAGAAACAATTCAATTAATTAAAAGTTTATTTAAACTCAAATTGCTCCTAAAATTAATGGTCCTCAATTTTCATTCTCCATTGATTGATTGAGATTCTTTAAATGGGATCAATGTTTGCCCCATATTGGAAATTGTTTGCCCCGTATAAAATAGATATATTATGATGAAAAGATATTATAATAAAAAAATGCGAAAAACTTAAAATATGACCGTCCGATGGTTCAACGAGAGATGCATCAGTTTTAGCGTAGGATGTATCTAGGTTATGGATTAACTACTAATCAATATCGCATATTGAATTTAGTTTCTGATGTATCACTCATTGAGTTTACCCTTTCCTTACAAGTTATTCGAATTTGTTCCCTCTATTTTCAAAATACACTAAAAATAACATGATGTTTGTTTGTGAAACAGTGACAATTTAGGAAGTAGAAGATGTTTATGAGGTAAAAGTCCAATAACCTGTAAAATACAAGGGGATAAAATTAATTAAGCATTTCTTAGGCGAATTACATTTACCTCCCCCGAAGTTTGGTCAAATAATAAATAAGTCTTTATAGTTTTAAAAGTTACAAATATCTCTCTGAACTATCAAAAAAAAATTATATTTTATGTTTATGTTTTCACTAACTGTAAACGTGATATCTAGCTGAATCGTGCCGATATTCAGAACCCTCAAACTATGATAGTTTATTAAATAAATAAGTTCAAGCTAAACTTTTACCGAGTCGATCCTAAACTTTAGTGGGTAAAGTTCGTCTTTGTTTTCAGCCATAGCTAAGTTCGTGTTTGTAATTTTTAAAATTGCAAGGATTTATTTGTTATTTGAGAAAATTTCGGGGGAGGTAAGTGTAATTCGCCCTTTCTTAAATTAGTGTGTTTTTCACTTAGGCCAGGAAGTTCCGCCACTTACATGTATGTATGAAATTATGAATATGGAGGACATGAAGATGAAGACGAGAGTGTGCTCATGGGAAGTGGTAACCGACCAGGAAAGAAAGAAACGGAACTGCCAAACATTAAAAGCTCAGAAGAACACCAACTTCAATGCATGGCAACAAACTTCATTTCATTTCGATCCCTATAAATATCCCAGTTTCATTTCTTCAGGGATCGAAGCAGAGAAATGGTTGATTCTGAGGCGGCACAGTTCAATGTAAATGAGAATAGCCATGGAGGAGCCGTCTTTCAGAAAGCTAATCGTCCCGTTTCGTTAAAGGTGGGATTAATTCTACCTTTCGTTTCTGGTTTTCGATCTCCAGCATGTTTTACAGTGAATTTGTTGGTTTTTACTTTTGATGATGCAGTTTGAGAACGTTGTATACAAGATTAATATTAAAACTGGAGGGTTTTTAAAGTGGATGAAGAGGGTGAGGATGAAAACAGAGGAGAAACTCGTCTTGAAGGGAGTTTCAGGGGCGGTTTTCCCAGGGGAGATTCTGGCAATGTTGGGTCCTTCGGGGTGTGGGAAGACAACACTTTTAACTGCGTTAGGGGGTCGGCTTGGCGGGTGTCTAACCGGCGGAATTACTTACAATGGCGAACCTTTTTCCAATGTCATGAAGCGAAACATCGGGTTTGTTACACAAGATGATGTTCAGTATCCTCACCTCACTGTCACAGAATCTCTCGTCTTCACTGCTCTGCTTCGGCTGCCTAATTCCCTGACTAAAATGGAGAAGATCCAGCACGCCGAGGCGGTGATCACTCAGCTTGGATTAACAAAGTGCAAAGACAGCTTGATTGGAAGCCGTCTTGTGAGGGGTATTTCAGGAGGGGAGCAAAAAAGAGTCAGCATTGGCCAAGAAATGCTGATAAATCCAGGTTTGCTGCTCCTGGATGAGCCCACTTCAGGCCTGGATTCGACAACCGCTCAAATGATTGTTTCTGCCCTGTGGGAATTCGCGAATGGAGGAAGGACTATTGTTATGACAATTCATCAACCTTCAAGCAGCCTGTACCAGATGTTCCATAGGATTTTGTTGTTATCAGAAGGTAATCCCATTTATTTTGGGAAAGGTAGAGATGCCATGGATTACTTTTCAGGGCTTGGTTTTGTTCCGTCTTTCGCGATGAATCCTGCAGATTTCTTGCTAGATCTTGCAAATGGTATTTCTCAATATTAGATCTCAAAATGCTTAGTTTTCTTTAACCTGTTGAACTAATTTAATTAGCTAAGTTGATGATGTAGGTGTCCCTGGAGATGAGCAAGGATTAGTTAAGCAGAATTTAATATCTGCTTTCAAAACTAATATTGCCAGAAAGTTGGAATTAGAGCTGCAGCAACCAAATGGTAACCTACAACTACAAGATTTATCAGATTATACGAAGAATGATCAATGGACAACTACCTGGTGGCAACAATTCACAGTTTTACTTCAGCGGGGCGCGCAAGAAAGAAGGCGCGAATCCTTCTCTGGCAGCAAGATTGGACAAGTCCTGTTCAATGCTATTCTCAGCGGCTTATTGTGGTGGCGATCCGATATCAGTCATTTGCAAGACAAGGCAAGTTTTTTCTGTTGTCTGTCTTAGTTAATCTCTATTTTTTTCAGTTGAAGATGTTGTTTATTGTGGGATGATTTGCAGATTGCATTTCTCTTCTTCTACTGTGCATTTTGGGGATCGTTCCCATTCTTCAATGCCATCTCCACATTTCCTCTAGAAAGATTAAACCTTGAGAAGGAAAGGGCATCAGGAATGTACAGGCTATCATCATACTTCATGGCAAGAACTGCAGTTGATCTTCCCATGGAATTAGTCCTTCCCACCATTTTTGTCATCATAAGTTACTGGATGGTCGGGTTGAAACCCGCGGCTGCAAATTTCTTTTCTTGTCTGGCTGTTGTACTCTACAGTGTGTTGGCTACCCAAGGCTTGGGACTCGCGGTGGGCGCGTTGGCCATGGATCTGAGGTCTGCAACAAGAACAGCATCAATTCTTGTGATGCTATCCTCTCTTCTTAGTGGATTCTACATTCAAAATGTTCCATATTTTGCAGTATGGATGAAGTATCTCTCCATTTATCATTACACATACAAGCTGTTGATAATGTCACAGTATAAGCCTGGAGAAACATATCCTTGTTCTGCAAATGGAACTTGTTTGGTTGAAGATTATCCTGATGTGAAGGCTGTGGGACTCCATGGATTAGCAGTTTCTTTGTTCGGTATGAGTATTATGCTCGTGGGATTTAGACTTGTTGCTTATATTGCACTTATGAGGATTGGAGTACCCAAAAAATAGACTAGAACTTTAGGTGATTTTCAAACAAGCTACCAAATTATGCACTTATATTTGAGTCTTCAATTCTGTTGATTGAAAGGCTCTGTCGACTAAGTTTGATGAACTATACTGGATTTTCTGATTTTTCTTTGTCATAGTCAGAGCCTTATTCAAATCCAAGCAAGTTTCTCTTTTTTTTTTCAGTGACATTTTAGGCATGGACGGGTTGTAACCTTTATAATTGACTCAAGATCCTCTATATCAGGTGGTACAAGGTGTCTTCTCACATCCATGGAGTGAAATTATATTTTTACTCTTCCTGGATGTGGGATAACACGTTATGCCACCCGCTACAGCTGTGTTGAATCTGCTGTAGAACAATAATGGACTAAAATGAGGGCATACAAGTTTATATATAATCCTCCCGTCAAAATGTCACAAAATTTAGAACGGACCGAGAATATCAATTTAACTTTTTTCTTAATTAATATTATCTCCAACAACACTTATTTGAGAACCGAGAAAGTAATCTATAAGATTGGACAAGTGTACAATCTCAGGTGTATTCAACTACGCATTTATGATGGAAATCAACTACTCCAATGGATTTGAAAGCCTCTCTCAACAGTTACATTTTCTTTGTCGTCTTTCAACAAATTTCAGTACAGAAAGAAAGCTAAGAAAATTTTAATTTCAGACTTCACTTTCTTCTATTTTTCTAATTTAATACGATAGTATTTATTAGAAAAGTAAAAGTTCCGTGAATATAACTAAAAGTAAGTTAATCAATTTAATAGTTTCTTAAACTAGTGAGTTTTTCACTTGGAACAGGAAGTACTACATATGAACATGAATGGAAGATGAGGAAGAGAGTGAAGCCATGGGAAGTGAGAACCGATCAGGAAAGAAAGAAACGTACGAGGAACTGCCCAACAATTGAAATCTCCGAACATGAACTTCAATCACAACAAACAAACATGACAAACTAACTAGTAAACCTGAGCTGCCATTTTTCTTCAAGCTTCAGCTGCACAAAATATTCATTTCATTTTCCTAAAAAAATCCCAATTGCAATATTGCATGCAGAGAAGCTTCAACTTCAGGGATGGAAAGAGATATCGGGGCGGCAGTGTCGAATGGAAATGGCCATGGAGCCATCTTTGAGAAAGCTAATCCTCCCATTTCGTTAAAGGTACAATGACTTCTTCATTTGAATTTCTTTTTCTAGTTTTAATCTTTTTTCAGCAAATTTGTTGTTTTGATGCAGTTTGAGAACGTTGTATACAAGATTAATGTTAAAACTGAAGGGTTTCTAAAGAAGATGAAGAATGAGCGGATAAAAACAGGAGAGAAGATCATTTTGAAGGGAATTTCAGGGGTTGTTTTTCCAGGGGAGATTCTGGCAATGTTGGGTCCTTCCGGCAGTGGAAAAACAACCCTTTTAACTGCTTTAGGGGGTCGGCTTGGTGGCTTTCTCACTGGTACCATTACTTACAATGACGAACCTTTTTCCAATGTCATGAAGCGAAAGATCGGATTTGTTACCCAAAATGATGTTCAGTATCCTCATCTCACCGTCACAGAATCTCTCGTCTTCACTGCTCTGCTTCGGCTGCCTAATTCCCTGTCTAAAACGGAGAAGATCGAGCACGCCGAGGCTGTGATCACTCAGCTCGGATTAACAAAATGCAAAAACAGCATGATTGGGAATCGTCTCATCAGGGGAATTTCAGGAGGGGAGAAAAAAAGAGTCAGCATTGGCCAAGAAATGCTGATAAATCCAAGTTTGCTGCTCTTGGATGAGCCCACCTCAGGCCTGGATTCAACAACCGCTCAAAAGATTGTTTCGGCCATGTCGGATTTCGCGAATGGAGGCAGGACTATTGTTATGGCAATTCATCAACCTTCAAGCAAGCTGTACCAAATGTTTCATAAGATCTTGTTGTTATCAGAAGGTAATCCCATTTACTATGGGAAAGGTGTGGATGCCATGGATTACTTTTCAGGGCTTGGATTTGTGCCGAATTTCCCAATGAATCCTGCAGACTTCTTGCTAGACCTTGCAAATGGTATATCCTGTAGATATATTAGTACAACATTAGATCTTGCAAAAACCTTAATTTTGTTTCCTCACTGTTAATGATTTGATGATGTAGGTGTCCCTGGAGATGAATCAGGAGATGAGCAAGCTTTAGTTAAGAACAGTTTGGTACTTTCCTTCAAAACCAATATTGCAAAGAATTTGGAATTGGAGCTGCAAAAACCAAACGAAAACCTGAGACTACAGGGGCTATTAGGTCAAGATGAGTATGATCAATGGACAACAACCTGGTGGCAACAATTCTCAGTTTTACTTGAGAGAGGCGTGAGAGAAAGAAGGCGCGAATCATACTCCGGCATCAAAACAGGACAAGTCTTGTTCAGTGCTGTCCTCGGCGGCTCACTATGGTGGCAAACTGATGTCAGTGACTTGCAAGACAAGGCAAGCTAGGCATTTCTCTTTAATCACAATCATGTTTGTGTTAATCTCTATTTTCAGTTGAAGATGTTTGTTTGTTTTTGGGAAAATGTGCAGATTGCAATCTTCTTCTTTTACTGTGGTTTCTGGGGATCTTTCCCTCTTTTCAATTCCATCCACACATTTCCTCTAGAAAGATTGAATCTTGAGAAAGAAAGGGCATCAGGGATGTACAGGCTATCTTCATACTTCATGGCAAGAACTGCAGTTGATCTTCCCATGGAATTAGTCCTTCCCACAATTTTCGTCGTCATAACTTACTGGATGGCAGGTTTAAAAACCACAGCTTCAAATTTCTTTTCTTGCCTTTTGGCTCTTCTCTACAGTGTGTTGGTCACCCAAGGCTTGGGGCTCGCGGTCGGCGCATTGGTCATGGATTTGAGGTCTGCGACGCGAACAGCATCGATCCTTTTGATGGTGTTCTCTCTCGTTGGTGGATTCTACATTCAACGTGTTCCACATTTCTTGGCCTGGATGAAGTATCTCTCCATTAATCAATACACATATAAGCTGTTGGTAATGTCACAGTTTAAGCCTGGAGAAACCTATCCTTGTTCTTCTACAAATGGAACTTGTTTGGTTGAAGATTATCCAGGTGTGAAGTCTGTGGGACTCCATGGATTAGCTGTTTCTTTGATTGCTATGAGTATTATGCTTGTGGGGTATAGACTTATCGCTTACGTCGCGCTTATGAGGATCGGATCTCCATGAAAATAGACTAGAAAACATTAGTAGATTATTCAAGTATGTATGTTTTTGGTACATTTTGAGGCTTCCATTCTCTTGATCGGAAGGCTCTCTATGATTATGAAACAAATTTGATGAACTAAGATGGCACTTGAGATCATCGTCCTGTTTTATTTGTCCATCAAGAGACGGGATAAAACTGGACAGATGATCTGGTCTCGGCGTTACAAACTTAGCGCTCCAACATCGCCAATGATGACAAGGAAAGTTCCAGGCGTTCACGAATTGTAGAGGAAGTGCAGACGTGCAGAACAGGCTACAAAAGGTCACGAAAATTGTGTACACCATCAACTATATTAAACAATATTGTACTTGCGAGGAATCCAAACAAAACAAACATTCATTAATTTGTGGGATTCAACAACAAATTTACGTACAAATTAATGATACTTATTAAGGAAATTAATGTACAAAAATGAGGTAGAAACGTGCGTGTATGCACATGGAACATTGGAACAAGAAACCTAATTCCAAGTAATTCAATAACTAACACATAACAGACTATGTTTCAAAAAAAAACACGTAACAAACTGAAACCAAGCGAAAAGCATGGACTTTGCCCTGTCATAGCATGGCGATTTAAATAGGTTTGTTTGATCAAAAACAAGTGTTGCATGACCATTAATGAACACTCTTTCTAAATTTATTTAGTTTACTCTCCAACATCATTGATTTTTCTAATTTCCTGTCACATTATTTAAGGGTTTAAGAGTCCATTTTTGGTCATCGTTGATAAGAATGCAAAAGTCTAAAACAAGACGCACTTATTTTGGATCACCATTTCGGTGACCATATTCGCATTGGCTAGTCTCATGCCTCGTGCACGGTTATAAATTTGAACTATATTTCTAACCATTTAATTTATTTCTTACACACACTCCACTGCTACACTCAGTCTTTTTTTCTTTTTCTTTTTTTTCAGTAAAAGGAAATTCCTCCTAAAATATTGCATCAAATATTAAGGGGAGTTTGTTATTATATATGCAATTATATATAAGATAAGTATACATGCAAATAGTGAAAGAAATACTAACAAGACTTGTTCCTTCATCTGCATTTGCATTTGCATTGACTCAATCAAAGTAAACTAACCGCCTTTCACAAAAGAGGGAGATTTTTGTTCTGTTTAGGGATGGAAGAAGAAATGGTGGATGTTGAGGCGGTGGCGGCACAGTCCAATGCTACTACTCATGTACCCATCTTTGAAAAAGCTAATCGTCCCCTTTCGTTAAAGGTATTCATCTGATCATGAAATGTACATTTCGGTTTCATTTTTTGATATGATTTTGGTCTCTAAAACTGGAAATGGATTAATGTATTTCTGAATTGCCTTAAAATTTGTGAAAGTTTGATGGAATTGTCCATTCCATGCAGTTTGAGAACGTTGTATACAAGATTAATGTTAAAAAGAACAAGAAGGAGAACGGGGAGAAAACCATTCTGAGAGGAATTTCAGGGATGGTTTTGCCTGGAGAAATTTTAGCAATGTTAGGCCCCTCGGGGAGTGGAAAAACAACCCTTTTAACTGCGCTGGGAGGTCGGCTCGGCCGAGGCCTCGCCGGCACCATTACCTACAATGGCAAACCATTTTCGAATAAGATTAAGCGCAGCACGGGCTTTGTGACTCAAGATGATATTCTGTATCCTCATCTCACTGTCACCGAATCTCTAGTCTACACTGCTCTGCTTCGGCTGCCTAATTCTTTTAAGAAACAGGACAAGGTTGCGCACGCTGAGGCTGTGATCGCTCAGCTTGGATTGACTCGTTGCAAAAATAGCATCATTGGGAATCGCCTCGTGAGGGGGATTTCGGGAGGGGAGCGAAAAAGAGTCAGCATTGGCCAAGAAATGCTTGTAAATCCAAGCTTGCTGTTCTTGGATGAGCCCACCTCAGGGCTTGATTCAACAACTGCTCAGAAGATTGTTTCAACAATGTTGGAGTTAGCAAATGGAGGCAGGACTATTCTTATGACAATTCATCAACCTTCAAGCAGATTATACCAAATGTTTCATAAGGTCTTGTTGCTATCAGAAGGTAATCCCATTTATTTTGGGAAAGGTGCAGATGCCATGGATTACTTTTCAGGGCTTGGATTTGTTCCGCCTTTCGCGATGAATCCAGCAGATTTCTTGCTGGATCTTGCAAATGGTATGAATATAAATTATACATTACTTAAAGTCTTGCTGTTAAATTAGTCCTTGAATTTCACTAAAAGTGCATCATTCTTCTTGATGTTGTAGGTGTCAGAGGAGATGAATCAGGAGATGATCAAGCTGTAGTTAAGCAGACTTTAATTTCTGCTTTCGAAACCAATATTGCAAAGAATCTGGAAGTAGAGATGCAACATTCAAATGGGGATTTACAAGGGTTCTCAGATGATAAGAAGTATGGTAGATGGACAACAACTTGGTGGCAGCAATTCTCAATTTTACTTGAAAGAGGTTTGAAAGAAAGGAAGCATGAATCCTTCTCAGGCAGTAGATCAGGAAAAGTGTTGGCACTTTCTGTCCTTTGTGGCTTATTATGGTGGAAATCCAATATCACTCACTTGCAAGACCAGGCAAGCCTAATAATAATCTATACTCTCTTGAAATTTGGCCTCATTTTGAATTGAAGATGATGTTTTGCACACAATGCAGATTGGTCTTTTCTTCTTTTACTCTGGATTCTGGGGATTTTTCACTGTCTCCAACGCGATCTTCACGTTTCCTATGGAAAGAATGATGCTTGAGAAGGAAAGGGCATCAGGAATGTATAGGCTATCATCATACTACATGGCAAGGACTGTAGGTGATCTCCCCATGGAACTAGCCCTTCCCACGGTTTTCGTCGCCATAACTTACTGGATGGGAGGATTGAAGCCCAGAGCTGCAAATTTCTTTTCTTGCCTGGCTGTCACACTCTTCAGTGTGCTGACATTTCAAGGATTGGGGCTAGCGGTCGGCGCGTTGGTGATGGATCAGAAATCAGCAACCTTAACAGGATCAGTGATCATGAATCTGTTCCTCCTTGCTGGTGGATTTTTTGTTCAACATGTTCCAGATTTCATAGCATGGATAAAGTATCTCTCCATTACTCAGTACACATATAAGCTGTTGATAATGTCCCAGTATAAGCCTGGAGAAACCTACCCTTGTCCTACAAATGGGACTTGTTTGGTTGAAGATTATCCTGGTGTAGAAACTGTGGGACTCCATGGATTGGGACTTTCTTTGGTTGCTATGGGTCTTATGTTTGTGGGATATAGACTTATTGCTTATATTGCCCTTATGAGGATTGGAGTTCCAACACATTAGACTAAAAAAACATTACTAGAATTTAAAATATATATATATAAAAAAAAAAAACTATTGAATTTCCATTTTCTTGATCATAAATATTTATTGGTTTTGAAATCACTCAATGGATGATTGCGAGGGTCAATGATGATTCTCTTTAACTGCATTTACAACCAAGTACTTGACAAGTCCCCACTTACCATTGCTTATCTCTATAGTATCCGCGTATCTCAACAACTTTAAGATGTCGGAGTGGGAAAGCCACAGGAGAAGCGGCTTCGAAAAATGAGTGTTTTTGTTCTTGATTTCTTCAGGGAGTGATTTTATAACACGTTTTCATTTCCATCATCAACCAAACAGGAAGAAGATCTTCATGGGTTTCACAATCTTTTCCTGAACGTGCCCCATTCTTCACATGCCTCGATTATCTTCCCTGCCTGTGCCGGAAAATCTTGCAGATCGATCACAGCTGGGATTATTAACGCATTGTTTGCCGAACCCATCATTCTGTTCTCATTATTATTATTTTTTTTAACCATTGCATCTCAACTTTCGAACCATGATCTTAGACTGTGAGGCCTGCATGAAAAAAGGTTGAAATCCATTTATACTCAACTGTGAGCTTTTGTGGGCCGAGCCCAATTTGCTCTTCATTTTTAAACACACCAACAAATCTCCCAAGCATTGTGTTTAAGTTTTTCTAAAGAGCATGTTATTGGCGGACAACATTTTAAAATTTTAAAGAGTGAAAATATCAAAATATTCCCGCACTCACAAAAAATCCTCACTTTAATTTGTTTATTATTTTTTTAAAAACACCATGGTTGCCGACGAGAAGAAAACCTTCGCGGGCCTTTGGCGACCTTCGCCGTCTCCTCTCTTATTCTTTTTTTTTTTCTTTTTCCTGTTACGGAGGTTTCCTCCTTCCTCGGAAATTGCTGAACCTGGGTTGTGCCCTTCGTATTTATAAGAGACCTATACATTTGCTGTCCGTTGGATAGCTTGTGTAACCGCTACTGGGATTTAATGTCGGTGTAACTATCATCGGACTTTATTATTTTGTAACTGGCATAGGGCTTTAATGTTGGTGTAACGGACACCAGGCTTAATGCTCTTGTAACGAACATCGGGACTAATGCTTTTGTAACGGACATCGAGTCTTTACTCCTTTGTAACCACCACCAACGGGTTTAAAGCGGGTGTAATTTCCATCAACCATTAAGTCAGCAATAATCATCCATCATTAAATTAGTATTTGTAACTCCCCTCTTGAATGTCTCCCTCATAAGTATTTGTAACTCCTACCTATTAATACAATTTTATCGATACCAACACATGATTCTAGATACTCGGTACCAACAACCTATTTTTGATTTTCGATACTAGCACCTTACCTATACCGGTGAATTACAGGTATCCGTATAAATTGTAGTTTCGTGTCAACTGTGGGTCTTTTACTCTTTCTGGGCCGAGCCCAATTAACTGTTCACTGTTGGACACACCATTTGAATCATAAGATTAATGTTGACCACATTTTTCAATGTTAATAGTAGAGGTAAAACACTAAAAAAGTGGCATAATAGAAAGATGATAAAGATTGGAAAAGGCTAAATTAACCATAATAAACAACAGTTAAAATCGACAAAGGATCCCATAAACATTAAAATGAGGAGGGGGGTTACATGGGATCCATTTTTCTTAATTCCTTCCCAGAGACTACTAAATTAAGAAGATGATCACAAAAACATTAAAAGATGAAATCGAATCCTTTTTTTTTTTCTTCCAGGGGCATGATTATGAAGAATCATCATCCTCAGTCCATGTTGATGTTCCATTGCTTGGGACCCAGAACCCACTTGGGACACTTAGGACTGAAGTAGCTTGACACCACCCTGGAGTTCAGGAGCTCAACGATCGGCGCAAATTTCACACACCTGGGAGTTTTGTACTGATTAATCGAAGCTCCTAAATTAATGATGGCGTAATCCATGAGCTTATCAAAAGTTCCGGCCTCCACGATCTTGATCTCCAGAGGGCCAATTGATTTGTCGGAGACGCGGCCCTGGCGGTAAACGGTGTCCAGGGATTCCTCGACGGCGAGGCAGCAATCTTCGAACACCGACGGAGGAACCGGGGTCGACCCGCTTTGGCTGAGCTCCCAGAATAGAACGTAATGGCCCGGAATGCTGGCGGTGTCCGTTAAGCTAGTGTAGTCCGTCAGCTGGATATCGAAAGGGACCAAATGGCTGGCGGCGTTTTTCACCGCGTTATGCAGCTCAACCTCGTCCGTCTTGTCGTCATTAATGCTCAGGACAACGTTTTTCCGGCAGACGAAGTTGAAGTGCGGGGCCTTGTTCTTGAAACCAGCGACCCTCAACACATCTCCCACTCTGTAGCGATATAGACCTTCAAAATCCCAGAAAAAAAAAAAAAAGATTAAAACTTTGGCCAAAATGATTCAAAATCTGATATGATCAAATCAAATTACCTGCATAAGTTGTGACAACAATCTCGTACTCGTGACCGAGCTTAACATCAGCCAGATTGACCAATTCTTGCTGCTCTTCCTCGATAGGAAGGAACTCGAAGTAGCAGAGGGTGGGGATGAGAGTGTAGGAAACTTCGCTTGGCTTGCAGAGTGGGTTTAGATTAACACCAAAAAAGCACTCGGAAGAACCATACATTGTGCAGACAAGAGGTAGGCCATTGCTATAGAAATCCAGAATGGGTATGTACTGTGCCATGGCCCCTGTCACAATAACATCGACGTATTTCGTGTTCGGCCACAGCCGAGTGATGATCCCTTGCCAAGACGACGCACATTCCCCCTCAATGAAATCCGCCAGCTCCGGGTCGGGTTTCAGGATCTTCATCACGGATTCCCTCACAGAAGGGTCAGTGATTTCCGGGTTCAGAGTCCCATTTCTGATATCGTTGACCAGAACCTGCCAGTGCTTTTCCAGGAACCGGAGGGCCAGGATGAAGCCGGAGGCGAAGACGGCCCCGACCCGGAGGACTTCTCTGTTCAGGCACAACCCGCAGAGCATTTGGGAGTACATGCTCTGGTAGGAATCAGGGCAGAGGATGGTTTCGTTTGGGGAAGTGTAGTTTGTGTATGGATCAAAAGGCCTGTTCTTGAAGAGGGAGCTTTTGTAGTAGCCTGTTGAAACCGGATGGGCGGCGAGTCCGCCGGGAGTCTTGGCCTCCAATTTGACAAAAAGGAAATACATTCCTTTCCCTTTGTCTAAACCAGGAACAAACTGACTCATCACCGGCATTAGAAGGCTGTACATCAATTGCCTCCTCTCCCACTCTTCCTCAATCGTAGGCATCAATTTCCTCTCCCCGCCGGAAGTCCCAGAACTGCATATTCATCATCATAAAATCAGCAAAAAAGATGTGATTTTTTTTCTCTCTAGAAAAACAAAAACACAAACCTTGTGAAGAACTCGGAAATGGGGTGAGAGCAGAGAATTTGGGATTTGTCTCCATTGGCGATACGGTTAATGTCGGGTTGGATATCCTCGTAGGTGATGACAGGGATGGTTTTCTTGAAAGTTTCCCTATCGGTATGGCCATTTAGGCCATGCCTCTGGAGATACTCAACGTGAGCATTTCTGGAAAGGATTTCAGCAAGAACTTTCTTTTGAACCTCGTCGGCGTTCTCCGTCACTTCCTCGATGAAATCCAGGGCTTTCTTGTTCTTCTCAGCTATAGTAGAGTCGTAAACAGCAGTCACCTGATCTTTTAGTGGCCCAGGCATGGTTTTTCCTGTGGAGGGATAGGGAGAGAAAACTGAAGAACAGTAGAGAAATTTTGTTGTGAGGGGAGAAGGAAGAGAGGAGGGGGTTTTTTATAGAAGGAAAAATGTAAGGAAGGAGACTATGGGGTCCACAAATACAATTTTTATTTCTATTTCTTTATTTTGGGAGCTATTTTAAAAAATTAAAACGTGCAACAAAGAAAAAAGCAAGGCAGGTGAAAATATTTATTAATCCGCCGATACAATGTATCTTCTCACATAAGAAAGTAAATGATAGTTTTACCCTCCTATACATGTGAGAGGATACATTGTATCGCTCTCACATAAAAAGAGGTCTCTTCTCACATAGGAAAATAAATGATAGTTTTACCCTCCTATACATGTGAGAGGATACATTGTATCGCTCTCACATAAGAAGAGGTCTGTTACAAGAGAATTAACTTGGTATCTGTTACAAAAGTATTAACTCAGTGTCTGTTACAAAAGCATATTAAAGCCTGATGACAATTACACAAAACCGATAGCGGTTATAAATGAATTAAAGCTTCGATCGGTTACAAAGGAATTAAAAATCCGATAGCTATTAGCCGGTTACACAAGCATTCTAACATATAGAATTAAGAAATGTCTTCTATAAATATGAAAGATGAGTTTGTTATTTATATGCATGTTGTTCTTGCTCGAACAAAATTCAAAATATTAGCAACTATAATAATATAAAAATGGAATTGTTATTTGCAGGAACAAATTTACTATTCACAGGAACATTTTCCTATGAATAGTCTATTTTGCCCCTTAGGTATAAAAATAAAAATTAAAAAAAATCTTGTTCACACTATAAAGCATTCCTTCTTCTCAGTGCAATCATCTCCCACCCACTTGTTACAGTTTTTCCAATTACACTACCTATTTACAGTCATTCATTTTTCACTCACACGTGTATCTAAATATGGCCGATAGTCACAAGGATGATCCATATTACACAGTAAGTAAACAATCTATACATTTTTTTTTTAACATAAAATTTGTTTGTTAACAAAAAAAAAACCATGTCTAGCCGCCCATTGCATAAAAAATCTTGCAAAATCCTGCCCACAGGGATCGAGATTTTGGAAGAAAATCTCAAGGGGCGAAATTTCCGAAATCTTCCTCCCCCTATGCATGGTGAAATTTTGTCACAATCTTGCCCCTCGGAGACGAGATTTTTCCAAAATTTAATTGTTCCAGCTAAATTTTAGGGTTTAGAGTGAGGGTTTAAATATGCTCACCCATCTTTTTGTATTAACAGGATATCCGTATTGAGAGGGAAGAAATATTTGCTGACCACAGGATGTATTTCAGACGGACGAAGAGTTCATAAACGAGATTTTTCCAAAATTTAATTGTTCCAACTAAATTTTAGGGCTTAGAGTTCTGAACTCTTCGTCCGTCTGAAATACATCCGTGTGGTCAGTAAATATTTCTTCCCTCTCAATACTGATATCCTGTTAATACAAAAAGATGGGTGAGCATATTTAAACCCTACACTCTATACCCTAAAATTTAGCTGGAATAATTAAATTTTTGAAAAATCTCGTCTCCGAGGGGCGAGATTGTGACAAAATTTCGCCATGCATAGGGGGAGGGAGATTTCGGAAATCTTGCCCCCAGGGGGCAAGATTTTCTTCCAAAATTTCGATCCCTGTGGGCTGGATTTTGGAAGTTTTTTTGGCAATGGGTGGCCAGATAGGGTTTTTTTTTGTTAACAAACAAACTTTACGTAAAAAAAAATGTATAAATTGTTTGCTTACTGTGTAATATGGATCTTCCTCGTGTCTATTGGTTATATTTATATACACGTGCGAGTGAAAAATGAATGACTGTAAATAGGTATAGGTAGAGTGTAAATGAAAAAACTGTAACAGGTGCGTGGGAGAGGATTGCACTGAGAATAATGAATTCTTTATAGTGTGAACAAGATTTTTTATTTTTATACCTAAGGGGCAAAATAGATTATTTACAGAAAAATATTCCTGTGAATAGTAAATTTGTTCCTGCAAATGGTATGCCCTATAAAAATAAAGTAAAAACACTAATTTGGAGAAAACTAGTGCAACATTGACTGAGGCGCGTAATTGCTATACTTAGGTGATTCAAGCGCCTCTGCAAAAAATCTACACTTTTAATCTAAAGTCACTCGATTTATACCATGTTATCTTGCCATATTTGTATACCATAGATTAACCCTTCTAAACATATTTCATAAACTCTATACTCCTCAAGGATAGACTTTGTTTATCCTACTATCTTTTAAGTATTAGACTCGGACATTTTTCTCTCTTTTAAGTATAAGAAATCAATTTTTTCTCTCTTAATGCAAACCGTATCTATTTTGATAAATATTAATGCATTTAAATCATTTCTTAGCATTTAAAAGGATGCATTGTAACTTATAAAACATTAATAAAGATAATTCAATCACTCAAAAATACATTCATTCCATCTATATTTTTTTATTCAAAATCAGCAAACAAATTATAATTTTATTCAAATCTCCAACAATGAATCTATAAAAAGATGAGTATGCATGCAGATAGAGAAGGAAATACTAATCAAGAAGACTTGTTCCTTCATCTGCATTTGCATTGACTCCATCAAAGTACACTAACCGCCTTTCACAAAAGCAGGGTATTTTTGTTCTGTTCAGGGATGGAAGAAGAAACGGTGGATGTTGAGGCGGTGGCGGCACAGTCCAATGCAACTACTAATGTACCCGTCTTTGAAATAGCTAATCGTCCCGTTTCGTTAAAGGTATTCATTCTGTCGCCTGTAATTTCATCACATCATGAAATGTACATGGTTCTTTTCCTTGTTTTTCTATTGATTTTGTCTCCATCTGGAGGATTATTTTATTTCAGAATGAATGGAATGTAGCTCAAAAACTGGGAATGGATTAATGTGCTTGTGAATCGCCTTTCAATTTACTAAACTTTGATCGATTAATTTGTTCATTCCATGCAGTTTGAGAACGTTGTATACAAGATTAAGGTTAAAAAAAACAAGAAGGAGAAAGGGGAGAAAACCATTCTGAGAGGAATTTCGGGGATGGTTTTGCCTGGAGAAATTTTAGCACTGTTAGGCCCCTCAGGAAGTGGAAAAACAACCCTTTTAACTGCATTGGGAGGTCGGCTCGGCGGAGGCCTGACCGGTGCCATTACCTACAATGGCAAACCATTTTCGAATAAGATTAAGCGCAGCACCGGCTTTGTAACTCAAGATGATATTTTGTATGCTCATCTCACTGTCAGCGAATCTCTAGTCTACACTGCTCTGCTTCGGCTGCCTAATTCTTTCACGAAACAGGACAAGGTTGTACATGCTGAGGCTGTGATTGCTAAGCTTGGATTGACTCGGTGCAAGAATAGCATCATTGGGAATCGCCTTGTGAGGGGGATTTCGGGAGGGGAGCGAAAAAGAGTCAGCATTGGCCAGGAAATGCTTGTAAATCCAAGTTTGTTGTTCTTGGATGAGCCCACCTCAGGGCTTGATTCAACAACTGCTCAGAAGATTGTTTCAACAATGTTGGAGTTGGCAAATGGAGGCAGGACTATTCTTATGACAATTCATCAACCTTCAAGCAGATTGTACCAAATGTTTCATAAGGTCTTGTTGTTATCAGAAGGTAATCCCATTTATTTTGGAAAAGGTGCAGACGCCATGGATTACTTTTCAGGGATTGGATTCGTCCCGAGTTTCCCGATGAATCCTGCAGACTTCTTGTTGGATCTTGCAAATGGTATATATATATATATATAGTTACACATATATACTTAAAGTCTTGCTGTTACATGAGTCCTTGAAAATCATTAAAAGTGCATCATTCTTCTTGATGTTTGTAGGTGTCAGGGGAGATGAATCAGGAGATGATCAAGCTCTAGTTAAGCAAATTTTGGTATCTACTTTCAAAACAAACATTGCAAAGAATTTGGAATTAGAGATGCAACATTCAAATGGTGATTTTTTGCAAGGGTTATCAGATGATAACAAGTATGGTAGATGGACAACAACTTGGTGGCAGCAATTCTCAATTTTACTTGAAAGAGGTTTGAAAGAAAGGAAGCATGAATCTTTCTCATTCAGCAGATCAGGAAAAGTGTTGGGAATTTCTTTTCTCTGTGGCTTATTATGGTGGAAATCCAATATCACTCACTTGCAAGACCAGGCAAGGCTAACATTAATCTTTAGTCTCTTGAAATTTGGCTTCATTTTGAATTGAAGATGATATTTTGCATACAATGCAGATTGGTCTTTTCTTCTGGATTCTGGGGATTTTTCACTGTCGCCAGCGCGATCTTCACGTTTCCCATGGAAAGATTGATGCTTGAGAAGGAAAGGGCATCAGGAATGTACAGGCTATCATCATACTACATGGCAAGGACTGTTGGTGATCTCCCCATGGAACTAGCCCTTCCCACCATGTTCGTCGCCATAACTTACTGGATGGGAGGATTGAAGCCCACAGCTGCAAATTTCTTTTCTTGTCTGGCTGTCACACTCTTCAGTGTGCTGACATTTCAAGGATTGGGGCTCGCCGTTGGTGCGGTTGTGATGGATCAGAAGTCAGCAACCTTGACAGGATCAGTGATCATGAATCTGTTCCTCCTTGCTGGTGGGTTTTTTGTTCAACATGTTCCAGCTTTCATAGCATGGATCAAGTATATCTCCATTAATCAGTACACATATAAGCTGTTGATAATGTCACAGTATAAGCCTGGAGAAACCTACCCTTGTCCCACAAATGGGACTTGTTTGGTTGAAGATTATCCTGGTGTGAAGGCTGTGGGACTCCATGGATTGGCAATTTCTTTGGTTGCTATGAGTCTTATGCTGGTGGGATATAGACTTATAGCTTATATTGCACTTATGAGGATTGGAGTTCCAACAAATTAGACTGAAAAAATAGTATTAGAATTTCAAAAGAAGTGTTCAATTTTCTTGATCATAAATATTTCTGATATTTTGTGGTTTTGAAATTACATTTAAGTCACTCAATGTTTTCATCTTGTCTGTAATCTGGATGCTTTGTACAACTTTGTGTAAAGTTTTACCTTATGAAATATTTTACTCCCAAGAGCAAGTTGTTCTAGTTTTTATGCATTCAGTATTCTTCTAGTATTGCATTTTCTTGATTTCCTGCATCCTCTTTGGTCGGATCATGCCTTGGCGCAAAAGGTCGTTTTGTTAACATTGTTGCTTTGTTCATTACTTGGGAGCGCTCGGAACAAATGTGGCCCAGCGGTGCGAGTATTCAGCATATTTACGGGGAAGGTAATTCTCCGATTTTAGGACATTTTCCCGCAGGCCTTGGTTTCTACAGTCCCTTACATTAAATAGTTTCTCACTTTGCATCCGTCCGACTACAGTCCCTTACATTAAGCCGCCGATCATTCTGGAGAAAAAAAAAGGAAAAATTTTAGGCTAGAATTGAATTGAATACTCTACAACTCAGTGAAAAAACATAGAAATATACCTTCAGGACAACCTCATTAAACAAGTAAATGGAAGCAGGCTAACATCACCAGGTGCCACCATAACAAAATTTAATTGCTTCAAATTAGTTAACTGAGGAACTGCAACTGCTTCTTTCTCCTCCTGGAATGATCAAACCCACAAAACAGCGTTACAGAAACAAGTCAAGTCATCATCAGTTTATACAAAATAAAATTCGAAAACTAACCCGTTCTGCTTGGCAATCACTGATTTCTAAGGTAAGAACCTCCAGGTTTGACACGCAGCAGGAAAGAATGGAAATAACACTCTGTGGACTAAACGTCCACCCGACCTTGGTTTGCCAATGTATACATCCACTAGTTTAGGAACATTCTTAAGCACCAGATGCTCTGCATTACAAACTTTAAGCGAAACTATATTTGTATTGCATACGGTGAGGGAACTCAACTTTTCTATCCCAGGATGTTTCAGCACAAGAGATTGACCACAAACTTTCAACTTTTCCAGAGAATGAGAGTTTACCACTGCCAGATGTTCAAGAAGAGGGCAATTATGCAAGAAAAACTCGACAACAGCTACACTATTAAACATCAAAGCCCTGAGAGACTTGGAGCCAAAAATTGCATCAGGCAGACCGAGGAGGTCACAAGGAAAAGCATAAGACTTTGTCCCACGATCAAGAATACAGTCACTATAAATACACAAGTTCAAATCTAGCTTGTGCACTCTCCTTGCAGGTGCATACTGAAGCCATTTATCAATATCATCTTTTGAGGAACTGTCCAAATCAAAGCGATTCGGAACACATCTAAATCAATGGATTTATTATGTGACAGCAGAGCCTTGTTCACCCATCGAACATACTTACGACGAGCGCTCCGTACGTCCTTCTTTATATACCAGGATGACCGATGATTTCCCAGCCACGTCCTTAAGATGACATATCTGTAGTTGGATGACTCCCAAAATTTGATGCCATCAAAATTAAGCCCAGAAACATACATCCAAAGACCAATCCAACGTTTCTAATAATCCAAACAAGAACAGAAAAAGGGATACCTGCCTTTTCTCTTCCGTCGTATCTACATTTATTTATATGAAGAAGAGCTGAGAACGAAAGAATCTGAAAAAAAAAAAAAAAAAAAAAACGATCAGGACTTCAAATTTGCCAAAATAGCCTTCATTGTGAATTTATTCCCAATTTTCATCTGCTCAATTTCCTCATTTCATTTCTGTATCTTCTGGTCTGGTTATTTAATTAATTCTCCTCACAATTTTCTGACTCACTGTCATGCTAAGGAGTATCAAATTGGGGATTTATTAGGGTCAAATTATGATTCTTAATTTTGGGAAATTTTGTTAGTGGACGACGCCGTTTTGGGGAGAATCTAAATCCGTTGCATCGGATTGCGTGAGCATAGAGGATGAGTTGGCTATGTACCATCCATCTCTCATTTGTCCTTTTTCATCTGATTTGTAAGTAATTTCTCTTTGAGAGAATTTATCCTCTAATTCTTTTTCTTCCCTTTATTCTTCTTCTTCTAAATCTCTCGTCTTCTGGTTTGGCTAAATTTCACTTTTGGGTACATATCCATAACACTAACTTTCATGAATTGGGCCTGGACCTAACAATTATGCTCTTAGGAAAGGGAGTATTAATTGGGGATTTTTATTTTTAATTAAATCTTTTATTTTCTTTTGTTTTAATTTCCTTAGCACGTGGTCACGAGCTGACTATATGTACCGGTCATCTCCTCATTTCCATTATCTTTTTGGCAGTATATTCTCTTTAAGAGAATTCTTCTCATCCTCTTATTTCTCTCTTCTTTCCCCTTTTATTTCCCAACTCCTCTGAAATCTATTTCTTGTTTGGATTTTATTAATTTGCAGTCTTAAGCATAAAAGATGCTTCCACTTTCAATATTGTTTGGGCTTATATGTCCATGTACATAAAACTGTTATGCAATTTCTCCTAAACTATGTCATTTTAGTACAGAATGTATGCTTAATCACTACTTACCTCTTGCGTTATTCGCTTTTGATTATTTGTTTTCCGTATTTTTAAAATTAACTGTTCCCTCCCTCCCTCTTTCACTTCTGGATTCATATTCATAACACTAACTTTCCTGAATTGGGCCTGGACCTCACAATGATGCTTCCCCTTTCAATTTTGTTTGGGCTTATGTGTCAGAAAGGTAAACCACATTGCTAGTGCTATTGCTTTCCATAAAACTGTTTTGTCATTTCTTCTAAACTATGTCGTTTTAGTATGGAATGTAGGCTTAATCACTATTTACCCCTTGTGTTATTCGCTTTTGATTATTTGTTTTATGTATTTTTTAAATTAACTGGTTGTCCCCCCCATGTTTTTAAAATTAACTGTTTATCCCCCCTCCTCTTACTAGTCAAACCATAAAAATCCATAAAAAGACAAAAATGTCCATCCGAAATACTGACATCACACTCTCATGTTTAAGTAAAAAATTTCAGACGAATATATCTCCAAATATTAACTGCATATTACTTAAGAAAGGCAAAAAAAAGGGTGAAGGTTTCCGCTGCACTTTTCCTGCTCCAAACCGATATCGCTGCCGTTTCTCCAGAGTCGAGCCGCGAACTCCATATCGCCAACACTGCAATTTTGCCACTCCAATCGTAATTTTCCGGAGCCGAGCGTTTCCCCAGGAAAAAACTTATCGCCGGCCGTTTTTTCCAATTCTTGGGGGTATATTCGTCTGATTTTTTTTTTACTTAAATCTGAGAATGTGATGTCAACATTGTAGAAATTATTTTTGTCTTTTTAGGGATTTTAATGGTTTGACTGGTAAGAATGGTCAAAGAGTTAATTTTAAAAACACATGGGTAACCAATTAGTTTTAAAAATACAGGGACAGATAGTCAAACCAAAAACACAGGAGTTAAATAGTAATTAAGCCTATAGTGTATTACTAGACAGAAGAAATAGAATCATGTTTTTGCTGATGAATTAGTCTGTATTTATATTCTCCCTCTTCAATATATTTCTATTCCATTTCTTTTCTCTCTACTAATTCTTCTGAAACTTCTTCCATTTATTCTTAAATCTTCTTTTTAACAATTTTTAGTTCTATTTTGGATCATTGATCCTGACAAAAATCATTATAAATTAATAATCTTGACATATACAAAATTCATTAATAATTTAAATAGTGTTTTGTTATTTTAGAAACATAAAATTTAGATAAACTTCCTCTCCAAGTAGTTGTATTTATGGGTTTATTGTGTTATAATAAATAAAATTTTAGGAGCAAATCTCCTGTAAAATCAAGATTAAGTATAAGACATTATTCATATGAGCAGTTCATTTTGTTTTTTCACTTTCAAACTCATACAAAAGAAGTTTTTTTTTTAATTTTTAAAATATGATATTTGTAAACAACACCATTTATATTGTTCACGAATATCACTAAAAAGACTAGTATTCGTGATGGCTCAGGATCCCCTGTTACACTTTCCTGTTACACTATGTGTTACACATCTTAATAACTCAACGTTAATATTCTTTTTTAAATTAATTTTTTTACCAATGCTATTCATTGGCATTCT
The DNA here is from genome assembly GCA_016801395.1 of Leptodermis oblonga. Taxonomy (NCBI): domain Eukaryota; kingdom Viridiplantae; phylum Streptophyta; class Magnoliopsida; order Gentianales; family Rubiaceae; genus Leptodermis; species Leptodermis oblonga. The sequence goes on from CM028758.1 coordinate 2,903,283, forward strand.
ACGTAATTTTAATATAATTATTTTATTTTTTTACATTAATCTTGTATTTTATATAATTTTATAGTATTTTTTTGATTTTTAATCTCAATAAATTAAAATAAATATACCCTAAATCAAAATGGGTGAACCCTTAGTCCAAAAATTTATTAGAATGCTAATTAATAGCATTGGTAAAAAAATTAATTTAAAAAAGAATATTAACGTTGAGTTATTAAGATGTGTAACACATAGTGTAACAGGAAAGTGTAACAGGAGATCCTGAGCCATTTGTGATTAGTTGCAGGACACTTTTTACTAAACACATGACATTTTTTAAAATTTTAAGTGGTGAAAAGACAATAATATCCTTATACATTTCTACCTTCACAAATATTTTTACCTACATCCTCATTTCCTCTTCCACTCTCTATTTCACTCTTTAACTCACTCTCATTTTTCTACTCCAATTTTTTCAAATTTTCTTTCCGTCATCTCCATTCCTTCTGCAGTAAAATTAAAAAGAAAATAACTTTTAAAAAGACTCACCCCAACCAGGCAATTCTATGGGAAAGAATCACCCCGATTAGGCAATTCTATGGGAAAGAATCGCCTCCGCCATAGAGGCGATTCTTTCCCATAGAATCGCCTGTTTGGGGCGATTCTTTGGGAAAGAATCACCCGGATGGGGCGATTCTTTTTAAAAGTTGTTTTCTTCTTATTTTTACTGTAGAAGGAAGTAGAAAGGAGAAAAACAAAAAGTAATTTCAAGTCTAAATTTTTTTAAAAGTATCATTTATTTAGTAAAATGTGTCCTTCAATTAACAATTCGGTATTGTATATGAGTATCAATAATATTATTGAATAATATCACTTACAAAAAAGAACGGGAAAAAAAAAAACAAAAATAATACTCATTAACGGTACCAATGGTAGTACAAACAATAGCCCCACACTATTGCTTTCCAAATTCTCCAAAGAATGAAAATATGATTCAATGATTAATCCTTCTTTTTGAATAAAGCATGTCATGTTAATTTTTTTAAAAAAATTTGTTATGATTAATTGTAATATATATCATTACTCATTGTTGTTTATGCAATATTATCAATTCAAATACAATTCTATAAATTATACAATCGAAAATGATAATCATATTACAAAAAATTTAGAGTCAAATACAAAAGTAATCATAGTGGTTTTAAGAAAATTTAAAACACTTCCCAAAACAAAAAGTTTCCTAACATAACAACTTCAATATATATCCAAAAAAGCATCCATACATATAACACTAGATGTACTGATATTATGGTAGAAAATTGATGTCTCTTCGTCTCATATATAAATCGCGTATCATACATCCTGTGTAAATTTATAATTTTAATGTGTACAAACTAAATGTATCTATTGGTTCGTTATAGATTTCATATTAAAAGGGAACTCAATTTAAATTTTAAACAATGCAAATAAATTATTTTATTTATATTTATAAGATTACTAGTATAGATCTTTATAAAAATTATTATTTTATTAAAATTTATGACTTTTTTAAATTGGCAGAACAAAGAAAAAGATTATCTTAGCACTTAATAAAGGTTTTATATCTCACCAGTCACTGCATACCCACCATGATTATATTCTTAAATAATTTTTTGGCTCTACAAAGAATTGGAACGAAACTAATATAAAATAAAAAAAAATTCCAATACTCTTTATTATAAAAGAAAGTGACATAGACATAGACATCTGGCTAACACTTTTCTACTGAATCCTTGCCTTTGCACCACATAACTCCTATAACAATATATCTCAACTAAAACACCGACACAAACACAGTAGGTACCAATAGTGGTTGAAAATCAGGATATCAACACAGACACTAACACACATGTACCAAGTTTTCCATGTGCACAAACATGGAAATTGAATGTATCAGTTAGTTCTTCTATGAAAGCTAAAGAAATTCTTCAAAAATCAGCACACAATCACCTTTGTCAAATTCCAACTAAATTATATGTCATATGGTAAAGAAACCGTGAGTGTGTAAATGGATGCGGTCAACATAGGGGTGACAACGAGCCAAGCCGAGCCTGAACTTAGGTGTGTTTAAGCTCGACTCGGCTCCTTTTTTTTGGGATCGAGCTCGAATCGAGCCTCAAAATGGAGCTCGAGTTGGCTCTAGCTCGTTTCTGATTTATGAGTTTATAAATGCTTAGAAGCCTGAAGTGTAAACGGTTTTGCTCTTGCTGCCATGTTGGGAGTTTTCTTCCCAAATTTTCTCTCATTTCCGATGTGAAATTGGGTGAGATTCAGAAAATGAAAACAAATTTAATTTTAAGAGAGATTCGAACCCTTGTACCCACGTCACTCCTTAACTTGCTTTACCACTAAACCAAATTTATTTTTGTAAAAATACATATGAATCGTAGTTTATATATATATATATATATATATATTTTTTTTTTTTCTTTTTTAAAAAATTATTCTATTTATCGAGCTGTTTACGAACGTAATCGGGTTTTTTTCCCCCTTGTTCATTTACTGTTCGTTTATTAATCGAGACTAAAATTTTGTTCGTGTTCGTTTATTAATAAATAAAGGATCTCGAAATGAGCTTTTAACGAGTCAATCCCGAGCTTGTTCTTGAACGTTCGTGTTCGTTCTCAACCCTAACACTGTCCTTATTGTCTTAATCTCATTGCGATCGCCTACATGATCCGCATTTAACTCACCCTGAACCCGTTGGTAAGACTTTCCCCCAGTTCCATAGTGTTGTTGGCTAGCCCCAGTAGCCGTAGAGTGCCGCACCTCACGTGCACATCCCAAGTGGGGTTAAGACGGATTATCTGTTGAATTGTATTAACATCCAGAACACTATTCACATATATGCATCTTTTTTTTTCCATCAAAGATATAACCAATACATTCAAAATGTGCCAGTTTGGCATCACCAACTTCAACTCGAAATTAGAGTTTTCGTTTATAGGATCTTCCATATCTATCAATAAATTATAAGAAACAGGAACTCAAAATTAGATCTTTGATTTACATGTTACATATCTGTCAACAAGAGACTGAAGCCAACGCTAAAGTACCCTTATTAAAGATGGCAGGATTTTTCCCCAACGAAGAACACCTTGATTCTGGAATAGTGCAGAGTAACCAATCTGACACATATAAGCAAACGTTTAATAATCCATGCCTAAAAGGCAAGATATCTCAAATAATCAAAAACAATTAAATAAACAATGCAAAACTCTCAAGAACCTTAGGGGGAAAGATTAATTAACTTTTTCTCTCAGAATTCAACTTTCTACTACATATTTCCAGAACAAGATATTCAGAATTCAGGACAAAATTTATCGAAAGAATGAAACGTAATCAATAAATTGAACGGAACGGAGTATAAATCAAACAATAATTCAAATAATCAAATCAAAAGAATAAACAATTCAGAACTCAAGAACTCAGATTTCAAGAACTACCTCAAAATTTATCGAAATAATCGCAAGAACTAACTCACATTTCAAATTTCTTCTCAGAATTATTCAAGAAAGTATGAATCTTACCAGCGAAAGGGAAGAGGGAGGAGCAAAATTTGGGGGAAAATTGAATTCCGGAGCAAACTTCCGCAGAGAAGAGAGAGGGGACATTTTGGTTTCTGGGCAAAATTTGTGAGGAGAGAGGTTTAGGACGTAGAGGTGTTTTATTTTGGGCGGGAAAAAGGTGAGAAAATCATAACTTGCCCAACGGTTCGGGTTGGTGCGGGTCTAGTCGAATCGGGTCGGTCAGTCCGGAAATGCAATTTATTGAACATAATCTTTTTTTCAGAATAATTTTAACATAAGCTCATAGTATTAACTACTATTATTTACATTCTTACAAATATATTTTTTTAAATCTAAAGTGTATTGATTATATTATTACAATAATGTGAGTAAATAATTATAATAAATTTTAAATGTAGTGAAAATAAAGGTATTTGGATGGCTCAGGATCCTCTGTTACACTTTCCTGTTACACATCTTAATAATTTAACGTAAATATTATTTTTTAAATTAATTTTTTTACCAATGCTATTCATTGGCATTCTACGTAATTTTAATATAATTTTTTTATTTTTTACATTAATCTTGTATTTTAATATATTTTTATAGTCTTTTTTGATTTTTTAATCTTAATAAATTAAAATAAATATACCCTAAACCAAAATAGGTGAACCCTTAGTTTAAAAATTTATTATAATGCTAATTAATATTGTTGGTGAAAAGATTAAAATAAAAAATAATATTTACGTTGAATTATTAAGATGTGTAACAGGAAAGTGTAACAGAGGACTCTGAGCCTATTTGGATGTGAAAATTTTATGAGATAAAAGTAATGTTTTCCTGAAAATAAATCAAAGTAAACAGACATAAATATAGAAACGGTCAAGAACCTTGATTATAAAAAACTCTCCCTCCTCTCATTTTCTCTCTTCCTCTCAACCTACCCTCGATCTTTTCTAATATTCTTCCCCCATCTCCCTCGCTTCCATGGGAGATGGGGAAAATCGATTTATTTTCTATAATCTTTTATTTAGCTTGTTTTTATCTTCCATGACGGGAGTTTTCTATTTTCTCACAGTCAGATATATCGTCTCTCCGAATAAACGGGAGTTTCTTCCCCATATAAATAAATGGGTATTTTATTATTATCAAGTGAAGATTTAGTCGATTTGTGGCTTTCATCGGAAGATTAGTGGCAGATTTGATATCAAATTCATACTTCGATGCATGATTTGTCCAGCGCGATGACGGTTTTTTCTTCTACTAGTTAGATCTGTACGAATTACTACTTGTTTAGATCTGTATATGTTTGATTTAGTTTATTTTCAAGCTGTTTGCATCTGATTATTATCATATCTCGTTTTATCACCGATTATCCCTTGAGTAATGAAATGTGACATTTATTACAAAAAAATAATAATAATAACACTGATTATAAAAGATTTTATCTAATTTTTATCATATTTGAACCACCACAACAGTGTATCTTATCTAATAAAAACTTTTAATTAACTTATGGGTTTGTTAATAATAATTATTAAACTATTTTATCTTTTGGTGACAGTTGATAATTGTCACTAAAACACCACAAAAGAAACTCCTATAACAAAAGCAACTCCCATCTTCTTTCTTTCTTCCTGCAAATCTTCTCCTTCCTTTTTCTTTTCCTCCTAAGAAGTAAATAGCTTTCATCATCAATGGCGGATTTGATACCAAACTTGCCACCGTCATGTTAAAATCTCAAATCTGCCGCGGCCGTCCCTAGACATTCCGTCAGTCCAGGATCGTTATTACATAAACAAGAGCCTTGTCCAATAATATAAATTTAAACCCTTTTTATAATACAAATTTGGTGTTACTGAATGAATAAAGTTTGATCTCTCCATTGGTTCATCCGTTGGACGCTGTTGTTTTGAAATAAACTTCAATTTTCTACTTCGAACTCATACCGATTGTTGGAATTTTTTTTTTTAATTACTAATTTTTTTGTAGCCATTCAATTAGTAATTTGTTGGAATCAATTATTGAGACATTTCAAGGGATACTTTTGGTATATGCGTATTCTAATTTGTTACAATTGTAAGTTATAATACGTGCTTCTATAATTAATTTGCATTTGTATGCCTATCTTTAGGCAAAAAAATACTAACACGTCAAGAAATTGTTAAAAAAAAAAAAAAAAAACCAAGAAATAATGAAATACTATCAGTAATTACATCCATGATTAGAGATGATCGTACCTAACCAAATAACAAGATTAATTGCTAATTAAAAAAAGACTAATTTAATTATTGCAATCGTGGTTGAACAAAGACCATCGAAGATGGCACTAATTGGAAGCTAATTAATAACGTTTTTCTCGAGATCGAACTTTACATAAAGTTAAATAAGAGATTAGTGGGGGGACAAAACTAATAAAATTTAGGAGGATTATAGAATATTAAACAACGTGATAATATGCTCATTCTTAATTATTGATTAACGAGTAAAGAAAACCGACCGTTCATATACTTTGCATTTATATCATTTTTATTTGTTTTGGTATTGTTCTTCTCCATCGGCCTAAATTGCCCTAAAGTTTTGGTCCCTCCCTCCCATTTTGCGCAAAAAATGTGTGTCACATATTTATATTTATATATAGTCCTTAATATTATTCCCCAATATTGTATATATTCGTTATTTGCTTCCACACTAGGCGTTGTCTACTAATGTGAGTTGGCTAATAATTGACCCTAGATTAGGTATCATCATCATGTGGTTTAATAAAAAGAAAATATCTAGCTAGTGACAACGAAAAAACAAGATACGATATAAATGAGTTAGGTCGAGGAATCGCCAGTTAAATGTGTCAACATGGATAACGTGAACAATTAAACGAGTAAAGTTGAAGTTGGAAAACGCGAATCATCTGCCAATTCAAACACAATGTAAACGAGTTATAATTAAATTTTGACGGGTTTGCAAATTAGGGTTTTCTTTTTATCATGGTATATATGCATGAAAATCTCCATGTTGCGGTTACGTTTAAATTGTGTTTTATATTTGTGTAACGCGATTTAAAAGGATTTCGTGCAAGATTAAACTGTAATAAGATTATATAATAAACTAATTAATAAAATAAGTTTACGTATTATTATAAAAATAATATAATAATACACCGTCTAATAATATGTTTGAAGTGACATTAGAGTCAAAAGCTCATTTAATTTGGCATTTAAAAAGTCGTATATGTATATTTTGTGAAGGAGAGAGATGTCTGCCTGCTACCACATGATTCTCCTTTTTCCCATGGGTCTAACGGGATTAAAAACAAGTTTCGCATTCTTCTTTCCCTTTTTTTCATTTTTTTTTTTTTTGGTGCATATTTAAGGCATATTCGTTAGACGGTTTTAAGGGATGTTTTGGAAAACAAATTTTTAAAATTATAATTTTTAAAAAACAAGCAAACAAACAGGTTTTAGAAAACTATGTTTAATAAAAGAATTCCGATAAAATGTTTTTTCAAAATCTTGTTTGGTAAAGTTGTGGACAGAAACCAAGATTTCTCCTCAAGATTCGACTTTACAGAAAAATAATTTTTCGTGTTAAGAAAAATTATGTTTGAAATAAATTTTTGGGGAAAAAAAAAAACTTTTGAACATGTGCTAAACGAGATTTGAGCTTTAAAAATAGTTATTGAAGCCTATAAAACTGTGCCCTTAACTATTTGGGGGATAGGCCACCTTGATATTGGAGTTTGATTTGTACCCCTGCCAAATTATTTAAAAAAATTGTTCGAACTGGCAAAACATTGTAGGGAATTCTATGTAAAATTTGTAATAGTTAAATTGTTGGAAAAAGAAAAAAGAAAAAAGAAAAAAGAAAAAAAAACTATTTGAAATAAGTTTATTACCACTTTTATCAGTAAAAAGATAAATGCAAACTTTAGGGCACTTTTTATATATACTCAAAAAAGCTTAGCAAGTTTAAAGAGTGCTATTGATAGTTCTTCAAAATCTTGAGACACATTTGGTAATTTCATGTAAATTGAAGGGAAATAAATGTAATTCAACCAACTATTTATTTAGACGCAAATATGCACCACACCCGTCCATTTCCGTTCGCTGTCACAATAAAGTTTTCTGAATTTTCGTTCATCAATAAAGTTGCCTAAAAATTAGTAATTAATTGTTCTTTTATTAAAAAAAACAAATTACTCCTTAGAGAAGGGAAAGTTTGGCTCAAAATTTCTTAATTTCAAGTTAAGAAATTATATATATATATATATATATAATTACGGTCCAGTTGAGGAACCATTCATCCATTAGGTTTGGCCTTTGATACATTACTGATGCAATTATATACGTAATTGCATAGGGAGAATCCAAATTAAGCGTAATTATGGGTTAACTAAAATTGAAAATTATGGCAACGACCTAATGATCAGCTAACTATAGTTGACCTATGAATAAAATATATACATGTGGACATTGAAATTTGAATAAAAAACATAATATGAGAAATGAGAATACGTACATCTTAATATGTCAAGACTAATTTAATTATATATATATATATATATATGTGTGTGTATACTAGATGGGAACACCATGCGACACGGTGAATGCTCAAAAATATTATAATGTGACAACAAAAAGTATATTAAAAAAATAAAAATTATAAGAGTAATCAATTTTTGATTGTAAATACAGAGTTAAAAAGAAGAAATATATGTCAAATATAATACAAATACTTGAAATATTTTCTCAAATATATAGAATTGGCGTGCCTACTCTATTTGCTTCCTTTTTCCTCGCCTCTTGTCAACTTCTTATTCTGATGATGATGAGGTGAATTTAAAGACATATTTCATAGATTTGGATAGAGAAACATTGTTTTTCATTGGAGTAGAACATGCACAAACTTGCAAATTCGAAGAAGAGATTGAGAAAAATATATTCTAAATGGAAGTATATATATTACGAAAAGTTGCCCAGTTAACGTGACTTGGACATGCACACAAGGATTCTAAACAAGAAGAAAGTTATTTTTGATCTTAATGGATTGAAGATATATATATATGTATATATATATATATAGAGAGAGAGAGAGAGATTGTAAAGTGTCTATTCATTCTCTTGTGTGAATTACCAAAAGTCTTCAAATAATTAATCATTTACTAATTGCAAATTAAATAAAAGAAGTTGATGTGAACAAAGTAAATAATCATCATATAAGCAAGAATCTTTTTGAAACTTAATAGTACATGAAAAGTCATAAAATTAAAAAGAGATTAGTGGATAACAATAATAAAGAGTACAGAAAATAAAAATAAATTTAAATGAACTAATATTATATTTCACTCACTCTTACATATACAGAAACATGCATCACATAAAAAGTCATTTATTTATAATAATGTATTTATTAGTAATAAAATAAACTATGTATCAATATAAACGTTCGATATTTTACATACATTTCTAACCCAAAATTTATATTAAGTTATATACATATTAATAGAAAAGATATATGCATATATATATATATGTATATATATATATATTTACGATTATTAATATTTTTTTGACGAACATGATTATTTATACATATAGATGATCCTTATATAATACGAAGTTAATCTAATATAGAAATTGAAAAAATAAATTAAGAAGTTAGTAAAGACAAAGAAAAATATTATTTAATTAAAAAAGAGAAAATAAAATTTATGCATTCAATAAATTTAAATATTAATCTTACGTGGTATTCATATGAATGGTTAAATTAAAAATCTAATATAGACATAAAAAAGCAAAAATATTTATTAAATTATTTGTCAATGTGGCCGCCATGTCAACTTTAACATTATTAATTATATGCTAAATGTGGCAGTCACATGGCACCCTCATATAATAGATATGTTACTTTCTATTATATAGGGTAGATATATAAATATATATATATAAATATATATATATATAAATATATATAATTCCACTTACCAATTGGCTTGATTTCTTGTGCGTGTATACATGTTTCCTACCTAATTTAATCATGATAAATTTTCGTTGACATAAATTTTTTTACAAAAACTCCAGAAAAAGAGAGATCATTAAGGGCATGTTCTTTTTTATGTGTTTGAAAACAGTTTTGAAAATTGAATTTTGGAAAATAATTTTATAATGTAAAAACTATATTAGAAATGTAAAAATGTATAGTTGAATAGTAAAAAGTTGTATTAGAAATGATGAAAATTGATTATAATATATTAAATTTACTGTTGAAACGAAAATGAAAACGTAAAGAATAGGAATATCTCATGTCTCGAAAATTTATACTCCTTCGTACCCTTAATCGCTAATATAATGGTATTTGTAGTATATAATTAACTCATATTCGAAAAATAAAAGCGTAATCTGAAAAAGTAAAGCCAAATAATTTATTTTATGTGTACAACATTACAACCCGTAGAAAGTTGCAATTTTGATCAACATAATTGTTTATATGGAACAAAGAGAGTATTCCTACTGTCATTACCTTGCATGCTCTATTGTTGATCATTAAATTCACAAATTAAAGCATACTCTTTATGTTTTATTGAAAATATTAACAAATAAGAATTTTCAGATGTACTAGCACTAGCAATGCATCTTTGATGCAGTCATCTATTCTCCCGAGGGCTTACCATTGTCGCGGCATAAAAGGTCTACTAATTCTTTTATTCCAGTTAGTAAGAGCGATCTTGAACTATAACCATTCATCAACAGATGCCGCTTCCCATATTCGTCCAACCAGGGTCCGAAGTCTCGGCCTTATAATACTCTAAAAACAGTATTATAAACATGATTTTCTTAATCGACAAAAAGTTTTAGACACCAATCTAAAATAAAATGATTTAAAAAATTACACTATTTCAACGATAGAGTACAAAGCTAGTAGTAGTACACAACAAAAGAATGGTTAATTAACTACATGGGAGCAGTTTGAGTTTCAAAGACATAATCATCGTTCGATTAATTAAGTGTCATTAATAGACGGCTATCATAATTATCTTTTTTCTTAAATAAATTTTTAAAAAATAGTTAATTAATCAACTATATATAGTCTAATCATGATTCATGATGACGTGAAAGAAATGCAAATTAATCTTAATTAATTTGCTTAAATCTTAAGCAAGTGCCTGCCGAACACGAAATCGGATTAACTAAACTAAATTAATTAATTAGTAGTTGATTAGTGGAAATCCATGATTAATTAATTTAACATTTTTTTCGGTGAATTTATAAAAAAATATGTATACGTTGCTGCAGCTAAGGAAGCAAAGATTAAACGGCTAGCCATGTCGCGTTTTCGTAGATCATCACTTAAAATATACGATTAGTCACTAATGACGTTATCCATTCGTGTGCATTAAAAATAATATAATATTAATAATTAACCTAAAGACCCGCTAAATCACCTAACTCTTGTCTAGTTCATACTTTTCCATACTAAACCACACATTTTTTCCTGGCCCAATTTGCTTTACTTATTCCATGGATTTTTTTTCCAAACTTTCGGCCAATAGGATTTAATATCTTGACCTACCCCTAAGAAAACTATGCACAAATTATATATATTTGAACAAATCCCACAAAAATTTAATATGGGTTTAATTCATTCGTGAAAGTATTGCAAGAAACTAGTTCTGATAACAGTGGCGCAATTAGGAATAACCGGGCGAAAGGTCTACATTAGCTAGCGCTGTTGTTTTTTTTTTTTTTTGGGTGTAATCGCGAACAAAATCGAAACCCTAGCCGGAAAAAGAATTAATGTTAATACTAAAGAAAAATTAGACCCCCTCTGGACCCTCCAGCTTCGCCTATGCTGATAAGTATGAAATCGTGACCAGGCACTTATATTTATTTTAGTAATTAAATTACGCATTCGTTGTGATTATTTTTCTAAACCTAATCTTAATTAAACCATTCTATGCCACAAGATAGATAATTAAGGAATATTGCACATGTCTTTTAGCGGGACCAAAACGCAAAGCTCCACAACATGAAACCTAAAAACTTTGAATGATTAATTAATTAGGTTTGAAAAAGCAGAGTTCTCCTTTTATTTTTAGTTGGTTCTGACTTTTCAGTCTACTATTCTGTATATTGTTTTTAATAGGATTTTTTTTTCTTCTTTGCTTACATTTTAAGCATTGAACTAAAAAGAGTAATACATATCTTGTTATTAAGGAATATCCGATGATCCTATATGCCTAAGACTTGTCCGAATCTCAGCCTCACAAAAGCTCTAAAGAGAGAGAGTTTTGTAGTTTTGAGTTTTGACCGTAATTATTGAAAAATTAGTAAGTACATGAAATGTATTTTAGAAATAGTACAACTAATCAATTATAAATCAATAATTTTGATTTTTGTTAATTCATGAACCTACATGTACTTTTGTTTTTTTTTATTTATTTAAAATAACATCATCTTTCCTAAATGTATTTAACTGCACAATCATGCGCATAGAAGATTATCGCTTATTTTTACCAAACTCTATTTTTTTTGGAGTACACTTGGAAGGATGTGAGTGAATTGGAGGATCAACACGTGCACATTAGATTGCGACAACCTTAAATTCAATCCAATCTAATCAATCAGTCAAGACGGTTTTGGTCTACACTCCAACTATTCCATCTTTGACCCTGATTCATTATTCTACGTATTCTCTAAGATGTGCACATGCACCAATTCTAAGTTGACACCTAGTACGCATAGCAAACGGATATATATGATGAGTACGTTGATTACGAAAGATTTCGATGTTAAACTCAGTAAAAAGCTATAAGTTGAAAGTTATATATAGAGATTTGAGTAGTGTAATTATGCTGTTTTAACATTTAGGGAATGTTTGGTTCGTGTGTTTAGGAATGAAAAAATAAAATTCTAGAAAATATGATTATTTGATTGATAGGTTTGAAAATGATAAACTAATAATAAAATTCAAATAATTAGTAAATCAGTCAAACCCACGAGAATATGTTTTATTCACATTTCAACTTATTATTAAACTCATATCCATTCTCATTTCTTGATTCAAACCGCACGCCCCTTTATAGTTATTGATTGTAAGATGGTATTGAAGATTTTGAATTCTAGTTACGTAGAAGAAGCGTGCATGCGTTCATCGTTAATTACAAAGGAGAGAATCGATAGCATTTGATTACGAGAGAGTAATATCAGTTTCACAGAGAATTAAGAGAAAGATCGCATGTTCAAGTTAGTTTAAATGTATGCGTCCTCATTTATTGATTCTGGCCAATAATTGCACCTTGTTAATTTCCTTTCCCGCCGAAAACTTGCAATTGTGAAATGAAATTAGGTTTTAAAAGAGTTCATAACATACACGTTAAATAATGATTAATTAGTGAAATAACAAAGTAATGTGACATAAAAGAAAAAAAAAAATACAATTATCGCTTATAAAAAAATAAATATAATGTCACACGTTACATATATCATGAGTACTTAATACCTATAGGAATAAGATCCTAAATAGGAAAATCGTTTTTGTATAATAGTCCACCCATCGTTTTGACCATACCCCAATTTTAAAATTTAGGTTTGACAATATCAAACCCGGACATTAATTATGTACATACGTTAACGTTAGAGATTAACATTTGGATATATATTACTGATTTTGTCCCATTTAAAAAGTTCTATTTATAATATTAAAATAATTGAGTGAAAGAAACGCGAAAAAGGCGACGAAAGAAAATTAGAAAAGCCAGCACGTAATACAAACAACAAAATAAATGGGGCCCACAAAAAGATAAAAAGAAATAAATAAGAATGCAATGAATGAGGGGCGAAAAGATAAATAAAAAAAAGAGAGGAAGAAATGGCGGGAGTAACGTGGCAGCTAACGGTGACGCCGTTACACGAAAGCAAAAAAATTCCGCCTAACTTCTAAACACTTCTCTTGCTTTTGAGTCCACGTGTTAGCACGTGTCCAACACAACACTCTACCGACGTAATGTTTTTAACACGCGTTAAAAATGCACCTCACCTTTTATCTCTTTCGTTATTATTATTTATTAAAATAATAATAATAATAATTTGGTGGCCTTTCGTTGTTTATTTCACTTCAGTCACGAAATCAAGTACTTTGGTTATTTTCGATGATAATTATGCAATGTCCTCTCAGTTTCAATGAGTCACATTAGTGTACTTTCAATTCATTTCTCAACTGTTTCATTCTGTTCATTCATTAATGTTTGGGTATAATCTTGAAAGTTTTGCCATTTTCTAACACTTTTTTTCGGTTATCTTCTAGTTGAATAGATTAACGTGTTATTTACAATTCACCGATCTACACTAATACTACACATTTTGAAAGTTGAATGTCTTTGCCATTAATATGGAAGGAGTATCATCATTGTCATCATGACAGAGTTAAATAGGGGATTTGAACTTGTATTATATACATTCACTATGAATGTTATTCTATCTGTCTTAATAAAATAATTTTTTTCTTTGCGATATAACAGACCAGTGTCATCATCGCAATAAAAAGTTGAGTTAAACAGAGAATTTGAACTAGTATTATACACACACACACACACATGGTATCACATTGAATGCTATTCTATCCGTCATAATAAAATATATTTGTTTCTTACGTTATAACAACCCGGTATCATCATCGGTGATAAAGTTGAGTTGAATAGAGAATTCGCATTGAATGCTATTCTATCCTTCTTAATAAAATAATTTTGTTTAAAACGGTAAGTTGTGACTAATTTATAATTCTAGACTGTAACTCTCACACTAAAATATAATGAATATTTACTTTTGTTGACAAGTTTGAAATAAAAATTTCAACTCAATAGTGATGAATGTACAAAGTGAAATCTAAAACGTATAATAATCATTACTCTAGTGATTCGTAATGTAAAATAATACAAAAAAAAGTAACATTCTTTTCAAGTTAACGTTATATTCAAGTTTCGCACACATGAAAAAGAAAAAAAATGCTAAAAAACACAGAATGAAGTGACTAGAATCAACCTCGTATGTTCCGTGATTATTATAATTTCACTTTTTTCTCTTTTCACAGCAGCACAGCAAAGCGTTGGTGGGATCTTCTCATCCACCATCATCTCTCCATTCAAACAAAATTCCAAAGCAATCAAAAACTAATCTTCTAGAAATCACGTGAGCTTTAGGCACGTGGCTTTGGGATCTGTCTTTTTTTTAATTTTAATTTAATTTTAAAAAAATTAATTTTTACTCTTTTTTTTTTTCTCCGTAACTTAATTTTAAATAATTAAATTTTGGAAAGGGTTCATGCACCTGGCGCTCGGCTAGGGCAGCGGATAAGGTCGGCCGCTTGATAATGCCGAATTTCTTTAGTACGTGTCGATTTCCAATCGGCGATCAACTCCCGGCGGGACCCATTTCTCAGACTTTCAGAAAAAGACGACCGTACTTATCTCTCAGATTCACTGCCCTCTTCCAATATAAATAACCGCCGTATCCCCCACCTTCCAAAGGATTGAAAAAAATTAAATCTTTTCCCGTTCCTTTAAATCTTCATCTATTCTCTTCCTTCCCCTGTTCTTCTCAGATTCATATTTCAGAGCAGTTTTTTTTTTTAAATTTATTTATTGAAAGGAAAGAAGGAAAAGAAAAAAGATGGGTATTCAAGAAACCGACCCGCTTTCACAGCTGAGCTTGCCGCCGGGGTTTAGGTTCTTTCCGACCGACGAGGAGCTTCTGGTGCAGTACCTTTGTAGAAAAGTCGCCGGCCATCATTTCAGTCTTCAAATCATTGCTGAGATTGATCTTTACAAGTTTGATCCATGGATCCTTCCTAGTAAGTTTTAATTCAGCTATGAATTCATTTCCATTTTTTCCTTAATTTTTGGGTTTTAGGTTCTAATTTGGGATATTTGTACAGGTAAAGCAATATTTGGTGAGAAAGAATGGTACTTTTTTAGCCCGAGGGACCGGAAGTACCCGAACGGATCGAGGCCGAATAGAGTGGCCGGCTCCGGCTACTGGAAAGCCACCGGAACTGATAAAATCATCACCACTGAAGGACGTAAAGTTGGGATTAAGAAAGCCCTGGTTTTCTACATCGGAAAAGCTCCAAAAGGAACCAAAACCAATTGGATCATGCATGAGTACAGACTCTCCGACCCTCAACGCAAAAGCGGCACTTCAAGGGTAATTTCCGATACTTTTTCAAAATCCCAGTTGAATTTTCCATTTTTATGTTCCAAAGAATTAATCTTTTTAACAATCTGCAGTTGGATGATTGGGTCCTTTGCCGAATTTACAAGAAGAATTCGAGTGGTGGGGCGAAACCCGTTTCGGGTATGATGCAACCCAACGAGCACAGCCATGGTTCGTCGTCATCGTCATCTTCTCAGTTTGATGACGTCCTCGATTCCCTGCCGGACATTAACGACCGTTGCTTCGCCTTACCAAGAATGAACTCAATCAAGAATAATAACAACATTCATCAAGATGAGCCGAAGATCAATCTTCAGACCTTGGGTTCGGGGAGTTTCGATTGGGCGACTCTAGCCGGGTTGACCACCCTGCCGGAGCTGGGTCCGAGCAGTCAAGTTCCGGGTCACGGACATCTCAACAGCATAAACACCAACGTTAACGGCAGCAACAACACCAATAATACTAACGTGAACAGCACTCAAAATGACGTTTATATCCCTGCGTTTCCCCGTCACATGGAAGAGGAAGTGCAAAGTGGGCTCAAGAGTAACCGGGTCGAGAATTTGGGTTTCTTTCAGCAGCATCACCACCACCACCAAAGCTCCAACAACAACGCATTTACACAGAGCTTTCACGATTCGGTTGACCCATTCGGGATCCGGTACCCGACCCAAACGGGAAACATGGTCGGGTTCAGGCCGTGAATATTGAAAATATAAAAGGGCAGTTTGTAAGGGAAAAAAAAAAAAAGGAAAGAAAGGGAGGGGTTTCATTTGAGTCATCGTAGAAGAAGACTGTTATTTATTTGGGGTGAACTTTGTAAATAAATGGTATTCTTTGGGCGAGAAGAAGGGTTTGACTTTGAAATGAAAACGCAGCTGGGGGCGGTTTTATTCATTGGTGGGGATGCGTTTTGGATTAGTTTACCTGTTATTATAAATTTAGTACCCCCATTTTGTAGTAATTTCTAGGTTTCCAGATTCAATTAATGTCCGAAATAGTACAGTTTACCTAGAACGAATGTATTTTTCAGCTCAAAAATGGAGCATTTAATCAATAGTATATTTTAGTAGATTATGTACAAAGTATACTTTTTTTGCCATTATTGTTTGTGCTTTGTACTTGGTTCAAAACGTTGGATTTCCATTGTCCTCATAATGATAAAATGGTGTGTTGTTTCTGGCCGCGCTGTTTTTTCTGTCTGTACTCGAATCACATATTATCATATTATTATGGACGTGTAATGTGAAAAATTAAAAATTAAACTCTCTCTGTCGGGTTAGAAACTAATTGGACGAAGGGAATAATATCTATTTAACTTCCAATTCATTTTGAAATAGAGAAAGTTTTGGATTTGGTAAAGACAATTAGGAATAGTCACAAGTAAACAAGTCCTTAATGCTGCAAATTTTCAGAGCATTAACCCCGTCGAACTTTTAGTTAGTGTTAGAAATCGAATTATTCTATGAAATTTTGAGTTAATTGTACAGTATCAGCATGCAAATTTAGTAGTTTTGTTAAGAAAATCAAGTAAGGACGTGGTAATTATATCTTCTTCTTTTTTTTTTATGAAGAATTCTTTGAACTAAAACTAATATTAATTCATTCTCTCTTTCTAAACCCTAGAAACATCCACCATCTTTTTCTAATCTTCACTTTATCTACAATCTTCTATTCAGTTTCTTTTTTATTCCGTTCTTTTTGTGCTTGAATTGGGGAAAATTTGGTTTCAAGGAAAAAATATTTTTTTGAGTGAATTTCTTTTGGGAATTTGTGTAGGAAATAGAAGAAAATATGTAATGATTATGTTATTTTTTAAATTTATGTGAGTGTAGATTTAGAGGGAATTTTAAAATTTGAATTTAAAATTTTTAGTAAAAAATAAGGTTGTTTCTTTAGGTAAAATTTTGGATGAAAAAAGTGATGATTCTTGTAGAATGGGATGAAAAAGAACAGAGAAAGATCTAGGTTTATATAGACACTTTCATGAGGAAAAGGTTAGTGACACATCCGAAACCAAATCATACTTCAGTACAAGATCTTTCCAACGCGATCGAATTCTATATGGATGACTAGCTTTAACATAAGTGTATATGAACTGTTTGTATATTGATTATTATGATATCAAATTATTTACGGTTGTGTTTTGCGTAATAAAATATGATGTTTATTGTTAAAAAAAGAAAAACTAATATTTCATGCTTATTCATATTGTGACAAATTGATAATTTGAAAAGTACTTAACCCTATTCGCCAAGTCATGTTATATAAAACAAGTTTTTAATGTATTGGAAATGAAAATATTATAATATATCAAATTTACTATAAGAAGAGAAAAATAAAACCGAAACACAAACAAAAACGCTTAATACTTTGGTGAAAGAAAAGGTCAAAGAGGGGGTTGGATTAGGTAGGAGGAAAACAGTCCTGACATATTGGATATAGGGAATTATGCTAAGTTGCAAGAGAAGAGATGCCATAGTCAAATTCCATTCTTGAATCTTCGGTTCGTTGAAAAAGAATTGTCTGCCGCCGGAGAAGACGAAGACATTGTATCTGACTCAGTTCATAATTCTCATATCAGTAATTAAGATTGACTCACTAATACGCACGTGTTGAAGATGACCGACCGACGGACGGCGGCGTCGGCCAAAGTTTTTTCTTTTTGTATATTTCAATTCACACTCTCACTCTTTTGCCCTTTGCGGCTCCAGCTGTATTTATACGAGTATTTATTTGTTTGTTTGCCGCAACTTTCTGCGGCGGTCAGTGATTTTGTTTTTTATTTTCATTTTTAAAATTTTCTAATCTCCATGTAGCTAGTATTATTGTTTTAAATTAGATACACTTACGGATTTTTCGTTACCAATTTTTAAGAGAGGTTTTAGAAAATATGTTTTCGAAAATAGGTTTTCAAAAACATGTGAACGAACAAGAGTTTAAACTTGATTTTCAAGAACAATGAGGGATTATCAAGTTTGGGTGCAAAATAAGGAGAGTTTTTTTTTTGTCTCACGTTTGAGCGGCAAAGCGATGAGATCTTTTTTTCCGTCTCAAGTTTGTCTGGCCTTGTTTCTAAAGTCACAAGTGAAAAACCTGTTTTGAAAACTCGTTCTTAGAAAACAATTTTTAAATTGATGCCAAACAATGTTTGAGTTTTGAAATGATTTTTGAAAACAAAAAACACCCAAAACTAACCTGCAAAACTTGGTAACGAACAGACTCTCCTTAAAGTTTTTTTTTTTGTACTTTGAATTGCAATAAAAATCCTATTAAAATAAGACAGACTCACGATTATTTGCAAGTTTGGTTTTGTAACATTGAATAATGAAACACGATTAAGTTGTTAATGCTTCTATTTTGAAATCATGAACGAAGCTGTAAAAATAGGGTTTGAACTGTAACAATGTAGCGGTTCTCGATGTAAAAGCTTTCTGAACATCTACTGTAAATTTGATATTTGCATTCATCGTAAAATCAGTCATCGAACGAAACAAAGTGAACTTTTGAATGAAATGAATGAAGAGACACTTTTGGATAGGTTCAGTACTCACTGTTAGTCTGCCAGTACTTAGAAAAAGGTACACTTTTGTGAAATCCAACCTAACTAAAAGGTGGCATAAGACTATAATTAATTAATCAACAATTATCACTTACAAAACTTCATTTTTTTTAAGAATCCATTTACGTTGGAATGGGACCATTCTCTAGTCTTTTACTTTTACAGGACGAAAATATCAATTTTTACTCTTATCTTTCAATATTCAACACGAATATTTTTCCTCCTTAAGACTAGGGTTTAATTGGGTGAATAAATTAATTATAAAAAAAAGTGTGTTAACGTTGCTTTGGCGGCTCTTAAAGTTTGCCAGCTTTTGCACACCAAGATTCCCAGCAATTTCACCTTCGACAAATCAAAAACAAAATATTATTCTTAAAATTTTCTGGATAGAGACGAAGGTCGTGAAGAACTTGGTCTTCGTTTCTGGGTTTCGGATACTTGTTTTCTAAGAAAAAATCTTCTGGGCCCAATGTTTTCTAGATGGCCCAGTAAGACTCATGCCATTCTGCATAGGTGTATACTTAGTTGTCATATCGTATTATCTTCATTCCGATGAGATTAATTACTGTTGTTTATATATCATCAAATTGAGTGGGTGGTAACTGGGTCGTGTTTTGGATTAGTAGATCGCTTATAATGTATTAAGTTCAGTTTTGAGTTTAGTTTTGTGTAAAAAAAATTATCAAAAACTGTCTTTTAGAAGTGGCAACTGCATCATATTTTGAGTTGACAAATGTCTTATAACATATTATTATCGATTCAAATCTTTTTGTATAGTGTGATAGATTCCTGTGGTGAGGGATCTCATTCTCTCCTCTCTTATACACTGCTGCTGCCATTAGGGCAGAGCCTTAGTAGCTTTAATCCTTGTATTTTTCTTTTGTTTTTATATATTTTATTAAAAGAGTAATGTTTCCTAATAATAATATTATTAACATATTACAATTAAGAATTTTCTTTCTCGTTGACAAAAAAAAAGGTACTATTTCCTCCGTCTCATTCAAAGAGTCTACTTTGTATTACTACCTCTACTTTGGGAGGTTTACTACTTAAATAGAAACTGAAAGAGGAAGATGCTTTGTTAAACTAAGTTGTGTTCCTATCTAAACAAAACTATGTTCTCGAATTCAATTCAATTCAATTCAATACGAGTGTGATGGCACGATAAAATTCATTTACTCAATTTGATCTTTACATAGTCAGGTAAATGATGCTCGATTGTTGTTATTTTTTTCGTCCCTCTTTTTCTCAATCCTATCCAAACTCTAGAAATTCCACGCATGCAAAGTATAATATTAAAAATAAAAAATTTGTCACTGTTAAGTGGGAGCCAAGAAAAATAACCAATTGGAAACTGTAAACTCTTCCCTCCCCTTTCAATAGGGGCTCATGAGAAGATTGATGGGATTCATAAGGCATTTGTCATTGTGAAATGTGAAGGGGAAGGGGAGAGGGGTATTTTGGACATTTTGCTCTAGGGTTGGATCCACTTGGGTCTTCTATCATATCTATCAACTTTTTTATGGACTTAGAAAAGGCCCACCAAGGAAACTATTATGGGACTTTGTTTTGTTTGGGCAGATGAGAATGAGGAGGACAGGATAAGGTTGAGTTGCCCATAATCTTCTTGATCTAAACAAAGTAAGACAAGATCAGCATGATGTCACATTTTGGCCCATATATATCTAGGTTCCATGATGGAGCCGCAATCTTATCTTTCTATCCCTTATGTTATATTTTATTACTTCCACCGAAGAGTAACATTTAAAATTGTATTTTGTGACACGTAAACAAATGTATTTTTGAACCCTTGTATTATGGGATAGAAGAACTAAGAGTCATGTGTTAAAACATGTTTTTTTCCCAATCAAAGACTCTTGTTTTAGTTTTTCTTTACTATTCATGCCCTAAGTAATATACTTCTTCCATTCAATATACAAGAAGTGTTCATTTTGGAGTTGTACCTTATGATTCATAAATAGTTATACCACTAGAGTTTTCTAATGAAACTAAATGAGTTCACATTTAAAAAGTAAGAAATATAAGTAGAGAAAATTGTGACTAATTAGTTATTTTAGTTATTGTATTCGGTTACCGAAGCAAACGAGGATGCCCTAATTAATATTTTAATCCTTATGTTTCTATCAAACTTGTATACATATCTCGTACTATCAAATATATATCACTCAATCACCTCATCCGACAATCGCTGTTCTTGGTTGCTTCATGCATGAACTTGCAAAAACATGTGTCAATCGAGAGTTTGTAATCTATATTGTTTGAGTAATTTTTTTCATATAAAACGCGGATTTAAAATGTCAAAATGTATAGTTGAATAGTAAAAATTTGTGTTGAAAATGATGAAAGAATATTATACTACAACACGTTAAATTTACTGTATAAACCAGAATCAACGAAACCCTAAATTCATGCATGCACCTTTCTTTAATAAGTTCCTTTGATTTATACATTCTTTACTGCATCTATGATTCTATTCACTAACAAGGGGTTAATTACATTTATCGCCCTTAAAAAGTTTAAAGAAATTACAAATACTCCATTGAGATTTCTAAATATATATCACCAATAACCCTTAACCCTTCAAATTATCAAAATCTCTTAAAATTTATGTGCATTTTTTTTATTCATAAGATATTGTTGATAATTTGACCAAACCTCAAAAGAGATGAATGTAATTAGTTAATCCTTCAACAAAATTCTCTTGAGTTTAGGACTTGTATTCTTACTATTTATTTAAACCTTTTTTTTTTTTTGGAAATAATAAGGGGGTGACAGTCAACTCTGATACCAATTATCATAGGTTGAGAATCAATACATCTCAAAAATAAATTTATAGAGATTAAGTATAATAAAAAGGTCATACTATACACTCTCCCGTTATACAGTCTATATTCATACGATGCGTGCATGATAAACAACCATGTTCGTTACCAAGTTTTCAAAGTACGTTTTCACAGTTTTAAATACACTTTTTACTCTAAAAATAATTTCAAAATCTATATTCGAAACTATTCAAAATGAACAGTATTTAAAAAATGCTACAATCGTTTTCATGGGAAGAGCATCTTTTGATATCTAATCTCCAAAAAACAAATAAATAATTTTTTTTTTTTTGAAGGGACAGTTAAAAAATTTTAAAAAAAGGTCGTTGGTTTTTACTAAAACTGGATAAACAAGGAGATCCATGCATGCGGATCAAGTTGTAAAAGTAATCAACCTTAATTTTTTATCAAACAAAAGCATCTCACTTTATCAATTATCGTCATCACACTCTACTAATTAAACCCTCCACTAATTAATACTAAAACTTAAACAAACCCATCAATCAACAAGGTTTAACTTAATCTCTCGACACGTATAGAATATAATCTATATACGTTTAAAATATCTTATTATCCTTGATAGTTTCGTAACTCTTTTTATGTAACGAGTAATGATACCTGTAACACTAAATTTAACGCATCATTTTTTAAAATTTAAAATAATATTTGATGAAAGTTTATTTTCGTTGACTATGAAAAGTAGCTATAAATTTAGTGTTACGAGTATGACTGATCGGGTATTAATCCTTGATTTACGGCTTGAAAATTCGGATCAATGTAGATGATGAAGCCTTTTGTCTGTTTATTAAGAAATGGAAAGTGATTTTGGGGGTGGGATTAGTGAAAGCAACTTTTATGCTTAGGCCATCTTCATATTTCTATATTTGGTAAAGCAATTCTTAGCCACCTAAAACCCTCTTGACTTGCAATTCTTAGCTCTTATAAATATTGTGGCTATCGTTAATTCTCTATTTCAGGTAATGAAATTAATTCTTTTTTTAAAAGATGGTACTATCTTCGTCCATTTCATCAGTAGAGCTCAGTTTTTGAAAATATAAAACTTATTATGAATTTCAAGGTACAACTTTTAAATAACTAATTCGTCACAATTGATTCAACTAATGTTCTTACATTTTTTAGTGTGAGTTGTGAGTAAATGATTTGAAAATAGACTCTTTTGACTAGGGGGTGGTAATTCGTGTCATGTTCGCGTTATTGGATTCGGGTTGACGGATTCCCGCGTTGACACCCCTCAACCCTAATCTTACCCATTTAATTATTTGTGTTATTTGTGTCGACCCATTTAATCTACGAACATTTCGTGTCGTGTCGGGTTCATGTCGTCTTTTCAGGTTGTAATATAAATTATTCGTGTTGGGTTCGGGTTCGCGGGTTTACGTGTCGATTTTCTCAATCCTAACTTGACCTGTTTAATTATTCGTGTTATTTGGATCAACCCATATAACCCGTGCGCCCTTCCAAGGCTCAATCTAACCCGTTTATATCATGTCAGGTTTTCTTGTCGTGTAAAGATATTGCCAACCTTACAATTCTAATGTTGGAACAAATTAAATTTTGAAAGTGAATTTTTCTAACGTAACGGGAGAAGGAAGTATATATTAGGGTTTGGGTGTACCGTATTCCGGGTTTGATATATTAGGGTTTGGGTGTACCGTATTCCGGGTTTGATGGTGGTGATGTTGGGTCGTATAGAGTATAGACAACCAAACATTAAGCGATAATTACGAATGCACCATGCACTTTTGTTTACGTATATTATACGGTAGATCCATGCACAGGTAAAACGGTGCGATCCATGTCCATTTCACAGGAAATTCAGGAATCCAGATTTTTTCTACATACGTATTTCTGATGTAATTGTGCCCTAAAACTATACGGTTGATTATACGTACGCGCATACATGATTCTTTATCTTTTAATACATATATGTTCATTCTGGGCCGTAGCTTGATTGATATCCATCTCTTACTCTTTGTCGATTGAGGAGTTGCATTTGATTAATTAACGCGAAGAAGTCTTCTATCTCACAGTTAGATATATGTGTTTTCGTCAATACTTTCTGTTTTAATATAACACGTAACATTTCGATCGTTAAATTTTATATACGTGCTTTTAATACTCTTTCGTCCTACTCAAAGATGCCACTTTAAAAAATGTACAATCTTATTAGGATGGTGAGGTACGACATATCAAAAATAAGTAGTTTAACACCATATTTTTCACTTATATCCTTACTTTATAAGTAAGGGATTAATTGTGAACCACATATTATTAGATTAATAAGAGTAGATATTGTAAACAAATTCAATGTGAACTCTTTTAATAAAACAATATTTTTATTTTTTTTAAAATTTTTAATTAAACTCCTTGATTGGGACAGAGGGATCGAGTATCAATTATTCTAATATAACAGTAATATTTTAACAGTTAAAATCGATACGTGTGTCGTACAATCGTTAGAACTTTTGTGTTCATTCTTTTTACGAATTGGATAATTAATTGGTGGATTATTCCTTTGGTTTAGGGTTTTCTGTAGTAGTACCATTTGGACTTATAACTTCCATTCCTATGACGTTTGCATACTTGTGTGTTTCTTGGTAAAATGGCTGCCCGCCGTTGATTAGCACTTTGTCGTTCTCAGATTCAATAAACACGTGGGATTATAAAACTTGATATTCTTTATAACAAAAGAAAAAATCAAAATCGATAGACACGAGCTAGTAAAGATACAAGTGATCGAATTGAAAAGGTTAATATTACACGTACTTTTGGCGTTCATATCAAAGTTAAAGTTTCAAACCTCACATTCGCCTCTCCTTTTTCATCTTCCACCGAAAAAAAAAAAAAAAAGAAAAAGTTTTAGGGTTTCTATGACAAGTAATCTCGAGTGATATATTAGAAATGTAAAAACGTGTAGCTAATTAGTATAAGTGTATACTGTAAACGACAAACGATTATAAATTATACAATTAAAAAGTAAAAATGAAATCAAAACGTGGGAGTTAAATTGGTACCTACAAGAAGTAATGGACGTGGGAACAACGTTAGGTTTTCTGCACATGATCAAATTCAAATAAAGCTAATTGCACTAAGCTAGTTCGTAGGTTTTTTGGTTGTAGTTCTACAATACGATGATGATGATATATATATATCTCTTTGTATATTTGTTGAACAGAACTGCGAAAAATTGTTGTGGCATACCAAACTAGTGATTTCGTAAAGAGTCGTGGATAATTTATGTATGTATAGCGCCTGCTATTTCGGTTTTGGTTTCAGTAATAATTTGATATATTATAATTGTTTTTCATCAATTTCAATACAACTTTTTATTATTCATATATACATTTTAAAATTTTCAATACACTTTTTACATTATAAAACTATTTTCCAAAAATATATTTTCAAAATCGTTTTCAAACCTATAAAAAAAGAACAGACCATATATATATAGAGATATTGTATTGCTGAACAAATTAACAGATTAATTTGAGGTGTTTGGGGGGGGGGGGGGGGGGGGTGTAGGGGGTCGAATATATCACACACATGCGAACGGGGTGTCATGCAATTGTGACTTTGCCTGAATTTGTTAGATGTTATGGAATTCTGCTTTTCTTGTGGCGTAATTCCTGGACTTGTCTTTTAAACTTTGTTTGCTATCACAAGTTTCATAACTGATCATGCCCCTCTACACCCACCCCCCACCCCACCCCCCAATATATAAATATTTACAAATTTTTTTTGACTGTTGAATTATAACGTATGTACTATGATAATAACTCTATCATATAGAGAAAGTAACGCGCTAATGACTTAAAATCTTAACGTGTCATGGGACATATAACCGATAAAAAAACAAAACATACAAGTTACCAAAAGGCTAGTAGGTGAGCTTGGAAGGAAACGCTCTAAGGGTAATTAGGTATCAAAAGTCAATTAGCTTTAAATAGCTAGTAATTAAGTGAAAATTAATTTAATTATGTATAAGTGACGTGGACCAAAACCCACGTGAACATTTGGTTAGGAATAAATCCATAATCTGATTAAATCCAGCTAGGCCTTGTCCTAATGTAATCCTATGTGGATATGTGCAACCATTAAATTAATTAATTATCTATATAATGAAGGAAAATATTATAGTTCATTTACAGACCATTCATTCCATAAATAACTGCTAATGATGCATTATCCATGCAATTGTATAACTCATTGCATAGGCCATTTTTCACTGAAAGAAAATCCCGTAAAAGGACTATAGTTTTAAATTAATTAAAAATATATATATAATGGATGGATATATACATATATGAAAAGGACTAGAAGCAATTAAGTAGGAGAAGCACATGGAGATTCTAAACTTTCCATCGTTGAAATATATATATATATATAAGACACATAAAAGAGAAAATTAGGTATTCCAATTTTTATTTTTGAGAAACCGATGTGTACCATGTTTTCACAAAGTTATTATATTAATTAATACAGGCATTGACTCCAAAATTAATTATATATGCACCCACATGCACATATATGGCTTAGCTTAGCTTAATTATAACCTCTCATCATCTTATGGCTATTCTAATTCGTTGCCTTTTCATACAATTTCCATGCAAAATTATATCATCTAAATAAACGGATTCTTAATTCTTTTTCTCACACTGCTATGTTATTTATAACGACTGTATATAGGCTGAAACTATAGTTCTATTAAAGAAATCGATCAATTATTGAATTTGACTTTGCATAAATTACTAATACAATTTTATACTCAATTGCATAAACAAATTTAATGACTGAATCATTCGTTGACGGGACTATAGTTCTTCTCCTATATGTTTATATAAATGCTAGGAAATGGACAAAAGTTTTTAAAGGAATTTGAGGGCACTAGAGAACAAAAAAGCATCTGGCTTTTGTCATATCGTAAGGGAGATTTTGACATATTAGATTGCAAAATTAAATAGTTCCACAACTCCCTCTTATGCCTCAAATGCCCCTCAGATATTTTTAGCCATTTATTTAAGTGTCCTTCTTCAATCTATTTCTTTCTCTTTCCTCCCCATCTTAATTCTTTTTTCCTATCCTTAAAACCGTTTTCATTTTTATTTTTGATAGTATACTTTTTGTCTTAAGAACAGTCGATCAAGTGGTTAGAGTTATGAGAATCTTTTATTAAAAAGGGAAAATTAAAGAATCATTGCATTAATTTTAGGCTTATTTACATTAGACCCCTACGTTATAAGTCATTTATTTTTTATTCCGTACAATACTAAAGTGAACACTTTACTCTCTTTAACCCTCATTCAAAGGGAGAAACTGAAATGACAAAAATAACCACGATTTTTTATCCGACGTCCAAAATTGCCCTTAATTAATGTGAAGTGATTAAGATAGATGCAATCCAAAGTCAGAGAGATAGAATTGGCTTTCTCTCCTGTTGATAGCAACTAATTGATTATGTAATGATCGATTATCTTGGGATTACGTACATTACCCTAAATCTTAGTCAATGAAACTATGCTAATTTCTCCCACACTGTTAAGTCCCTCTAAAAATATGTATAGTTTCTCATATATATATTCTTTCCGTGTCACTAAAAGCGTCCGCTGCTATACACTTTTTATGATACAAAATTAACTCGTACTTGTGATATAAGAGTATAAATCAAATTAAGGAAAATGATTTGCACCATGAATACTCTACTAAATTTACGAAAATGTTTCATTGAGGAGATATTTCTAACACATTATCCCTCTTAGATCCAATCTTTTTTCTTTGTTTTTTTTTTGACAAATATAACTTTAAAATTGTGATAGGGTGTGAAAGTAAAATTGACTGCGATGGAAAGGGAGGGTATAATTTTTGGTGGCTAGAAGCGAGCGATTACATGTGGTCAAGATTCATCAAGAAGATTGATAGCAACCACTCTTATAAATTACATTTTGACTATGATATTGTTGTGGTAAAAGTTACGAATAGTATCTAACGTATCTGATTATTCGACGGTGTATGTGTGCATATTGAAGTATTACGACTATTGTACAAACAACAAATATTGAAAATAAATATATATTAAATTTAGTCGCTACAAAATGAGTTTAAACTTGATATTTTTTATTTTATAATCGATAATTATAATATACTTGTCAGACTTTCAGGCGATCCGATATTAGATACTTAATAATTAAGAAAAATGGTGGGTTCGAATAAAAATAGGGTGGTGGGATTGCGAATGAGAAAAAATCAAATATGGGTTGTGGATTATAAACATGAAAATAGATTGTGTTATTGACTTATTGTAAGCCGCTCTGGTCTGGTGATAAGAAATGGACCGCCGGAATTGACAAAGTTGGGTCCCTATTGGTCGATCAGCAACCCAGCAATTGAACCCCACCCACACCCCCATATTCCACCCATCCCAGACCATGCATTTTTCTCAGGCATGGGAATTAAACGACAAACGAATATGTAATTGTATTAGTAATGCATTTTATAAAGTTAAGTTCATGATGCTCTTGACCGGGTTAATTTGTTCTAGCCTAAAAATATATACAAAATTCAAGGGAACAAAATTAAAAAATTCTTATGAAATTTTATAAGAGTACAAATACCTATACTAAGTTTTTAAAAATATCATACACACACACTCAGTAGCGAATCCAGAAACTAAGTTTTAAAATTTTTAAAGGGGTCCAATATACATATAAACTATTTATTTATAGTTAAATACATTGTATAAGAAATTTAATCGAAAACTATCACTAGTAATAAGGGTGCAAGAGAGGGTTGGAGGGGTCCCCCTGGCTCCGCCTCTGCAAGCACCTTTTGAATTTTTGTGGTTACCTAAAATACCCTTATGATTATTATTATTATTATTATTTATTTAAAAAAAACTAAAAGAATTTTGAAGATATTTGTGTGGGTTGGGACCAATATAGAAGACTAGTCATACAATTAATACCATATTTAAGGTAATGACAACTATCATCCACCCCTAACCCCAATCCTAATGCCATCATCATCGATCTTACTTGTTCTCTCTAATCAAATCAAACACTAATCATGATGATATGAATTGCAACGGTACCACCTGATCACTTTATATCCTGGCGATGACAATTATGTATCTCTCTATATTCAATGACCAAATATACATGAATCACAGTCATTTTCAATGACCAAATATTATATACTAAACATTCAGTGCATGTATATAAAAATAGTTATGTCTTATGTGCCCCGAGATTTGAAATTCAAATGAATAATACTTCGATTGACTAAGCTATAGTGGTCCGATGTAGTAATAGCGGTAAAATCTGTTTAATTTACTGTTAATGATGATGAGATGTGTAGTGGTTATTAATCATATTAACAAAAATGATGTAAAAGCATCCGTAAACTTATCAAAAACCCTTTTTTTTTTTTAAATGTTGCGTTTTTTTTTCATGCTTTGCCTTGTGGGGCCCACTACCACTTCGAAGGACACGTGTCTTTCCCTCTCCCGGCTTGAGAATCACGCGTGTCGGTTAACGAAAGAGCCTGATTTTCAGTTTCACAAGCCCAAAAACGACGTCACATTCGGCCGGAATCACCTACTTTCTCCCCCCGAAAAAACGCGACCTTTACTGGCCCTTGATTTCACCGTCATGACGCGGTGCGATCCCATTGATCCGTCGCGAAACCGATTGTAGCAAAAAAAATTCAATTTTTTTAAAGCACTATATAACCGCCAGCAGTGTGGTCCGTACTAGTATAAAAATCGCCACTTTGCCCAGTTTGCCCTGCTCAAAAATCAAAACAAAAAAGATATTTTTCTGTGGAATTTTTTCACATTATTTTTATTTTCATTTTCCGATCGCTTTTGTACCTCTTTGATAACCCATGCTCTTGTTCTTTGAGATTTCCTCTCCCTTTTTCTCAACTCTCCACCTCTTTTTCTCCGATTGATTGATTTCGCCGATCGATCGGCCGATCAAATGGAGAGCACCGATTCTTCCACCGGCTCACAGCAGCCGCAGCTGCCGCCGGGGTTCCGCTTCCACCCCACCGACGAAGAACTCGTGGTTCACTACCTTAAAAAGAAGGCCGCCTCCGCGCCGCTCCCCGTTTCCATAATCGCCGAGGTTGACCTTTACAAATTCGACCCTTGGGAACTCCCAGGTGATTTTCCTTTTTTTTTTCATTTCCAATTAACCATTTTCATTTTTTTTTTTTTTCCATTTCCAATTAACCCTTTTCTTATCATGTCATATAAACACAGATAAACCTAAAAATATTGGATTTTTAACTTCTTTTTTTCTGTGGTGTAGCTAAGGCAACGTTTGGCGAGCAAGAATGGTACTTTTTCAGCCCGAGGGACAGGAAGTACCCGAACGGGGCGAGGCCTAATCGGGCGGCCACGTCTGGTTATTGGAAGGCGACGGGTACGGACAAGCCGGTGCTTACGTCAGAAGGGACACAGAAAGTTGGGGTGAAGAAGGCGCTGGTTTTCTACGGAGGAAAGCCGCCGAAAGGGATCAAAACCAATTGGATCATGCACGAATATAGGCTTACGGATAATAAAACTATCAATAAACCTCCTGGCTGTGACATAGCCAACAGAAAGGGCTCCCTCAGGGTAAATTTTTACATTTTTTTTTTTTTTTTTTTACATTTTCTCCAAAGGATCTTTTTGGTAATATATATTATGTACAGTTTTATTAGTCTTTTCTTGATGTTCATTTCCTAGGATGACTGTGACTAAAAAAGTTTCGTCACGATAATTTGTTTTGTCTTTTTAATTTAATTAACTGTGTCACGCACAGCTCGATGACTGGGTTTTATGCCGGATTTACAAGAAGAACAACACGCCGAGACCAATGGATCACGACAGGGATGATTTAAACGATGTGATTCCGTCGATTCCACCGTCCATCCCTTTGTCCCATCATCATCAACAACACAAGCTTCAGCAGGGGTTTAAAGCTTCGAATTTCGGCGCATTGCTCGAGAACGAACAGCACATGTTCGAAGGAATGATGGGCAGCGACGAGAATTCGCTGTCGCAGCTAACTTCCTCCAGCTCGAAATCGCAGCAGCAGCTCCCCTTGGGGGGTACTAATTCCGGCGGGGTCCTGGGGTCCTCGAAGCGAACTCTCCCTTCCTTGTACTGGAACGACGAGGGGGCCGCGAATTCTCCCTCCACGAAGAGGTTCCTCTCCGACCACCATGGCGGGGGTGGAGACGGTAATTTGACCAGGCAGGCAACTAATCACGACGACAACACCTCCATCGCCAGCCTTCTGAGCCAGCTCCCGCAAAACCCGAATTCGCTGCACCAGCAGGCAATGCTAGGGTCCCTCGGCGACGGCGTTTTCCGACAGCCTTACCAAGTATCTGGGATGAATTGGTATTCTTGAAAACCTTAAAATTAATTAGCGGACGTTAGTTTCCGGAGGTGGCTCTCTCTGTGCATGAGTCATGATGACGATGATGATGAGGAAATCAGTACGTCATATATATTTATATATTTATGCTTTAAAATTTTATCGCATTTTAAAACTGGG
The DNA here is from genome assembly GCA_016801395.1 of Leptodermis oblonga. Classification (NCBI taxonomy): domain Eukaryota; kingdom Viridiplantae; phylum Streptophyta; class Magnoliopsida; order Gentianales; family Rubiaceae; genus Leptodermis; species Leptodermis oblonga. Next base: position 2,934,978 of record CM028758.1, read on the forward strand.
ATGATCGGAGACGAAGCGAATGGCCGGAGCTGAAGAGCTAGGAAGGCATGGTTATGGAGTTATGGAGGTTATATGTATATTAACAGCCAGTTGGATATAGGAACTTTAATATAGGTTTGGTTATTTTAGGTAAATTATGCAAATTAAGGGCTTTTCTTTTCTTTTCTTTTTAAAAAATTTTTTTTTTTAAAGAGAAAGTAAGAGATAGAGCGTAGCATATATGAATATAGATGAGTAGTTATTTTCATAATATTTGCTAGGAATATATATATATAATATATACAATAAAAATTATACTGTTAAGTACAATTAATATACAATATATGGCTGTTTCTGTTTGATTTTGTATAGTGGAATTTATGGGTATTTTAATTAATATATACTTGTTACTGATTTTGTTCAATATTTTTCATTTTATTGTTTTTGATTCATCATTAGATTTGAGCTTTCAAAAACCCTAAAAATTGATCACATTAATTCTTGTAATTGATTTATTGATTACTTAATAGTAATTTTTTAAATTTGTTTATGAATTATCCAATTATAAATTATTCCAAAAAACATTGAAATATATATATATATAATTAATTTGTTGGCACACTTAATTATGTTTTGTACTATGTACGATGTTTTTTTTACTTAGTTTGAGTAGGCGGGCCCAAATATTAAAAAAGATTACGAAAGCCTTATAAGCTGCAAGATTACGAGGAGATTGGCTATGGATATTATTTTTTTTTTAATGTATTTTTTAAAATGTTTAAATTATATTAAAAAGATGAAAATAATGTTAAGTGGAATTAATGAAATTAAGATGGTTAAATTGAGTCATTGATCAGTAGAAATTACCATATATGATTATTGATCAAATTTTCAATAATTATATGAATTAATGGCATATTAACTGCAAACAAAGGAAATTAAAGAGGGAAGATATATGTATATGTTACGAGTGGTGTTAAGAAGAGTAAAATTGTAGAGTGAATTGTCTGACATGTATAACAAGAACGACGTTTGCATCATCTTTCTTATCACGTGTCATGCCATCTATTCTACCGTTTTGCTATTTCTTTCACTTTTTTATTTATTTAAACAAAAAACTACAATCTTGTTAAAGAATCATTCGATCATTAGATTTGATACATTACTAATGCAATTGCATCGTATAAATCCCATAATGAAATGATTTCTTTAGTGTGAGTCTCATTCTTTATTAATTCGTTTATGAACACCTTTATTTAGAAAATTGATTTATATATATATATATATTATATTTGAGATAAAAAATAATCCTCTTCAAAAGAAAAGAAAGATAGAGATAGAGAGACTGTTATTGATGTGAAATGGTGTCATATGCATACCAAGACAATTTGCGGGAGGGACTTGTAACCTTGAGATCTCGTAATTTCATAATTTGCGGGTTGCCACCAATAACAACAAAAAATACAAAATAAAAAAAATAAATATGATTAATGAAATTGGAAAATTTAATTTTAAGGAAGGATTAGAAATGATGGGAAGTGAAAGGAATGAGAAATGAGAAAGTGTGACGGGACCATTCTTAATTTTCATGGAAGGGAATCATTAAGTTGAGCCACACAATTTTTTCATTATCGTTAATTGCCTTCCTTTCTTGGGAAAGAGTACAAACCAACTTTAAACCTTATTTCATCTTATGCTTTCTTTTCTTATCAATCCATACATATAATGGCCTCATTTATTTTTCCACTCATTTTTTTTTTCTTTTTTATTTATTCCCTCCTCCAACCAAGCTTAATTTACAACCACAACCTTTCTTGTCCATTTATTTTAACTTAATTAATTTTAAATTATTTTGGCTTATCCATATCTATGATCTCTCATGTTCTATATCATCATGCATGTTACAAGGTACGAGATGGGATCTTTATCGTTTCTTTGTTGAAAGTAAAGAAATATATGATACAATATAGTTTACTGAGAATAATGTAACGTTTCATTGTTACTTGTTTGTTGTTCAACCATGAATGAGTGGTGAAATATCGTTGTTTAACTTTTCGATAAACACATTAAAGATTTGAAAAAATGGACCAAAAATTTGAACTCATACATACATGTAGATGCGATATTGTGTGCATGCATGCGTATGCAAAAACGAAAGGGGAAATTTACCAAATCCAAATATGTACTTGGTGCCATTTTTGGGAAATGATGTGTAATATAATATAAAAATAAATAAATACTTGATGACAAATATATATTTGATATTTTGTTCATAATATATATATATTCAAAAGGTTATCCTGAACGCATGCTGATGTGAGCACATCAGCTTATATATAAAATTAATCATCATCTTGATAAATCTTCATATTCAAACTTGGTTTTCTTGTTCACATGCGATGATAATAATGACCTATCGATCGATCTCATCAACGAAAAATATCAGACACTGTATATCTTTTCAAACCCTCTAATTCGTTCCCTTTCTCCATCCATTCTTATAACTATCATTATATTGCTTTGCTCATAAACTTGTTTTTTTCTTCTCTTTGTCTAGAAGTTAAAATAGCCACGAAGGGTGTAGGAAAAAAAAAAGGGAAGAAGATATTGTGTACTTCTTCCGTTCTATCAGAAGAGTCTGATTTGGAGAATGCACAATTTTTTTATGGGTTGCAAGGTACAACATTTAAAATAAATAATTTGTCATTATTTTTTCCACTAATGTCTTTACTTTTTAAATGTGGATCAATTGCGAACCACAATGATTTTATTAGTAAGGGAATAAGAGGTAAATTAATCAAAACTTTGCTCTTCTAATGAAACTGAGATAATAATACTCTTAGAGGAAATACTACAGTTCCTTTCATGGAGTTGATAATGACCTATGATACATTATTAATTAGGGCTTGTTCGTTAACAGGTTTTGCAAGCTGGTTTGGGGTGTGTTTGGGTTTCAAAAATCAGTTAAAAACTCAAACCTTGTTTGGCGTCAACCTAAAAATTGTTTTCTAAAATCGGGTTTTGAAAATAAAGTTTTCACAGTTGGCCTTGGATACACTGCCACGCAAATTTCAAACGAAAGAAATGATCGCCTCTCTTTTCCGCTCAAACATAAGACGAAAAAATCTCTCCTTACTTTACCCCGCAAACTTGATAAGAATGAACCTCTTATCGTTTTTGAAAACTAATTTTCAACTCTTGTTTGTTTACATGTTTTTGAAAACCTATTCTCGAAAACATGTTTTCCAAAATCTCCCTTAAAATCTGGTAACGAACATGTCCTTAATGTCATTGCACATGCTATTATCTGTGAATGAATAGTTTCTTGAAAGAGAGTATAATCTGGCCATTAATTTAATACTCCCTCTCTCTTAGTCAAAGAATCCACTTTGTATTACTAAAAATAGAAATACAAAGTGAACTTTTCGAGTGGAACGGAAGGAGTATATTTTCTTTCTATATAGTTTAAAAGTTTTAATAAACACTTACTAGTGAACTTTAAAGTAAATATATTTATTAAATTATGAAAAGTGTTAGAGAAAATTAATGTTAATTATGAAAAATAATAAAGTGAGGAGTATGTGACATCTTTATTGCTTTTTAAAATTGGGACAGTTCATGTATAAATGGGTAAGGCTAGGCCACAGCTGGAAGGTTGTGTAATTAACAGCATTAATGCCACAAAATTAAAACCCGAATTGTCATATTGATTAGTGACTTCACCTCCAACCAACTAAGAATCTTTCCAATTTTTAGGCACATAATTGCACATGATCATACCACATTTAAACTTCCATAATCCACCAATATTTGAAGCTTGTACTTTAGCTATTGCCCCTACACCATTTGACCTACCTCTTAATCATGGTTTAGTTAGTTAACCCGATTTTCGAACGACGATAAATTAATGTGGAATATCCTTTTACGTCTATGAGATTCACCATTTCAGGGATGAGACTAATCTTCTAGCTACTATTAGCTATGTGGACCACAAATAGAGATTACAACAAATTACCGTTGAATCAAACCCTTGTAAACACGTCAACTCGGCTGCTGCAGCCTACAAAACCTAGCTTTGGTCGTGAAGGGTTAATTAGAAAAACTAATTATCACTTCCAATTTCTAAACGATAAGAGAAGAAAAGAAAAGTAATGTGGATGTTCTTCAAAATGCATGCATTCTGGGGGGTTTTCTTGATGATTTTGAAAATTGAAATTTGGAACCCTTCAATAATTTGAGGGAAATTAAGCTCCAAACGAAAATCCCTCAAAAAAAAAAAAAAAAAAAAAAGTGGTGGGTTCTATGATTAGGCCGACCCGTGGGCAGATTATTGGGCTGAATGGCTTTAATGGATAAATGAAAGCCGTTTTTATAGTATTCCCTTTGCTTTCCTCTTTGGGCTAACCCTATTCTTCCTCTGGGGCTAACCCTATATATATATAGAATTTGGTCCAACTCGATCCAACAATACATAATTCAAAATTTAAATGCCGTTGTTACCGTTAATCTTTGAACTTCATGAAACCGTTGACTAAACCTATTCACAATGGAACTTTAAACAAAATTTAAGGTCACGTGTATGTGTGTTAATTTTTTGTTTTCATCATTTGTAATATACATTTTTTTTAATTATTATTTAACTGAATATTTTACATTTTTAATATACTTTTATATTTTAAAAAATATGTTTGAAAACACATTCATTAAAATAAACTAAGGTCCAAATATAAAGAGGGAGAAACCACTACAGACAAACCCATGCAAGGAAGGATACGAGAACACAGATTTTTTGGGAAAAACCAGAAAAATGGAGTCAGCAAAGTGTGTCCACACATATATATTTCTTTATAAAATGATGGCAAAATATGTGAATAAGGAGAACGAAGTTGAAGAACCGTTTCCAAAATATACATTCACAATAACCGTTAAACCACTGCTCGTTTCTAAACAATTAATTTGAAACCGTCATATAATACTAGTTAACTTGTTTGACGGAGATGAGAATACTAAAAGGAGTCAAACCCGCACTCCCATGCTCCTAAAATTAATCAATTCATCAAAGTTGATTGATTCTGTGTCACAATGTACTAATAAATATATTTATATGAGAAAAAAACGTATGACACTGAATTTGATTCAAGATTTTGTTTGCTTCCAAACTTTTATTTTATTTTGCAAACAATACCATTATTTTATTATAATAGTAAGATTATATTAAGGCTCTGTTCTCTTGTGTTAATTTTTTAAGAATCATCACTTTTTTTTTCCAAAACGTTACACAAAGAAACAATTTTACTTTTTTAACAATTTAAAATTAAAATTTTAAAATTCCCTCTAAATACCTACTCACATAAATTCAAAAAATAACACAATCATTACACTTTTTTATCTCTCACCTACACAATTTCTCAAAAAAAAACTTCCTTTCAAAAAATTTCTAACAAAAAACTTTCCTCCAATAAAATTTTCCCTACACAAGCCACAAGAGAACAGAGCCTAAATACGCAATACACTTAAGTTGAATTTTATACGCACGATACATTATATATTACACTCAATAAATCATACGTTAAAAGTTACGATACATTAGAAGTTGCAATATTTCAGAACTTAAATTCGATATGATAAGTCAAACAAAAGAAGGCATAAATGATGGCGGATGAATATTGAAAGTTTGACCAGAAAGAAAAGAAAATACTAAAAACCGAGTCAAAAAAAGTTAAACAAACGCAACAACTCAGCGTGTTCTGGAAGTCCAGTTGCAAATGATAATCAAGTCAAAAGTCCCTATCCTTGGAAAGGTCAACACGACTTTGAACCTTATATAAAAACCAAACACCCAAGAAAAACCAACACACGGCTCTCACGGCGACGGCGTTTCTTCGGTTCAGTTTCAAAATCACTCTTCTTTCAGTTTCAGATCTCCGGCTACATCACCGGAAAATTGAAAAGCCATGGAGGGCAGCGATCTATCCGCTGAAGTTTCACTCGGTGTAGAAAGGCTTCCGGTTCCGACGAATGCCCATCTCGAATTGCCATCTCCACCTTCAACTTCGAGTTCGATTTCAATTACTTCTAGGTCCGGTAACGGCGTCCATAATAATAAGTCGAGGTTGGTGAGAAATTGGCCTCCGGGGACGACGGATAAGTTGAGAAGAAGGCAAGCCAAGAAGGAGATTCTCAGGAGGGCTTTGACTCCCCCGGCTCGTCGGCCCACCTTGCGGTGGTTGGATTTCCAGCCAACTCCCAGCCGTCTGCGGATTATGTCTACGGAGTAAACAGAGTTCACCCATTTGGCTCAGTCAGGAGTTAGAAGTAGTAGTTTAGGACAATTTCTTGTTGTCATGTTTGATAAAAGAAAAAGCTATGGCCTTTGTACATTCTTGATATTCATCTGATTATTTGATGGTGCAATCTTCCTTTTGTTATGTCTATGGTTTGATACCAAATACTTGGCCCTAAAAACGGTATACTTCTCCACTTTTCTAATGGGAGGGAAGAAGAAGATGACGGTATCATTAACCGTCTTTAAAAAATGGAATGGAAAATTTGCCTACCCAGGAGGCAAGTTGAGAACAAAACTAGATTCCATTTCCTTTGCTAAAGAATATTTTTCCCATTATGCAGACGCGGGGGGGGGGGGGGGGGTGGGTGGGGGGGCGAGGGGAAAGAATTGTCATATACATACAGGGATGAACAAGGTGTTCTACATTCATATACATAATGTTACAGATGACGGTGGCGATGGCATATTTACTATTTCCATCATGCGCCGGCGTAAACACCATTGTAGAAATGTATGTTCCCAGCGCAATATATCTTTGACATACGAGCATTTCATCTCTCGACTGAATCAAGTAATGGGGCAGCCCTATTTACTCCTGGAAAGATTAAGAAGAAGACAGGGTTACTGCTTCTGAAGGTGGCGAAATAACTTTGTCAGGTGGTGTTCAGAGTGCTTACTGAAATGGAATTGGGATTTTGATTTTCTTCCGCTGGTAGCTCAGAGATTCTAGCCTCTGATTTCTCATTTGAAAGACTAGATCAAAGGGAGAAAATAACAAGTCAAATGATATAGCAAATGATTCATTCTGAGAAACAATCCTGAACTCTCTGGGGGGAATAAGATCAAAATGGTTGCAATGTACTTACGTTGAGAGTATTGTCACCCAAATGAGCTCCACGCAATCGACCCACAGAAGCCGTTGTTCAACTGGGATCACGCCGTAGGTAATAAGGTGCGCAAATGGCCATAACTTCCAGCCTGCCTGAATCATTGAAGGACACAAATTCAGAATCCATGACAAATTGCATAGTTACAAGTTTTGAGTTTTTGACATGGTCGACAGCAATCTTTCAGTGTTTCTACACGAGATCATATCTTTTATGAGCGAAGCACATAACATCCCGATAAAAATGAATTCAACATTGATAGGTAAACAGTCTCATTTCAACCGCGACAAGTGCAATCGAAGGAACAAAAGGCAAAGGGGACTGACTTCCAATTAACCCTTACCCACTGCAGGCTTGACCCAATTTAGATATATCAAGCATGGAGAAAATTGACTTCAAAAACAAAGACCAGGAGTAAAGGGAATCAAATCCAAGACAAAAGGACCAGAGCGCATCACAAAATGAGCTGAGAAGATTCGAAATTGTACAAATGAAGAAAAAAATTCTGGAGAAACAGTTCAAAAGATGAGATTCAATCATCAAAGGTATGCATGAAGTTTTAAGAACTAATAGCGGAATGACTGCATAAAGCACCCATGATACCGAACCTGATAAACTGCCACTTGATATTAGCAACTGTACAAGGTTAAAGAGACTACTTACAGTTAACATGGGCCAGAATGTCGCCTTCAACTCACTAAAAATATTGACAGGGGATTCAAGGCGCAGAATTGCCACAACTGTATAATAGATGCTGTTCCAAATGGCTGCCCAAATAGTCTGATCAAATGCAACTTTTGCAGGAACCACCCACCAATCATCAAAGGGGAATAGAGCCTGAGATTCATGGGACGGTGCTTCATTAATTAGTCAGAGAACAAAGATTATACAATACATTACAGCCAAGATACAGATATCTTCACTAAACACTTACCTCGCAGAACTGATAGTAATAATGAGAGAGTGATCCATGAAGGGTAAATCCAACAAGACCAGATCTGAACATGCGCGCCCGATCAAATTGAAAAAGAGGTTTGCCTTCATAACACTGTATGGTTTCAAAGTTGAATAGAAGAAAATCAAGTTGAGCTTTGAGAAAAGCTTAATTTCAAGCAGTCATAAACCTTCCAAAAGCAGAAACAAACAAACCTGTGCAATCCAATCCCCTATAGAATAAACAACTCCACTTATCACCATTTTGGCAAGAACTGGATTAGTTTTGAGAGCTTCCTCATAAGCACTCCAGTTATGTTCCGGCGCATATCTCAAGATCTCAAAAAGAGTCCATCCCTAAAGGAAAAAGAAGTACCTTCTTTAGAACATAAAACCAATGATTGAGCAACTAAATCGTCAAATTTAATTTCTGACGAGCTACATGGAAATATTTGACCAAGTACTGATTCAAACAGTAATATTAACGTTTTCAAAGATTTCAAAGCAGAGTACTTTGTCACAATATTCGCCAATACTTCAGCATGCAGTTGAACACGGTTAAAAGCTATTTCTCCTAAACAGCTCCTGTTATCATACTTCCAATTTGCACTAAAGTAGCAATCTTTTGTAAAAGAAGTAGCAATCGTTTGAAAGGGATACAAGAAAAGGAAGAAATCTGATCCTAATTTAAAAAAAGATAAATCAACAAAATCCTTTTGCACACAGAGGACTCAGAATTGCACAGAATTCATACGGACAGGCAAAAATCCATCAAATATTGAATTCACATAAGAGCTAATCAGCAAAAAGACTCACATGCCAGTAATCGCTGTCAATGGTGAGCAACTTAGTAATAGCAAAAGTCCCAGCAGCCAAAACAATAGAAGCATTGATAGCACTATCAATCAGCCTCTCCATTTCCTCCCCCTTTCCACCTTCACCATTAGAACCCGACCCACCAACGCCGCCGCCACCGCCGCTGTAACCCGAAGAAGACGTTGCAGCTTCGAAAGATAATCTCCCGTCACTCCCGAACCCATTCACAACTTGATTTACAATATCTTCTCCGCTGACCCCTTCTTTCTCAATCCCCACCATCCCGACAACAATACCATCCTGTTGATCAGTGTTATCACTGCTCTGTACTGGGATTACATCTAGCTCGTTAGCTATTGAGCCCACAATAAATCTTGAGTCTTTACGACTCCCTGACCTTGAAAAATTAATTGGGTGGCTTAAAAATTGAATTTTGGTGGCGGGTTTTGGTTGATGGAAAAGGGTAGGCTTGGGTTTGACGAGAGAAGGAAAAGTCTGTGGGGTGGCTAGGCTGTTGATGGAGGCCATTTCAGCCTTGGTGGGAAGAAATCAGTGAGGTGAGTTTCTTTCTCTCCTGAGCCAAACCAGTAAAAGAAGGTGAAGAGGTGAGCTTTTATACGAGTCCATTGGTTGATTCGAGAGATTTGGTGTCAAAGCTTTAAGACTTTTCTTATGCCAGTGGTGGCCACAGATGATGTGGCTCTGGCAAACTGGCTTGGAATTCCGGGGGTATCAGCGTGGCATAGAAAACTAATGACAAGAACCTTTATTTGATGGGGTTTGAACTTGAACAATTTAGTACATAATTTGTGGGCAAGAAAAATAGGCTCAGAAAAATCTTCCAGAATTGGAAATTCTTGGATAGAATGAATGGTTGGCTGCTTGTTTAGCCACACAAACTTGGAGCCCTTGGAATCCAATCAACTCAAGCTTTTAAATTTCAAGGTGTGGGATATTTCACATATATTGTGGTCTTAAGTACTAAATTCAAGAGCACTTGGCCACATTACATGGTTCTTATGTCACTTCTGACTGGCCCAGAAATAGACAAATTCTGAGAATTCAATTAGTCAGATACTAAATTACAGATGGGAATTTGGAAAAGAGAACAGAACAAAGTGTGAAAACCAAGTATGAGAAGGTAAAGTAAAGTCAGGTTCCAGGTACTTCTGTACTCTCTATCCAAGTGAGTCTGTCAAACTCAAAAAACTATTGTATAACAGAGGAGAAAGAATCATATGACAGTCTTGTAAAAACCAGGAAAAAGTTGGGAAAGAACTAATAACTAGGAAGGCGGTGCGTCATTCTTTGGTAGTACAAGGCGGTCTTGGCCTTCCACGAGTTTTGCAGATTGAATAACATCACCGGTTTTGATCTGAGAAAGAATATCTTTACCAGCGGTCGTATACCTGCATAGGGAAAATGATAACTTCACAGTTATACTGGCATTCCCTTCTGATGAGAGGTGGGAGTGAATGGTTTTCTGGTTGAACATAATTGATTTACCCAAATACAGAAAATTGACCCTCGTCGAAAGATAGACCACCTAAGCCAGACTGCAAAAATGATGTAGAATCCATTAGTCTTGGAGATCAAACATAATCATAGTAGTTGATGAGTAGCAAACTAATAAGTTCAGCATAATTGAGACCCTTAAACATACGTATCGCTTGTCATAGAGATAAAAGAAGAACTGATTGGGTGATGAATATTCCTCGGAGACATCACTATGAGCCATAGCAACCGCACCATAAACAGACAAGGGCAGCACAGGCAGCTCCCCATCCTTCATTAAAATGCATTAATAAAGGCTTAGTGTAATGAAAATTCACTGACAACTATGACACTTCCATCAAAGTATCACCAACAAACCTGAACGCTTAAATATGTTTTGTAAAGAGGCTCGAACTGCCCAGATGGCTTTATTTCTAGGGGAACGCTATAGCCTCTGTCATTTCCAAGCCCAGCATCCGTTATAATAGCCTGATTGATGGAGTTCAGCTTCATGCCATCATATGCCCCATCAATCACCTATTGTAGTTGAACAATTCTCGATGGTTGATTTTCCCAATTCCAAAAGGGCAGATCAACAAGTAAGAGATACACTGTAACAGATTAGATCATATTCAGAAGAGGACCAATAGCAATCAGTAATCAAGACAAAAGCTATCAGAATACTGTTGATATAGTTTTGCTTATCCCTGAGAAGAACGAATTTATAATTGTCTTCTTTTAGACTTTTAGTGGTGATAACATGGTACATCCATAATGTTAGTAAAAAGTAAGAATTTAAAAACAATTAGCACTCATGCATATGATTATGTATTAGATGGTTTCACTAGTATATCTTGCGAATACCTAACAGAATCTAAGGAGGACAAGAGGAATCTCTCTACCTTACCAGCTTTGCAAAGTTCCCTGCTGTCAATGGGGCTGAAAAACCATCTATGACAACCTGAATCCAAGTAATTAGACAGTTAATGCAATAACACACAACTAAGGAACACTTCCATCGAAGAGAAGTTATCAGCAATGCAGAAGAATAAAGTGAGAAATATAGGCAATGCAATGTACTCTTTAACAACTCCAGACTTGCACATAAACATTATGGTGATACAATGTGACTCTTACAAGAGGATACAGTCACAGCCCATACAAAGGAGATGTAGTTACCTGTAGTGTCGCGTTGCTTCTTGGTTCACCAGCTGCTTCTGGAGAAAACTTAGAACCATCTCCTTTCTCAATAGTAAATTCAACCACCCCTCTCCCAGTAAGCCTAAGGAAAGAAATAAAATTATATTATTTTATTTTTTGAAAAAACTATAACTTTTTGTTCTATATTCAGATTGTCCAAGAAACAATTCTAATAATAGAGTAAATAGAAGTAAGTGAGCTAGCAACTGAAAGCACTGAGTTGTTGCCTATTCAACTAAACAAGATAAATTACCTGGGATAATTTAAGAACTCGTTGGGCAACAAAAATGATAATCCTGGAGCCTGTAGAGAAGCACAAGTCAGCTATACTTGCAGTTCAAATTTCTAACATACAAATCAACACTCAAAGTATGGGATTCCCCACACGCCAGGCTGGGGGAGGATGTCTATGGTTTTAAGTTAGTATGCATTCTCTGATTATACACTCAGTTCGAACTCTTAGGTGTTGAAACAACTCTCAACAAATAAATTTATGCAATAACCAGAATGACTCAATCACAGAAGAAAATCTGTGTACCTGTAACAGTTCCAATTGTGCAACAGTATCAAGTGAAGAGGCAAGATCAACTGAGACTTTATCTGGATCCTGATTTTTTATACTCTTAAGAAGGCTCTGTAAACCACCCTGGGAACCAGAGAAAGAATTGTCACTTGTAATTAACGATGATATCAGAAACCAATGGCCTGTAGCAATTCTTGCCAAGAACATTAGTCATCTCAGTCTTTTTTCTCTATCCAGTGATATAACAGATAGACAAATGCACTAAATTGGTAATGATATCATTTAGTTAAGAATTCATCCAGGAATACATGAATATGTAGAGCAAATGCTAGAATCCAAATATACATAAAACAGGAAGAAAACTCTGTATTTTTAGTCTCAGATGGGCAACACTGGATACCCTTGCTAAGTATTTTTAAAAGAAATCAATATCTCACCATTATGTTGCAGTGCATTTAGCTTCTGTCAGAACATAAACTCAATTAACAAAAAAGCAACACTAGCAAAACATAAAAGAAAGCGTATCTTCGTTCTTAGTAACAAAATATACAATATACCTGAATTTAACAAACATCAAAGCAATTTTATATCAACGTGCATTTGCATAAACATAAGAAGTCAATAATATACAAGCAACCAGCCTCTTCAAAACTAACTTTCCACAGTTATATCTCTGCCATACCTTCCCATCTACTAGTGATGAATATAAGACGGAACCCTTGTCTCTCATTTCAGCTGGTATGCTTGACAATATGGATTGCTTTTCATCTGTTGCAATCTGCAATTGACAACAATATTGATCAACTCCAACTTGCAGCTTTGCAGATCTTTTCATTTTCTTTCCTCATTTTTGTTCTCCAAGATGACATAATGAAGATGTACGAGGCATAATGTTAAAATTCTAAAATCTTTACACAAGGGCAGGAATTTTGAAGTATGGCGTATATCATGTGCAGAAACCATTTTGCTTCATCCAAAACATACCAACTTCCTTCACTTTTCACATTTCCCCACTGAGGTTAAAAGACTGAACAGGATGAGCAATGAATGAAACCATCCTGACAGATATATGCTACCTTTAGAGCTTTCTTCACATTCCCCTCCATTGTTCCATATGGTTTTCTCTGTGGTATCCTCAACAAGTATGAAATATCCTCAAGAGATTCCTGTAAGACATCATAAGATCAGTTACAGACTGCTCTTTGGAAGAAAAATAGCATAAAGTAGAGAACTTGTTACCTGGATAGATTTCATGTCGGTGTTGGCTGGAATTGCTCTTCTGAGAGCTAGTTCCCCTGTCCTTGGAATCTTTGTTTCTGGGGAATAAAGAACTGCTTCTGCTGGTGGAAGTGACCATGAATCCCAACCAGTTAAAGGTACAGGACATGTCAATTGCAGAAAAATAACAACGGCAGCAAGGGCGCTAGGAAATCTCTTCATTATGTGATCCAATAAATCTAATTTGAAGGTGAGAGTATTACAGCAGTTGGTGGATTCCTGCATTGTGTAAAGCCTTTTAGAACCTAAGAGAACCCCTACAAAGCCTGTATGTAATCTAGGTAAAGACAAGTACAGAAATCGAGTATAAGCATCTTGCAGAAGAGTATCCTAGTATCATTCAATATAGAACTAAGGAGCAATGCCCTTTTCAGCCAGTTTAAATTCTACAGTTTTCACAAGAAGCATCATGATGGTTTTCAGCACCATGCTTCTTAGAAACATAATCCAAATACTTCCAAAATATCATAATCAAAAACTTGTCTTGTCTATGAGATTGAGGGGGAAAATAAGTCTTGAATGCTCTAAAGCATTGATCTTGACCATTAGTATTCCTTTTGGGGCACAACACTAAACCACCTTGGTAATGAATAACTACCAAATGCAACATTCAAGCTTTAAAAGAAAATCAGCTCACACGCTAATCCAACACATAAAGAAAGACACCAAATTTACATAAAAGACGTAATTGAGAGACATTCTTAAGCTATCAAGATTAAAGGGATCACTGAATTCCTTACAAATTTCCCAACTTATATCACATTGCATCCACTTTTACCAAGGAATCAAATTTTCTGCTATATAACATTCAAGAATTACACAGAATTCCACTAACCACAAAAGGGTCCTTTCTGGAGAAGATGCAAGTGAGCTTTGAGTGAAGAGGCCTTCTTGCAGGGAATTGAACTTGGCCATTGAAATGGGTGAACGGAAATGCGTAATGGGTAGGGAGAAAAGCATGATTCGGATAGAGGGAAACCCTGTTGTTGTGAGAGATGATGGAGGAACAAAAAGCAAAAGCCATGATACGATGAAGAAGTTTGGGAAAGTTGTCAAGGTTTTGGCGCGCCTCATCCAAAGCCTATCTATTCACTTTGGACATCAAAGCCTCAAAGTGATCATAGGATCATGATGGAAAGGTCTAAACTAACCCCACTATCACATGATATTGCTAGGGAAAAAAAGAGGGAATTTTTTTTTTTTTTTAAGGAGAGAGAATTATAAAGTTTTGAAGAATTCTCATTTTTTACCAATTATCAAAATATTACACAAAGACAAAACGTAAATGATTTATAAATACAGATGTTTATGTAAATAATTTCTTTAACATTTTAGTTAAGAAAAAGTGACTTGAGAGAAAAATTATTATATACAACGGTAACATCTACATTTTTAGAGCATCAGATCAATGAGTATTAAAATGAATAAATATGATCCCTATTTTTGTTTTCATTATTTTGTCAATAAATTTACATTTTTACCCTTAAATAATATAGGTTTTATAGTGTCAATTTATGCATTGAGTGCATGGAATAATTTCTCGAGTCTAGAGATTGAATTAAATAGCTTCGATATACTAAAGCTTTCCTTAGTATTCAATTTGTCACATTACCGAGTTCACTTAAAAAAAATACACACTTTATTATAAATTGCATAGTATAACACTTAAGATAAGTAACTTGATACCATATTTTATATTTATATCATTACTTTCTAAATAAGTATTAATTGTAAGACACATTATTATATTAATAAGAGTATGCAATATAAACAAATTGAAAATGAACCGAGACAAGGAATTTTTTGAAAATTAGATTTTTTATATGAGACGGAAGTAATTATGTATGTACTTTAAAAGAGAGATATTTGTTAATTAAAAAAGGGGTCTTCTTGAAGGGTGAAAACGTAATTAAGGAAGTAAATCAAAATCGCCTACGTTGTGGGAAAGGAACGTAAGCAGTAAAATCCCATTTCCCATCATCGGCGGAAGAACCAAATCTACCGCCTCAGACGCCGTTGGAGCAGGCTCGTTCGTGTGATGACATCTCACTGAAACACTCAAAAGTAGACACGTCCCTCGCTGCCATTTTTCTTCTCACGGATCACTTCTCAAACTTGGACGGAACCCATGTTCTCTACTGACCCCTAATGGCCAACTTCTTAGCTCAGTTCCAGAGTATCAAAGCCTCTTTCGATCGCATCATTCTTGCAGGTATGAACAAGATGTTAGATACCCCTTTTAATTGTTTGCCTTTATTTTACTGACCCAAGTTATCAAAACTTGTTTTTTTCGCTTAATTACTAGTGAACGTATTGTGGGCATGTGGAGGTTAGCTGCATTGAAACCTTGATCGGGTTTTTTGTGAATCAAATTGTGAATTATGTTATGCTTTTGCTTGTTTGGCTGTAATCTTATTTCTTCTGTGATCTTTAACTACTCTCCCTAGCTTCTTTTTCAAAAATGTGGACTTTTTAATCACTTTATTGGTTTTCATTCTCTTGATTGGTTTGCATTCTCTTAAAGTGCTTAATGTGGCACTTTTTTGGTATTCTGAGGTTTAGGATTACACTGCAGGGTTTTGCCAACTTGAGTTTATATGTGTACAGATCTATTTTTCTGCTCTAATTGTGTTTTTTACTTGGATGTCATCTTTGAAGATTTGGGGTATTATATTAATGAATGCAATTGGATTCACCGATAGTTAATGGCTCCAAAGGACTGAATATATTGTTTTTTCTCTCTTAGAACCTGCAGTTATGTTTGGTTCAGCTTGAATCCTGTAGGATTAGGTTGTGATGCAGCGTGACCTGTCAGAGTTAATACTTTTTGCTCCATTTATTAGTGAGTAAATATTCCGGAATTCTTTTTGACATGATCTTTTTTCTCCAGTTGAGGATGTGAGTGATCTGTGGCCCCTAATCAAGAATGGGTTTGAAGAAAGGTTGCCATTCAAAAGTGTATTTCTGAATAACAAGACCCGTAATACTGTGCTTGTGGATGAGCTCCCTGTTGATTATATATTGACCACAGATTCAAGGATTCGTAGTCGATTTCCACAAGAGCAATCGTTGTTCTGGTTCCGAGAACCTTATGCTACTGTGGTCCTTGTCACATGTGAGGTAGCTATATTTTCCAATCATGAGTTCTCCGTAGTAACTTTTTGTCTTGACATTCTGTGTATGCTTGATTAGTGAATGTGCTCAGTAATGAATGCTGTCACTTACATGACATGCAACTCCAGAAATCTGAGTAGACTCAGCCTAAAGTCTTACAGCAATGTGGTTTTACCTGAATTATTGCTTATGTTGATTTGCAGATTGACTTTGATTAGTGTCATTAGACCTGTTTATTATGATGAGTTACAACTTCAGAATTAGATCTTGGGCTAGCTGAAGATACAAAGTAAAGGTTCAAAGTTGCAGATTTTCTTTTTTTCTTAAGAACATGGTACCTGACCTACCACGTGCCTTTAGGTAGCAGCAGAAAAATACTGGTAGATGTAGACAATTTTCAATGCAGTTTTCCTTGAATGGTTTTTTGTTCAAAACTGTGTCCCAATGTGGCATGACCTGCCTAGTTACGGTTAAAAGTTGAGCAGTTGGGTAGTGCCATAAATTTCTTCATCCTCATTGTATTTCTTGTTTCTCACTTTTTTGCCATTGAAATTTTCTTTTTCTTGCCTAGGACCTTGATGAGTTTAAAACCATTCTTAAACCACGTCTCAAGCTGATCGTTCAAAATGACGAACGTGAGTGGTTTATTATGTTTGTGTCCAAAGCACCAGCTCATAATGATCAGGCCACCAAAATGGCCAAAAAAGTATATGCCAAAGTTGAAGTTGATTTTAATACAAAGAAGAGGGAAAGGTGAGATACTCTTCTGTGATTTGATATTAAGAATTCTGATTACCTCTAATTTGACAGTTGTTGAACTTTCCATTCTTTCTTGCTACTGGTGAATTGTAGATTTGGTTATCTACTCCTCTATACCCTTAAGTTTTGTTACTGCAAAACCACAATTCATGCTGCTATATCTCGCTGAGATTGCTTTGGAGATGTACAATGGTTTTGTTTATCCTCTCGCCCCTGCCCCTTCCCCTCCCCTCTCTCTCTCCTGTGTAGTCTGTTTAGTATGTTTGTTCTCCATATATTTTGATTTATCAAAGTTCATTGTGAAATCATGAGTGTTTGTCCTTTAACTGCTACTAAAACTTTAGATCCTTTCTTAATGGTTTGAAAAAATTCTTGATTCAGGTGTTGCAAGCTTGATATACATGGACCCGAAGCAAATTTCTGGGAAGACTTGGAATCAAAAGTCATGGAATGTATAAGAAATACACTTGACAGACGAATTCAGTTTTATGAGGATGAAATTCGCAAGCTGAGTGAGCAGCGCTTTATGCCAGTCTGGAATTTCTGCAACTTTTTCATTCTGAAGGTAAAAGTGTTGATGCCTTCAAAATACTTTATGAGTAAGGCTTGTCTGCGAGGACTGATTCACTAGCACTGGTTAGGTGTTCTGTAGAAATTCCTCCCCTTTTTTTTCCACCTCCTTTTCTAGCGAGTCGTGCATTCTGGTATGCGCTCATCAGCACTTCTTTGACCTTTAACTTTTACGGAAATCTATATAGATAGTTTGTTCTTTACTGAGCAAGGAATGCTAAGAATATGAAATCATTGGTAAGCACAAAAAGACATTGTGATGCAGAAATTTCAGTTGTCCACTACAAGTTCTAATTATGTAATGGCAATTATTGGCAATTCATACTGATCACACTTGTCAAATATGTTAATAGCATTGTGAGTTCTAGTATTTATGCATGTATTTATTTATATTCACAGGAAAGCTTAGCTTTTATGTTTGAGATTGCGCATCTCTACGAGGATTCACTGCGGGAGTATGATGAGCTGGAACTCTGCTATTTGGAAACAGGTGCTTGATAGATGACTATTGCAAATTTTCTTCTAATTTAATTCTGCCATTTCTTTTTATTTATGCAGTGTTACTTATGTTTCTAATTTACTATGCACCTGCTGACTTACTGTTATGTCATTCAAATAAACTGATGATCCTGAGTCATGTGCGTATTGTGATGTTGAAAATACTGGAGTCTCAATTACATTTTGATGCTACTGTGTTTCTTTTTATGTGTCGGACGGGATCTGAGCTCTACCTGCTAGATAATCTATGCTTGATGAGTAACATCCATACTTTTACATTGGTTCCCAAGTGGTCTTTCTACTCCAATATTGATCCTTTTACTTTCCTTGAAATCAGAAGATATGTTTCACTTTTTGGATAAATTTAGTTATTACTAATTCTCCCAAGTTGCATTTCTTTATTCCTACTGGGCATTTAGTTGGTAACATGTGCTTTGCCGGAATTGATTATTAACTTACTTTTTATTCATGACGCATTAATCCGATGATCTTTGCAGTGCTCTTCTTAGGATCTCGCCTATCTTCTCCTTGCAACTGTTCCAAGTTTCCAGTGCTAGCTATATATTTAACTGATCTCAAATGCCTGAAATGAGAACCCTGTATAATCTCTATCTGGTTTTGATCGGGGTGTTCTTTAGGTTCAAACTTGCTATGCTTCTACTTTTTCCTCATCATTGGCCATGTTCCCTTCACACAATTTATCTCCCTCTTTGTGATGTAGTTAATTTTTCGGGGAAACAGCGGGACTTTGGAGGAATAGATGATGGGGATGATCAAGCTGCACTACTGAAACCAGGAAAGAAATCATTAACTCAGATGATTCAAGATGATTCCTTTCGGGAGTTTGAATTTAGACAGTATTTGTTTGCCTGTCAAGCAAAGGTGTGCAACAACTCTCTGACTTGTTGGTTGTGTGGTAGGATAAACCAACTTTCCTCTTGCTTGTATCCTGTGACTTGGGGTTCATTCAAGCAGTCTATGTTGGTTGGACATTACTTCAACGCTTTGTATTTTCAGACTATTTTCAGCACACTTAAATGCACTTGATCATGTCATTTATCAAGATATCTTAAAGTTATTTGTAGCTATTGGTTTCTCTTCAATTCCAAGAAATTTGTATGCAAGATAACTGCAAGTGTTCATGATGTTTGGTTGTACTTAGTTTGTTTTGAGTGTTGGTATTGCAAGGATACTTTGATTGCTTAATCTTTTGTTTCTCATCATTTTTCATATATAGGCTTTTCCTTTTTCTATGATTTTATGGTTGGTGGTATTTACAGTTATTTGTCGTTACAACTTATTTTAATAGCTACTATTCAAGCTCAATCGTCCATTTGAAGTTGCTTCAAGGGGTTATTCATTCATTATTAGCTTCTCTAAGGCGTTGTCTCTGCATGAGGTAATGGATAAATCCTTCGATTAATTTTCTCATGTAACCATTCCTTTTGTTTGTGAGAGCGAAAATTTTCATTACTTTTCTGTCATGGTTCTTTTTCACCAGAGAATGTTACCGTTCTGTCTGCGTGAAGCGTGGATCATAATTGCTTGCTTGGATTTAATTAATGCAACTTCCTCTCACTTCAAAGATGGGCAAGTGGTACCTGATATAGAGCAGGAGTTTTATCGGGTTCAGGGGGATCTCTATTCTTTATGTCGAACAAAGGTACTATGACTCCTTTAATGAAGCTTTTTTTTTTTTTCTTTTTCTTATTTTAGGTTTTCATGGTTCGCACTTTGGGAGATCATCCCTAGCTACTTACGATAGTTAAAGGTATTCCTTACATTAATTTTGCTCCTTTTGATGAGATCATTTATTTTGCAGTTCATGCGGCTTGCATATCTTATTGGTTATGGATCGGCTATTCCAAGAAGTCCTGTGAACAGGTTAGTAGGGCACTTCCCATGCTGCAGTATCAAAATATTTTTCCAAGAATGACTCTCAAGAAACAGAAATAGCCATGCCAACATTTTATTCCCAGTTACTGCTGTTTAATGGCCTTTTTGCTGATTTATTGTTCTTCTTTTCTTCCCTTTTTCTTTTCTGTGAGCAGTGCTTCATTGAGCTTGTTATCATGGCCCAAACCAGCAGTTTGGCCTTCCCTTCCACCCGATGCTTCATCTGATGTTCTTGACAAAGAAAAGGTGCCTTTTTACTTGTGGTAATGTAGAAATTTAGGTGGCAAAACCTGCTTTTACTTGTGAAAAATAAACTACCTATATAGTATCATCAGGTAACTACGAAAGTTGGATAGAGGTGGAAAAACTTACAATGGTATCATGATTTTATGTGATTCAAGAAAGATGGAGCTTGATACCCTTTACCTGGAAATCCAAAGTACACATCAGCTTTTCCAGTAATTTTATCATAATTTTATTTACTGCTTTGAAGTGAATTATTGTATGACTCAAGTATCTTTTGAGGTGACAATGTTCTGAGAATATTTATGTAGTTGAAAATAACATCTATTGTGTATGGGTAATGATTATCTTGTATATCAATTTTCAACATTGTTAATCTCTTGAGCTTAAACATTTTTCCCCCTTGGTCTTGTATTCAGGTGATTCTTCAAGAAACTCCATTGGTAAAACACTTTGGTATTCAGAGGAAACCATTACCTCTTGAACCAACTGTGCTTCTGCGTGAAGCAAATCGTAGGAGGGCTTCTCTTTCTGCTGGAAATGTGCTTGAATTGTTTGATGGTCGACCAAATGCTATCGATGGGTAATAGAAGCTTATGAATTATGAGTAGATTGCTAGTATTTTTGAATGTATGCTAGACTGCAAGCTTTTTCATTGACGTTGATGTCTTGAGTCAATTTTTAACACTGAGTTTAGGTGATCTTTGACTTGAATCTGATCATGGCTTTGTCCTTTGGTAAACTTTGTCTTTAATTGCAATATCATTGGCTATTTCTTTGTTTTGATGTGCATTTGCGAGCACTATGCCTTCATCTGTGCATCAACTAACAACGATGTGTTATATGTTTAGGCAAACAGAGCAACTTTCAACATAAGTACCAACAGACCCTATTCTTTTAACTGGTATTTTTCTTGGGAGCGGTTTGGAATTATGAAGTGAAAATAGTTTATAAATGGAGAGGTTTGTTTAAATTTCTGGGAAGGTTTGAGGAAGCTAAAACTAAATAGGAAATTGGGTGACCATATCACATCCTCTGGTTAATTTGAAGAACCCTTTACAATTGGATCTGAAAATATTCAACAGACCTGGGAAAGTTTTGGGGTTTTGAATCCTGAGGCCATTCTTTTGTTTATCCAAAACAAAGAAGCACAAATGTTAAGTATAATAGCTTATCCTTTAGCATACAAATTAGAATGTGTACTGGTTTTTATATTTCTCAATTTATTTTTTTCATTCAAGCTTTCAATTGATTGTGATTGACCAACAGCTCCACATTGCCAAAATCACCTGGTCTATCCATGTCGCGAACAAATTCTTCACCTGGAAACTTTGACAACACGATTGACCGGCCGATGAGGCTAGCAGAAATTCATGTAGCTGCTGATCATGCTTTAAGGATTACTGTTTCTGATGCAGATTTGAAGAAATCATTATCTTCTATAGAAGAATTTGAGGTATAGGATCGTAAAGGCTCTTGATGCATGCCTAGTAGTACAAATTTTGTGGGTGCTGAATTGTGTAATTAGAGATCTAGATGTCTAATGATTCTCTTAACCAATTATTCTTGTATTCTGTTAATTACTTGCTTTTGCTTAGCTCGGTAAAACAAGAACTCATACGTGAGGTTTCATTGCTATGTGCCAAACTATTTACATAACTGTTGCTAACATAAAGCTTATTTCTTATCTTTCTAACAAGTTTGTGATGGAAAATTTCTAATAAAACACTTGAATTTACAATTCTTTTGAGGTAAATACTTTATGATATCTGCTCAGTGTGTTATTTTTCCTGATGTCTGTAAAATTGGCTCTTAGGCCCTATATGGTATCACTGTTTGAGCCACATTTTACATTTTATAATAATCTATCATCCTTTCAAATACACATTTTAACATTTCCAATATATATTTTTTCATTTTCGATACACTTTTAATAATTTTAAAATCAATCTAAACCAATGTTTCGACCACAATTGCAATACCATACAGGGCTTTCTTTTGTCAATAAGGAATTTCTGTTTCGTTGAGACTTGCATTATTGCTCTTCATTTCTGACTTTGTCTCCCGTTTCAAGCTCATAGGTTTGTGCAAATTTTTATTGATCTCCATTTTTTTCATGGTTGCCAATCCTCTCTCACACAGCAAAAATACTTGGAATTGTCCAAAGGTGCTGCTGACAATTATCATCGTTCATGGTGGAAGAGACATGGAGTTGTCCTTGATGGTGAAATTGCAGCCATCTACCATAAACTTAGAAATTTTGATCTTGCCGCCAAGTTGTATGAGAAGGTTTGTGCACTTTATGCTGGTGAAGGATGGCAGGATTTATTGGCTGAGGTTCTTCCCAATTTAGCAGAGTGTCAAAAGGTACTAGACGACCAAGCTGGCTACCTGTCCTCATGTGTGAGGCTGCTCTCCTTGGATAAAGGATTGTTCTTGACTAAGGAGCGGCAAGCATTCCAGTCTGAACTTGTTTCTCTCGCTCACAGTGAGATGAAGCACCCAGTTCCTTTAGATGTTTCCTCATTAATAACATTTTCCAGCAATCCTGGGCCTCCATTGGAGCTATGCGATGGGGATCCTGGCACCCTATCAGTGACAGTTTGGAGTGGATTTCCTGATGATATTGCTCTTGAATCTCTTAGTCTCACTCTGACAGCCACAAATAGTGCTGATGAGGGTGTGAAGGTTCTCATTTCTCATCATTGAAGTCCTAATTATATGGTTGCAATCAATGGTAGTGTTGTGCAGAAATGTGATATTAGCTTTTCTTTTGCAGGCACTGAAGAGCTCTGATGATACAATTTTGAAGCCTGGTAGGAATACGATTACAGTATCCCTACCTCCACAGAAACCTGGATCCTATGTTTTAGGGGTTCTCACTGGGCAGATTGGTAAACTGAGATTTAGATCACATAGCTTTTCGAAAGGTGGACCAGCTGATACTGATGATTTTATGAGTTATGAGAAGCCAACAAGGCCCATTTTGAAGGTAGTTCAGCCATTCATGATAATATTTAGGCACATTATTGCCAAAGAAGCTGATATATACATCTTGGTTTCAGTTTGTGGTATCCCTTTTGTATTTGTTTAGTTTTGATCAATTAAGAAATTAGTAGTCTAATACAATTTTATGTATCATGGCATGTCTGATGCTATTCTTTCTTAGGTATTCAACCCTAGGCCTCTGGTCGATCTTGTCGCAGCTGTTTCATCTGCTTTGCTGATGAATGAGTGTCAGTGGCTTGGCATAATTATTAAGCCATTAAACTATCCACTTAAGGGTGCTGTACTGCATGTAGAGACTGGCCCTGGTTTGAGTATTGAACAGACGCATGGGATTGAAATTGAGAGTAATGGATCCTTAGATTCATCTGAATTTGATCATGTAGAAGGATCTCCGGAGCATGAGTCCCCTGGTTCATTTGAAGCCAAGCAATTGACTATCCAAGATGGAAAGATTGAATTGCCTGATTGGGCAAGCAAAGTAATTTCAATATTGTGGATTCCAGTGCGTGCCATCAGTGAGAGTCTTGCTAGAGGAACACAAGCAGGTTTATCTAGTATGAATTGGGTGGTTCATTATTTTCATGAGCGCCACTGTGCTCTGCTTTGTTTTTCTGAACTGTGATGATTTTGGCCTCTAATTTACTAGGCACTGCGCCACAGAGGCTGAGTCTTGTGGAGGGACTGCGGACAGTAGCTCTGAGGCTAGAATTTGGAGTGTCACATAACCAAACATTTGAGAAGTATTATTTGTTTCTTTCACTTGGATCTCTTTATATCTTGTTATGTTTTTAGCTTTCAAGAACTCATACAGGAGATGGTGTTATCATCCTGCAGGACCTTGGCAGTCCACTTTACAGAGCCTTTCCATGTTAGTACACGTGTTGCAGATAAATGCAATGATGGCACTCTGCTTTTGCAGGTATATAGTTCTCCAGATAATAGAGATCTCTTTCTTCTGGGCATTATGAGTTTGATTCCGTTTACACCAAACTTATTTCCATCCAAGTGAAGTTTTTTCCTTGCTCTGTTTACTAATATACAAAGTAACTATGGACGAGTTTATATCAATTTCTCTAGGCTCAGTTTCAACCTTTGATAAAATTGACTATTCTCCTTACTTGGACGGTCATGTCTCTAATGATTGATTGTTCTGAGAGACCGATAACTATGAACTTTTCTGTTTTCAATGATGAAGTTTAAGCATATTATGCCAAGGAAATTGAGTCTCCTCTGAGTTATAACTTTCATTTATGGGGTACTATATCAGATTGTTTCTCTCAGATTAACAGTTGACAAAAAAATGTTCAACTTGATAGAAATCAATGTTGTATGTATGTAGTTTTGGATTTAAGAATCAATAATCCAAAAGGTTGATGTTTATGATTAGCATCCATTTCCATTTTAGTTTGGACTGGTATATCAAAATGGTGTCCCGTATAGCTGACCCCACATAATGAGATAGAGGCTCAAGGGATCTATAATGGCTTTATTCTGGACAGCAAATTTGGTGAAGTTATTTCTCTTGGACAAAATATTTGTTGAAGTTGCCATTATAGATTTTCTGAATTATACTTTTTGAAGTTTATTATTTTGATTATATGCTACATTTACTCCAACATATCACCAATTCTTAAGGTTGTGATTCATTCCATGATTCAAATAGGTGATACTTCACTCACAAGTAAATGCTTCAGTGACTGTTTATGATACTTGGCTGGATCTTCAAGTTGGCTTCGCCCATACTTTAGAAGGCGATAAAAGACCTACCTCTGCCTTTTTCCCCTTGACCATTTCTCCAAAATCTAGAGCTGCAATAATTTTCAGTATATGTCTTGAGAACACGTTGGACAGAGGTATGCTGTTACTTTCCTGTGTTTGTCTTTCTCCTTCAACTCTTTTCTGTAAACAATAAAGAGAGGAATTCAAAGAATATTTAGTACAGTGCTCAGTATTCTTTCCCTGATGTGTGCAAAAAGGCTCCAAAAAGGAGAATTTTTGCTCATACAATTTCTGCCTCCAAGTGTCAGAACTGATAGGAGAAATGCAACTTATACATTCTGCTTTCCTATTTTGATGGGCACTCTGTTGCTGATGAGTGTCTTGGTTGAAGTGTATTAATTAATGGGTTGCATTTTTATTACGGGGCTGTTTTTTTTTATGGGTTTGAAAACAGTTTTGAAAACTGGTTTTTTGGAAAATAGTTTTATAATGTAAAAAGTGTATTGAAAATGTAAAATAGTATAGCTGAATAATAAAAAGTTGTAATAGAAATGATGAAAACTGATTATAATATATTAAATTTACTGTTAAAACCAAAACCAAAATGTAAAGAACAGGCCCTACGTCGTACATTAGGTGACCATAGTGTTTGGGGATTCTATGTCGGAATTCTTGCATTCAGATAGCCGTGAGACGTCACTCGGTCATACATCCTCATACATCCTTAGGATAAGAAGCTTTAGATTGATTAGAGATTTTAGTGGAGATCAGATTTTTGTAATATAGTTTTATGAAGTGGTATTTTTTTCCTATTATACAGATCACGTAGAGGCATTGCATCCCGAGAGCATTCTGCATGTACGCTATGGAATATCTGGTAACAGAAACCTTGGAGCCCACACACCCATGGACGTGGAACCTAGTAGTGACGATGATACTGTGAGGCAGTTGGAATTCAGGAGCGCTCTTGCTTTGCAGCGACCTGTTCTGGATCCTTGCCTTGCGGTTGGTTTCCTTGCTCTTCCTTCAACCGGACTTCGTGTTGGGCAGCTTGTCACCATGAAGTGGAGGATTGAGAGGCTAAAGGATCTTGGGGAGAATACTGCTTCAGAAAATGATGGAAGTCAAAAGGTTCTTTCTTTCTGCTATTTTAACTCATTCATAAGTTGTGATTTAGGATGCAAATGCGCTTAATATTTCATTTGATACAGGACGAAGTGTTGTATGAAGTAAATGCTAATTCTGAGAACTGGATGATTGCTGGAAGGAAAAGAGGATATGTTTCGCTCTCCACAAAACAAGGTATTCTTCTCGACGCTTTTCTTTCGGTTTGCATTTGTCAATCTCGAGCCTCATATCATATACTGACAACTTCTACTGGAATTTGAGCAGGCTCACGGATTGTGATTTCAATATTATGCATGCCACTGGTTGCGGGTTATGTTCGCCCCCCTCAACTCGGTCTTCCTGACGTGGAGGCAGTGAATATAAGTTGCAATCCTCCCGGCCCTCACCTGGTTTGCGTCTTGCCTCCTAATATCAGCTCTTCTTACTGTATACCTGCATCTACTCTGACTGCTCATTAGTCGTCTTGGCAATGGCGGCGTGACACCGATAAAACCGAGTTGGTTTCCCTATACAAGAAAGGTTGTCTGTAAAGATGCGAGCTGTCTCTGTCTTCCCCTGGAATTTTGTAGGACCTTTAATTAATGTGTCTAGAATAGCAGTAGTCTTTGATTCTTTGTGTTTTGTAATACTTGGTTTCATTTTCTGTACAGTTATGGCCGCTTTTACCATTTCAATAGTGTTTTTGTTGTTATAGACAAAATGGCACCAAGAAACACTAGAATCCTGACATTGTCTTGGCTTTATCTGTTTGACAAGATTATAAACACTTTCGAAATACGAGCATCTTGGATTATAGATTTTATATAAGCGTGTTTGATTGGATTATTGTATGAGCACCTGTATTATATTGGTAGAAAAGTGTTGTTATTAGTTGACAGGTGTGAGAAGAAATTACAAATGAAAGTGTTACACATGCATCAAATGGTGATGCAATACTTTTATGAAGTGTAGTATAGGCGGTAAAAGGAGTTGTCATAGGTAGGCTAAAAACGAACACAAACAAGTTCGAGCTCGACTCGATACAAAACGTTTACGAACATGATTTTTAGGCTCGATAATAAACGAACACGAACAAGATGTTGAAAGTTCGTTAATGTTCGTGAACATGCTCGATTAAAATATTAATTATATAATAAATAAAATAAGTATATACAATATTAAAATTTTAAATAATACAAATAATTGAATCTTTATATATATATTTATATGTACATATATATCAATATATGAGTTTAAATTGAATTTTTGTTTTTATGTAAGTTGATATAGTATATTAAATTAAATAAACATTACAATTTTCTATTAGTTAATGCGAGATAGAACGCACACGAATGTTCATGAACAAGCTGGGCTCGGCTCGATTAATAAATAAACGAACACGAACAAAATTTTAGGCTCGATAAATAAATAAACACGTCAAAGCTCGGCTCGGCTCAGCTCGTTATCACCCTTAGTCATAGGTCTAAGAAAACATCACTTTAGAAGATACTTATAAACGAGATGCCTTAAACCTAAGGCATCACTTATGGGAGTAAAAAACAACACTTTTGAGGTGTTAATTATAGGCTCATTTTAGTAGTGTTTCTCTTACCCTTTCTCTTTCTTTTTTTTCTTTTTTTTTTTTTCTTCTAAATATTCCTCCTCATTTCAACCGATGTATAAGTGGGGCCGGGGGCGGTTGAGCGGATAAGAAATTCCGGGAATGTCAACGGCCGGAATCCGGTGAAGGAATCGAAGAATACGTGCTGAAAGTTGTGCTCTTCTGGGTTCTTGGTACGTGCATGGAAATATGTATTTGTTGAAACATATTTTTCACCGACCAGAATAAAGAATCCTTAAATTGGTCGAAGGATCGATGATGACAAAACAAAAGACTTAAACTACGACAGAATAATATGGGTTAGCTCATAGTTGGTGGTTTGATTAAATCAATGCAAAGTTAGGACAAGTATTGCCGCCCATGGTACAACTCAGAAGATTGAAGCGGGCAGACACGGCTACATGTTTTACATACAAGGAAGAAAATATTACTTTTGGTACTTAACCAAGACGACGGGTTTCGTTTCGTATAGTTGATACTTTAGTAACTAAAATCGATACGTACGTTACCTTTATAAAATAATTTACCTTTAAAATTGATACGTGCACTACATAACAAACATAATCGCGATTGTTAAACTAAATATACTCTGCATTAAAATCAAACTTCATAAGAAATTAATATAACTGAGACTAAAATCAATATGCATACGGTTACACGACATCATTCGTGGGATACAAATTTGCATATGGCATGGTACTAATGAAACTAGAACGACTGAAAATGAAGGAAAAAAGAAGGTCCTACCGAGATTTGAACTCGGGTTACTGGATTCAGAGTCCAATGTCCTGACCACTAGACCATAGGACCTTGTTGTCATATTTCTGCTTATTTATTTTTATATACCATTTACATCTCTCAGTTGAACTTTAAAGTCGTGCTTCTGCTGTCCCAAAATAATAATCATATGCTTTTTAAAAGTTGTCCCAAGAAAAGAATTACTTCTAGTTTATTTTTCCTTAAATTTTTATCTGTACAAGTAATATATATTTATAATTAAAAAAATATTAAATAAATGAAAAGTGCTTCTGCCCCATATAAGAGTCTAGTTTCAAAAAATAAAAATTATCTCACTAAAAGAGTCCAATTTAAATTTGTTGATATAACATATATTTATTAATATAATAATGTGTGATATACAATTAAACTTTATTTAAAAAATAAATATATAAACTGAAAATATTGTGTCAAATTATTTTTTTGTAGATACTAATTCCCATTGTCAAAGCCTTTTTTTTTGTTTTTTTCCTTTGTAATAAAATGGTGAAAGAATTTTCTGAAATTTCAAATTTGTTTCCCTTCATAAAAATTATACTACATCGTTTATATTAATTTCCATTGTCAAAGACTTTTTTTTTACTTCAGAAAAAAGTAAACATCGCTTTTCTCCTTTCCATTTTGTGAGTGGTGTCATAGGTGCAAAGTAGCTCATACTTCAAATCAATCGGTCATGAGCTTCTGTCAATCTAGATCTACAAGTTTTTCCATTTTCAAATAGGGACAATCGGGTGAGGTTTTGCGAGAAAATATTCTGTGTATATGTTGTATTACGTGGAATTGTTCATGGAGATATATTTAGCGGAGAGAGTGTTATTCTGGGACAAAAACATATGTACGTACATGTAAGGGGTCCCCCATTAATTAATAAAAATTAGAATTAGCTGAGCTATTTTTAAGAATATATCGGATGCACTGAATAATTTTCTAGCGTTTGCATTGTACAGAGTTCCAAACATTTTCACGAAAATTTTGATAACAATTTTGATATGGGTTTAAAATATTTCCAATAATAAAGATTGTCACATCGGAGATGATATTTTACGTGTACCAAACAAACTCTACAAAAAAGAGACACTTTCAAAATCTCTCAAATTAGGTGAAATCTATATGAATATTGAATCTTAAGAAACTAACTAGAACATAATTATCAAATTATATTCAAAACTAATTTTTAAAACTAAAATTGAAACAATTTTCTTAATTATCGAATAATTCATTTTCTTAATTATATATCTAAAAAAGAAAAACCAGGAGGTATTTGGTCACAATCCAAACGGGGATATGTTTTTTGGGTAAAACATCAAAGTCCCGTAAGATTAATTATAATGATTCATTTCAAAGAAACATACAATTAGGAATGCAGTCTAGTTCCACCACCTCTCCTAAAATTGAAATTTGAAAATGTAATATTCTTTTGCGATAAAATATTTATAAATAAACCAAAAAAAAAATCCAAGGTTCTAATATAATTACTTTTTATTAGGACATATGATGACGGGGGGTTCGGCTTTTTTACTTCTGCCGATTTCTATCATTTTAGAATGAATACAACTTTGTAGGATCTTTACAAGTGGTAGATTTCGCCTAGCAAAATAAACCGATCATCATCTCTTTTTCCAAAACAGTCATTATTAGAAGACGACAAATTATAAGCACTTTCAAAATTAAAAAAATAAATAAATAAAGGAATAATTGTATATATATCAAATCGAGTGACTGAACGATTGATTCTTTGAAGGAGCTGTATTTTTTTTTTTTTTTTCCAACGTGACAACGTTAATTGGTACGTTATGCTTGTAATTATGTTCCCAATAGAATGTGTGTTAAAGTAAACATTACAATTCCAACCTCGATGCTCCTATGTAGCATCATCATTACTAACGTGCAACTCTATCTAATTTGTTCTTTAATCCACATTACTTAATTATCACTTTTATAAAAAAAAAAAAAAATTTAAAATTTAAATTAGTAGGACCTCCTCTCATGCATGAGCTAGAATCTAGATCTCTGAAATTAATTAAAATAGATTATTTTTTAAGCATCCCAAAACAGTTTTAAATAAAAAGGGAAAAAGTATTTAATCAGTAAACACAAGGAAAGATTCTTATTTAGATTTGTGAATGAGTTCTGCAATTTTAAATGGATAAAATATATTAATTTTTTCTCTAATTTTTTTAATTTATTTTTATTCGTATACACTAATTAATACTCCCTTCGTTCCGCTAGAATATTAAAAACAGAATTTTCTTTTTAACAATTGAATAAACAGAACATAATTTTATAATTATTAAAATTGTTGGGGAATTATATCATAGACACAAAAACATGCATGGAGATTCATAGCAAATTTGTTGGAATAGTTATATTAATTGAGGAAGGGTAAATACACAATTACCCCCTGTGGTTTCGAAAACTTATGCATCTTCTCCTTATGGTTTAAAAAGCTACCATGCACCCCCCCCCCCCTCCCCCCTCCCCCCCCCTTAACTTTCGTGAACTATGTAAAGTGGACATAAATGACCAAAATACCCCCAAAATGACCTTATTCTAGTTGTGAATTATAGTTTAGATGCGGGGGTATTTTGATCATTTTTGTCCACTTTACATAGTTCATGAAAGTTAAGGGAAATGCATGGTAACTTTTTAAACCACAATGGGGTGATGTATAAATTTTCGAAACCACATTAGGATAATTGTGTATTTACCCATTGTGGAATTTGACATGAGTGGCTATAATTTATTTTGGTATTATTTGAGGACGATATTTTAATTAATTAAAGTAAATATACCTGCCGACTATTATTAATAATTAAATCAATGTTTTGACATTTGATTTGATCAGAATAAATAAGTAGCAGTGCTCCATAAATAAGAGTACACTGTTTTAATTTATTAGAGATAAATGACATGAAAGCAAATGAAAAAGGCTTGATTAATTATTCTTATTCTTAACTTCCATTTTACTTCTTTAATTTTTTTTTTAAAATACTCTGTTTTCCCTCAAATTGTCTATGCTTGTCGACATCAATACATATTCATTTCGATTCATGGCCATGGTGTATGAAGATTTGGTTGAAGATTCAGTCTCGAAACTTTTATTAGTAATTAGTGGCAGATCCGTAACCGTCGGCACGAGATTTGTTCAGTTTCATATTTCGACTATGTTTAGTAGATCAGATACACTAGTGTGGTGAGTGGTTCAGATCTGATAAAAATCCAATCAAATCTTTTGTAATCAGTTATATTGAATGTTTCTTGATCTTCTATTGTCAATCTCGTTTGGACGATTTCCAACACCATTAATGAAATTCTTTTATTTTCAAAAAAATAAAAGTAAAAACATATTCATTTCTATTTCAGTGCATTATGAATGATTCGTTAACTCATATATAACCCAAATGACATACTATTATTCTTAAAAGCGAATAATAACAAATAATGATACGTCGTTATTTTAACACGCTATAAATTAATGATTCGTCAACTCATATACAATTCGAATTGTCATTAATGTCAACTTACGATATTAAAAAAAATAATTGCCAATTTAAAATGACTTTGGGTTTGAGATGCCGACAAGAGGAGGCGACCATAGTCTCTTAATTAGTTTTGTATTTCTGAATCTAATCAAAATCTCAAAGCTATAGATTAGGTCAAAATCTAGGCAAATTAAACTAAATTGAGGAACAACAACTTCTTAATTAACATCATTAATTTCCCACCGCCAATTTCGGTATTATGTATGGAATCTATCATGGTTGTGTTGTGTTGTGTGGTGCACACCAAAACCCAAAATCATAATGCTTGGACACGTACGCCAATGAAAATTCATCTAGTATTATTATTCTATTCGTTTTATTAAAAAATTGAATTTTAAAAAAGTAGTCGATCAAAATATAATATTTAAAATAAATAATTTTTGTGTGTAGAGGATTGGAGCGCTAAATTAAGTAGAGAAAATTGGTCAGTCATTTATAAATAAAAATATTTACATATTTTATCTAATCATATACAAAAATTAATTAATATTAAAAGAAATTTGAGAGAATCTGTTATACGTTTGTCTACCGATTTGACGACCGATACTTTATAGTTAAACGTGTTTTCTTCTTCAATATTTGTCGTTTGAAGATAATTGCAATATTCAAAAGCTAAATTCGACCCGTGACGCATCATAGATTAAACTCGATACGCAATAGTTTAGCAACTTAACTTATAAATGCAATACATCCGTAGTTACTCGATACTTTAGTAGTTAAACCCATAAGCCCAACACATCAGCAAATAAACTCGATACGCAAAACGTCAAAGACTAATTTCGATACACAATATCTCAACAACTAAACTCGGCTAATTCAAAATGCGATGTCTCAACAACGAAACTCGATACACAGGTTTGCATAATAATATAACTTTGATACTCCATAGACTAAACTTGAT
Source organism: Leptodermis oblonga (assembly GCA_016801395.1). Taxonomy (NCBI): domain Eukaryota; kingdom Viridiplantae; phylum Streptophyta; class Magnoliopsida; order Gentianales; family Rubiaceae; genus Leptodermis; species Leptodermis oblonga. Next base: position 2,968,130 of record CM028758.1, read on the forward strand.
ACATACGTTGTTAGACCATCAGACATGTTTCATATACAAGAAGTTGTTATAGAAATACTATAATGTATATGTATGGTTGGACTTGGAACACTATAATCACATATTTTCCATACGGACACTTATATGTATAATGTGACAAAATAAAAAGGGACCTAACCTAATTGTTTGAGGTTTGTGAGCAGAAAACAAATAAAAAGGAAGATAATTGATGCGTAAGTTCCGGCTCATATGACTCATATTCTAATTCCCGGGGGGCTGGGGGTGTCTCCTTCCTCACCCCCACTCCCCACTTTCCACTGCTTCCATTTGCCCCTCTCGAACGGTAGGATGGCGACCCTTCACCCATACACAACTTCATTCATAAATCACAAATCCCCTTCTACCCTAAACACATCATCACTTTCATCTTTTCAATTTTCATCCCCAAAACTAGTGGTAAGCTTTTGCTACGTACTACGACAATAATTTATCATACAAGTGATAATGTACCTCGGTGAAAATTTAGAGCGACTGACGTGACATTCACATGGTAAAAGTTTAGTGTATAAAATTAAAATTGACAAATATAACACAAGATGATGTAGCTCAATTCACCTTACATTTCACTCTATATGTATTACAATTTCTTTCTTGTCTTTTAAAAACACTCAATACGTGTGGAGTATCTCATATTCGAAAATGAATAAATATCGCATTAAAGAAATTTTAAATTGTTTTTTAGAGAATATAACAATTGAAATTATGAGCTAAAAGCAGTATTTTTGATTGTAAGATTATAATCGTCTGAATGAATAGATTCATATATGAACCAAAGAATTATGATCCACAATAACATTTGGGATCTTGTAATTTACCTGGTAAAGTTAGGGGCCGGTAAATTTCTCATACAACACACTCCTTGAACATAGTAAAAAAAATAATAATAACATCAAAATATTTAACTCTTAATCTAAAATATCTATCACTTCATATTCATAGCTTCTTCAAACAACTTTATACAACAAAGTGCACGAAATATTCTCATACAACACTTCCTATCATGCAAAGAATCTGGTCCCACTTTGTTTTCCCAGATTCTCGTTTTTACTACACTAACTTTAATTTAATTTTGCCTTACGGTCTTATTTTTTTTTTCACTTTCACAACTGTAATTTCCTTTCCTTTATAATAATAATATAAAAGGAAAAAGGAAAAAATTTAAAAAAAGGTCCCAAGTTTGAAAACCTCAACAAAGATTGTTGAATCTCCAATCAAGCCTAACTTCATTGGACCCCACAAAATGTTGATGATTTGGCTTCCGGAATGATACGATGTGGCTGCTGACCATGAAGGCCGTTACCCGTTCCGACACTCTGATGTCCTCCATCTTCAACTCATGCAGCCTTTGGACATACTCCGGTACGTGTACTAGGTCCCACACCACCCCTACGCCGCCGGCCTTCAACACCCTCACCACCTCCCCCAGCACCCTCATCCTCTCCGCCGCCGCCGCCGCCGATTTCGGCCCGAACTCCTTCCCCACCGTGTGGACGAACACGGAGGACACCACCACGTCGAAGTAATTGTCGCTGAAAGGCAGCGTCCTCGGGTCGCCGGCCCGGCACGTGACGTACTCCTGGACCCCCTCCAGCCCAGCGGTCCTCAGCGTTGTTGATAGGGTGTTGGATTTGGGCGGGGCTCGGTTCGGATCCAGGCCCACCACCCGGCCCGACGAGCCGGATTTTTTCAGCTGCATGGCTACCGCGTTGAGGAGGATTCCCCGGCCGCAGCCGAGGTCGAGGGCGTGCTTCACTGTTGACCAGTCGGGAACGGCGTTGACAATGCGCTGGGACATGTCCCAGTGGAGCGAGACGGAGGAGTAGAAGAAGTTGGCGGCCGCGAAGAAGAGGCAGACGGCGGAGAGGGCCGTGACCGAGCCCGTAAAGCCCGCTAAAAATCGGGCCAAGCTCGGACCTATAATGGGGATAAAATGCTGGGTGAAGTAACAGATTGGCTCGAAGTAAAGAAGGAAGAAAACAGAGAGCCCGGAGAAGAAGACACCATGGATGAGGAGAAAAAAGGGCGTGTGCCAATCATCCATGCCGTAGATCGCATAGATCTGCGTCCAATCTCTTCCTGTTTTCCCCATTTACAATTCCTCTGTTCCTGATAATCAATCCCAGTAGAGCTCAAAAGTAGTTGTTCAATTGATTGAGATTCTGCAAGAAATCAAATTAGAATGAACACGGTTAAGTACAGAAATGGAGTGTTATTCCCTTTAGAGGAAAATGGCGAAAAGGCGTTTGTTTTCGCCAAATTGAAAAGAGCCCAGTTGGAGAAAAGTCCCAAAAATCGAACCTTTAATTAGAAAACCAAAGGTATAGAACAATTCGAGACCAAAACTCCAAAACCCAGAAGAAATAAAGCAGAAAAAAACGACAAAGACGGAAACTTCAACTCACGAGTAATGAGGCGTTCCGGGAAAAAAAGAACAGAGCAGTCCAATGAGTACTAATCAGATCTGTTCGAAACCCAGAGAATAATTTGTTGATCCCAACAAGGAAATCTTGGTGGACACTCGGAAGAAGGAAGTACAAACTACAAACTCTGTTTATCTAGATAAAGATTGGAAGAAGAGCATTGAGAGGCAAGTTTTCAGAGCCCCCTCTAGCAGCTGTCCCATAACCAATTTATAGCTCCACTGTCTATGGCAGCTTTTTGATTAAGGGAACTTCTGTTCATCCCCTCAATAATGAAGAAACAAAGACTCAGAAACGAAGAGGAGGAGGAGGAGCAAAAGGGATGTAAATTATTAATGGGATAGGTAAAGTACCATGAGAGGGATTTTATAATGGTTGAAAAATCAGGCAAATTTGGCCGATTCTTGATGAATATGAGTAGGATGAAGCTCGATTTCTCAGGAAAATTTTAAATTTTAAATTCAGAATCCCACGCGTTTATAATTTGTCGGTTTCAATTCATCAACACTGAAAGTATGACTACGAAATTAGGAAGAGAGGAAAAGCAATTAAGGAGTGAACGCTACTTACCTTTTCTCAAGCTTTAAAGACAGTGGAGATTTGCACTATTTGACAACGAAAGCCCCAGTTGGATTTTTTTTTTGCAATAGTAATAGTCTAATAGTAGTTTTTCAAACTTCAAATGGTAAAAGAACAACCTGGTCTTTCTTTTTCTTTATTAAAATGATAAATTATTTAATGTATCCGTTTAACCACGTAAGATGGTGAAATCAGATACACTTGAAGAATAATTATTACTTTTTTACGATTGGCTGGTTGCTCTATTTGTAAGGATGCAACGAATGCATTAAATGACTTTTCTATTAAAAGGGAATGCATTTGTTTATTTGGTAAGGTTGAATTTATAAGTTTACGTTTTGATGATGTTTATAGTAACGGTACTCGTGACAGCTGAATAATTGTGACTTTATGTGATTAGTGGTGTAACTTTTTCGAGTATTAATGACAAAATATAATTGTAGTGATGAGTACTTCGTATAGATATTTAATTATAAATAAAGGAGTATTGTTTATGAATTTAGTGTAATTTTGTTCATAAATTCTAAAATTGTTGGGGCTTAAAAAATGATTGATGAGGAGTTCTGGACCATAAATTTAATGGCGCCATATAAATTAAAATGTGGTGAACTTGGATCTGTGGGGGCAGAGGCAGTATTATTACTTTCTGCTTTTGACTTGGACGAGGCACCAGTGGAAATTTGAGATATCCAAATTTATTTATGTTTTTTTTTTTCCTTTTTTTGGGAGTTTTTTTTTAATTATAAAATTAAATTTATTTTTTAACAGAAATTTAATAAAACAATTTATATTTCAAAATAAATTTTTTTCTTGGGAAAAACCAGGAGACGACAATCGGGTTGATGTATTGATTATAACGTGTTAGGTTCGATTATCTTGGAACTGTTAATCGGTCGTGTTTCAGATTAACGGAACGCTATCTTGTGTTAAATTTGATTCGAATTTTCATGATGAGTCAGAGATTTTGCAACTTGAAGCTATATTTCTATATTGACGCATTAACTTGTGGTGTTGTTATTTATCCTATTCCATTTTATTAACTGGAATCTCACTTGTTTTGGATACATAGAAAGGTCTATTTTTTTCTTCTTTATTTCTATTTTGCTTTCTATGATTGATTTTGATAAGATGGCTTCTTTTTTCTCTTTTTCCGACAAAAATAAAATAAATGATCAGTAAAAAAAAAGCTTATTTACTATTTCCACCAAGAAGATATTACTATTAATTAAAGTAGATTCGTGACCAAAATTATTTATAATCTTTTTCCTTTTATTTAAAATCTATGTACTATTTTATGAGAACCTTTCTCTTTCAATGACTAATATAACCAAACAAAAAGATATTGTTATTGTTAAATCAATAACATGTTTAAAGACACGAGTAGTAAGCCACTGTCACGCTGTATAATACCTCTCGTAGAATAGCAATTTAGGATAATGGCTATACCACCACCAAGACAATTACTGAAATAAAATTATAATTTATTTGTTGAAATTTTATTCTTATCGAGATTAATTTGTTGCAATATTTTGTCATATAAAATAAAATATGCATATAATAAATTTCCCAATTGTGGTTCTAACCAAAAAAGAAATCATAATAAATTAGTGTTGAAGCAATCTTATCCAAACCTGGTCAAATTGATAGCACCTAATCCCTTGGATTTTCATTCCTATAATTAGTGATTTATAATATTAACGTTGAACTATTAGCCAAGTGAAAAGGCTGTTTCAACAACAATTGGAGCCAAAAATGGAAATTATAATTATAATTATAATTATAAACAAAATATGTTTCGATGACGAATTTTCCATGAAATTAATTAATCCAAATAAAATATGTATGTTGGGTTGGGATATGACGAATTTTCCATGAAATTAATTAATTCCAAAGAAAATATGTACGGCCTATATCTAGAAAATGACCTAATTTTCTCTTCACCATAGCTAATTAATTAATGCGGTTATAGTACAAATTAATTAGAGAAAATTATTTCAAACTAATTAATTTGTCAACAAACGGCGGTCCCTCGTCTACTCGCAAATTTCAACGTAATAAATAATGGCAAATAAACGGGCTCTTCTAATGGGACAAAGGGAATAAAAAATCGATTAATGTCTCCGTTTTTTTTTTTTTTTTTCACCAAATGTTTTACAGGAATATTTCTTCATTTTGTATATATTTTAATACAGGGCAAAGGACACTTAAAACAGCATAACAAAAGAATAAAACGTTTTGTATAAATCATTATCATTTTGCGTGGTATGTATTTTATTCTCTCATTAATTAATAAATGCATTTGGCTTCCACAAAATTGCCTTATTTATTTTTGTGTGGAAACGACCACCATTGAATAAGTCTAATTTATTTTTTAAAATTTGATTTGATTTGGTAGCGGCAATCAAGGGGGGAGCTGCATGGTCAACATATATAGGAAGCAAAAGACACGATATTGTTTTAATACTATATATTTTCTGAATAATTAATTAAATTACTTAAATTATTATTATATATTCTTCTTCATAATAAAAATTTAAAAACTACAGAAGGGGTTGATTCATCTTGATAATTTTTGTTTGAATTGGTTTCTTGACTTTTGTTATTAATAATTAATGAAATGGCATCTTTTTTTGGTCAGCACGATGACTCTGCCCTTCAAATGAAATGGTATTATTATTATTATTATTATTATTATTCTCTCTTTCTTTTTCCTTGGGCAAATTATTAAAAAATCCCTTGTGGTTTACGAAAGTTATTAAGAACTCTCATGTAGTTTCAAAAGCTCGAATAACTCCCTTGTGATTTTTTAATATCCGTAATCGTTAGGGGTATTTTTGTAATTTTATCCCTTTTAAAAATGGTTGACTTCTTAGGTTGACCATTAAAGTAAACCAAAAACCTAACGGTTACGGATATCGAAAAATCACAGGAGGTTATTCGAACTTTTTAAACCACATGGGGGTTTCGTAAACCACAAGGGGATTTTAAGGAATTTGCCCTTTTTCCTTTGTAGCATGTATGGTTTCACAAGTCGGACGACGCGGTGGTACGGCGCTGACGTGGCAGGAGGAGGATGACGGTGCGACGGCACCGGCGGCGAGGAGTGATCAAGTCAGACTTTAAAAACTGAGCTCACATACGGTGGCCGTACATGCGTCACTTGACAAATAAATAATAATAATAAAAATTTCCGGGTTAATTTTATTTGAAAAATGAAAACTAAGAGATAAGCATATAGGGATTTCTTTAATTAATTATTTCTTTTACCAAAATATATATTTTTATTTTTATTTAGATTTTTGACTTTTAACATTTTTAATGATATAATCATGAATGTGTCATGATGTATCCCGCATTAGCTGATCGAACTCTAAAAATAAGGATTATCGTTTGGAATTAATTGCTCTCCAACTAGCTTGATTTGGAATAAGTTGGAAGTATTTGACAAGTAAAAGTGTATGGATAGTTTTCAATTTTCATACCTTATATTAGTATTAATTTCTAATACTTATAGGCAAAATTACATAGATTAAATAACATATACTAATATTTAATTATTTATAGGTACTTTCTTTTCTGAAAAAAAAAAAAAGAAAGAAAAGAAAACATTAGTTGTGTTTGCCTGGATAGCATGATCCACTAAGAAGAAGTCATGCAATATCTCTCTACTTTTCCACGTTCAGAGTCACACTCACTCGTTTTGAGCTCCCTTCCAGCTCCTAAATTTGGTTCCTTTCATTTCAATAATTTTGTGACGGAATTACTCGTGTCAACACATTTAACATGCGAATTTACTAATTATTTGTATGTGTACTTACACGTATATCACATTTTATTTGTGTTTTATTTTTGTGTTATATGAAAAATTACTCGTGTTTGAAACTATCAAAAAATGTTTGCGTTTGACCGAAACCCACCTAAACTTAACTCTAATACATGTTTATATTATGTTACATGTCACAGATTCGTGTCACGTCGAGAATGAACTCATTATATTAATATCCCAAGGGACCAACGGTTTATACTTTAGACTAAAGAAATGAGAGTAAAATCTTTTAGGAAAGCTTGAGGAAGGTGTCGTAAACCATGCACATTAATTAATTAATTCTTTATTAATAGTGTTAAACAAATTACTTTTATAAGTATATTAATTAATCGCAGTTGTTTTAGGTTGAATTTCTTCTTTTTTAATTTTTTTTTATTTTTTATAATTCTATCATCTATTACATTGAAAGTAGGAGTTGTGAGAAAGGAAAGAATGAAATTGGGGAGCCTCCGACAAAGTCCTGTCAGCCTGCGCTCTAAATAGGCAGAACTGACAGAGGTAGGTATCGGACCCCGATCTCTGGGTGACTCACTATGCGTCACAATCGCTAGAGCAATGACTCGTTCCTGAGTTTAATTTCTTAGGTGTGAGAAGGATGCATGAAAAGTTAACAACTAAGACACACAATGGTCCTGTTCTTCTCCTCCATTTAAAACTAAGTTTTGTCCAAGTTTAGTTTTAAACCAACAAAACTTACAAAACGTGTGTTCTTTTTCATACATTTTAAAACCAAAAAAGTTTCTAACTTTTTTTTTTTTCTCCTTCCTTTTTCTTCTTCTTCTTCTTCACCCGTCTTCTCCTTTCTCCTTCTCCTCCTTCTTCCTCCTCCTTCTTCCTCTTCATCTTCATCACTCTCATCTTCTTCCATCTTATTCTCCTTCTTCTTCCTTCTTCTTCTCCTTCTTGTTCTTCCTTCTTCCTCTTCTTCTTCATCTCTCCTCTTCTCCTTCTTCTTCTTCTTCTCTCCCACCGCCACCCACCGCCGCCGCCCACCGCCACCCACCGCCGCCGTCGCCAACGACTCATCTTCTTCTTCTTCCTCTTCCTTCTTCTCCTCCTCCTTCCTCTTCTTCATCTTCAAACCCATGTCAAATTATCTTCCTTCTTTTCTTTTTCCCCTTCCTTCTTCTTCTCTTCTTCTTCTTCTTCTTCTTCTCTTCCCTCTCCCTCTTCTTCTTTCTCCTCTTCTTCTCCGGCGCCGGAAGGGATGGATTGGAAGTGGCGGTGTGGATAATAAAAATTTAAAAACTACAGAAGGGGTTGATTCATCTTGATAATTTTTGTTTGAATTGGTTTCTTGACTTTTGTTATTAATAATTAATGAAATGGCATCTTTTTTTGGTCAGCACGATGACTCTGCCCTTCAAATGAAATGGTATTATTATTATTATTATTATTATTATTCTCTCTTTCTTTTTTCCTTGGGCAAATTATTAAAAAATCCCTTGTGGTTTACGAAAGTTATTAAGAACTCTCATGTAGTTTCAAAAGCTCGAATAACTCCCTTGTGATTTTTTAATATCCGTAATCGTTAGGGGTATTTTTGTAATTTTATCCCTTTTAAAAATGGTTGACTTCTTAGGTTGACCATTAAAGTAAACCAAAAACCTAACGGTTACGGATATCGAAAAATCACAGGAGGTTATTCGAACTTTTTAAACCACATGGGGGTTTCGTAAACCACAAGGGGATTTTAAGGAATTTGCCCTTTTTCCTTTGTAGCATGTATGGTTTCACAAGTCGGACGACGCGGTGGTACGGCGCTGACGTGGCAGGAGGAGGATGACGGTGCGACGGCACCGGCGGCGAGGAGTGATCAAGTCAGACTTTAAAAACTGAGCTCACATACGGTGGCCGTACATGCGTCACTTGACAAATAAATAATAATAATAAAAATTTCCGGGTTAATTTTATTTGAAAAATGAAAACTAAGAGATAAGCATATAGGGATTTCTTTAATTAATTATTTCTTTTACCAAAATATATATTTTTATTTTTATTTAGATTTTTGACTTTTAACATTTTTAATGATATAATCATGAATGTGTCATGATGTATCCCGCATTAGCTGATCGAACTCTAAAAATAAGGATTATCGTTTGGAATTAATTGCTCTCCAACTAGCTTGATTTGGAATAAGTTGGAAGTATTTGACAAGTAAAAGTGTATGGATAGTTTTCAATTTTCATACCTTATATTAGTATTAATTTCTAATACTTATAGGCAAAATTACATAGATTAAATAACATATACTAATATTTAATTATTTATAGGTACTTTCTTTTCTGAAAAAAAAAAAAGAAAGAAAAGAAAACATTAGTTGTGTTTGCCTGGATAGCATGATCCACTAAGAAGAAGTCATGCAATATCTCTCTACTTTTCCACGTTCAGAGTCACACTCACTCGTTTTGAGCTCCCTTCCAGCTCCTAAATTTGGTTCCTTTCATTTCAAATAATTTTGTGACGGAATTACTCGTGTCAACACATTTAACATGCGAATTTACTAATTATTTGTATGTGTACTTACACGTATATCACATTTTATTTGTGTTTTATTTTTGTGTTATATGAAAAATTACTCGTGTTTGAAACTATCAAAAAATGTTTGCGTTTGACCGAAACCCACCTAAACTTAACTCTAATACATGTTTATATTATGTTACATGTCAGATTCGTGTCACGTCGAGAATGAACTCATTATATTAATATCCCAAGGGACCAACGGTTTATACTTTAGACTAAAGAAATGAGAGTAAAATCTTTTAGGAAAGCTTGAGGAAGGTGTCGTAAACCATGCACATTAATTAATTAATTCTTTATTAATAGTGTTAAACAAATTACTTTTATAAGTATATTAATTAATCGCAGTTGTTTTAGGTTGAATTTCTTCTTTTTTAATTTTTTTTTATTTTTTATAATTCTATCATCTATTACATTGAAAGTAGGAGTTGTGAGAAAGGAAAGAATGAAATTGGGGAGCCTCCGACAAAGTCCTGTCAGCCTGCGCTCTAAATAGGCAGAACTGACAGAGGTAGGTATCGGACCCCGATCTCTGGGTGACTCACTATGCGTCACAATCGCTAGAGCAATGACTCGTTCCTGAGTTTAATTTCTTAGGTGTGAGAAGGATGCATGAAAAGTTAACAACTAAGACACACAATGGTCCTGTTCTTCTCCTCCATTTAAAACTAAGTTTTGTCCAAGTTTAGTTTTAAACCAACAAAACTTACAAAACGTGTGTTCTTTTTCATACATTTTAAAACCAAAAAGTTTCTAACTTTTTTTTTTTTCTCCTTCCTTTTTCTTCTTCTTCTTCACCCGTCTTCTCCTTTCTCCTTCTCCTCCTTCTTCCTCCTCCTTCTTCCTCTTCATCTTCATCACTCTCATCTTCTTCCATCTTATTCTCCTTCTTCTTCCTTCTTCTTCTCCTTCTTGTTCTTCCTTCTTCCTCTTCTTCTTCATCTCTCCTCTTCTCCTTCTTCTTCTTCTTCTCTCCCACCGCCACCCACCGCCGCCGCCCACCGCCACCCACCGCCGCCGTCGCCAACGACTCATCTTCTTCTTCTTCCTCTTCCTTCTTCTCCTCCTCCTTCCTCTTCTTCATCTTCAAACCCATGTCAAATTATCTTCCTTCTTTTCTTTTTCCCCTTCCTTCTTCTTCTCTTCTTCTTCTTCTTCTTCTTCTCTTCCCTCTCCCTCTTCTTCTTTCTCCTCTTCTTCTCCGGCGCCGGAAGGGATGGATTGGAAGTGGCGGTGTGGAGAATTTGGCCGAGGGAAGGATTTTGCCCAAAAAATTTTTTTCCCCAAAACTTTTTTTTTAAAAATAATTTTCAAACTCATGTTTCTTGCAAAATGTTTAAAACCAAAAAAGTTTCAAACTTTTTTTTAAAACCAAGTTTGAAAAGTGGCAAAAGAACAGGCCCTATATAAGAAATTAAGCATTTGAAGCCAAGACTAGTGATGCGAGAGAAGATTATTTCTTCAAGCTTTCTCAAAGTGAACATTTGGCAATTGTCGTCTGAAAACTACGTACGAATCACACAGGATTTGGTGACCAAAAAAAAAAAAAAAAAGCTAAAAATTATAGATGTTAATTTTGAAATTAAATTTAAATACTCCGTTTGTTGCTATGGAAGAAAATTTTATTTATAAAAAATATTTTTATTTCAATATATATATATATATACTTTTTCCGTTCCATTATAATAGTTACTTTGACCAATGTATAACTTATTATGAATGTTAATGTACATCACCCAAAATAACGAAACATTAGGGGTGAGCAAAAGGAAAACCGATCCGAATCCGAAGTTTCAGATCGGTTTTTATCCGAAACCGGGGTTTATCTGAAATCAGCGATTTTTTATCCGAAATCTGTAGTTCTCTTTTTTAAAAAAAAAAAATAAAAATTCATTTTAGCTTTTTTTTTTGTGAATTTTTGTTTCGGATTATCCGGAAAAAAAATCCGAAACAGAACATTATGCCGAAAAAAAAAATCCGATCTAAATCCGATCTAAAATTTCGGATCAGATCAACAGTTCAGACGATTTTTGAATTATTTTGCTCACACCTACGAAACATGGATGGATGGAGCATATAGTAAGAGACAAGGGTAATAAATATTCAAATTTGCGCCTTCCGACAAAAAAAAATTACCGCTTCATTCGCAAGCAATGGCGTAAAAAAAGAACCAATGATATCCATCTGTCTTCCTCTTGTGTACTTCTACGTCTGCCTTGCATTTTCTTTTGTCTTTGACTGATGATTTATAGAGTTATTATTATTATTATTTTTCATTCATAATTTGTTCCATTAAAAAAAGTCATAGTGGTGAGCAGTGAATGAAAATAGAAAATTTTAGGCAAAGATACTGTTGGGAAAAGTAGGCCGAAGAAAGAAAACGATAGATAACTCGAGTCGTGTAAAGCACTGTACTTAAGAAATTATTTCTGGGTAGAAATATTTTTTCAGGATTAAATGAATTTTTCCCGTTAACAGAGAGGTCAGGAACAACAAAGCCAAAAGATTGAACGAAAGGGAGAAAAAAGTTTTAACAGAGAAAATTGATTTTTTAGAAAACTCAGTTGTATCGATCTTAGAAAATAGGCGAGGTCTTCATAGATAGAGATTATTGATATAATCAGAAAATCCTGCAAACAGTTCTCCACTAAAGTTCAGAGATTTTAACTTTCTTTTCTGTCTAAATCTCTCAACTTTAAATAACTATTAACTTAGTATAAAACAATTATATTTCTCAATAAAAAAATTAATTATATCTTTTGAAATACTTTTTCAACAAATACGTCCGATGAGGTTCCGACAAAAACCCCATCCAAGCAAGATAAGACATTGATAGTTCCTGCAATTTGCAAAAGCTTTTAGACTTTTTGTTTTAGGATAATACTTGTGCCGCTTTTGCCGCTTTCATTTCTTGGCTGGTCTCGAAGTTTCAAGGAAACCCCCAAAAATCCAAACTACTATCCATCTAACATTGGATTGATCCTCAACTCCTTTTTTTTATTGTGTTGATTTCCGCTCTTTCATTTGGAGTTGAAACATAACAACGGTATGATAATAAGATACGGTGACAGTGTTGTGGTTATTATTAATCAAAAAAGAAATTCAAAAAGGATGCGAATTTTGGTATAATCGACCATAAGTTGAGACAATTAAATTTTACTAAAAAATATATATATAATGCCTCCAATATGTAATTTGCAAATCTTACGTGGTTCGAACTTATTAACTGTGTACATTGTTGCTCGCACTATAAGAGAACCAAATACTAATGATAGTTTACATTGGACTATGTACATTGGAAAATATAATTTGTAGCATTGATTTCATTTACTGTGACAAAATTTCAATAGTTAGTCATCGTAACATATTATTATTGACTCATTAAAAGATACAATTGATGTATCAGTTTATGAATTATAAAGTACAATTTGAAATATAAATTTTTATTTGGGACGGAGAGAGTATTTAATTATGAGATCTAATATAACTAAACTATTGTTTGGAGAAGTTATACACAAAAATAAAGTATTTATTAGATAAATTTTCATTCGTGTTATTATTATTATTTATTGTAATGGGTGTTGAATCCTCGCTTGGTGCCGAGCTCCACTGACGTCGCCCTTTCCTTCCTCCTCCTGCTTTTGGGAGTCTCTCCCCTGTATCACTCCGATGCTTAAGTTAGTAATCGAGTAAAACAGTAAACCTTATAGAATTAGCGCGAATTCAATACTATTCTAATGAGAAAGCCGTTAAGTATTTATAGCGGGAAAAAGCATGAACTGTGCCAGCTGTCCAAATGAGGTAGCAACAGTGTTGCCCTAAAATCCGACCACATGTCTATGGTCCATTCTAAGAGGATACCTATTCTTTATACAATATGTGTCGCACTGACAGGACCGGATCCAGATAGGCCGCGGCCGATGTCAGCCTTAGCCCACCTCGGCCTTAGTCCGATATCCAGCAATGGGTACTAAAGAAAAAGTACGAAAAGATGAATATAAACACTTAATACGAGTTAGATTCCACCAAGGCACACAAGTCAAAACCTATCTCCTAAAAGACCTATCAGTTGACTTATTTAATGATACTTTGGTTCCCCTTACCAATACTTTAATCCAATACTAGTATTACGGAAAAAATGGTGACTCACCAACTCCGTCGGGGACCATCCCAACAACATCATTTGTTTCTCAGTAAAGTTCGCCGGCCTATCGGGCAACCCTAAAGGGAGAGGGATACCCTCCGGCTCCGACACTTTTCCACCGTTGACGGGTCACCGGAACCGGGTCAACGGTTCGCTGTACTTTTGGGCAACTGGGGATCCTATTTCCACGTCCATTGTTCACACCTTTAGCCCATACTTATATATGGGCAAAGGCAAACCCAGATATTTTCTCTTTGTTTTTGTCATGCCCTTTGTATTTTGTTGGCAGATCAAATGGATTACACCGAATAATACTAATAATTAAACGGAGAAAATCAAAGTTGTCAATCTAAACCTTGAACAACAAAAAGAAAGACGAACTCAACACGATATAAATGAATTAAAACTGTCAACAGTTACAACTCCACTAATCTATTTCCAGTTCCATAACAGAACTAAGAAGGTTTATAATCTAAATGTAGCTGAAAACTGGAAAATGGACAGGAATGATGGTTATTGGTTACATTAATCCACTCTCAGAAAACCAGTATGGCTTCATCGTCTAATGAGTTGCTGATTTAGCGAATTCGACATACGATGCGGGAAAAACATAGAGCTCTTGTATTAGTAAAAATATGCTTACATGAAACTCTCACCAATTTTCCCACCTGCAAAATGTGGATGCTCAACATTAAACTGCAGAAACAGCAAGTTACTGAAGAACAAAAAGCAAATCCTCGGCGCTTACAACCCCCCAACCCACGCGGAAACACAAAAGCATGCATGCAGATGCAGCCAGAATGGTGTCAATTCTTAGGGAACTCTGTCCCTATCTCAACTTTGACCTCTTCATGTAATTGACAGCCTATTTCATAATTAAACATGTTTGTACAGATTCTGATCACTTTGTGTTTATGCAAAGAATATCCCAAGCAAGCAAAAGACAAGTTCTTAAGAATGCTTAAATTTCTGGAATCATGCTGACGAGAATCTTTTCAGTAAAATTCAGAAGAGATGACAAACCAGGTGAAGCCTTCCTATAGTTGGGCATGTCCAGATATGACACTTCACTTGGTATACCTGAAAAATACAGCCAAAAAACATTCTTTTAATAACCTAGTATGTAAAAATGCAAAATTTCAAATATTGCAGTCGGGTATCTTACCATCCCGCTTTCTGTTGAACCAGAAGTAGTCATTTTTCTATGAAATGCTGACAGCGCGAAACTTGGTCACAGATTAGATGAATCCCAGCTAGCATAAACAGATCCAACAATCTTTTCATGAAGCTTTGCTCCAGAGCAAGCAATAATACCCCTATCAAGACCTTCTAGGTATATTCCCCTTGAGAAGTCCAGAGCCCGCCCTCCTGCATCAGTTACCACACCACCAGCCTCTTGTACAAGGAGTACACCAGCAGCATGATCCCATATCTTCTCCTTGTATCCAGCCCTTGCAAACTTCATATAAATCTCAGCATCCCCCCGAGCTATAGCTGCATATTTCACCATGCTGTGAACTCGAAGAGGCTTGTTTCTGCAAACATTGTGACAAAAGAAAGATGTTTAGTCGTCAAAACACTATTGAGGTTGACCAAGCATGTATTATCTACATAAGAGTACTTGAATTCTTCCTAGAACAAACATAAATAGTTGTTGGCAAAAAGATGAACCAAAAAACAAAGTTGCTTCTTAATTCAGTTATGAAGCAAAAAATGCAGAGGACATTAATCTATGCACAAGCTTCATTTCTCCAATCAAGAGTCCAAGCTTGACATCTTAATTAGCAGCTGTAAAAAAGATGGTTACCCTCAATAACAGTAAATTTCCAGGCAATAGACCTTTTGGAAAAGGAAAACTATTGCACAAAGTGTCTCAACTGCAAGAGACAGGAAAGATTACATCTTTCATAAAGTTAAAAGTCACAAAAAACACCCTCTGCAGCTAACACTAAGTGATAATCCTGCATCAAAATTTCAAGCAATCAAGCATGTACACAACCCGATGGCCAACTAATGTCCAAAAGAGCTAATGAGAATACTTTTAGCCAAACTGGAAAGCGAGAGTTTTGCACTAATACTGAGTGACACAGAATTACAACCTAAGCCCCATATTTTGAGCAAGCCCAGCAGTGAAGGCATGATTTGTATTAGCTTTCTCTACTGGCTCACAGAAAGTTGCAAGTTCTGGATCCTCAATAGAAGAAACTCGCACCAATTTTGCTGAATTTGGCCACACAAGTTTGTTGTTGCCGTGAAGAAGTGGCTGCATCCAGGCTTTACTACTACCTTTTATCGTGTATAAGATACATCCTTCCTCCAAAATACCAGGATTAGTTAAAGATGATTCTGGCATATCCTGATTTTGTTGCTGCTTATCAACAAGCCCATCCTTCTTTATTGGGTAATTTGGACACCCAAGAACTCCAATAACAACTTCCGAATTATCAATCAAGCCAAGAGCAACAGCATACTGGCTACCACGCAAAAATCCCACTGTTCCATCAACAGGGTCAAGGACCCAATGCCTACCAACAGAACCACCAGCTGAATTACACCTACTGATTGCCTCAAGTACTTGTGCACAACCAAGAACTTGAGCAGGGCTATTAAGACCAAATCTTGGCGCTTCACTTAAGCATTCATTAACAGTCTTGACAACCAATTCCAAAAGGTTTGCTGATTCAGGCTTTGAAAGAGTTTGAACATCTTCTTCAGCAACTATGGAGACGTTTTGGCTACCAAATATTTCTGACAGCACCCAGCTTATTGTTGCTTGCACACTCCAATCTGTAAACCAGCAATTGTGAAAACATGCAGTGAAAGAATAGAGGCCAACACACACTCAAAATATATGCAATTAGGATTTAGACATCTTGCACGAGGGGGATGCAGCACCAAGAGAAACTTCCAGTTTCAAACTTTTAATAAATAAATCATTATTCTGAATAATTTTTCAAAATGAAACAAATGCAAGTATTTCACAATGGTCAAATAACATTCTGGTACGATAGGCATCAATATCTTTCCAGTGAGATTCAAATTATTTCAATTGCTAATTCAGTCTAAAAAAAGAACGGAAGGACTGTATTTTCTCATGTTCTAGTGTCCTATGTTACTCTCACTAGAGATTATAGTGCGAGTAAATTAGTAAGAAAAGAGATAGTCATAACTTGACAGCTGATACTAATCTGGAAAAATCCGACTTCATCTTCATCATATATAGTAGTTCTCAAACTCCTTCCCTCTAATTCTCATCACACAAAGTTGTTCTTACAAGTCATGCACTGTAAATATCACATTTGAAAAACTTTCCGCAGTGCAAGGAAACTATTGGACTTGGTGCCCACTTCAAATTTACACCCTGAAGTAATGCAAAACATAGTTGCTTTTCCGAAGTAACTGGAAAACAGGGGTTCCCCTAAAAGATGAGATTCCTACATACAGCCTGCATTACCTCAAGTCACTTCAGCTCAAGAAATTGCAACTGCCAGCTTATAGACAAGTATTACTACTTACAAATGGTTTTAAAATGTTTTCTTTTGGTTTGCTAAAGCATCAAAAGTGAAAAACTCCAAAATTCAAGTTCCCTTTTCACTAATTTCAGCAATGCCAATCACCTAACATCACAAGGCATCGCTCAGAGACAGATTAAAAAAATTAAAACGTTTAACCAAGCGATAATCAATGATCGAGCGGTGACGAAACCAATAAAAACACAACAGAAACATGAACCAAATGAATGAGAAATTGCAGGAAAGGGAAAAGACACCAGCAATAGTGACGGGTGAATTATCGTCCTTAGACTTGAATTGATCGTCAAAGGCTGAGGAAAGCAGCCCCTTCTGCACTTTTCGACAGAGCAAGCATGCCATGTGCACCGCCCTCACAGCCACATTCAATTCTGCAGAGTAATTATCGTCCTCCATGATGCAAAAAAATTGCAACCCAGAAGAGGGATCAACGTGTTGCGAAAAGGGTTGGCCTAGATTGGTAAAGTAGACCTGGGTTTCTGCATGGTTGGAAACTGGGAAGGGATGCTAATGGCAAAAAGGATGCACCTTTGTTGTGATTCCGGGTTGGGGGGGCTAGTACTTTCTTGCTTTCTTTCTGCACAATGTGCACATGCCTTGAGCCAGGCAATACTGTTGTTTTTAGGAGGATTTGCATCTTACTCCCTCTATTTCCATTTTTCACAATTTTTATCCCTTTTGAAGTTTTTCTTTGTGGCCACTCGCTTATCTGTTACATTAGAAAATTTCACTTTTAAAAATGTATTTTGTTTTATTAAACGAATTTACTTTCAAAATTTTTTACCATTATTAATATAGTAATGTGTAGTCTATAATTATCTAACACTTAAAAGTAAAGATATTAATGGAATGGAATGGAATAAATGATGCTTAATTAGCTATTTTAATTCATAATAACTTGTACAAAGTCCGACTCTTCTAATAAAACAGATTGAACAAAAAATACTACGAAAAGTCCCCAAGAGTGGTAGGCATTTGCAAATTGGATCCTAACAAGCATCTCACAAAGTTAAAAGTTATGATAGCAATAGCAAATATCGTAATAATTGAGATTTTTCTATAAATAGCCACTCTTATAAGTTTAAAAAAGGTAGATTTTTAATTAGCTTTAGAAATTTTTTTGTCTTTTCAAAAGACAGAGAAAATTGTTTTAAACTCTTAATGTAATATACAATTAATTCTTTTATTATACAAAAAAATTGTATAATTAGGGCTTTTTTTCATGGACATAATAAGTAGTTAATGCAGCCTAATATGATTACATGAGTTTGAAATGAAAATTCCATTTCCACAAATAACTACAATAAGTAATGACATCAACAGTGGGCTTCTTGGTAACAAGTCAGGCCCAAACATCTTGGACTGGGCTATATTTAAAATATATTGCAGCTGGGCTTATTGGGCCTAGATGGGGAAACTAGGTGGCCCATGATCACCATTCATTTGCGTTTCGAAAACAAAGAACAATAAATAAAAATAAAAAAGACAGTACTCCTTTCGTCCCATTTAGGGCATGTTTTTTTTAATTGTTTTGAAAACATATTTTTAGAAAATATGTTTTATAATGCAACAAGCGTATTAGAAATGTAAAAATGTATAATTGAATAATAAAAAATTATATTGAAAATGATTATAATATATTAAATTTATGGTTAAAACCAACACCAAAACCAAAATCAAAAGAGCAGA
Organism: Leptodermis oblonga; assembly: GCA_016801395.1. Taxonomy (NCBI): domain Eukaryota; kingdom Viridiplantae; phylum Streptophyta; class Magnoliopsida; order Gentianales; family Rubiaceae; genus Leptodermis; species Leptodermis oblonga. Next base: position 2,986,877 of record CM028758.1, read on the forward strand.
CCCTTAAATAGTCCATTTATATTACTAAAAACAGTCATACACAGTGGATTGAGTGTCACTCAGTGACAGACGCTCTTGCAACGCAAGCAAGCAGCACCTGGACCTCTTCTCATTTCACAACTACTACACTGCCCTCCACCATCCAGGGCCTAGTTAAATTAGACAGAGATGTTGTTCCCAACCTCAGGCTAACATCATATGCATCTTGCATCCTTGTACGCGGGATAAGACTCACTGCGTCCCTGACCAAAATTTTAATTTTTTATGTTAATAAAAGAGTTTCTATATCCCCGACAACTTAATTTATATTTTATCAGTTTCATATAAAAATTTATTTTTGAATTGTAGTTTAAGAATCATAAATTATTTTAGAGGAAAATTTTTAAAAGCAATTTATAGCAGTGTGACCGTAGAAGTCTATTTTAGTAATTGTAGCTTATTCATTAGAGGTTTGAAAAAGAAACAGGCACCCGAAAATTGACTTTTATATGTGACTTTCACATGCGAACATCAATCGCTATCCTCGTTTTTTTTTTTTTTTTGGTCCACTCCCCATATCTCATTTATTTAATTTTCTTCCTTTTTTTAAAAAATAAAGTTTTAATTTCACATTTTATTTTATTTCTTCCAAATCTAGTAATGTTAATTATAAATGTGCCCAAGGGACTGGCCCCAACGGTACACTTCGAGGGATGTTAAAGCTTTTGATTTTGAGAAAGCCAGAGTTCGAATCTTAGTAACTCTCAAGTGCAGTAACACCATTTTAATACAAGTACAAATGTCAGCGGCTAGCAATCCTTCCCTAGTTAACATTTTCCCTCTCTAGTAGCTCCCAATTGTTGTTATGTCAAGAGTATTAATTACAAATCTCCATTTATTCCAAAAATATTTAGGATCAATTAGATAATTTACTAAATTTTAAATTAACATACTCATTTATGAAAAAATTTACAGTCTTGTCAAGAAACATTATGTGTAACGAAGAGGGTGGGTATAAGATCTTGACATGGAGGGGAAGCAAATAGCCAACCAACCATCCCTAATAAATGAGTTAGATATGTTTAGCAATCACACACAAAAAATGGATCGTTTTTTACCCAAAAAATCAACCTTTTTCGTTGGGTCGTATTTATTGTAGGGTAAAGAGCAGTTGGCCGATTTGATCGAGTCTAGAAGAGTATATTTCGTCTAAGTTCATAGTAGACATTGAACTCCAATATCATGGGATGCATGGGACCGGAATGGCATGGCATCACTATGTGCAAGCACCGTCCGGCACCGTCCACAAACCTTGAACAAAGCTAGATTGATTCGTGTGTCGAGTTAGCGGATTACTTACAACGTGTTATATATGTTTCAAATTTACATGTTATGTAAAAAGTTAACATTCAAAATAGCGATTCGTATAGTACTTTAATAAATGGTTAGCTTTTATATGTTTTTACACATATATTAAGAAAGTTTCAAATTCATTAATAGCACGACTGGTAAAGATATCAGTAATTAATGTAGACAATTAAATGTTTTACACTAGTAAGGAAAAATCTAGAAAGAAAGTGTTCGAAGAACTATAATGACTTATATTTTGAAACAGACGGAATACAAGACAAAGATGACACTCGGCCTTAACATTAAAGTCTACAAAGTTGAATAAACCCTCATTAATCTTTCATTTTTCTCTCCTCATTATTGACCGTCTTAAATTCATTCAAAAATTAATCCACTCAAATTATGAAACGCCGAAACAACAGGCTTGTGTCTCGAGATATTCACTTACAACTTAATTACTATTAATTTCATTCTAACTCTGTTAATAGATCCGTTTATAACATATTAATTTCGTCTTCCCTAGCTCGTTTGACATCATAAAAGGATAATACATGCATGAAAAATGCATAAATATGTATGAGAAGCACGGAGTTCACTGCCCATATTCCTACTTGTGTCATATGCTTTGCCTTTCACAAGCGACCCATGAAAGTAGCTCCATCTCCAAATTCTTTTAGTTTCATTATTGTTCCATAAATTAATGCCTTATAATTAAAAACACTACACAAAGTACTACTACGTCCTATGAAAAATCTTCTTTTGAAAGGACGGCATGTCCTGGTTTGAAACACAGAGCTGTATTTTTCGGGTTTCCAATCACACAAAATGTATAGTGCATTCATTGATTTAAACGGTTTAAAAAGCTCAAATTATTAATTATTGTATTATCGATAATCTTATCCCGTATTGTGTAAAACACAATACTTATAGTGATTGATTAAAAAAAAAAAAAAAAAGATTGGCAAGACTTTTATCGTATTGTTGTACCACGTATCTATATTCATTAAGAGTGGCCGGGCATTTATTAAACTCAACGCTATGAATATTATAATATGCATTAAAAAGTTCAACTGTGCCCTATACTTAACATCGAACACCACTATCGCGAACTTACGCACCAAGTGAACTATTGATCCCATTGAACTATTCCCTCCCATCCCATCACCTATGCATGCGTGTCAACCTCTTACATGTACAACCGCACAATATACATGTTCTTTAACTGAACCAAGAATTTATTCTAGTACACATTCATTCAGATCTTTTGTCAAAATTTCGAACCAGTGGACCCTTTCCAGTTCATTGACAAGGAGGGATTCACTTGAGATTAAAATTAAGTTAACGATACTTCTAGTTCACTTCTTTTATTTAATTTGTAGTTTCTTATATTCGATTGAGATAATAACTCCGTTAGTTTCTTATTTACTTCGTTTTTGAACTTGAAATTATTCTTCTTCTATTTGCAAAATTAACTTTTCTATTTTCATGTATTTGTTGTCGAAATTTTGATCAAAATCATCCTAATGACATCAAATTAACTTGAAATTTTCAATTTGTCCAAATGTTCTTAAAATTTCATCATGATCACCTGTATTATTATCTCAATATTTTGTCTATTAACGTTGGGTTGGTTGCGTGATAGATTACACGGGATTAAAAATCTAAATTTGAGAACTGAAAATAAATAATTTCACATATAGGGGCGACAAAAGTACGATACGAGATCAAATTTAAAAATAAATGGAGTTACTTTATCACTTGTTAAATCGCAAAATTACAAAGAAAACATCCCGATAAGTGAAGAGAGATAGCTTAATCTCTAAGCTACACCTAAACCCAATTGTGCAAGTGTCCCTTGCTTTGGCCGCGACACTATAAAACTTCTAATTAACACCAAGACAACTTTAACATCAATAAAACCCAGTCCCCGTTATAGTACGAACTTATAACTATATATTCTTCAAGCCGAGACAACAACAACATTGTTGAGATCGAAAAGAAAAAGCTAGAATTTCGGTCTGAATTAAAAACGTACAGCTGGTTAATTGGGCGCCGGCGACCGTCGCCGATCGATGGTTTGCTTCTGTTTCTTGGTGGATCAGAAGAGAAGCGTACGGCGGAGCAAGCCGGTGGCGGGGTCTTGCTCGCGGTGCGGTTGCGGTGCCAGCGTGGCGGATATGCGAACGGCGACGAGGTTTTGTTACATCCCGTTTTACAGGAAATCTTGGAAGGCTATTATGTGTAGTTTCTGTGGAACAATTCTTAAATCCTACAGATAATTATTTAGCTTTGATATTATATCCTACAATTATTATTATTATTATTATTTGTTTTTGTTGTTGTAAATATAAAATTTTGATGATTAGTCTGGAGTATTCTTGCTTTTGCCTGACCAAGCTCTTGCCTAAGCACACTTAACTTCAGAGTTCTGAGCTCCGGTGCGTTAGTAAAATGTTTATCTTTCATCACTAATCGTTGTTTATACTGTGTTTAATTTCTTGCTTCTTCAACCTGATCATCAAGATTATATATTCATCGTAATTGGTATAAAGAATTCATTGAAAGCTTTAGTCTCCATTAATTGTGTATATTGGAATCAAGAAGAAAAAGAAAAAATAAAGAAATTTGCAGAATTGTAGTTGATGATTGAGTTTGGAGTGAAGGAGAGTCAGAAGCGGAAAGTATCCAAAAAGAGCACAACACTAGTTATCCAACAAATTGGACTCTTCTAATGGAACAGAGTGAATATGTTCCATTAAAACGAGTCAGATTGTATTTTTTGTATAATGTTACAAACATAACTTTTTTAGTATGACGTAAATTAGGGCATATCGTTAATTACCAGGTTTGCAGGGTATTTTTGGATTTCAAAAACCATTTCAAAACTCAAATCTTGTTCGGTATCAATCTAAAAATTATTTTCTTAAATCGGGTTTTGAAAACAGCTTTTTCACATTTGGTTTTGGAAACACTGTTACACAAACTTGAGACGAAAAAAAAGATCTCCTCGCTCTGTCGCTTACACGTGAGACGAAAAAACTCTCATTGTTTTGCCCTGCAAACTTGATAAGAATAAAACTCTCATCATTTTTTGAAAACTGAATTTAAGCTCTTGTTTGATTACAGAATTTTGAAAACCTATTTTCGAATAGTAGCAGAGCCAGACCTCTAAAGTAAGGTGGGGCAAAATATTTTGGACAATAATATTTTTTCCATAGCATAATAAAATATTAAAATTTTATATTGTCAATATCAACTTTGCCCCAAATTAATTTCTGGTGAAACAATTACTCAAAAACTCTTAAATTTTATATAATTTTCAACATAATAAGGGTATTTCCCTAAAAAATGAGGTGGGGCAGAGATGCATGTGGCTCCGCCATTGTTTTTAAAAACATGTTTTCTAAAACATTTCTTAAAATCTAATAACGAGCATGCTCCTAAAGTGTGTAAAATTGACTTCAATATATTCTCTCTTCTCAAATTGCAACTTACAAACTTTACTCAGAATTTTTAAGAGATTTGTATTCCAAGAATCTCATTTCACTCTGCATAAAATAATCATTCTGGCAAAACTTAAAAAATCTAAAAAATAAAAACTGTATATACGTGAGGTTTCCATTTCCAAACTTTTATTTTTTATTTTTTGTATTGAAATAATTCCATATAAAGTAGGCAACTTGAAAAGTTTATACTGTCCAATTCTGGTTTGGGCCAAGACCAATATTAAATGATGGGCCATTACCTGGACCGAAATTAACCATTTTCTTAAGATTTAAAAGAATCTAATATAATACTCCCTCCGTCTCATTCAAAGAGTCCAGTTTGTATTACTGTTTTTAGTAATACAAACTGGACTCTTTGAGTGGAACAGATGGAGTATTTAATTTTTCAGTTTCCCACTACCTGCCACATAATCTATAATTCATTTTCTTTCCCTATATATCCTAAATTTAGCATTTGAGGTCCAAAACCAAAATATAAAACATGAGGGAGTCTCATATCAGACCGTGGAGTGGCGATATTAATTTAATCAACTATCATCTATACGCATTTTACACGAATATGTGATACATTTGAAACTAAACTTGATGCATGATATTTTAACAACTAACTATAATCGTGATTCATTAATAACTAAACTTAATACACAATATATCATGGGATAAACTTGATAATTTAATGCACCCGTCGAAAGTTTGCTGGACTCGTACTTGCATAAGTCCTTAGTCTTTTTTAGCGGTTGGCCTTTCATTTTGGTCCGTTGAACTTGGTTGGTCGACCCGAGATCCATGGGTTTATCTCTAATTAGCCAACTTTTGTTACTGATTTGCAAAAGTTGGCCACATGCTCTTCCCTAGTACGATGTTTCCATTATTGATTATAGCAAGATGAGATATCTCACATGCGTGTCCTAAGTCCTAACTTCCATCGATTATGAGTTTGGGCTATGGCCATCCTCCACGAGGTAGCCTTCACACATACGATCTTCAACGCTACTAATATAATTTATTTATTAAAAGTAAAATGTGTGAGCTATGTCTCTGATTTGATTTTCATTTAAATAATCACTCCATCTCATATTAAGAGTTTTGTTTTTAATATTAAAACCGTACTTTCTAATTTGTTGGGGGTGAATTGCATGTACTATTGCCGTATAAGGTATTTGTAATTGTTAGAAAGTCGGTTGATAATTTAACGAAATCTAAAATGGCAAAAGTTACATAACCCCATTCCGGGTTAATTTGTGAGTGGGAATTCATCTTTCCAGAATTGATCGAAATTTCGAAGATGCGGAGTGGATTTTAGTTAACTTCTTCCCGGCCGGCAATGGAAGTTTATATTGATCGATCATTCGTAGCTAGCTTTAAATATTAATGTCTCTTCTTCATCGATCTGGGTTGCCTGCAATTACACCATTTTCTTCCGGAGTTTTCTTCAGCGTTTCGGTCACTTCAATTCCATCAAATCTCACAAGGATATTCGATCGATTAGTTTCAGACAGAGACGCGAAGAGAACCTCGGAAGAAAATCGTGGAAACTGAGGTTTTCTTTCATGCACCCTACTCTATTCTTACTTGGGCTGTTCAAATAATAAATCCGATCCGAAACCGAGGTTAGCATTCCATATATGATTCGGCTAGCTTCAAAGGCATTCCCTATTTCATATATATCATGGTGAGATCAATTAATAATATCGATGGCGGTTATTCGTGCCATACTTATAAGGTCACTGGCGGAGCTAGGGTGGGGTCCTAGGACCCGGGCCTCCACTGCAGGACAGCGAAGGTTTTCCGAACCTTCGCCGTCCCCTGGCGAAGGTGTCCAGGGGCTGGCGAAGAGTTTTTCTTTTCGCCGGCAACTATGGCGTTTGGAAAAAAGAAAAAAAGTTAAGTAAGATTTTTTTATTATTTAAAAATAAGGGTATTAATGTCTTTTCACTACTAAAAATTTAAAAAGTGTCATGTGTTTAGTAACATAAATTCTTAAACTAACACTAACATAATTTTAAGAATTGTGTTCAGTGTTCACCACTTTAACGTTGTGTGGCTTGTGGGGCTTTTTTTCCATATTTATTTGAATATGTTTTACTTTGTTTGTATTAATACGCTATTGTGAATGTGCCTCTTTAAAACAAATTTCTAGCTCTGCTAGTGCATAAGATTATACTCTTTTCGTTCCATTCAAAAAATTTGCTTCGTAATTTTAAAAATAGTAATACAAAATGGACTTTTCGAATGAGACGGAAGAAGTATCTGATATATTTTCACCATATTTATTATTATTATTATTTATTATTACTCATTTAACGCGGAATTAATATATTTCGAGAGATTTGGACCAGTTAGTGTGTTGGACTAGAGGCAGCTGGGACGACGAGACATTTGCAGCACTTATTTCGTCATGGATGCATTCATTTTGTTTATTTTTTATGTCATACTATTAGAATTATATACACGTAACAAATATACAGAAAACAATTTAAAACTCAATAAATATGTTTAAAAAAAAAAGCTGTATTTTTTTTTTTTGGGTAGTAAAATTTGGATATAAAACTAACAACGTAGAAGAACAAACACTCATTTTCTTGGTCTAATTCTACGGCGCAATGCATAGGTTTGACTGCTAAGTGCTAGCAACGACTCAACGACATCGTTTTTGGCATTTTTTTTCTCCACAATTTCTCCGACAAACTCAGAGCATGAGAGGGCGACCATCTTTTCCTTCAAAGTCAGACCACGAGCACCTAACCTAAAGGCCCTTTTACGTATCTGTGACAAAAGTATTAAATGAGTATTAAATTAATAAGTAATGATTATTTATTATTCATTTAATTAATAATTTTAATTTAAATGAGTAATGAGTAGTTATATGTATCTATGATACTCATTATATAAAAATATAAGGATTATTTAATGGTTTATTAATAAATTTTTTTCAAAATTTTTTAATTTCATTTTAATTCCTTTTTTTTTTTAAACGAATTTTAATTCTTTGAATCTATTCTAAAATTTGAAATATTATATATTGTATACTTTTATATTTAATTATATGTAGTTTTTTTTTTGTCCAAACACAATTTTAATTTTTTTATATTTATATAAACCCCGTGTATGCCCTTACCAGACCAAAGGCCTGAAACTGGGCCTGAACTGGCCAGGCCCGAACCCAAACACACCCCGAAACCCGAGCCTGAACTCGACTTGGAACCCGAATGAATTTTGAATTAGTATTTATAAGTGGGTAATTTAAACATATTATAAAAGAATAAATGGGAAAAAAACGCAAAGTAATTGTATGATACGAAAAATAAAGAAAAAAAAATAAGTTTGAAGGAAAAAAATAAAATAGGCCCACTAAAATATGTGAGTTGTTGGGTTTTTGTTTATACTTTTAAGGGTAGTTTTGGATGGATATTTTTGGTACATATGATGGGTGGGTTTTAGGGTACCCAATGGGCTACCCTAAACCCGCCCATTACATATTTAGGTTAAACCCACCCAACCCATTAGGGGTTTGGGCGATTTTTGGATTAATGATTTTTTTTGTCATCCCTACTTTTACGGTATGTCTAAACACAGGAAAGGAAAATGCTAAATGCTGAGAGATAGTATTTTATAATTATACCCAAAATAACATCACCTCTAATAATGCCTACCAACCCCCGAACAGTCATTTCGTCTCTCCAAACACTCTCGCCGGGAAAATTTGCCGTCGCCGGAGCTAAGATGAAAACTTAAATTTCCAATTTTTTTGGAAAAAAGAAAAAAATCCTTCAAGCTGGACTTGGGTGGCGAATAATTCCGGCCACCTCTGGTTGTTTACACGTAGCCAGATTTGACTGCCAAAATGAAAAATGAAACCCAGGAAGTGGGTTTCACATTGATATGAAACCCACTTGCTGTGTTTCTTCTTTTCTTTTCTTTGCGGCTCTAGCAAGTGGGTTTCATTCCCGCTGCAATTTGCAGGTAGTACGACCGGCCTCCCTGAACTGAAATCAAACTTCAGTTCCATTATGCCGAAAAAACGGGATTCTGGAAGCCCGTTTTTCATGCAACTTTATGTTTTGCATTTCATTTTTTTTATTTAAATTTTTTATGGATTTAAAACATGGTTAGACCGCTTATCTCTGTTTTCGAGGGTTAGGATCCCTAACCCCCGAAAATATGGTTAGGCAGCCTAATCCCATTTCCAAGGGTTAGGGAAAAATGAGGTTAGGCTGCCTAACCTTGCTTTCGGGGGTTAGGAGAAAACGAGGTTAGACCACCTATCTCCGTTTTCGAGGGTTAGGATCCCTAACCCCCGAAAACATGGTTAGGGGAAAATGAGGTTAGGCTGCCTAACCTTGCTTTTGGGGATTAGGAGAAAACGAGGTTAGGCTGCCTAACCTTACTATCGGAGGTTAGGCCGCTTGACCTTGCCTTCAGGATTTAGGCCCTAAAGGCATAGTTGTCGAATCGAGATACGTATCGTGTATCGGAAATGCGATTTTACAAAAACGTATCGTGTATCGTATCGTATCGTATCGTAAGATACGTTTGTATATAATAATATAATATAAAATTTATAGATATTGAATATATATTAAAAAACATATCATAATTATATATATATATTAGTTATACATATATAAGTATAAAAATTATAATTGATTGTTTTCTATAATAAATGGTTTAAGGAAGAAAAAAAGAAAGAAAGAATGATAAGTTAAAAACAAAGAAAATTTAGCAAGAGATAAAAGGAAAACAATTAATAATAGATTAATATAATTCAATTTTTATATATAGCAAAGATATATTAGAAAAATGTCATAATTAGATATATTATTGATACATAAATAAGTATAATAATAAAAATAAATTAATGAATTATACATTAAATTACGTTATTTTGCTTTGCAATCAGCTAGAAAGGCTAAAGAGTTTTGAGTACGAAAAACTCACTGCAAAGTTCCAACCTTTAAGCTTTGATTATTCAAGATTTCATCTTCAAGCTTGCATCTTCATCTTTAAGCTCTGTTCTGTTCGGTCTCCAACGTGGGTGGGAGAGGGAGGGACTGAAACTGAAAGGGAAAGGAGTGGGGCTGTGAGAGAGTATAATAGGTTTTGGATTTTTCTTTGGGCTTTAATTACTAATTTTTGTGGGTTGATTGAACAGTTGAAAGTTAAAAAATCAAGTCAAAAGTAATGTTTTAAAAATACAACGCACTGAAGCAGCTTTAGAGTCAATTTGACGAAGAAGAAAAAAACGTGCGATACGAGACGAAACGATAAATCGTATCGAATCGTACGATACGTTAAAAAATCAACGATTCACAACGATTTGCGATACGTACGTGCGATACGTATCGAAATTATCAATTTATGATACGTATCGTACGATACGTATCGCGTATCGTACGAGTTTGACAACTATGCCTAAAGGGTTAAACCCCTTTTTTTGGCAAAGTGAGTCTGCTGGAAAAAAAGGAGTGAATCCCTTTTTTTCGGCAAAAACTGGTGTCAAAGCAGCAAAGAAAAGAAACCCAGCAAGGGGTTTCATATCAAAGATGAAACCCACTTGTTGGTTTCATTTTGCATGCCGCGGAGAAAAGAAACCTGGCAAGTGGGTTTCATTTTGCATTTTGGCAGCAAGCAACCAGATATGGTTGCTTTCTGGCCGGATTTGGGTGGCGGAACACTCTCGGCTAGTGTAGTGTTTTTTTTTCTTAATTTTTTTTCTTTCAAGATTTAATATCACTGGCAACTTTTGTTGGTGATGGGTGACGGTTCTGACGGCAGCGAGGTTTTTTGGCGGTGGTGGGCTAGTGGGATAGGGAAGGGGTAAGGGCAATTTTGGTACAAATACAAAATACTATTTCTCCTTCCCTGCGTTTGACATTTTTATTCCCTGCATTTAGCATGGCCCTTCTTTTAATACCTACCAGATTGAATGATAACTGGTAAAATTAAAATATCCCGTGAGTATTATAAAAATACACGTATTAACTTTAACTTATAATATTAATATTGTTTCTACTACTTATGCATATGTTATGGTTGGAATTTTGGGAAAGGAAGAAAGCTAGAAGAAGACAAAAAAATACAGTAATTGTTTTGTATTTTCATTGATATCTACTTCTACGTACAATTAACTATTTATAATAAATAAAAAGACTAGTAAGAACAAATAACTGAAGTAATTAGAGTCCTATAATATAGGATCACTAGGCCAGTAAATCCTGGCACTCAACTCATAACACCCACTAACACCTAGAATTAAGTAGAACTAGTTCAACTAATCTATCCATCATACATGATCAGCTTTGAATTCATATCCACATCGTAGTTATATATATTATGGTGAAATGCACCAAATACCACACAACTATCGGGTTTAGTAAAAAATACCACTTTACTTTCAAAACGTGCAAAAACTACCACTTTCTCCATAACGGACGTTAAGTGGCTGACGGAAGAAAAAACGCAGGGGAAAATCCATCTTTTCATGTCTTTTCACTGTTTATCTTCCAAAAAAAAAAATTTAACAAAAAACTGTTCATATATATATTTTTTCTTCTAGTTTCTGAAGCAAAGGATTTCCCGGAAATCGTTTTCTTCAGAAACCAGAAAACGTCGGCTTAGTTGTGAACGACGGTAGAGACAGACCCATTTACAGAAACATGCTCAATTCACCAAAATATGCTCGGACGAGTACTCGGAGGGCATCGAAAGAAGAAGAAGAAGAAGAAGACCCGATTTCTAGTCCTCGGGGGCATCGAAAGAAGAAGAAGACTCAATTTCCAATCCTCGGTGGGCATCGGAAGAAGAAGAAGCTCGAATTCCACCCTTCTTCTTCTCTGCAAACCCTTTTTTTACTTTTTCTGGTTTCTGAAGAAAATGATTTCTATATTTTTTTTTCTTCTGGTTTCTGAAGAAAACGATTTCCTAGTTCCTGAAGAGGAAATCATTTTCTTCATATATTTTTTTCTCCTAGTTTTTGCACACTTTGAAAGTAAAGTGGTGTTTTTTGGAGTTTTTAAAGAAAAATGGTGTTTTTTACAAAACTCGATAGTTGTGTGGTATTTGGTGTATTTCACCATATATATTAAACCAACAATCACCGCATATTGCATCCTTGAATTCTTCATCAAATTCAAAAAGTGCATTGAAAAAATTCACGTGTTATAATAATTTCACCCTAACTTTTTAGTATAAACATCATTTATCTATTTTGCACATTTTTTAAAACTTTGGTAGGAGACTTATTACTATCATTTTCAATGTGATACATGTGTATATAAGCCTTAAGAGCCTTGAAATCCCAATTATCAATAGCAACTTAAGAGGGGGAGGGGGTGAATTAGGTTATTGATCCTTTAAAAATATTTCTTCTACAAAGAAGATCAACTTTGAAAAATCATTTTTAAAGACAAGTGTAAAAACAAATTTTACAAAGTGAGGTGCGTGATTAGTGATTTGCAAAATGTGAAAGCAAATAAACAATCAAAGCAAAAACACACCAAATTTATAGTGGTTCAGATTTCTCTTGAATCCTAGTCCACTCCCCAAGTTCTACAACTTAAAATTTCTAATCAACTAAGAAACACTTAAAGAAGTGTTTCAATCACTTATAACTTCTTAAGATTAATCTCTTAATCTCAAGACTTTTCCATTGCCTAAGGCTAGCAATGAACCTTTTGCCCTATCCTTCCTCAAGGACTTTAGGTTTTACTCAAGACTTCATTGCCTAGCAATTAGGGCTTTTGCTCAATCAACCTCTTGATCAAGACTTTGACAAATGCCTATCTTAACTCTAAGCTAAGACTTCTACCATTTGCCTAATCCAAACTATTGGATAGGTCTTTAACCCCAATGCCCAACTTACCTCAAATTGGGACTTGTACAATTGCCCAAACTCAACCTCTTGAGTTGGGTCTCTCCTTCTCTTCTTGCTCCCCCTTTCTTCTTGTCTAACTCTTTACTTAAGTGCTTAGGACTTTGCTTTATACAAATTGTCTACACTCAAACTCTTGAGTTAAGACTTTTCTAAATGTGTTTACAAAGATAAAATCTCCACAATGGAGTTTACAATGACAAACAACAAATGGGCACAAATGCCTCTTTCCTATCCTACCTTAACAAGCTAATTTGACATACAAATCATTGAAATGAAGCTTAAGAATGTTTCTAAAGTGTAGGAGACTTGAAAGGGATGATTACCCATCATTTTGCAGCTTGGGGGTATTTACAGGATTGGCAAAATGGCTCCCAACTGCTTTCTAACGGCTAGTTTCAGAGAATAGCTTTTCTAACCTAAGATCGGTTATAACCTATGTAAGATCGGTTAAAACCACTCTTTTGAATTCTCCAATTTCGCGCTCAGCAGCTCGGATCGGTTATAACCGCTTTAATATGGTTAAAACCGATGTTCCCTCTTCCAGCTTTTTTCTTCTTATATTCATTCCATTTCTCTTAGTTGCTCTTCAATAGCTTCGATCGCGAAGTCGAGAGGGTGTTGAGGCTCGGAGTCGAACATTTCTAGGCAGCATGCTTCGAGGTCGAGATGGTGTCGAGTAGGGCTCCAAACTTCACAATTTTTCTTTTCTTTTCGGCCAGTAGCCTCAAAGGGTGTCTAGACCCTATCTAGGCTCGAGTTAGACACTTTCTTGGCAACGTTCGAGGTCGAGGTTCAAGTTTGAAGGTCGGGTTCGACACTTTCTGGGCTTAGCTTCAAAGTCGACACCATGTCTACACTCGGGTTAGACACTTTCTTATTTTGCTTGCCGTTTCTTCATTTTAACTCAATTTTTTTCGCTGTTTTTTGCGTTGGTCTTCTTGTGAACTTTTCTTCCTTATTCTTGGACTTTGGCTTCTACATTCGGACAGCTCCTCGCATATGGATCTGCTGCATTTTTTCTACATTTTTCTATAAGAGTTTTTCAAGTGCAAAGCATGAAACAAAATCATATATATTTTAACTTATTATCAAAACTAAGATTAAGACTATAGGTCTAACAAACTTCCTACGTTAGAGAAAGAAAGAAAGAAAGAAAAAAAAAAGAAATCGGACTTATTAAGATTGTTAATAGTACGTGAAAGCATAATTAATTATTTAATAAAAGTGGTGAAATTGCATGTGGACAGAAAAATGAAATCATGAAACAAACAAAACGTCAAAAAATCAAAGACAAAAAAAATGTTAGAGAACGCGGGGGAGAGATTCAGACAGGGCAGCCCGGTCATGTGTTAACGTGATTAGCGGTGTCTATTGTCAATTATTCCTTTGACTTCCACGACCGGACCTTCTCGCACCGCAACTTACGTTTCTCTAATTTTTTCAATTTTCTTTTTTAAGTCAAGAAAAGACTTTATATTAATAACACCGTAAATCGTTGAACATAGTTTGAGATGTGAAAATGAACTCAAACGGTGGCTATGGTGCATCGTTTGAGAATTTGATGAAATTTTATCATAACATAAAATTATAGTTCTTTTACGAGATAATTTTTTCAATAAATAATGATTTATGTAATTGTATGGGTAATGTATTATAGACCATTATCGAATGAAAAATGATCTCATGAGATTTTATAGTATTTCCTTTTATTATATATGTTGGGTTCAAATTTTGGAATTTAAATATAGGCTATGGAATCGAGGGAAATAATATAGCTCTTTTGTGGAATCATTTCGTCACTGAATAATGACCTATGCAACTACTTATATAGTTGCATTAGTAATGTATCATAAACGATTATTCAATGACTGAATGGTTCCGTGAATGGTCTATAGTGTGAACCTAGAATCAAACCACCCTATTGTCTTTGAAAAGAAATGAATAGTGGTTTTATTTTATAAGAAAAAGAAACAAAATAAGAATTTGTTTTTAGGACGTGAAAAATAGAAAATAATTTTAAATGTGATAAAATTAAATAATTTAAATAAAAGACAGGTCCCGACGGGTGATGGGGACGTCAGTGCTAGTGGCCATGTGCTCTAAGTGCGGCGGTTAATTCTTAACTGCGAAAATAAAGTAGATTTTTTGGCAAATCGCAGCGTCACGGATATAAACGGTCAAGTTTCCGTTAATTCGCCGTTAGTTTACTGTTGAGCTAGTTGGAGTTTGGGAAAATGCATTCCAGCATGCAATGACACGAACAACTCCCCACATGCAATGTGAGATTAAAAATACCAATCA
Source organism: Leptodermis oblonga (assembly GCA_016801395.1). NCBI lineage: Eukaryota > Viridiplantae > Streptophyta > Magnoliopsida > Gentianales > Rubiaceae > Leptodermis > Leptodermis oblonga. Next base: position 3,001,886 of record CM028758.1, read on the forward strand.
ATTAAAATTAAAAATATTTTCTTGCACCATATAATATATACTTATTTATTGAAAAGCCAAATTGTTGCTTAACTTTTTTCAGGATTTTGCAGCCATAAGTAGTATTTTGGGTGCAAAATGGTTTAATTTAATGTCATTTTCCAGTATTGATGGTTGACAATTATGGATGAATGCAACCAAATTTAGGATTGTTTCCTATGAGATCATAGGGCTTGTTTCCAATTCGAGTTTGCCCTATAATTTTCTATATGTGTACTTTTTTTTTTTTTTTTTTGGAAAATTCCTTTTGCTCATTCTGTTTTTAGTTTGATACGTGTCATAAAAGACTAATATTATTGGCAAAATAATAGTAATTTGTTAATTATAGTGAAATAAATTTGTTAAATCCCAAGTTGAAGTTTGCTAATGATAAGTTTAATTTGGAATCGACTCAACTTTCAACTAGAAAGTTCTCTTATAGGCTTTTGAAGTCGAAAATGGTAAAAAGGTTATGTATTAAGTTGGCTTGGTAGGAAAGGAAAACATGGCTCATACTGTCATACATTCAGGAGCGTGCTCCCAGAATTGGTAATTTGGTGGTCTAAATTATGAACTTTGCCATTAGTGACTATCAGCAATCTGATTGCAGGAACGTCGTATCCAAGAGAGTAAATTCAAATAGATATGGAGAATTAGGCGACTGACTTCATCGATGATGGCCTTAAATGTCTGATGAGTCCTCCTCGTGGTTATTTTCTTTCCGGGGGCGGCCTAGGCATCACATGCCATGCCTTTGAGGAGAAGACTCGGAGCTACATGACAAGATTGAGAGTTTCCCTAGTCAAGTGCTTCTGCCACTAAGTGTGAGACGATGCCCGATAGTGTGAGACGATGCCCGATAGTGTTTGACAAAGCGGAATTGCCAATTAAAAATGTTGGAGAAACAACAACTGCTCAGGATCCCCTGTTACACTTTCTTGTTACACTATGTGTTACACATCTTAATAATTCAACGTTAATATTCTTTTTTAAATTAATTTTTTTACCAATGCTATTCATTGGCATTCTAATAAATTTTTGGACTAAGGGTTCACCCATTTTAATTTAGGGATCCTGAGCCAACAAGAACCGTGACATGTTAGGTTAAAATTCACAGATTTATCTTTCTAAAAATATAAATGGATTATTAGCCGAAAATGCAAATCAAGAAACTAATCATTACTTAAGGACTCTTTCTACATTCTGCCAAACTTATAAATGTTGAGTCAATCTAAAACCAGATTATCTTTATATTATTGTGTTTCGTCCAAGTCCAAGTCAAGTGGCTTGTGAGGTGGTCGGTCCACCGCTGTTCCTTTGCCACATCTCCGTTAACTAACTAACGACGTCACCCGTGTTACTACCAAATACGCGTCCAATGAGGGCCCAGCCCAGAGATCCATTTGTCCCAGCAAAGCAACAAATACAATATGCCACAAATAATGAATGAATAAACCATCCTAACATGCTAATATATGCCTAATGTGAAGCCATTTTATGCAATTACACCATGCAAAATTAAAATTTCAATTCCTACTTTAACAACTTTCATGCAAAAAATAACTAAAATTCTCAACTAAAAAAGCTTTCAGTTCCATTTCTGACCTCAAAAAAAGAACAAAAAGAGAAAAAGAAAAAAAAAAAATCATCTTCCCAAACTTTCATAGCCTTTTCTTCTACCTGCCTCTCAGAACTGGGGCTTAAGCAGCAGTTCTTGAAATCTTTCTTAATTTTTTTTTGTGGGTCCAATCTTTTTGCTCTTTCCTCAGTTTAAAATGACAGCCTAATCAACAGCCTGGAAAGAGCTGTTGCAGTTTGCACTCAAAAAAACTTCCATTGATGGGATTTATGGTGGCATTGAGGTAATGCTCTGTGGGTTTCCTTCTTTCTGTTTTGGATAGTCCACATTTCAATCTTCAGAGAGCAATACGAAGATGTTGGTTCCGTGAATCAGCTGAGGTTAGTTAAAAAAGACTTCAACTTTTAGCTTCTTCAACTTCTGCCTCTCCCAAATAAGCTCTGAGCATGGTCCTTTTCTGAGCCAAGATTAGAGTACCCTTTTCTTTTCCCTTCTTAATTGTCGAGTTATTTTTGAGGTAGCATATTTTCTGCACAGATCTGAGGTTCCGGGCATTTGCTTTCTTTTCTTAATATTTGGATTATATTCAGCTCGTTTCTTGCTTTGTTTCTGGAAAATTGATTGTGGGGTTCTGGAGTTTCTGCTCACTATGGATGCTAGAGGGTGGCTGCCATTAATGGTTCAAGTAGTTGTTCTGTTTGGGCTAATGGGTCGCGGATCATGTGCCTCATTTGTTCCTCCTGATAACTACTTGCTTGCCTGCGGATCTTCGCAGAATGTCACATTTCTTGGTCAGACTTTTGTTCCTGACTCAGTTCAATCTTCGGTTGGTTTGAAGAGTCAGGGGAATTCTGTTCTTGCGGGCTCCAATTCTTCTGCTCCATTCCCAGTTTACAAATCTGCAAGAATTTTCCCCAATACTGCTTCATACAAGTTTGACATCAAGGAAGAAGGAAGGCATTGGGTCCGCCTTTACTTCTATCCTCTTCCGGGGTATAATTTGACATCCGCCTCATTTACAGTTGTTACTGAAGATTTTGTGCTATTGAACAACTTCAGTTTCAAGAACTTTAATGGTTCTTACCTTTTTAGGGAGTTTTGCATTAATGTTACTTCAAGTACTTTAATGCTCAACTTTGTTCCTTCAAACAATTCAGTTGCTTTTGTCAATGCAATTGAAGTTGTGTCAATCCCGGATAAGTTGCTGTTTGATCAGGCACAATCTGTGTCTCAGCCTGGTTCTTTTAATGGCCTTTCTGAACGTGCATTCGAAACTGTATATCGGTTAAACATGGGCGGTCCATTGATTAGTCCTCAAAATGATACCCTGGGGAGGACTTGGGAGAATGATGGGAAGTATCTACATGTTAACAGCTCTGTTGCGAATGTTTCTGTCAGCCCCACAAGTGTGATGTACCGGGGAGCCGTCACACCTGAGATAGCCCCGAATTTTGTTTACTCTACAGCTGAGAGCATGGTGGATGCAAATACACCAAATGAAAACTTCAATATCACTTGGGTATTCACAGTTGATCCGAGTTTTATGTACTTCGTCCGGGTTCATTTTTGTGACATTGTGAGCAAATCTTTGAATAGTCTTGTGTTCAACGTGTACATAAATATGAATCTTGCAGCTGGGAGCCTAGACTTGTCTTCTTTAGCTGGTGACTTGGATGTACCATATTATAGAGATTTTGTTACCAACTCCTCGGATGGTTCGGACACGCTGACTGTCAGTATTGGACCAGACCCTGATTCCCTGAATGCAATCTTGAATGGTTTGGAAATCATGAAGATTAGCAACGCGGCGCGTAGCTTGGACGGGGAATCGCCTGTTGAGACCCTCCTTGTGTTGCCTCAGAAGAAGAGCAAAACAGGAATTATAGTTGGAAGTGTGGTTGGAGGTTTGGCTGCATTGGCAATCATTGGAGTGTGCTATTGCTGCTTGTTAGCTCGCCGGTCAAAGACAACTCACCAGGCTCATCCTTGGCTTCCTCTGCCCCTTTATGGAAACTCATTGACTGTGACAAAGATGTCTACCACTTCTCAAAAGAGTGGAACAGCAAGCTGCATTTCACTTGCTTCTTCCAATGGTAGGTTCTTCACTTTCCAGGAGATAATGGATGCAACAAACAAATTTGATGAGGGGATGCTTCTTGGTGTTGGTGGATTTGGAAGAGTCTACAAGGGAACACTGGAAGATGGGACTAGAGTGGCTGTCAAAAGAGGAAATCCCAGATCAGAACAAGGTATTGCAGAGTTCAGAACTGAGATTGAAATGCTATCCAAGCTTCGCCACCGCCATCTCGTGTCTCTCATTGGCTATTGTGATGAAAGGTCTGAAATGATCCTGGTTTATGAATTCATGGCGAATGGACCTCTCAGGAGCCATCTGTATGGAACAGATCTTCCACCGCTGTCGTGGAAGCAACGCCTTGAGATTTGTATTGGGGCTGCCAGAGGACTTCATTATCTGCACACTGGTGCAGCTCAGAGCATTATCCACCGTGATGTGAAAACAACCAATATACTCCTGGATGAAAACTTCGTGGCGAAAGTTGCTGACTTTGGCCTGTCCAAAGCTGGTCCGGCTCTTGATCAGACGCACGTTAGTACTGCTGTGAAGGGCAGCTTTGGATATCTTGATCCTGAATACTTCAGGAGGCAGCAGCTGACCGAGAAGTCGGATGTGTACTCATTCGGCGTTGTTCTAATGGAAGTTCTCTGCACTAGGCCAGCTCTGAACCCTGTTCTTCCAAGGGAGCAAGTGAACATTGCAGAGTGGGCAATGACATGGCAAAAGAAGGGAATGTTGGACCAAATCATGGACTCGAATCTCACGGGGAAGGTTAATTCAGCTTCTTTGAAGAAATATGGGGAGACAGCTGAGAAGTGCCTGGCTGAGTATGGGGTTGATAGGCCTTCAATGGGGGATGTCCTCTGGAATTTGGAATATGCCCTTCAGCTTGAGGAGACTTCTTCAGCTCTCTTGGAGCCCGAAGATAACAGCACAAACCATATTACTGGCATTCCTTTGACATCACTTGAACAATTTGATAACAGCACAAGTATCATTGGAGGAGGGGTGACTTCTGGAACTGATGATGATGCAGATGATGCTGCCACTAGTGCTGTTTTCTCACAGCTAGTGAATCCGCGAGGAAGGTGAGGATGAATCTTCAAGAACTCAGCCATGGAAATTTCCAACTATGTTTCTCGCGGGATTAGTGGATTTACTATGAGTGCACAATGGTGATTTGTGATTCTTTTTTACCTTAATCTGTAATGCTGATGATATTCTACATATATTATAGGCTACTAGTTGGGAGGGGGGGTGGGGAGGGAGAAGGAAATGGATCCTCCAAAAGTAGTGTTCATTTACCAGAAGAAAGTGTATCATTCTTTTCAGTTCAACCACAGAGGAAAAGTATTTGTATGACTATTCTTCCTACCTTTGTAAATCATACATGAATTATTATATCAATGAACTTTTAAACCTACAGCTGAATTGCTTTCAAAGAAGATATTGTCTTTGTTTTTGCTCTTTGTTCACCTTTTCTCTTGATAGTTTAACATTATAACCTGAGATGCTGTGTATTATTGAGAGCAACAACAGCAACTGTGTAGAATCGTTTATGTTTATATGCATCATATCTCGCTATTTGACTATTAGTACGGTTGCAAAACAAAATGAAACTGGTAGACCCTGAATTATCAAGAAACAGAAGTACAATGCAACTTCCAGTGAAACTAGAGTCTAAGAAATGCATCAAATTACAGTTGCAAAACAAAAGATACAACAAATGTGTTCTTTTTAACTATGAAAAAAGGCAAATTAATCATCATCCTTTACTCCTCACTTGCGGCAAACTATTCCATTGCCACCGCTTGTACAATCCATGGTGCCATAGTTCTTGATTATCGAGTCCTCGCCGTCCATGATCACATCCGGCGAAAACGCACAATAGTTGCAATCTGTAGACAAAAGCGAAGCAGTTCGATACTTATCTTCGCCTCCAACAACCGGCATTGCAACCCCAGGCTTTGCAGGGCTCACAAAATCAGGCTGGTAAGTTCTTCCAAGAACACCTTCAACCTTCGGAGTTAGGCCAAAGAATCTGAACTGCACCTCCAGATGAGCAAAACAGTCATCAGAAGGTATCTGATAATTGTGTATCCTGTCATCTTCCTTCGTGACGGGAACAACATTCACAGAAACCTCTGCAACTTCAGGGAGAGTGATAATGGCGCTGTTCTTCGAAGATCTCGCGACTTTGATCCCGGATTCCCACTCGTATGGGAAGAATTCAGAGCCCTCGAGCTCCATCCCATCAAAGGAGAGTTTCAGATGCTCAACCTCATCATCCCAGGTTACTGATTTAATTGCCTCAACGGAGAATGAATGGGAATCGAAAAGGATCCCGAGTGCTTGAATCCAGGTGTAGTCTCTCGGCCTCCCGGCCGGCCTGAGACCGATGAATCGGGCGTTAATCTGGAGATTCAGGTCGGAAACCAGAGTGAAATGCTCGTTACTCTTGCCATGGAAGTAGAAAACAGTTCCATCCCCGCCAATGAAGCGGGGATCCTGGCAGGCTGCTCCAGGGCTATCGCAATTCGGTTTCTGTTCTGCACATTTAATGAAACATGTTATCATTATCAGCTCAACTTGACTCGAATACACTCCCTAATAATATATAGAGCAAATTAAAGGTACGTACTCTTGCATTCGGCCTTGCATTCGGGTGATTTACAGTTGATGTAGCAAACTTTTTTGTTTTTGCCTGGAGATTTGGAGTTGCATTGCTTGGGACAGTTCACATGCTTGAGGAAACAGGGGCTCGAATAACTGTAGCAAGTTATTTGCTCTCCGTGAGTCTCTGCTATGGCCGCCGCAAAAAGTAGCAGAGCAAGAAACAGGGGATTTCTTGCTGAAGGGATCTTCATGTTTTTTTCTGCAGATTGCTTTAACATGAAGGCTTGTTAACGATTGGTTTCCTTCAAATCTTGCTATCCCATTGTTTATATAGCTAATCAAGAAGGGCTGCTTCGATCATTGACTTCATTAATTTACTTTTTTTAAAAAAAATTTCCAACTCCATATGAATCTATGGCCAGTTCCGGGAGTTTTGCCATGTTAGATCATGAATTTTTTGCAGTTCTTAATCTTTTGTTAGTGCATCGGGGACAGCGGACTGTTGGGGTGAATGCAATGCATGCATGGCAGCTGCGGCGTAGATTAATAATATTCAGTTCATAAATGTACAATTTTTTACTGGACGATGTACAACACCTAAAATAGTTAATTTGACACAATTTGTTTCATTATGTTCTTACATTTTAGATGTGTTTAGCTGTAGACAATACATAATTATGTGAAAAATATTAAACAAGACTTAATTTGGGATGGATATAATAGTACTGGATAATTATTGATGGTATTGTTGAATAGTATCTATCATATGTGATCCGGAGCATGATGACGTGACTTTGCCGTTCTTTGGAAATGCTGGATCGGCAAAAATAGAGGTGTGTGCGGCCAACTAGGGCGTCGATGGAATTTTGGTGTTTCATGAGCATATTTTGATGGGAAACGGGCCAAGAAGCGAAACACATCGCTTCGCCATGAGGTACGGCGATTTTCGCCAAATTCGTACGTTTAGGGCATCAAACGAACAACTTTACTATTTTTGGTAATTTTTTATTTAGATATATCTTTTGACTAGAATATCCTTTTTAGCCGCCATTTGTGACATTATTCTTTTTACTTTATTATTTTCTTTCTGTGATATTTTTGGGATTTTCGCCACCGGAAATTTTTTTTTTTTTTCTCGTCTATTTTCGGCTGCGCAGAAACCTCTATATAAAGGGAGTGACTTCTATCGTAATAGTCAGTTTTGAATTAAATAGTATTTCAATTTCTAATTTTCGACAATCATTCGTGGATTCAACGATTATTTGATGTCTAACTGACTTCCAATCGTTTTAAATTCAACCAGTGTTAGTCTTTTTTAAAAGGTTTTTTCTAATTTTTGTTGTATGATGGTTAATTACCATTCATGCACGGTAGACTTGAGCTAAAATCATTGGGCATTGGTCAATCTTTTAACTCATAATTAATTAATACTGTGAAAATTAATGGTTTCATTACTTTCATAAATGATGTTTAATCTGGGGATTAAATTTAATTGGATATGAAACACAGATCTGTTTTCATGGTGGATCCATGTGAAGAAGAAAGATGAACCATGAGACCTTATTAATTCCCCAAACCCAAACCCTAGATTCTCGCCTGTATGCATCACCTGGATCTACTTTCCAAGTTCTAACACAAAACAAAATAAACTCTGTGGCCTGCAATTAGTTCGTAATCTGAAACAACCGTTGACCCTCGATGTTATGTTAAGGGAAAAAGAAAACATTACGATGAGGGTTACAATTTCTAACACGGCATGAATCTGATATGATATAAACGAAGTTAGTTAGAGTTGAGCATTAACGGGTGTGTAGGTTAAATGGATCGGTACAAAATAATTAAACGGTTAACATTTAGATGAGAACATCGAAACGTACGCGAACGCACTATCAACACGAGTAACTTATGTACTACAATACGAACTTGAAATGTTTGAGATGTGTCGATATGAGAACCCGCTAATATAAATACAACACGAGTTAATACCCTAACAAAATGTATTTGATAACGCCTAACAAAATGTTGAAAGGCTGGAATAGTCAACCACGTATTTCATGGGGTGAAATGTTAAAAATGACACGCTAGTTGTACTTGGTACTAGGGCTGTTCACGGATCAGGTCGGATCGGATCTGATCGACTGATCCGATCCGATCCGATCCAATCCGAAATTTCGGGTTGGATCGGATCGGTATCAATTTCGGATCGGTTCGGATCGGCATCTGATCCGATCCGATCCGAAACTTAAAAAAAAGAAAAAAAGAAAGAAAGAGGCGTCCTTTTATTCTTTCTAGTGATTTGAATCAAGATTTGATCAATTCACTTTCTCTCTCTAGAAAAGCTGGAGAGCTCTTTCTCTTGGACCTTCGAGAGCCCTTTCCTTCTGCAGTAGTTCCATATGGTTTCCAAATTATTGTTTTTCATTTACAACTTCTGATGTTCTTTTGGTTCAAATTATCTTTCCTAGCTGTTTCGATTGTTAATTTGGAAGTGGGTTTACAAAAAAAATCAAGATCTGATCTGATTGGATCAAGGAATTAAGGAGTCTATCTGGAGAAAAGTGCCGATCCGACGTTGTAGGAAGCATTGCCGATCCGACTTGCTTCGTTTCAATCTCCTTTGCCAAATTCTCCCATTTCTTTGATCTTGTTTTGAAAATAGGAAGAGCATCGCTGGATGCCCATAAAGGAAAAAAATAAAAATAAAAAAATTAATAATTCGGATCAGACCCGAGATCCGATCCGAACCGATCGAAATTTCGGATTACTGATCCGAATCTGTTCGGTTCGGATCAGATCGGGTCGAGTCGGGTCGGTTTTTTGGATTTGAACAGCCCTACTTGGTACACCTCCCTTGCCCTTGCCGAAGGGCAAGAGGACCGGTGATATTGAGATCAAAATCTCAGGACTACCAATGAATTTTTCAGGAAGGAAGAAGTCAGCAGAGCAAGATCCCCCAATGAAGTTTTCCCGACTGTGAAAGAATGTAAAGGAGGAGTTTCTTGAAACAACTCGCTTTTCATGTTGACAAAATAACTGCTGCCTGGAAGGCGTGATCTTTGGCTTTCTCGTCATAAAAGGGAAACAAAAAGCAAGAGAAATTACATGGGCCGCTGGAGACTAATTCATTTGTACTTGTATTGTAGGCATAATCTCATCAAGGAAATAATTTGGGTTGGGATTAGGGATGGAGATTCGTTTCGTGTCTGAATTATTGAGTTTGGGTTGGCAAGTTTTTGATTCGACACTTATTAGCCCTAATCTTATCAATTTAATTATTCGTATCGACTCATTTAACTTTCGAATATTTTGGGTTCGCATTGTATTTTTGTACGGTAGTATAACTGTTCACTGTGTTCAGATAGGAGGGTTAATGCGTCGATATTGTCAAAACAAACCTTATCCGTTTAATAATTTATGCTATTTGTGTCGACTTATTTGATCCGCCAAAACACAAAATTTAACCTGCTTATATAGTGTCAACTTTGTGCGTTGTAAATGAAAGTCTTTACTTTTCTAGAAGATTGATGACAATTTCTTGAAGAATTATTAAAGAAAGGAAATTGTTTGGATGGGACAAAGAAATAGCTGGTCTAAGCAACTGGGCTGTATTTCTTTAGAAACTTTTATTTTGGGTAGGAGGGATTTTAATTGTACAAATTTGATCACTATTTTGGACAATGTTAATTTTGTAGTAATAATTCATCATTTAGAATTGGATGTAAGCGTAAGCAAATTTGTTTACGATAAGTTTTTTAGACTCATTAACATTAATTTTACCCGTTTAATTATTCATATCGATCCATCTAACTCCGAACTTTATACTTTTTGAGCTAGCCATGGCTTCGTAGACATATAGTTGTGAATATAATCAATAGCCTCTTATTATTCTTTCACTTATACCGGTTGAAAATAGGCAAAATTTGAGTGAGAGAACTTAGAAGGTCAACAACGATGAAGGAAGCAAAGAGCCAAACCAAGGTGGGAGTTGGAATTGAATCCCTCTGGCTTGCCTTTGCAAAGGATTTTGCTTCCACAATTCTTAAAACCATTCCCAATTTAGTCAGAAAGTGTCAAGTTCTTGAAGGAGATGGTGGGCTTGGCACCGTTTTTCTAGTTGAATTTGGCTCTGGTAAGCATCCCGTACACCCTCCGTTTCACTAGAATAGTTCATTTTCGAGTTATACCTTATTACTCATAAACAGTTGTACCATTGAACTCTTTATTTAGAATGGACTTATTTAGATTTACCTTCTTGTTTCTTGGTGTTTGCAGAAAAAGCAATCTTGGGGTACCAGAAGGATAAAATTGCAGTTTTTGATGAGTCCCTTCATCAGTTTGGGTTGCGAGTGATTGAAGGAGGTCACTTGAACCATGGATTCTCTTCTTACACCACTGTTTTTCAACTGACCCCAAATGGAGATTCAGAGACATTCGTTGATATTAAGGTTCTGTACGAGGTTGAAGCAGCAGAAGAACACAATCATATGCCACAGGAAACAGTAAAAACTGCCCTTGATTTCATCAAACGCCTCGAGGAGTATCTGTTAAATCAAGCCTAGAAGGGCAGCCCTTTATTGAATGTTACATCAACATTATTACATGTACTTATTCCATAACATTTTATAAACGCGACAAAGAAAGTATTCCCCTTACCATATAAAGAGTCAACTTTGTAATACTGAAAACATTCATCGATCATTTCTTGCAAACTATGCCAACCCCACTGGACAATCCGCTGGAGCATTTCAGGGTTCTGTATTCCATTATCAATTTGGTAGCATTGCTACTTGGATTATTATACAAACAATCTATGCAATCTGTAGAGAGGAGTGATGATGTTCTGTACTTATCTTCACCTCCAAAAACCGCCATGGCGGTTCCTAACTTCGCCGGACTTTCAAAATCAGGCCGGTAAGTATGGCCGATATGACTCCATCAACTCTTGCAGAGAGGCCAAAAAATGTAAATTGCACTTCCAAATGAGCAAAACAGTCATCAGAAGGAATCTGATAGTTGTGCACTCTGTTATCTTCCTTTGTTATTGGCACAACTTTGACTGCAACCTCAAGAACGTCCGGGATGGAAAGAATCACACTGTTTTTTCCGGTGATTCTCTCCAGCTTTACATTACTTTCTTGGGATTTCCATTCTGAGAGAGACTCTTCCGGGAGAAAAATTTCGTGGCCGTCATAAGAGAATTTAAGATGGTCAATTTCGTCATTCCATTTGGTGGCTTTTGTGGCCTCGATGGACAGGGAATGCGAGTTGTCGAAGAGAATTCCCAGGGCCTGAATCCATGTGAAGTCCCTGGTTCGATTAATCGGCCGGTGGCCTATGAATCTGGCGTCGATTTGCAGGTTGGTATCAGTGACTAAGCTGAAATGTTGATTGCTCTTGCCATGGAAGTAGAAAACAACGCCATCTCCACCAATGAAGCGGGGATCATAACACACAGCCCCGAATCCATTGCAATTTGGTAACCCGATCTGCCAATAATTACCGATGATCAGAAGAAATAATGGTACATAATCAAGCTAAGAACAAATAAAGATTGCTCTTACTTCTTCAGACAGCCTCGCATGCTGGAGAAGAACAATCAACAAAGCAAGCTTTCTGATGTGGGTTACTTGGTCTTCTTAACGGGCATTGTGCAGGGCACCTTATAAGCTTACCGCGACACCGCCCTGAGACACACAGAACCCTTTGACTAGGTTTTGTCTGTGACAGGACAACACAAACCCAAGATATGTAAACCAGAAAGATGATCAAAATGTTCACGTAGCCTATGATCATCTTCATGGCTCAATGATCAGAATTATAGAAATTGAAACCTAAACTTGATGAGATGGAATTGGGAAAACCATTAACTCCATTTATAGAATCTGCCATGCATGCAGGGATCATATTATATGTGACCAACTTGCTGTTTTGCTATCTTCTTTATTGTCTAATTGTAGCTGGAGTTGGGGTATGGCAAGCTCTAGGTTGAAGAAGAATCCACGGGGTTTAACCCCCAGGAATGAGACTAATCCTCCGTGGCTAGGTGAACCGCCCCACACCCATACTAAACAACGGTAGTAAAGGGATTCGAACAAGATCTCCTAGCCATATATATTTGAATCCTTTGAAGTTTAAAGCTAAAAGGTTGCTTGATATCACATTATCTATTGCTTGCAGGAGTGAAAAGCATGTGGAAACTTCCATTTTAATGCAGAGCATAAAATCCAAAGATACATTCAACTTCAAAGATTGACCTAAAATAATATATATAATAAGAAACCCTTTCACATAAACTCCCTTTGATCCATTAGACAAGTCCACGCTTTGTAATACTGTTTGCAGTATTACAAAGTGGATTCCTCTAATGGAACGGGAGGGAGTAATAATTAGAAGCATCCACAAAGAAAACTCTGCAATATGAAAGGCAAGTGAGTTAACTAAGCAAGTACAAGAGAGAAAAGTAATGAAAAAGAAGTATCAATCATTTAAGAATCAGATGTCAACATACATGCATGTTACTTCATGCTATCTTTCCACAGAGAGTACAGCTGTATATAAGATGGGAAAGAACTTCTAAGGTATACGCTACAGACAACTGCTTCTACACTTTTCAGGGACCAAAAGAATGACATGAAAGATAAAACTCTACAGTAAAATCAATGGAAAATAGAGCTGCCCAAGATGTTACCGCGACAACGCAGAGCAGATTGACCAAAATGCCCCCATCTTTCAGCACCAGCATGATTCCAGTTTTTGATTGAGCATCTAACCAAAACACTTGCTGCCCACAAGTCTTTAAGAGCTATAGGGCAAAGCCTAACTGGGTTAAAACTAAAAAAAGAGAACATCTGTGTTGGAAATTCAGTATATCAACCCCCTCAGCTACACTCTACAAAAGGGTCAATGGCAGAAGCAAGAGTATCCCATCCTTCAAAATTGTGTATTCACCTCAATTACATGCTATACTTGAGCTAAAGTAAGTATTGTTGTCACATGTATATGCTACTGCATCATACAACAAATTGAGGTCCTGCAGACAAGCGATTTCGTCCTCTGCCTCTACGTACAGTTGCAATGTTAGTGGCCACAGAGTTGCCAAGCGCCCCTAAACCACTAGCTCCCATCAGCTTCAGCTGTAGATTTCTGAACAAATACAACAATTTGGCCTGAGTTCCTCCAGTCACCAGCAGCAATTCCTGTGCCTGTTCACGAGATATAGCTGCATAAAGGTGCATTTGATGGTCTGGCAAATCATATTGGTTGTCCGTTGCCTTTTTATCAGAAAATTCACCATGGCAGTCGTCAGCATCACTACACTTCCCTACACAAACACACACAAGTCCTAGGGATTTTGGGTCTTCATCTAATGGATTAAAGACAAATAAGAACTTTCCACATGCAATATCAGGCTTTTTGAACAGGTCCACCAAAATTTCATTGCTGGGACTGACACTCTTCTGTATGCCCTTCCTAGGATTACTTTGACGAACATTTGTAGCTTGTAATATACGTGATGCTTCTCTTAAGCCACTAAGATAGGCACCATGCATGGTGGCTGGATGTTGTCGAATTGTGGCTTCACCAGCAAAAAACAGCTGAGCCCCCACACTTTCTGCAAGTACATCATAATCACTTCCAGATGACTGCACTTGGACATGAGAATATGATCCATAAGAAAAGGGATCACTGTTCCACCTTGTACATATAGATTGTATGGGATCAGGCACACCAATGCCCTTTGGGCCATATATACCTGCAAATTGGCACAACCGAGGAAAAAAGCTCATTTAGGAAGAAGCAAAATATGATGCTGTCATAAAAATAAAAAATTAATAAAATTAGGTAGAAACATTATTACCTCTGAGGACATCTAGAACACGATGAAGCAGAATGGCCGAATCAGTATCTTCGAATGATTGCGCAGCTTCTCCAGCCACCAGTGCAACTAATATTGGTCCACCAGAAACCGTATGGTAGCCGTAAAACAGAAAGAACTCTCCTCGTCTATCGCTGGACTCGCACAGATGGCCAAATGTGTCTAAGTCCTCCCCCCAAAAGACATGAGGAAATAACATGGCAACCTTATTTAGCAGTCCAAAGCCAAGTCTTTCTATTGCTGCTAGTTTCCTTTGAGGCAATTCTGGCTCAAATCTTATTGTTCTTTTTTTCAGGACTCCGAGAGGAACAGTACAAAGGACCATGTCTGCCTCAAACACTTGGTCTCCAGCAACAACTTCAACACCTTCATCACTGTACCTAATGGTCTGAACAGTCTTTCCATATAATATGGAGACATCTTTACATAATGCTCTTATGATTCTCCCATTTCCACCAGCAAGAAAACAGTGATCACCACCCATTTCATAAGGATCATCCTGATCCCAATAAGCAGCAGAGAGTTTTGAAAGCCATCCAGCATTTGCATATTCTAAATTTGCAAAATGCCAATCAAGGAGTTGTTTCTCCTCAGTGCTTCTAGCCACAGCATACAATTGTCTGAGTTTCTCTAAAACTGAACCTAAAGATATCTGGTTAGCAAATCCACCCAATATTTCTCTTAATTGGGATACCTTGTCAAGTAACTTGTTGAAGATGAGTTCCACGTTTGAATCAGATTCCTTATCAACAGGTGACCCATCAGGCCTGTACAATGGGCAGTTATCTCTAACCTTGTGAAGAGGGATACTCAGTTGTCTGGCCAAAACTCCAAGTGGATTTGCGTCGATACCAGTAATTACACTTCCCCCAAGGTCTACAGCAGCAAATGTGGCTTCTTGTCCCATTCTTTGAGTATATACCCTCCCCCCAGGTCGGTTCCTACCTTCAAGGATCATCACCTTAAAACCAAATGACATCAGCTGCCTAGCTGCAGATAAACCAGCAAGTCCTGCTCCAACAATTATAACCGATCCCAGAGATCCCTCTGATCCCTCCTCTGAAGGAGGAAAAGAAGGTAAAAGCCCAAAGTTTATGTATCCATTGTATAAAAGAAATTCATAAGCAGTGCTCATCAATTGTTCATACTCACTACTCACTGTCTCCCTTAGTTGTCCTTTTGAGAGCCACGCGTGAACATTAGACCTCCAAATTGCAAGTATATGGTTTCTTACAACAATATAGTCATTTTGCTCTTTTCCTCCCAACTCACGCACAACCCCAGCTTCAATCTCTTGTGGAAGCAAGTCATCTATTGGAAATCCCAAAGATATAGCAATCATGGCCTCCTTTTCAGTTTCTTTCTCCAGATCCTCCTTGGATTGTTTTCTTTTCTTTGTTTCACTGCCTATATGCGTCTCGATTAGCTCATCCATCAAACTCTCATCATAATTTTTTATAGAGGCTTTGCGCCTTGTTGCCCTCTTTGAAACTGAACCATCTGAAACTGGGGTTGTCATCATTGCTTTCACTGTTTCTCACACAGACTTTACAAGAATCCAAAGACACGAAGCTTTTAAGCTGCTTAAAATCCACAGCCAGAATTCCCCCCGGGGGTATGCTCGGATGCAAAACCCAACTAACTCTGATTAGAAGGGATTTCCTTCGTGAAACTTCAAGACAAAACCCCCCGTCAGTCCATCCTCCAACTTTTTCCTTTTCTGGATCATTCCGTGTGACAAAAAACATGCACCTGATATTAAATTTTAACTGAAAGACATATAAATGCCAATGCATGAAAAATCCTAATGATAAACCAAGAAAACCATGTTTTTGCATCAAGAAATTCACAATTCAAACGAATAACATAAACAAAAGAAACTCTGAATCAAAACTACAGCTGAGTTTCCGTACGGACTATCAAAACCTCTCTACTTTTTGCAACAACTCAATTCAACAAAAAACAATGATAAAGACACCGAAATTTTGAATCAGGAAGATTGCCTAGGGCATCCGGAGATGAGAAACATACCTTTGGACAGCAACCGAGCGCTGAATTGGGGGAATTTTGGGCAATGGCGTTTCAGGAATTAGGGTTTTTCAGGTGAAGTGTGTCCCCAGGAGTTACAATGTTTGGTGAGTGAAGAGAGTGATTTGGAATGTGCTTCATTTGGAGGGAATTACAAGTTTTTATGGGCTTTTAACGGCAGCTTGTCGGCCCATCATATTCTTCAGTTACACGGAACGGCCGTTTGTCTAGACTTAACGGTTACAAGTGGATAAAATCTTCCAATAATTAAAAT
This sequence comes from Leptodermis oblonga, assembly GCA_016801395.1. Classification (NCBI taxonomy): domain Eukaryota; kingdom Viridiplantae; phylum Streptophyta; class Magnoliopsida; order Gentianales; family Rubiaceae; genus Leptodermis; species Leptodermis oblonga. The sequence continues at coordinate 3,018,354 of CM028758.1, forward strand.
AACCTATAGTAATTAATTGTGTAATATTGGTGGCCAGCTAACACATTCACATTTAGGGCGTGTTCGTTATAGTTATTTTTGTTTGTATTTTGATTTTATTATCGTTATTTTTGTTTGTATTTTGATTTTATTTTTGGTTTTTGTAATAAATTTTTAAATTTTTACTATTTAATTATAATTTTTTATATTTTTAATATACGGAGTACTTTTTACTCTATAAAACTATTTTATAAAAAACATGTTTTAAAAAATCATACCAAGTGCTTGAATGATACGCATAAATGTTTTTTATTTTATTTTATCCAACCCTAAAATCTCATTGATAAGGAAATAATTAATACACCTTGATTAAGAGATACATTTGATGAATTTATAAACTTGTATACATGAAATTTAAATAGAATAAAATCGTCCAATATTAAAATCACCAACAAAATCTAATATTTTAAAGCAAAAGTATGGAAATGATAAATTTTAAAACGTGACGTGATGGTATTTAAAACGTGATGTGATGGTATGAGATAAAAAGTCAAAATTCTTTGACACATTTCAAATTCACACTTTTTACATGCATTGAGATTTAACCGTTCGGTTAAAGAACTCTGACATCGATCTCTAACACAAGACTTAGGGATTAACAAAAAAATATACTAAAAAGTTACATTTAATAAGCAACCTGGAAAGCTCGTGAGAATACTAGTATAAATAAAAGGACAAATAACATTCCTTGGTTCGTTAGTATTATCTATTACAACATATTACACTTAAGTTCTCTTGATTTGTATTCTACACTATACGTCGTCATCATCACTTGTACAGACTATTCTAGATCAAACCTTGATAAATCATACTCTTTGACATAATTTACTAATTTACCGACATTTCAATCTAACTCACTCATATTTTATATTCGCTGCAACGCTAAATATGTTGTTAGTGCTTTAATTCAAACAGAAGACAAAATAGTATTTTCAGAGAATCAAATACTATGACTATATGGAACGTATGAATCTATTTTATGTACATTGTACACGTTAGATATTTGGTAAACAGTTCAGATATGTAATAAATGCGAAATATTTGGGTTAATTATACCTTGTAACCGCTGACTGTGTGTCCAACCGTTACCATTTCATCTGATATGGTTGACGGTAACGGTGTATTCCGTTAAGTCTAAATATGTTGTTAGTGCCATTAGATATTTGGCAAACAGTTCAGTTATGTAATAAATACGAAATATTTGGGTTAACGACATTATAACTGCTGACTGTGTGTCCTATCGATACCATTTTATCCAATATGGTTGACGGTAATGGTGTATTCCGTTAAGTCTGAATTTGAACAGGCCTGCTTCATCTTTAGTCATCAAATTGGGTTGGATCCATGATTGGATTTGGGTCATCCAATTTTATTTCAAGAACAGTCCACGATCTTGCTTTTATTTTATTTTTTTTTTCATTTCTTGAATAACATAAAAATGGAAATTTTTGTAAAGGGGCATGTTAATTGCAGAACTCATTTTATTAAATACAAGATATTTTTTAAAATTTTAAATGGTGAAAAGACAAATATACCTTTAATAGTTTATAATTTTATAAAAAAAAAATTTACCCAACTCTTTTAACTCTGGAAAATCGCCTTTCCGGGGAAAATTGTCGTCGAGTGGCGATTTTCCCTAAAAAAATTGCCACATGACAGCGTTTTTTTCAGGTTTTTCCGGTCGTTCATCGGAAAATCGTTTTTCCGATGAAAGACGACTGAATTTACCCTAAAATTATCACTACGCAACCGAAAAACGTGTCATAAACACTAATAAAAACGTGTCATAAACACTAATAATTCAATTTTACTGCATAAAATAGAAGAGAATAGAGACGCAAAAATATAAATTCACTTCTCAAATTTTTTAAAAAGTGTCGTACATTTAGTATTACTAAAAGGTGTCCTGCAACAATTTTGTTTGTAAAAAATGCAGAAATTTGGTTAAGCAATCCGCTCTCCAAGAACTGCAATTTGATTAAGCAAAGCACTACACTACTACAGCAGTGGAAGAAGACGATGGCCTTATCCATTTATGGTGTCCCTTTTGTTCATTCTAAACAAAAGATTCTTAAACCTCTTAAACCCAATGTTCGTCGTCCGGTGAGCTTAAGTTGTCGAGCGTCGCTTCCGGAGCTTCGTAAGGTCGATCGTCCCTTTGTTCCCGAGGTACTGTAATTTTGTTTCCCTCAAAGGGCAGTGGTTTTTGGTGAAGAATCCTGGCTTGGGTTGCCAGAATCGTTGAAACTGATGTGGGTTTTATGGTAATGAGTAGGTTGAAAAGGCGGTGGATGCTTTGTACTCAGAGTTTAGAGCGGTGGATAATCTGGTGGCACGCAATACTGCTCGTGTTCTCAAGGCTTTTCAAAATGCTCGCGTTGGATGTCATGTAAGCAGTCGAAACTCTCATGACTTTAAGGCTCAATTGTTTCTTGCTGCTATGCTAGTGTAACTGATGCTTAAGGATGTGTAATGTGCTAAGTTTTTTTGGTTAAATCTTGAAGTATTTGGCCTTAGAATGCTGCAAATTGTTTGTTACGTTCTGGCAAGAAGTATGTTAATTTGTTTCCTTCAGCAAATTTGCTTACCAAGAAGAGTGTAATTTATGCCTGCTTCAGCACTTTGGGGGTAGCACAGGCTATGGACATGAAGAAGCCGGTGGACGTGAAGCTCTTGACCAAGTTTTTGCTGAAATTTTTGGTGCTGAATCTGCAATAGTTCGTGCGCAGGTTAGCCTTGCATTGATTGTTGTTGTCTTGGCATTGAATCCATTACTAAATGAGCTTTCTAAATGCCTGGTTACCTTTTCAACATTAGTTTTTCTCAGGTACCCATGCCATTACCTGTGCTTTGTTTGCTTTCTTAAGGCCTGGAGATGAGGTTAGCAGTTTTTTCTCTTCTTTATTCGTTTTCAAAAATAATTATCAACTCTTAGTCAGGAACTAAATTGTTGCTCGTTAGTATAAAAGTTATAAATAATGTTATCTGCAAATTTACTTTGATTGAATTGCTTTTTAGCTTCTAGCAGTTGCCGGAGCTCCTTACGATACATTGGAAGAAGTTATTGGAATCAGGGACTCAAACAGAATGGGATCTTTAAAAGATTTTGGTATAGAGTACAGAGAAGTCCCAGTATGTTATTACACTTGTTATGACTGTTGTATTGGTGAGGGATTTAAAATTCTATTCTTCTGATAGTTTCTTCATCTGGACAATCTTTCAGCTTTTGGAGGATGGAAGACTTGACTGGGATGCACTTAGGACTTCCCTGAGACCGAAGACTAAATGTGCACTCATTCAGAGGTCTTGTGGTTATTCATGGCGTCACAGTTTGAGTGTCAATGAAATTAAGAGGGCTATAGATATTATCAAGGTATTGACTGGATAATTAATGTCCCATCCAACTACATGTACCATTTATGAGTTCAAAAGATAATAACGGTGCTAACGCATTCAATTCTTTCACTGGGTACTCGTTACAGACCTCCTTTCTGACTTGGATTTACAGGGATGTGTTAATCAAAAAGCTTTTTGGTGTCTTGCAGATGCAGAATCCCAGCTGCATGGTCATGGTGGATAATTGCTATGGTGAATTTGTGGAGAAGATTGAACCCCCTATGGTAGTAAGTAGCAGGTGCCTGTTTTTTTGACTTTGCATTGGCTCACAATTTTATTGATGAGTAGAAATATTAACACAATGGAGGGCAGGGTGCAGATCTAATCGCTGGAAGTTTGATAAAAAATCCTGGTGGAACAATTGCTCCGTGTGGTGGGTATGTTGCTGGTAAGAAGAAATGGGTGGAAGCAGCAGCAGCTCGCCTTTCAGCTCCAGGACTGGGGGTTGATTGTGGTTCAACTCCTGGTGACATAATGCGAACCTTTTTTCAGGGTTTGTACCTTTCACCACAAATGGTTGGTGAAGCAGTTAAGGTACATAGCTTTGCATTATTGGGTTATCATGCTTGTTATTTGTTTTTTGACCTTGAATGATGGTTTCTGTTCTTCTCCAAGGGAAGCCTTTTAATTGCTGAAGTCATGACAGCTAAAGGATACAAGGTGCAGCCTCTTCCTCGGGTTCAACGTCATGATACTGTGCAGGTTAGTTTTATGAAATGTCTACAGAAATGTGTAATTTATTGCGTTTGAAGTAGATGATGATCACTCATACTATCCGAGCCCCGTGAATTTTTTCTGCTATGCAACTCTATTATGGTGTGCTGGTAAACTAGCTGGTAGCAGCAGCTCATTGGCAAGCAAATATTTTTGGTAGTAACTTAAAGGTTTATTTCTTTTTGGGACTTCAACGAGAGAATATAATTGAAGAGAAATTTTTTCCATCTTCTCTTCCTTGGGTTCAACATCATGATACTGTGCAGGTTAGTTTATGAAATGTCTATAACAATATGTGTAATTTATTCCATTTGAAGTATATAATGATCTCATACTATCCGAGCTTAAACCTATGGGTTTTTTCTGCCATGCAACCCTATTATGGTATGCTGGTAAACTAGCTGGTAGCAGCAGCTCATTAGCAAGCATATATTTTTGGTAGTAACTTGAAGGTTTATTTCTTTTTGGAACTCCAACAAAATGAAGTAATGAAAGAGAAATTATTGCGAACTAAGTCATGTACATTTGTTGCTTTACAGGCAGTGCAACTTGGGAGCCGTGAGCTTCTGCTTGCCTTCTGTGAAGCTGTACAGAGAAGCTCTCCGGTAGGTTCTTTCACCCGTCCAATTGCAGGTGCAACTCCTGGTTATGCATCAGAGGTACATTCAGAGCTTGCTAACTGTTTGACTTAGATAACATTGTATTAATGAGCTGCAAAATTACTTTGTTTTTTGGTTAGATTTGTATTTGTTACTTCCTTCACAAGTTGTTAATGTGCGATGAAATCCAGTAATGTGTTAATATTTCTATCCTCGAATCTATGATTTCAGTCAATTATGTTTATTCGTTTGGGATGTGAGTTGTAATATTGCTTAAATAATTGTGCATGGTTTAGGTGATTTTTGCTGATGGAACCTTCATTGATGGGAGTACAAGTGAACTCTCATGTGATGGACCTTTAAGGGAACCCTTTTGTGTTTTTTGTCAGGTTAGTGTGGTGTGTTTTCTTAAGATGAGTTACATTACTGCTCTTACTGAGTTTTAATAAAATACGAAACTAGGTATTTCCGTATTCCTCTTACTGCCTTGCTTGATGGAGGTTGCCATGTTATTACATAAATAATTTGTTTTAAAAGGTAAACTGCTCTATTGTGTTTCTAAAAATGCGTTTCTGGTGCAGGGTGGCACCCATTGGACACAGTGGGGACTGGTTCTGGGGGAGGTCTTAAAACAATTGTGAGGCAAATCTTCAGAAACAAATATAAGTCTGTGGTGATGCACAAACATGACAAATTTGTATCCACATAATCTTTAACATTCGAAATTTTTTGTGGCTACCCGAATGGATAGAGGGCCACAGTAAAGGGCAGTGCTCCGTTGCTGCTGCTATCACATGGATAAGGATGCATTTTTCGACCAGGTAATAGATTTTGTACTTTGTGCTGTACAGTAGCAGGGATTAGATCATCAATGAGGCCTGAGGGGGCACAATTTGAGCATTACATGGGTTTGTTTCCCATAAAAAAAGTTGCGTGGATGGGCATGTTCTGCGGAAACTGATATGGTCTTCCTGCTGTTTCACATTTAGTTTTGTAGTAACATGTTTGTGTGATGTTCTTGCTGCTTGATAGTGATGCGTCTCTCTCTGCTGAAATGCTTTTAGGATTGCAGTTGCATTATGGTGCAACGAAAATGGAAGAGAAATAGGACATTTCTAGCTCTTTGAGCAGTTTTTGTACAACTTGAATCATTCTCTTTACAGCAAACCTGTAACAATCGGATCTTCGAACGATTTGTTTGACCAATCTTAAGGCATTTGGTTTAGCTCATATTGTAATGAGAACGTGTATGGATTTTTCATTCCGAATCCATAAACCAATCATCTGACTTTTTCTATCATTCAATTTTCGTATCCTCAAACCCTCCAATCAAATCCATAAATCAGTTTGTTGAAACTTGGGTAGTACTCTTTTGATTTAAGAGTAGTGTTTCTAACACCGAAAATAATTACATCAATAAGATTATTTATTTTCAGTACCAGAAATATAACTGTTTATATGTGATGAACATGAGGGAGTTGTATTTAAGGAAGAACACGTGTGCAACATCCAAAAAAGAAAAAACAGACAAAAATAGACTTCAGTAACTGTTTTGGTTTCTTGTGGCGCATGGATACCATCTTTTAAAATCAGAATTGATATTTGCATTAACATTCCCCTGTAAAAAGACAAAAATACCTCTGGGCAAAAAAAAAAAAATTACAAACCAACGGGCTGCAAAAAAAAAAAATTGAAAAAGCAACTCACGTGCTCTGTTCCGTTTAATAATTCCTGCAAAGCAGAGCCGGGTGGAATCACAAAATCGGATAAAAATCGAGACGATTCGGATCGGAAAAAGGTTAGTGGCTAAAGTTAAAATGTTTTGCGGTATTGTTTTGGATAGTTGGTTTGATTATTTTAGTTGTATTATGTCCGGATGTGTTAGTATTTTTGTCGAAAATGTGAATTTTTTACCGGATTGGCGAAGATCCGCCCGATGGTTACTGCAAATATCAAAAAAAAAAAAAAACCAAAATATCGCCGGTCGCCGGCGATATTTTTGGCCCAAAATATCGCCGTGGTTTTTTTTTTTTTTTTAAAGTGTTAGGGGTATTTTAGATTTTTCACAAGAAAATATTACTGCAAATATCATGCCCCTTTGATATTTGCAGCGACGATTTCGATATTTGCAGCGACATTTTCTTGTGAAAAGACTAAAATGCCCTTGGGGAAAAAAAATTTAAAAAAAAGTTTTATTAATTATTTTAGTTGTATTATGTCCGAATTTATTAGTAGTTTTGTCAAAATTGTTAAATTTTTTACCGGAATGGGGAAGATCTGCCCGGTGGTTACTGCAAATAAGAAAGTGGGGGTGGGGGGGGGGGGGCAAAAGTGTCGCGGGCGACACTTTTGGCAAAAGTGTCACCGGACTCTGGCGACACTTTGGTTTTTTTTTTTTTTTTTTCCTTTTTTAATGTAGTTTTATTAATTATTTTACTTGTATTATGTCCGAATTTATTAATAGTTTTGTTAAAATTGTGAAATTTTTTACCGGAATGAGGAAGATCCGCCCGGTGGTTACTGCAAATATCAAAAATCTAAACTTAAGGGGGGGGGGGGGGGGGGGGGGGGGGGCTAAAACCATCGCCGGTCGCCGGGTATTTTTTTAGTCTTTTTAAAAAATTTAATTTTTTTATTATTATTTTTCTTCAAGGGCATTTTAATCATTTTAAAAAAATATCGCTGCAAATATCGATTCCGTCGCTGCAAATATCATGCCCCTTAAAATTTACACTTGGCCTGATTTAGTGTCGACATGTCTTTATAATGTGCGATTGCCTTGAAAAATGTGGTCAAAATTAAACTTCAATTGATTAAGATGCCCTGATTTGATAGTTATACATTAAATGCTAAATTCGATGAATTTCTTCCCTCTAAGTGATGCTTTTTCACACACACGCATATATATATATTTGAAACACTAAATTCGATTCTTCGTACTATATGTTAAATTCAATAAAGAATACATCAGATATTATATACTATACATTGACAACTAAATTCATAATCGCGATAACATAAACAACTACTTAAAATACATACTTAACTCGATATGCAATATATTAAATACTAAATTCAATCTATATGTTAAGGCTAAACTTCACTCTTGTCGTGGTTTATACAAGTTTTTGTCTTAATTAACTTCAGAAGAATCACATTTTTTGTATCAAAAGTTTGGTATGTTTACACTTTTGGTATCAAATGTTTGACAAGTTTCAAAAGTTTGCCTTTTGTTTTTACTTTGTTGTATTTTTAGTATTAGGACGGGCTATATCAAGTTTTATGTGGTCAAACTGAAGTCAGTGGTAATTTAAGGTATTTTGTAAATTCTATAATTTTGTGTGGACTAAAAGATAATTTTTTAATCTTCTTCTTCTTCTCTACCGTTTCACTATCTGCAACCTGTAACTGTAATTGCCATTTCTCGACCATCATGAGCAGCCAATATTTGTTGTTTTAATGTAAATACGATATACTAGATATTAAATTGAATAGAGAATACATCATAACTATATACTACTATACATCGACAGTTAAACTAATAATTGCAATAACATAATATGTTAAAGAATAAATTCGATTTTTATATTTTTAAACCATAACCACTATATCCTAAGGCTAAACTCAACACTCTTGTCCTCCTCGGACAGGTAGCAATCTATGCAAGTTTTTGTCTTAATAAACTTCAATAAATTTGTAATAAATCCCGTTGGATATTAATTGAGAATCTGGATTAGATTTACGATGATATTAGTATGACAGATCAGTAATCTCACACCTCACACTTGTCATTTATTTATAAATAACTTTAAATATACAATTTTTATATATATAATAAAAACATTTTTTTGGCTTATTTCTTTTATTTTGAATTTGAAGCAACAAGGAAAAAAAAAAAAGGGCATGATATTTGCAGTAACCGTTTCGATATTTGCAGTAACATTTTATTGCGAAAAGTCTAAAATACCCCTAATACTTAAAAAAAAAACCCAAAATATCGCCGGGCGCCGGCGATATTTCACCCCCCCTTCAGTTTGATATTTGCAGTAACCACCGGGCGTATCTTCGCCAATTCGGTAAAAAATTCACATTTTCGACAACAATATTAACAAATTCGGACATAATACAACTAAAATAATCAAACAAACTATCTAAAACAATACCGCAAAACATTTTAACTTTAGCTACTAACATTTTTCCTATCCAAGTCGTTTCGATTTTTATCCGATTTTGTGATTCCACCTGGCTCTGCTTTGCAGGAATTATTAAACGAAACAGAGCCCCGTGAGTTGCTTTTTCAATTTTTTTTTTTTTTTTTTGCAACCCGTGGTTTGTAATTTTTTTTTGTTCAGGGACATTTTATATTTTTACAGAGGAATGTTACTGCAAATATCGGTTACTGCGAATATCAATTCCGAAAAAAGAACTCGAATCAATAGAGTTGCAGAGGTGGCTAGGAGAATGGGACCGAGGATGCTGATTCCCTCACGTGTTCCCATTCAGAATTCCTGACGTGTGATTTAATTATTTGTTTATTGTACGACTCCAGATTTTGATTTTCTTCAGGGCTTCATACTTTTTCTTTGAATTTTTAATTGATTTCCTCCGGAAATTCCCATGCTCTGACTGTATTTAATAGCTCAGACAAAGAGTTGGACTTAGGAGTATTCATTGAGCTATAGATTTGGTAGGTGTTTGTTTATGGAAGCAAATTGATTGTCATACTCTCGCTGTTCATCCGTCGTCTTCATCAATTTATCAGTGTTCTCCGGTGTTTCTCTGAAGCCCCATTTTGATTTCCATCACATTTTTTGATCGATCACAGCTGAGAAAAGCCCTGTAAGTAAAACCCTTTGGGTAAATCTTGGTTCTGTTTCAGCTTCAATTTGATTTTTTGTTTTTGTTTTTATGTGAATGGTTGATTTTTGGCTTTGTTGTTACCAGCTTCATCATGATGATACTCTCTATTTCTGTTGTTTCTGGGTAACAGTAGCTATTTGAGGTTGTAGACTTTCCACGTTTTGACGGGTGATCATCGCCATTGATAAGGTTTTTGGGAATCTTAGTTATATTCTAAAGTTTTGATGACTTTAGATTTCATTATATTCTGGAAGCTTTGATGGCTTTAGAGTCCTGCTAGGAACTGCTGTTGCTCTTCTCTTTTGCTTATGGTAGTCAGCCTTCAAGAGTGAGGGAAAAATCAGCTAACAATATTACAAAGAGGAAGTCTCCAATTTAGAGCTAGATCCATTGAGCTCACACTGTTTGTAAATTTCCCTAGCTCACAAATTTGCTATCTCTTTCAATTTGTCTGGGTAATAATTTTGCAATTTTTCTTGTGAAGTTACAGATACAACCAACATGGATCGAGGACAGCTCACGTTTATGGGATCTACTGTTTGTGTTATGCTTTCCTTGCATTTCACAATACAACTTCTTACCCAACATTTTATGTCCTGGAAGAAGCCAAAGGAGCAGAAAGCCATAGTCATTATCATCCTAATGGCTCCCATTTATGCCCTTGACTCCTATATCGGCTTGTTAGTTCTTCTTGGAAGCCAACCATTTTTCACTTTCCTGGAATCTATCAAGGAGTGCTATGAAGCTTTGGCAAGTATTTTGAGGAAAAAATGCAGCATGCATTACTGAAAACTTGTTGGCTAACTTTTTTGTTTCATGTGATGTAGGTTATGGCTAAGTTCTTGGCTTTGATGTACACGTACTTGAACATATCCATAAGCAAAAACATCGTGCCTGATGAGATTAAAGGAAGAGAGATTCACCACTCCTTCCCCATGACCCTTTTTGTGGTAGGCGTTGCTTTCTCAAATTAACTTATTGTTGGACATCACATCTTAGCAGAAAAGTAGCATATTGTGTATGGAATAGAAATCAGTAGTTTTGGCATGTAAGCAGAAGTGACAACAAATGTAGCCAAAGCGCCCTATGCCCTCTTTTAATGATTAGGTTCACCTTGTGCTGCATTTTTGTTTTTTCAAATGGTTACCATAGAAAACACTATGGTTGATGGTGAAATCTTGCTTACAACCGGTAATGGAACACCGATGGTTGATCATTGTTATACTGTCTGACTCTGTACATTTCTATTGTTTGTTGATCCCATGTCCAACGTGGAGCACCTGATGTATTGTTTGTCTCAATGTAGTCACGCACTACCAAATTGGACCACAAGTCTCTAAAGCAGATCAAGAGTTGGACATGGCAGTTTGTTGTGATACGCCCTGTTTGCTCCATCTTAATGATTGTTCTTCAACTTAAAGGGTGGTATCCTGATTGGATCAGCTGGACATTTACCATCATCTTAAATATATCTGTTTCACTTGCACTGTATGCCCTTGTGCTTTTCTACCATGTCTTCGCTAAGGAATTGGCGCCACACAATCCACTTTCAAAGTTCTTATGTATTAAAGGAATTGTCTTCTTCTCCTTCTGGCAGGTAAATTACCCATAATCTATGCTACATTTCTGGTAGCTTTACTTAAAAAGGCAGAATGAAATATATTGAAAATAATGCACTTACTAAATAGTCTTGGTTTGTTTCCATAAGTAAGCCATTCAAGCTCTGTAACTCATAGCTTGCGAGAAGTTACTTTGAGAGCTTCCAAATTCAAAAAATAGTCTCATCTATCTCCTGTGAGATATTGATTCATCATGCATTGCGGTCACTTTTCTTGTGACCATCAAGAACTAAATTGCTGGCACTTATCATATGATGTGAAATATATCTTAGAAAACTAGATTGTTATTTTAGTATTTTGCTGAGATTAACTGAGTTTTACAACTGAGAGCACATAAAACTCCATGAATGTTAGGCACCATTGCATCTGCTTCTATTTTGCAAGTTTTCAACCATGCATTCACTATCTTTCAATTTTCACCATTTTGCAGAGTATAGTTCTAAGTGCTCTTGTGGGAGTGGGTATAATCAAGTCTTCTTATTTCTGGCTCGATGTGGAGCATCTTCAGGAAGCTCTTCAGAACGTTTTAGTCATTGTGGAGATGGTTTTCTTCTCCATCTATCAGCAGCAAGCATATAGTGCCGAGCCTTACCGCACTGCTTCATTCTCAGGCTCCACTGACAAAAAGAACGAGTGAAAAAACAATGCGGGGTGGAGTGAACTGAGGCATTTTAGGACGCGAAAAAAACAGTATGTTACCCTTTTTTTCTGCAATACCAATCAGCATACAAAAAATAACAGGAATCCTTATCCCTCTGGTTGTATTAGTTAGTTACATTTGCAGTAGTTTTGGTTTGGAGATGTACTATTGAATATAGTGTTATTCATATGCAGAACTGAAATAAATGTGGTGTTTGCTGCCAGTTTGACGCTAATCAGGTTCCAGTTCTAGGGGGACTAATTTTGCACCCCTCAAATGTAATTTGAAATGTAGATTGGCAAAAGCCAACACCAAAGGACAGGATTGAATTTTCATGTTTTGCAAACGTTGTTTTTTGTCTAAGGATAAGCATACACATAAAATTACACACGCATACTATAACTCTCAACTGCAACAAATAAGAATACACACGAGATATGAGGAATTTTACCACAAGTGCCATAAGTTTACAAACGTTGTAGATTGGGAGTTTTCCTTTCCTTACTCTTTGGGACATGGTTGCCATGCAACTACAGCACACTTTTTTTTTATTTTTTATATTCCTCTGTGTTTTTGTTACTCAGGCAAATATAATTTGCACTTGTGTTTTTTTGATAAATATTATTATTATAAAAGTGGTTATTTTGAAGAAAAAAAAAATCTATTTTATGTTGTCATCCTAAAAATCACATACATTAATTCATTTATAGAGATATTTCTGAAAAAATCTTTTAAAAAACTAATTTTAAATACAAACAATATATTGAGAAAATAAAAATCTATAACATCTATTTTTTTTTTTGGGATGAAAGAATATCTATAACTGAATAATAAGATTATGTATTAAAAATAAGGAGAAATTATATATTAATTTTTAATATTTTTATTTCCCCCCTAAATATGGAATTTTCTGTGAAAAAGAAGGAAAAAAAATAAAAATTCAATAATGTCTAAGCCTATTTTCTATCCAAAAAGCCTTCTTTTTCCAACACAAATGAACCGTGCTCAGAAGGGGACGATTCTGCACTGAAATCGCGGTTATCATCGAAACCCATTTTCTGTTTTCCATTTCCACCATCTCAATAGCCGTTGAACGTTTTCTCAAAGCACACTCCCTCCATTTTCTGTTACCTTCGCAAAACCCCGCCTAAAATACACTTCTATATCATGACTCCCGTCTCATCTTGATGAGTAATTTTCAAAACCCTAGCGTTAATGCGTTCGAAATCCCACGTCGAGGGCTGTTCTTTTGTTCACCATATGCACCAGCTCAAGAACCCGCTGTTGAGGTGAGAATTTCTTCTCTTTTGTAAATTTGAGGCGATTTATCACCTGGGATTTTTGGTAATGTTTTCGTTTGGATTGAAAGGTCTGAAATTTACTTGTTTCTGTGACCTTTTTGTGTTATTTGCTTTCTGGGAATGCAGTTTCTGTATATGTTCTGTGAGTTTCTAGTATGCTCAAGATAATTTAACATGTAAAAAGATGATATTCTACACAAGTTTGACTGAAGGTGAAAGGTTGATGCTTTTTGTTTCTAGGGTTATAATATTTCATTTCAAGTGCAAACCAGCTTAGTTGAACAAATTTGAGCTTGCCCTTCTGTTAATATATTGTTATGTTGATCTGTTTGTCACGGATATTACCAACTAATTATGGTAGCTTATAATAATAATAATAATAGGGAGTGATGAGAACTATTATTCAGAGGGTCGACAAGATTGCAAGCGATTAGTTAAAGATGGCCACTGATGATGAGAAACTTTACACCCATGAAGAGAAGATTGAAAAGCTTGAGCATACAGTCGACAGCTTAAAGAGAGCAATTGAAGATCTAGAAAGAAGTCAGGATGAAAAATTGCAGCAACTTGAGGGCCGATTTCAGAAGCTTGAAGGCGGCATGCACATTGGCTCTGCCTCAATGAAACAATCAAAGGATACTAGAGGTAAAATCCTTTTGTTATTTTTCAGTCAGTGTTGACAAAGAATATTTTGATGTTCACTTCACTAATAAATGTATATGTTCAGCTACTTGATATGAAGGTGTTGCATTGACTGAGGCATAAATTTCGATTATTAGGAAGTAAAGTACAGGTATTGAAAGCAATTGTAAAAGGTGCACTGTATGACAGAAACCTTTTTTGATAATATGCATGCATTCACTTTCATGTTTAATCTATTTAATATCCATGAAACAATTTTTATACTCATTCATCTAATAAACTTTACACTCCCTCCGTTCCATTAGAAGAGTCCACTTTGTATTACTAAAAACAGTAGTACAAAGTGGACTATTCTAAAGGAACAAAGGGAGTATATTATAAGTGTTCGAAGCAGCTTTATTGGGATTTGTTTCATGATAATAGTCATTCCATCTCTGTTTTCATGTATCTGCTAAACTTTCATTTTTCGTATGCATATAAAATGTACTAATGCTATACTTTTTCTTAGTCTATTTTTAATCATTTAGAGTAAAGTGCACAATGCTCCAAGTTCACTCTGTCAACCATCTCATGTAAACCTTCTGCTTTCAAATGTGGTGATTGCTAAATATTTGTACAGGTACTAAGGTGGTGATGGACCGCATGGCCAATCATGAACTGCACCCTGGACCCATGGATGAATCTGTATTAACTCTGCAGCATGACCATAGATCTGCATCCATATGGCGGGGGCAAGATTTTGAGCCGCTCACTTGTAGGAGGTGTGATGGTGCATTTTGGCGCCTAGGTCCATTAGATCCTCGTGTAGAGGGATTGATGATAAAAGCTGGCTTCTATGGTGTTTATAAAGCAGGACATATACAATTAGATCATGCCTTAATCACAGCACTTGTTGAGAGATGGCGTCAGGAAACTCACACATTTCATTTACCTGTCGGAGAGGCTACTGTCACTCTGCAGGACGTTTCTGTTATGTGGGGTCTTCCAATAGATGGTGAGCCAGTCACTGGGCATGATATAGCTCGCACGACAGAGGAATGGCAAGAAATGTGTGATGAACTGTTGGGATTTAGACCACCATTGAGTGCTTTTGACAGTGGGCGTCTCAAACTGAAATGCATAGAAGATCATTTTGATGTTGAGCCCTTACAACCAGATGCCCCCGATCATGTAGTGGAATATTTTGCTAGAGGACACATACTACAGCTTCTTGGTGGCTTATTGCTACCAGATGCCTCAAATAATAAGGTGAAATTAATGTTTTTGCCTCTGTTGCGGGATTTCGAGGCTGCTGGTAAACTCAGTTGGGGCAGTGCAGTCCTTGGTTCATTATATCGCGCATTATGTCGAGCTACTAAAGCAAATGTTGATGGTGTATGTGGTCCCCTAGTGCTTCTACAGGTATTGCTCACGGTTTAAATTATGAAAGTTCCTGAATGTTATGTCATTCTCATGCTTTTATCTGGTTTAAGAATCTATGACAATGAATTGTGTAGCTATGGGCGTGGGAGAGAATCCCTCTAGTCCGTCCAGAGAGGTTAGCCCCTCGACAGCAACCACTACAAGCCAGCGAAGGAGATCAGCCTTTGTCTGCTGCTCCTTATGGCTCTAGGTATGTATAACTTGATTGGTTGATCAAAATCATATTCATCTCATCTCATCTGATTTGGCTTGTAAAATTTGATTGTGTTTGCAGGTGGGATGTTGGTTTTAAGCTTGAAAAGGTAGGAATGCACGTCTTGGTTGTGTACAGGGACATGCTGGACTGCATGAAGGACGACCAGGTTCCTAGATGTATATTCTTAAAACGTCTTGAATTCCGGGCTATCTATCGGATAAATGAGCATTTATCTTATGAATGATTGAACAGGACTTCCCTTCTCTTTGCATCTATAACCCACTTTACTTGAAAACAGTTTCTCAAGATACAAAATGGGCTGTTCTTTTGGTTTTGGTTTTAACAGTAAATTTAATATATTGTAATTATTTTTCATCATTTTCAATACAACTTTTTACTATTCAGCTATACATTTTTACATTTTTAATACACTTTTTACATTATAAAACTATTTTCCAAAAACATGTTTTTAAAACCGTTTTCAAAACAATAAAAAAGAACAGGAACTTATGGTGGAAGGGAGTTGTGTAGTTTTCTTCCTTCGAAATGGCTCACTTTTGAGTTTTCTATGTTCCTTTTCCTTTTCTTCTTTTCATTATCATTGATAGTTCATGCATCCTAACTACTTGAGTTTTTTTTATTGCAGTTTGTATGGCAACCGTATGCATATATCATCGACACTTTGCCAGACTACTGCCTATCTGGCCGTGAAATTTGGCAAACAGTGTCACCTCTACTGTGTTTTGATGTAGTAGAAATGCATCATCCAGATCGTGTTCTACGTCAATTTGGCCAGCACCAGAATATCCCCAGTGATTGTGACACTATTCGAGAGCTCCACTCGGTTGATCGACGTGGAAGGCAAAACACTGATTGGGTCCAACACCACAAGCATTACGTTGACATGTGGTTTAACCGCCATAACCGTGTAGTCTGCCAACCTCCGATTGATGGTCCTATGGATTATTCTGATCCATATATGATTTGGTACCGGCGGATCACCCGCCTGCTGATTGGCAATCCTGCAAACCGTACAGAGAGTGGATACCAAGGGGTTGGGGGCGTCATTGAACTTATGGTAAGACATTAACAGTGCTAAAATTCTGGAAAGTGTTTTCTTCACTAATTATTTGCTTCAGCATTGACATTATGTACTCCCCGTCCCATGTAAAAAGTCCAATTTGTAATACTGTTTTCTTTTATTTACTCAGGCTCAAAGCTTGCAACGTATATATCATCGCTGTAGCGATGCCATAGATCAGTCAGATGAGGTTTCTAATTCTGACATGCTGAGGGAAATCCAGGACATATGTAAACAGGCCTTGAGGGGAGCTCAAGAAGATCGGCGCCTTACTCTACAACCCGAGCTGGCTCAGCCATCTCCAATGGTTGCTAAAGCCGGCGCATCTCAGGGCAAGCGCCGAAGGCCAAGAAGAGGAGGAAAGCTTGGATTATTACTAGGAGATAGACAAGCATTCAGCTCTGCAGACATTTCCTCGCCTTCTGCTACTTATTCAGTGTTTCCATCTTCTTCACTAGGGCAATCCTATCACTCTCCTTCATATTCACATGAAGTCTTCACTCCAGATGTCGAGCCATACGTCACGATGGCGCCCGAAGCAGCTCATGATCCGGACAGTTCTGCGGCCATGGCGATAGAATCGAAGGTCGAGCCTGATACTTCATTGTCTGAGCACATAGATATTGTGAGTGTTATGCAGCATGATCCTTCGTCGATGCACAACATTTCAGAATTGGATAACATGGTTGGAGCCATTGCTGTGTCACCGTCTTCTGCAACAGATATGTTTGTTCCGCCAAACTCCATGTGTTCGGAGGAAGATGGTGTGATTATGTCCATTTCAGAGAGATCAAAACTGAAGAAAAGGAAGGCAAAGAGTTGATTCCAAACGAATAGAGAAGTTTTGTAGTTCAAAGTAGAGACTAAAATAAAATTCTCCATGCTTACTAGTTTTGTTCAGTGGCTCTCTCTGGTTAATTATCTATATATCTTTCCGTCTTATTTTTTTAAATTAAATTTATGTTTCTCATTTCCATCTTCAAGTTAAATTTTTTTGTAACAGAGATGAAATCTCAGTGGCAAAAACCTTGAAAAATGTAGTATAAAAGATGTAAAACAACTGTTCTTTTATGAAAAATACCTGAGCCACAGTTAGCAACAGGACGATAAAAATCTTCTAGAAACTGTTTGGGTTTACAACCTACAAGTACAAATATCCTCTTATCTTTATCCTATTAAGGCATAATTATTCAAATACTCCATGGCAGCATATTGATCACATTTATAGCAGCTGCCATGACAGCATTTCTGCAAATTTCCAATAATTTTTCTGCCTTAAACTTGCCGCCACCGCCGCGTGGTTTTTTGAGGAAGGATTGCTTTTGGGGATTGAAATTGCCCGAACCGTTGAATTGTTACACTTGTTCAAGAAGAAAGGTTCAATGGGTTTGTAGATATTTGTTGAGAAGTAGAGCTTCTGGGGAGGGAGATACATTTTCTCGAATCACTAGGCATAAAGGTGGGATTTTTATCGGAGTAGGGGGATGGAAGAGGAGCAAAAGGGCGGTGCTGGTTAAAGGGTTTGGATTTAATGGTCTCGGTGGTGGTGGTGGTGGTGGTGGCGGCGGGCGCGGCAAAGATGATGGCATAAATTCTAGAGTACTGGGAAATCTTATTGTAGCTATTGGCTTAACTTACCTCACCATGACTGGACAGCTTGGTTGGCTTTTAGATACAATTGTTTCTATCTGGGTATAGTACTATATTCCTTTGCCTCCTCTTTTCCTTCCTGCACATCTAGTGTTTGTTAATATGCCATTTCTAGTCTTTTTCTTCCTGCATATCTAGTGTTTGTTAATGTGCCATTTCTAGTTTACATGATGTTTTGAAGATTGGTATTGTTTCTTGGATTAGTCCCTGTAATTTCATCTGGGGTACTCTTTTCTTGATCTATCTAACTTATGATGACTTTTTCGTACTACAGTTTGTGCCTAATTGAAATGTGGTTTTTGATTATGACTTCATTTTGTGAATCTCTACATTGTGAATATTGATTTCTGTCATCGTTGTCTCTATCAGTTGCTTGCGGTGCTGCTACCAATTATTGGCTTGGGAGCATTCATCTGGTGGGCTGGAAGGGATATGGTTCAAGGCACGGTGAGAAAACTTTGCACTTAAGTTTTTGCTAGAATATGCCTCTCACTTTGAAGCTTCACATAAGTAAAACCTTTCGAGAGGGGTTTATTTTTGTCGAGGATCAGAGGCTTCAATGGTTAACTAACTAACCACTTCTTTCGAGTTAGTCTAGACATAACATGTGCTTACTAAATCAAAATGTCTGAGGTGACTCTCGCTTACTGAGTTGAGCATCTTTTATACTTCAATCCAATGGGTTTGAAGAGGTTGATTTGTTGCCTGGGTCTCATTTAAGAATGAATCAAATGGTTGTCCCACGGTCTTCACGAGGAGCTTGTTTTTCCTACACTGCAAACTTGCCGAACAAATGTATATGAGACTTATGTTCAATCAATTTCAGATAATGAATCGGTTACAGCGATTTCAATTCTGCAGAAGAACTCTTGTTTTATGCTTCAATATCTGGATGTTGGTTGCATAATTTCTTACGTGTTTCGCAGTGGTTGCAGTAGAATAATATCTGAATTTTTTGCTGCTGACAATATTGTCTTCTGTGGAACTGATTTCACTTTCTGTTACATGTGCAGTGTCCAAACTGTGGAAATGGTTTCCAAGTTTTCAAGTATGGCCAACCAGAACCCTTGCTATTACTAAGACTAGTTATGAGTGCGATGAAGTTTTCTTGGTTTCACTTTTTTTTGATTGCATTGTTTCATAAACTACAGGTCCACGCTTAATGATGATCTACAGCTCTGTCCTTTTTGCAGTCAACCGTTTTCAGGTAACAACCAATTCTGTCTCGGCTTTTTCTTCTCCCTTTTGTCCCCTTTACACATTGTCACGTGGCTTCGTTGCTCTGTTAATCTACGTTTGGTTTAGTAAACTCCCAGCTGAGAGTTTTCTTTATCTGTCTTAGTGGTAGGAGATAAGTTTGTGAGTGATAAGGTGAATTTTTCAAACCAATCGGCGACTTTTGAAGAAGCATTCACTGATTTCTTTTCTGGTTCAAAGAAAGGTTTGTGCCTCTTTAACCCTAAGGAATGATCTAGTTTCAGTTTTGACATCTAGCCATCTCAACTTGAGAATAAAATTTTTGTGTTTCATAGATAAGGATTCATCCATTGCAGTTGTTGATGTTGAGGCTGAAGTAAAAGATGTGGACTGAGATGGCTTTCTTATCGTAGCCGCGGCATTTGGTAAGAAGAACCCTGACTTTCTGCTGGTTTAGTTTTGGAAATATGCACTCTAGCCATATTATGCATTACAGGTTGAAGTCAGGCATACAAAGCTACTTGCAAGCATTTTTGCATACTTTTTTTTCCAGTGCATCTTCTCTGATGGATCATTATGTTAAATAGGGGCTTGGTAGTATCATCTGTAGAATCAATGTTGTACTGTCGTGGGGAGAGAGCCAAATGACTAACGGGGATTATGGCGCCCGGGGGCATATAATAGTAACGAGATTTGGCAGGCGAGTAAGTGGTTCTGCGGTTCAAGTCTTCGCGACATTAGGCGTTGTAACTATTTGTTTTTCAGTCATATGGATGTTGCAAGTTAGCTGTTGTAACTATGTGTGTTCCATTCATAGGGATGGTGCAAGTTCGCCTCGGCGACACTTTTTTCACCTAAAACATAGCGTAGGGTTGAGACATGTACATTTTCAGCACCTTGCATAGATGTCTTTCTTCCATTTGTGTAAGTACATACGATTTCTACTTATAATCAATCAACTGCTAAATCAAGATCAACAAGAACACATATTTGGTCACTTAGGTGCAGCAATGTAGCACTAGCACCCATGAAAATGCCACGGAAAATTAGGCCGAGAGTCAATTTCTTATTGGGATAGGTCTACCATTGCAATCGAGTATCAAGAGATCCATGGAAAGCCAAGCAAAGCCAAGTTTTACAGAGTCCTGCCTTAGAAGGTTCATGTACAAAGTTCCAAAATTGTAGTGGCTAACAAGAATATCAGAACCTTCCTTCCACTGCATCTGCAGCACCCAAGACCATAAAGACTAACTGACATTTTATTCCAGGCATCATCTAAGGTGACCACAGTTAATGTGATTCTGCAACTTTCTGCAGGAGTAAGAAAGAGGAGGTTAATAGGCCATACATACAGGCACAGTCAATCGATAAATTTGAATCCTAAAACAACGTTTTTAAGCACCCAGTGTATGATATCTCGAAAAGGAAAAGTAAAAGTAAAAGAAAAACATTAAGCATTCATCAATCTCAGTGCTTTTAAAGATGGAAAATATCCTTCACTTAAATTTCACCGAAAATTTTTGTACCTCATTCTTTGTGTCTTTCTTGCCCCCTGTGAAGAAATTGTAACTACCAAAGATGAGCAAGCCCCAGCCAGTAAGAGAAACGATCACAAACTGCAAGACATCAAACATCCTGATCAGTAGGAGACCATTCATATATGTAAATGAAAATCTTCTCACTGCAACAAAAGCTGGATTCAATTAGAGATTACAATAAGAAAATTTCTAAAGAAGCAAGCTGAAGCAATCGAGAAAGAGAAATAGTAAGTCACATAGCCTAGATGGAGATCAAGCAATTGATATATGAGATCGATTAGAAGTGCCAGAAACAAAATTCAAACAACTGGAACATGTAAGATAACTATCACAATAAACAGATAGCTAACAAAATCAAACCATCAATCGCATCCGGATTAAGCTTCCATATCGGTAATTCAAAATTAGATATGAAATGGGTTTAGGAAAGTTACTCCCTCCGTCCCATTCAATGACTCCACTTTGTATTACTGTTTTTGGTAATACAAAGTAGACTCTTTGAGTGGAACAAAAAGAGTATATTACATGCTATGGTTCAAAATAAGCCTGAGCTTCTTCTCCTAGAAGTGCTTCATAACTAGTCAAGCCGAAGTTCCAGAAGTGATACAGCTTGACTACAGAAGCATTGTCAGCTTCTTTTAGAGATTTATCATGAAAAAAATGTAGTATACAAGAGTATTACTTCTAACGAAGCTAACCAACAGGCACAAAGAAAAGAAATAATGCAAATAATACACATTCAATATCATAATTTTGGCATTTTGGTATGTGGAACATGCCAGGACAGTAAGCTGACTATACCATCACCACCTTCAAGAAGGCTACTCCATACATAATATAAACCCAAATTTGAAATTGAAAAGAGAATAAAGAACCCCCATTGCCAAAATATAAATCAGCAAACTTTCGAACAGATAGAACACGAATGTACAAGAGATCTAATGTAGGGAGAAAAAATCGAAGGATAACTTACGTGCTCTTCTTTCCATTTAGATGGACTCATTGGATCGTCCCAGACATTGACTCTTGGTGGTCCATGATGATCTGCATCGCACATGACGACCAAAAATACAATACGAATCAAAATCACTTCAATTATAACAATTAATCGCTCTATTCCAGAAAGCATAATTAACACCTCCCCAAAAAACAATCGCCAGCTAATATTCCAGCTCAAAAATAGGTACAGAAACAACTGGTTCGTAAAAGCGGAAATGTAAATGAGATCTGACGACATAATATTTTAAGTTATTAAGAAAACATCAGTGCGCTAAACTTACCGCCACCGCCGGCGAGACCGCGGCGCTGAATGAGACAGGAACCTTGCCTAGAGTTGAGAGTTGATCTGGAAGCGGAAATCCGGGTGATATTGGCGACTTGGCGAGCCGCAGCCGTCCACGCTGCCATCCTTGGTGTGCCGGAGGAAATGCTGCCGGAGAAGTTTTGAGAATTGGGAGCGGAGAGCGGAGACTGGAGAGTTAGAGAAGCTAAGCGGAAACTATAAAGGAGATGATTCCAGAGGAAAATGCAGCCCAATCACAATTAGCCACGCGGATCCAAAAAGACAAACCTGGGCTTAAACGTATATTGCGGCCCAATTTCATCCAAATTTAAGAATTGGCCTCAAACGTCTTGGGCCTATGGCCTTGATCCAAATTTATTTTCCTTAAATTCTCCGCATCTCAGCTATTTTTCATACTCCCTCCGTCTCCGTTTCATTAGAAGAGTCCACTTTAGTATTATTTTTTGGGACAAAAAAGTGAATTTATATATATGGGGCATGTTATTTGCAGTAACCATTTCGATATTTACAGTAACATTTTCTTGTGAAAAGTCTAAAATACCCCTGACACTAAAATAAAATTTTTTAAAAAAAGAAAAAGCAAAAAAGTCACATGCGTAACAGTGCAGACCATTTCATCTGTAAATGTAAGGGTTTAGGATTTACTTCAAACTGTAGAAGATACTTGTTTTACATTTGATCAGTAACACGTTTCTTCAAATATGGCCAGTATACCCGAAGTCGATCCATATTACACTGTAAGTAAACACTCTATACATTTTTTTACTTGAATTTAGTTAGACAGAAAAAATTTTCTGTATGCTCGTTCATTTGCTAGAAAAGAAACCCATTTTGGGGGGATTTTTTTCCCGAATCTGCTATTATCCGGTAATTTTTTGCAGTATCTGTCACATTTCGGTCGTGGAGAGTATCTCCCCGGCCGAAATTTTTGGGAAATACCGCCATGCAAAATAGCGGTATAACGCCGGCGACCGGCGGTATTCCTAGGGGAAATACGTCCTGCGGTATTTTGTATTAGTAATACCCCCGGACGGCGGCGGTATTTCCCGGCGTCTTTCTCCGGTGGTTTTTCGCCAGAGAAATACCGCTGGCGTCTTCCGTCTTATTTTTTCGGCAAAAAATCAGTTTTTCCTCGATTTTTTCGACCGAAAATTTCGTCCCATTCGCAAAATCACTCCGACCTCTTCTAAAAGTAATTATGTCAGAACTTCGACTTAGGGCGACAAAATTATTGCCCAATTTGTTGGTTGCATCTAAAATTTTACGTTTAAGTATGCTGAACCACCTTTGCTTATTTTTTAACAGGATTTTCATGTTGAGAGCGATGACATTTATGCTGACCACACCGATGTATTTCGGAAGAAATAAGAGTTCAGCAGTAGGGAAGATATGATGGCTTGGGTTAATGCACGAGCAGTTGAAAACAATATGACTGCAAAAATTACTTCCTCTTCGAAGATTTTGGGTCTGTTCGTTACAAGAGGGAGAAAAGGTAGAGTTGAGATATGGTGCGAAAGATCAGAAAAAGTTAGAGATAATACACCCCTACCTGAAGGGAAAAGCAGGCGGGCCAATACAAGCAGCAAGATAACAAACTGTCTATTTCACCTTAAGGGCCGAGAAATTGCTGGAGGCAACCCGGAAGTTAGAGGTCATAGACGGTAATCACAATGATGAATTACAAGGAGTTCGAAATTGGCATTTAGCGCAGTCACGGTTAACAGAATTAGAGAATAAGAAGATTGCCGACATGTCTAGTATTAACATCAGACCGATGCATATATTGGCCAAGTTGCGAGTGGATGATCCGAAAAATATCAGCCACATACAACATGTGTACAATGAAAAAGTAAAAAGTAAAAGGGAGGCTAAAGGAGGTATGACTACATGCAGTATTTCTTTAAACTTCTGAATGATCACGAATACTTCTATGCGCACGAACGTGATGACGACAATAATGCAGTCGGGCACATTTTCTTTGCACACAAGAAGGCACCACGTCTGCTTGTTTTGTTTCCGTACGTATTGTTTATGGATACGACGTATAAGACGAACAGGTATGACATGCCGCTGCAGCAAATAGTGGCTCTATTACTCACAAATCAGTATGTTCATATCGCATTCGTTTTCATGAGGGATGAGACCACACCGAGCTATTACTGGGGGTTGGCGCAATTGAGTAAGCTATTCGCGGGAAACAGATACCCACATGTGGTCGTCACTGACTTGGAACTTGCCTTAATGAATGCTGTGGAACTAGTATTCCCAAGTGCTACCCAACTACTGTGTAGGAGACACATTGAAATGGATATCAAGAAACACGTACTATCGGCTAGCAACGACAAAAAAACAACGGACGTGTTTTTATATCGTTTGAGCCGCGTTGTTAAAGCCCTGACATACGAACAGTTCACGAAAGCTATAAATTTCATTGATACTAAGTATGAAAATAAATCTAGATTCAAAAATATTATTCCATACTTGAAAAACACGTGGTTGGAACCCCACAAGGACAAGTTCGTGTCATGTTGTACGAAAAGTATAAAGCATTACGGCTCGCATACCACGAACATGTAAGTTATTTATAACTTTGAATTATGATTTGTATTTTGTATAATTACATACTCTTCTATATAATTATGTGTGCTACATGTTAAATTTTTATGTGAATTGTCTTTTAGAGTGGAAAGTGCACATACACAATTGAAGAAGGCAATTGATACGGATCGAAAAGCATTTCCAAGTATTTTCAACGACATTAATATTATGATAAGGCAACACTTTGATAAAATTCGTACTGCAATGGAATATTCGCGCAGCAAAACTTATCAGAAGAGCGACTACTTACTTTATAGTAAGCTCAACGGTAGATTGTCTTTCGCTGGAATTGCACTACTGCAGGAAGAATATACATCAAGAGTTTGACTTATCGGGGAAGATGATGCGGTGTGTGGGTGCGAACTCCGAACTAGTTGCGGTCTGCCATATGTATATGAGATGCAACAGTTGGTGCGCGCGTACCAACCAATTGATCCTATCGACGTAGACGCCTTCTAGAAGACACTGCATTTAAGAGATGATGATATTCCAGAAACTCATTAGGAGAGGCAAACCGCTGAAGGCCGGTTGCATGACATATTTCTAGATGTAATGGCGCGTCCAAGCGCTGAGATATACAGGGTGATAGGTGTGGTGCATTCAACGCTTTATCCAGAAACTGTTGATCTAGATGAGCCGTCACACAGGAGACGACCGAGAAATAATGCCACCCAACGAGATCTATCAGGGTATGAGCATGCCGAGAGGAACGCACTACAACGAGGTCCAAATATATGTATTTCATCTGCATGCTCCCTGTGTTTACAAACATCTACACGTGCTAAATTTAATATGATTTACACTTGCAGGTTGGCGATCCACAGACGGACAGAGAAGACGAAGGGTTGTGAGTCCACACGCATCTAAATGGCCTTATGACCTTCCTGTATTTCTGAAGAGTTTGTGCTCGAATATATTACAGGGGACGTTAATGTAGTGCCCGATGGACATTGTGGATTTAGAGTAATTTTCTATTTCGTACACGATGCAAATGAGTCACAGTGGTACCAGGTGCGCAGAGCCTTGCACCAAGAACTCGTGGATGAAGCTACTTTGTGGAACTTCGTCCATGGGCCAATCGATTACGCGTTAGCAATCAAGCTGGTCGATTGTTATGTAGTTCCGGCAGAAGAGGTTTACTGGTTTGATTCCCATCTGCTGGGAATACTTGTCGCAACGAAATACCAGCGGGTTGTTACATTATATGCACAGCAGAGTAATACTTTCCTACCGATTGTGTGGTGGGGGGCCGGCCTCTCGACTGATGCGGTCAGTTTCATCAATATGGGTTTAATAAAACAAAATTATTTCATTGCTTTGTTAACTACCGGTGAGGTATTGCTACCGCCAATATATCTGACGTTGAGAAACAGGGCTTCAGAAGACATGCAGCTGTGGCAAACCCATTTGAAACAAAAATTTGATTTTTACAGGACTAAATCAACTGCTGAGTGTTAGTAGTATATATTTTTCACATCCACTGTTGTCGGTTAAATGCAAGTTACTTGTTTCTTTATACGTTAACAATATAAGTTTCTCATCTTTTAACGTTTGTATGTTATTAATTACAACATTAGTGAAGGCAATTAATATATATATATATATGTATATATCACCCGAAATGATATATTACTTTATACAATACATAAAATCGCGAAAAAATACAACCCAACCATTTATAACTCCAGTCTTGGCATCAAATCCTCCAAATGGGTAGCCGCCTCCTCTATGGCGCTTCTCCTCACTGAACTGGGGAAGGCATGCCGGTTTCGGGATGAGAATAATAAAGTTTACTTGTTATATATTACAACCGCTGCAGTTGTAAGATAAATCGAAATACAGTAAAAATTATTGGCAAACAGATATAATTAATTGACATAAATAAGCAAAAATTTGTATTGCTTACTGCAACTGCGGACATATTTTTGGGGTCCGTCGTCCACTTCCATGTCGTCTGGACTGACACGCATGTGCGTTCGCGGCTGGAAGTAGTCGAGGTACTCAGGGCACGCCTGATCAGCCCACTCAGCCCTCTGCATCCCCCTTACCGAATTTCTCTTGCACATGTGCGGGACATTAAGATTTGTATCGTAAACGCAGGAGTACCTTTTTATTTCAGGCCCTCTGTAATAACTCTTTAGCTCTAAAACTGCGTGAGGGATTGACTGCACGAATCCAAATTCGCGCAAGAACCGATCAGGCATATATGGCTCTACGACCGCAGGGCAATGAATAAGACCCCTATACAAGGTTATTGGGTGCACTCCCGTAGGATTTGATCCAAAAGCAAGCCAATTGACCTAGTTCATGTGAAACATAATAAGTAGATATTCGAATATGTCATCTAATACAATAATAAAAAGTACAAAATTTAAATGACATACAAATATTACCTCTCCGGATTTCATTCCGTCTAGTGTGCGCCTGTATGACAGCAAATTTGCGTTAGGCTCTCGCTTCCTTTCGGTTCCGATTTTTCACTTCGTTGCAGCAAGAAACCTGGCATCTGAGGAACTGAGCTGGGGAGGAGTAAACGCTGGAAAGTACTCGTATATCCAACTCTATTAAAACAATTAAAAAATAAATTATTCATTTTAATGTACCTGTATGAAGTATTGAAATAATTTATAAACGAGTCTTACAAACCTGCAATAAAGTCAGACAACCGCCTAACTGGGCACCGTCCGCCCTAGAGGCCCTACCAAGATTGCGGTAAAGATGGGCCAGACACGCTGTACCCCACGCAAGTCCTGCTGTGCCTTCTGCATCGCGGAGGTAAGGTAGGAAATGAGAAACAACGTGGGTTTTTTTTTATCCACGAACAATGTGTTTCCTACAAACCACAACAAATACCCTGCGGCAGAATTGGCTGCATCCACCTGTCCGCTAACACATTGCTCTTGAAGGAGGGACATTTTAATAGTTTCAAAATCTCGATCACTGAGCTTGTCTTCCTCAATCCCCAACAATTCTAAAAGCAGAACTTCATATCTGCCGGCTTAATTTTTCACCCAACTGGCTGTCTGCCAATCCCAATCCGCAGGATGTAGGCGACATCGTGGAGAGTGATACTCATCTCTCCGAATGGCATGTGGAATGAATTAGTTTTCGGATGCCATCTCTCAACAAAGGGGCTAAGTAGTGCAGAGTTTAATTCTGGATACATGCACCATACCAAATGCGACAATCCGAATTCTTCCACTATGGTTTTTACTTCCCAATCGGCTAAATCTCACATTTGCAGCCGCTCGTGCCCATTATGTCACAACAGTACACCACGTTCCTGCGTAGTTTAGTAAATGAAATAATACTTTTTAGGCGCTCACGTAATAATCATAAAGCGAAACTAAATAAAAATTATATAACGAAAAATGTATTAAAGCATATTACGATACCTATCGATGCCATACGTAGTATGCAATATGACCCTTAAAACTCTGTAACAGCTCTGGGTCTGAAGGTCCACCGTCAATCGGACCATCTAGAGGCCGGTAAGCCTTCCACCTGGCATCCCTCACGGAACTGGAACCGGCCCCAGTCCCTAACACTGACCTACATGAGGACCCCATTAATTCTTTCCCTTTCTCACTCCTTCGTTGGGTCTCGGCATTTTCCCTATCGTTTTCTTCCTCCAACTGCCCCGAATACCCTTCCATGTACCCCTGCGACTGGGACTGAGACATGTCCCTCTCAAATCTTTTCGCATTTTCCCTAGCTTCATCCTTCTCCGCATTTCCAATGTATGGCGAGGCAAATGATGTTTCGCTGTAATCGAAGTTACTTTCCCTCACCGCATTTGAAAAGCGCAAAGACCCATGCGCTCTTCCTGCCACCCTTCTCTGCCGCTCGGATGCAGTTGGCGGCATTCGGCGACCTGCTTTCTCAGAGAATGACTGTGTCGCCTCAGTGCCTCTCTGAACCAAATGCAAATTGTCATCCTTCTTGCTTTTGGTAAATTTTAATTTTAATTTCTTAAATGCTTCTGCCATCTGCAATAATATAAACATGCATTTATAAATTCGAAATTAATTGATAACATAAAAGGAACAATAACGCAATTAAAGTTAAAGAAAATTTATAATGTTGACCTAAAAGTCGCCGTTAGGTCGGAAAAACCGCATAGCCGATCGCCGACCGGCGGTATTTTCCCCGAAATACCGCTGGAATACGACGATATTTTTTGGGAAAAATATGGCCAGTCTTAGGCGGTATTTTTCGGAAAAAATATCGCCGGCGACCGGGGGTATTTTTTCCAAAATTCTCTTTGTGGCTCTAGTTTTTGGAAAATAGCTCCGGCCTCCGGCGGTATTTTTCCCAAAATTACCGTCAGAGACATTTTCCTCCAAAATAGCGCCAGATTTCGGGCGCTATTTTTCCTTTAAAACACCGCCGGTCGTCGGCGGTATTATGGAGTGAAAAACTGCCGGCGACCGGCGGTATTTCACTCTCCCCCCCCCCCCCCCCCTCTCCCCAAATTTGTTATTTGCAGTAACTATCGGTCGGACCTTCGCTAATCCCGAAAAAAAATTCACAATTTTGGTCAAAATACTAACAAATTCGGACATATTATAAATAAATTAATCAAACAAACAAATAAAACAGTACCAAAACAGATATTAGTTTGAGGCACTAACCTTTTGTCGATCATACTCACAGTAACCGTTTTATCCGATTTAGCTAATTTTCTGATCCTTCTTCTCCACACAGTTTCGCAGCCTCAGCTTTTTTTTCTACTTTCTTTGAATTCCATTTCAATTCCTATGCTTCAGTCAATTTATAGGCTGTTGCAGAAAAAAATGCATCATGTTCAGCCCGTGACTTTTGTTTAGTCACGGGCTGCACATGCATGTGCAGCTTTTTTTTTTTTTTTTAATCGGTTAGTGTTCATTCACGGGTGAACAGTAACCTTTTTTTTTTTTTTTGCCAGAGGTATTTTAGTTTTTTCACAGAAAAATATTATTGTAAATATCGAAATGATTACTGCGAATAACAATTCCGATATATTAATGGCAATGACACTGATTAGCATCCAGCATACAAAATGTCAAGGTACACTTAATAGTACTCTGACTGTGGTCCCGCTACCCCAAACTTGGCAGGTAGATGTGCAATAGTATTTTGTCCCCATATTTGCTGGTAACCGTTTAGTTGAAATGTGTATTATTAATTAAATATAAAATATAAACATATTGCACCAATAATCTCATTTCATTACCTATACAATAACAATAAAGTCTTTATCTCATTCGTGAAGTTTACTATATCAATCATATTTCCCATCCAAATTGTATGCAATCATGTATAAAAGGGGACAATAATAATTTGCAGTTATCATTAGATACATAGTTTGCAAGAATTTGTACATCAAAGAAGGAAAAGTTTCTCAACAACACCACCAAAATAAAACAAGGATATATACAACTGCTGTTTGAGGATGTTACAAAAAGCCAGAGAGTTATGCCTGTAAAACTACACATAGCAGAGGAACATCATCATGTTTCTCAAAGCCTTGAACGTATGAACACTTTCTTCCTGTTGTTCTTCGGAGGGGAAGCTGAGCTTTCTGTTGGCTCGTCCGGGAACCCTTTCAAAGGCTCCAATTCAATAGAATAATCGGCACAAGTCTCGTTTCGCAGCTTTAACTTATCCACATCTTCTTGCATTTTCTCCATTTTTGCTTGCATCTCCTCCATTGCTACCATAAGGTCTTGTTTCTTTATCCCGCTCGAAGGTTGCGGATGCGGTTGATCCTTCATTCCTTCCTTTACAATCTTGTACACTTTTATCCCACCTGCAGATCAAGATTTGGAGGTGAAAAGGCATCAATTGCTGAGCTCAAAGCAATAAAGACAGGATAGGAATCCAAATTGTAAAGAGTGTAGATAAAAACCAAATGGGATCAAAATAGTAACTTTTCTCTCTCAATCAACTTGAAAAGAAGTAAGAATTATAACATATGATCCACACAAGATCCCTCAAGGGACATTAGTATATGAAAATGGATAGTGCATAAACCAAGATGTCACTAATAAATCAATAGTCTTGAATAATTTTTCCTACTTCAAATCCCCAGCAAATTTTTACAGAAGATTGAACCACAATTTGGGCTGGGCATAAACAGAGGAAATGTTCCCATTTCAACAATTTCCATTTATCTATTCATGATCAGAGCTACTCAAGCATACTTTTTCATACATCTCAATCATCATTTGATCAAATTAGATAAGCAGGAATTCAAGTGGCAAAGGATGTTCTTCCGTTTCTCAAAAATTGAATGCTTGAAAAGGCCTACTGCGAAACAGTATAGCCTTTTTATTCATCAAGTGACATAATTACCACTTGAATATATCCACCACATATTCGTATATACCTTTAAAAATCCTAACTTTTTCCCACCACATGCGCTTTCTAAAGTATAAAATTCGGCCGAATTTCGAAATTCAACCATCAAAAAACTTGCGCCACGATAAATAATTTCAATTACCATGGAATTTCAAAGAGAAACTTCCACCAAATTCAAGGAGTATTGCGAGATATACTAGAAAATATTAAAGGAGAAGGAGAAGGTTCTGACCGGTAACGCTCTTGAGGGACTCATCGACGGCAGAGTCAACGGCGAATTTGCCGAGATTAGAGAGAACGCGGCCAATCTTCTCACGGCGGTGAGGGTCCGGGAAATACTCGTCGGATTTCTGGGCTCCGTTAGATCTGATGGCACCATCGACTTCGGCGGGGGACGGCGAGGCGGTGGCACCATCGGAGGGACGTTTACTGTAGTGTTTTCGGTGTATCAGTCGGTACAAACTGGATTGGAGCTCCTCCCATCTACCCATCCTTCCTGTCAAACTCAGTTACAGCTTTTTCTCTCCTCCTCCTGTCCTAAATCCTTGTGGGATTTTCCGTTTTATTTATTTATTTTTTTCTTTTTCCTTTTTTCTGATTTATAATTTGCCCCTTTGTTTTTGTCCTTTTGTTTGTCTGCCCACCAATTTTTTCCTTTTTCGTTTTCTTGTGTGATTTTTGAGGAAGTTTCATCTTAGACGGTGAAAGGGTTGAACGATGATACTTCTATTATTAAAATTGATACACGCGCAAGATTTTTGAGGAAGTTTCTTTACAACATGCAAAATTTTTGTCTTTAAAATAGATACACGCGCTACAACTCAACTCAATACACAATAAATCAAAAGCTAAATTTAATACACGAGACATCGTAAACTAAATGCACGACCGTGGTACCTAAAAGCGATACGCCAAATATTAAAACTCAATACACGATGCATAAAAGATTAAAATTAATAGGCATATTTTTATCACATTCATGCGACTTTTTTAGACTAAAATTTGTGCATTTGTCGGATCGTTCGAATACAAGTTTTTTTTCATCTAATTGATTTAATATTCTGCAAGTTTATTAAAAGGGAAAATCACACTTTTGATTCCTCTTCAATACCCTCATTACACTTTTGATTCATCTCCTATGTCTCGTTGCACTTGGGATCCCTATTTTTTCATGTGTTGTGTCTGTTCTTTTGGTTTTGATTTAAACAGTAAATT
This sequence comes from Leptodermis oblonga, assembly GCA_016801395.1. Lineage (NCBI taxonomy): Eukaryota > Viridiplantae > Streptophyta > Magnoliopsida > Gentianales > Rubiaceae > Leptodermis > Leptodermis oblonga. The sequence continues at coordinate 3,050,706 of CM028758.1, forward strand.
TTATATATTATAATCAGCTTTCATTATTTCCAATACAACTTTTTATTATTTAGCTATACATTTTCACATTCCCAGTCATAGTTGTTAAACTCGGGTCTAAACTCGTAGAATCGGCCGATTTTAAGAGTCTAGACCTAGGAATCGAGTTGGGATCGCATCCTAAGCTAGACTTGCATCTGAATAAGTAGAATCAGTTTAGACTTGTAGAATCGGCCGATTCTACCAGATTTTGTGAGTTTATTGTTGCAACCACTTTAGTTTTGTTTTTGCCTCTGCCATCGTTTTCCTCATGGGTTAATTCCAATCATCTTCCTCTTGAGAATCCAGCTGCTAGACAGCCGTTAGAATACTTTCCATGACCGTCCGTCTGGCGAAACGGAGAGCATCAAAACTTCACTTGCCTTAGTGGGCTATGGATTAGCACATCAGTAATCTGATTGAAATTCTAGTTCTTTTATGCTATGAATCTAATAAGTTTATTTAAGCTTCAGTTCTGGAACCGATAAGATGAGGCATAATGAATGTTATGTTCAGCAATTTGGAAACCAGAAGAGAATAGAAAAGTTCTCCTACGGCAGTGATTGCGTCGCCATTTAGTCAAAATTGGGTTTGTATCAGAATGGATTGACCTTTGTTTCTTGACACCTTCGTGAAAGGAAGTTTAAGGAGAAAAGCTTTCTGAGGATTTACACAATTATTCCGAGGAAGAAAAACTTTTTACCTTGAGGGTATTGTTGGAATTTCACATTAATGCCGTTAAAGTTTGTATTTTCTGTTAAATGAACACTTTAATTCAAAAACATTAAGGGATAACTGGGACTTTTAAAACCATAAGAGGCAAACTATCCATAATATAAAAGCACAAGGAGTAAAGTGTATTTCACCCTAAATATATATGTTGCAAATTAATGTTAGTAATAAAGCACGCGGGCTACCCCTACCCCTACCTCTGTGATTAAAAGGCCAGTCCAAGACATGTATTTATAAGTTAAATTATATCTGAATCGTACACTGATTCAGATTGTAACTGTTTCATAAAACAATTAAGTTTCTTAAAATAAATACAAAAACAAACAAGAAACAAACGAATAAAAAAACATAAACTGAATAGAAAATATAAACTAATACTTACTCCGTCTCACTCAAAGAGTTCATTTTGAAATGTGTACAACTAATTATGCGTTGTGAGGTACAACACCTACAATAAGTAATTTAACACTATATTTTTCACTTATATCCTTACTTTAGAAGTAAGGGTTAATTGTGAACCACATATTATTATATTAGTAAAGATGTGTATTGTAAATAAATTCAAAATAAACTCTTTAAATGAAACAAAAAAAAATTTTAACAAATAAACTCTTTTTAAATGAGACGGAGAATGTAAAAAATTTAGTTTAATTATTTTACAGTGGACATTACACTTGTCACACTTAATACGGTAAATTCACCAAACGCGTCACACAATCTTTAAGCACAAAGTAACACAGAAAGCATACATGCATGATATTGATAGAGATGTATATTTCAGTTGTTCTTGGCATTGATCTTGATCTGGGGAAGTACCAATTCATCCGCAAAGCGATTGCCGATGAACTCCTTCGCCATGAAATTATTCAACAGCTCTTTTGGTGATTGGTTTGCCTTTTGATCATACCCCAATTCCACGCCCCTGCTCTGCGTTTCGACTTGATCAAGCAAGCTACTTGACTTCATCCCACTGCCATCGCCAAACACCGCTTTCATTTCTTCCCTGTTTTGATTCTCTAATTTCACATCACGAATCGTCTCAGAAACAATCTGAGCTATTCCCTCTCCACCTGATCAAGAATTGAAACCCATTTAGATTAACATAATCCGTATGAATGAAGAAAAATTGGCGCAATTATACCTGGGATGAATTTGTAGCCTTCCTGCCGGGCATACTGGGTGGCGTTTTGGAGGAGCTTCGAAGTGACGAGGCGGATCTGTGCTTGGGTTTCCTCGTCTGACATGTAATCGTTGAGCTGTTGACCGCTGACTCTGACGGCGTTATCGATCTTTCCGGCGGCTTCAGAACAGTAATCATACGATGTCTTGTATGCTTTCTCAATAGATGTTGAATCGGGCGCTCGCCGTTTCGCTGCTTCGGTGGTTGAGCTGATGAACTCCCAAATTCCCATTTTCAACTGAATTAGATTGCGATTAATTTGGATGCTGGAACTTCTGCTACAGAGAGTTCAGCTGGAAGAGTAAAGTGGAGAAAAGTTTAAAATAAAAAAAAGGCAGAATGCTCCAAACTTTCCATTTTATATTCACAGAACGAGGGCGACTTATGGAATTCAATAGGGGGCCACTGGTAGAAAAAAGTTGAATCGGAGCATGAAAATGAAGTCGCTGAGGACGACTTATTGGTCGTCTCGCGTGAAATTTTTTGTATGCAATTCACTATTGTAATTCTTCGTACGTTTTCGTCATCAAAGTGGCGGTCGGGATAGATTGAAGAACTGAGACTGCAGATCAAAATTCATCTCAACAGAAACTTCACGAGGATGGCCAAAATTGCTAGCTGAGAAACCATATCTTACAAGCATCATCATCAGATGCTTTATTACAAATTACAACTGTTGATCTTTGTGGGTTTCAGAAAGCCACTGATGAAGGTCTTTTACAGAGTTGCAAACGTGAATCTCACAGAAACATCGTAGCCATAGAAATATCTTACAAAGCATGCATCAGACACTCCTTAATTTCAGAACTTATCCACCTTCTTCACATCGCAAGCCCAGCAAACAGCAGCTCCAACTCCTCTTCTTGCGATGTAGTCCTCTTTATTCCAACAAAAATGTACAATTAATCACCCTAAAATCAAAAACCCATGTTCAAAAAAAAGGAAGAATCAAGAAATTTACAGAAAACCTGAAGGGTTAAAAGGCTGAGGACTTTGTTCATAACCCGCAAGCGATGAGTGGTGTAGGAGCTGTTTGAGGGAAGTTTTGTGATCCTGGAAATTTGTCCACGAATGGCAGCCTTCTTTTCTTCAGGGTCGTCGCATCCCATTTGATTCTGTTTCGGAGGATTAATAAGGGCATTTCTGCCCCTCGATCGTGCAAATATATCCAGCCAATCCAGGTTTCCTAGCACTTTTCAACAGCAACACACAAGAAAGAAAGAGAACTGTGATGGAATGTTTGTTCAGATTGTACATGAATTTAAAGATCAAGAACTATGAATGTTTCACTTACGCTTTTCTTTTCGGCTTCTCAATGGGAAATACTGAGCTGAAAAAAGACGAAGAACAAGAACAAGAACTCCACCGCTTACGCGATCTTGTAAATTTCTGCCAATCCCAGAAGGACACGGATGCATTCCAGAGACTTCATAACCGCTAACGATACGACACCGTTTACTAGTGGAAATGCTGATGTGCAGGCGTTGGCATTTGACGACTTGCATTTTGATGCACGCGAGCGACACCAATCAAACCAGTATAAAATGGCATTATCGTTCCTTCGAAAACTGATTTTTGCCATCATTGATTTTAATACACCTAAGGGCATGTTCTTTGCATTTTAATTTGAGTTTTGGTTTTTATTTTGGTTTTAACAGTAAATTTAATATATTATAATTAATTTTTATTATTTTTAATACACTTTTTACATTATAAAATTATTTTTCAAAAACTAAAACTAAAACTTTTAGTAAAGAACATGCCCTTATAGTTTTGGAGTTTCAAAAGACAAAAAAGAAAATTAGCTATTTTTTAAACCAGAATTAAATTAGTAGATCTTTTAGTTCTTTTATCGCCGTGGAGAAAAATAGAACGGTTTGGTGGAGCGAAAACCTATATTCGTTTGTTTCAAATCAAATAAGTATTAACATCCCCTTTTCTATGATTCTCTTTAGCTGGATATTTCAGAACCATAAAAATCCTTACTTACAATGTGATTCTAACTCATCACATTTTCATGTATGAAAATAAATCAAATTCATCAAATTTCAACTCAAAACTAGCCATGTTTAGTATCTAATAATTAAATTGTACAAATATAAAAAAAAATTACCTTATTTTCTATGAGTACAAATTATTTGTTTTAACAAACGTTGCACATTTGTTCTAGGAAACTTGTATGTCATTTTGAAATAAAACAATGTTATTTAGTTAAGTATAACATTTGAAATTGATTTTTCACCCTTACTATATTGATTTAGTTAGTATTATCTCACCTCAACTTACTTTGTGTGAGGCATGTTAATCGTGACTTAACGAATTTCAATACCTACACTTCAAAACAAAATAAAAATAAAAAAATAAAAATCTTGTCCTTAAAAGAGTCCTCCACGTGGCAGCGGTCCACATCTCCAGCTCAGACTCCTTAGAGGAATAACGCGTGGACCCCATTCCCCAGCTCCCAAATACCAAGTGATCCTTTGCAACCACGGCCCAATAATCCACCCTCACACGTGCCACATATCAAACTTTTCCACTAACGCCTTTCACACGTACGAGACCTCCATAAATAAAAATAAAAAGGAAAAGTATTTTTTAAAAGGAAAAAGAAGAAAAAAAAAAAAAAAAACAGAGAGTCAAGAACATACATACACTTCTGCGAAAATCTTTCTCCTTTTTTTCTCCTCCGAGAAATCGCCATTTTTGTGTTCAACGGTGGTCATCTAATCGGACGGCTCACAGTTAACGAGAGGAGGGGAGTCAGAAAGGATCAACCGTCGTCGTTTCTTCTCTTTCTCTTCCCCCCCTCTCTCTCTCTCTCCATCGAGCTGCTGCACAAATCAATATTTGGGCAGGAAATATTTTGATTTCGGATTATTTTGCTAGCTTCGAATCAAATATTTCACCATGAATGAGAAGGCTGGCGTCTCCAAGGAGCTGAATGCGAAGCATCGGAAGGTTTTAGTTTTGTTCCGTCATTTTTTTAAATTTTATTTTATTAATATTTGTTCAAGTTTGGGATTTGATCCTTGTCTTTATCGTGATTGGAGTCGGATTTTAAGTGATGATCTGGTCGGTGCAAACCGGCAATCGTGTAATGAATTTTCAATCCTTTAATTTAGGTGTTCTTTAAATTTCATTTTTTCTAGGTTGATTTCTGGGATATTTTGTATTGGATTGAGATTATTGATTTGGAAAGGAACGCACTCAGGGCAATGGCCAAAGATCTTTTATCATTTTAGGGTTAAATGATAGCTCTCTGGGTAATAGAGATGTAAAGTGAAAAGCTTTTTGTTTATTTGGTGGCAGAGTGTGTTGGGATTCAGAAGTTCTTAAATTGAGTGGAAATGTTGTTGTTGGTTTAAACTAGTACCACTTTTGATGTTAAGGTCAAAGATTCAGCTCAAAGTATGTATTCGGCTGCATTTTTGAGTTTTTAGCTCATTTTAGGGGACCAATTGTCATTTGAAGTATGACATTTAAACGGGTAATGCATTATCAGGAACTTGGCAGCTCCTTTCTTTGTGGTTTGGATTGGGGTGGTAGTAAGCAACTAAATTGATTATTGCGAGTTGAGTGAAGCTATTAGTCTTTTTGGTCACGTTGACTTGAAATGTGGAAGTTTGGATGGATATCCAGCTGATTTGTCTGTAGGAAAATGCATCAACTGGTCAGTTGCAGGTAGATATTAGTTTTCACAGTCATTCTTTTTTCGCTTATACAAGTTTCTATCCTACTGGTTGGCCTAGTATTATAGCTTCCACATCCTTGCCCACTGAAATGCATTTCTGGGCCATTTTGTTTTGTTTTTATTCGAGATGTGTAATATTAACTGTATTTTGTGTGTAATATAAAGTTCGCTGGACTTGTGTGCAGATCCTGGAAGGACTTCTTAAATTGCCCGAGAACAGGGAATGTGCGGATTGCAAAACCAAGTATGTTTCTTGGAAAGATTTCCTTAATTGGGTGATATTGGTTTGGGAAGGAAAATAGATTGGGAGGGCTAACTAGAATTTAATGAATCTTATTAGATCCTAAAATTAGAAGGTGATGGAGTTCTGGATTTGATTAATTTATCTTGAACTGTATTCTTGACTTAATTCTTTTTTCTTCTTGTGCTCTTTTTTTGTTGTTGTAATGCAGAGGTCCTCGGTGGGCTAGTGTGAATTTAGGTATTTTTATTTGTATGCAATGTTCTGGAATCCACAGGAGTCTTGGGGTGCACATATCAAAGGTATGGCAATAAAACTTCATTTGATCTCAAATCTTTAATTAAAGCCAATATCTATGTTTCTGGTGATGAATGACTTGACAAGGGATCTAGATTTGGTGGTTGACACCGAACTTAGGAAATGTTATGTATTGGTGGCTTTCTTTCTGACTCTCCTGTCAACCATTTATGTGTTCTTTGGAAATCATATAATCTTCTTAATAAGTTTCTTATGTTCCCTTATCCTGTTATAGGTAAGATCTGCTACACTGGACACATGGCTTCCCGAACAAGTGGCATTTATTCAGTGTATGATCATATATGCTTTGAGGAATAGAAAATTGATTTCTTTATTTTTTTAGCACAAGAAATCTTTATGACATTTTTTTTCTTTCTTTTTTTTTTTTTTTGGTGCTTTAGCAATGGGAAATGAGAGGTCAAACAGTTACTGGGAAGCAGAGCTACCCCCAAACTATGATAGAGTTGGCATTGAGAATTTCATTCGTGCTAAGTATGTCTTGGATCTTTAGAGAACTTTCTAACTCTTGAAACTTCTGATTCTGTAACTGATTTGAGGCTTGTTCTTTCTTTTGAAATAGGTATGAGGAGAAGAGATGGGTTGCAAAGGATGGGAAACCAATGTCGCCTACTAGGGGACGAGAGGAGAAGCCTTCTGTTCAGTGGCAAAGACCTATTGACACAAATGCTCATGGTTATGCTGGCCATTCTAGGAATCCATCTGTTGAGAGGAAGAACTTTCTGGCATCTGGTGCAAAGGAAACTGTGGTTGCTGGGAGAACTGGCCTTCCAGCACCTCCAAGAGGACAAGAGCCTGTATGTTCAGTGTTGGTTAATTCACAACTCTTTTTTTTTTTTTCTTTTCATTTTTTGGTGGTAGAATTTGAAACAAACTGGATAATATCAGTTTATTATTCATCATGTGTTTTTATGCATATCTCATACAAAGACAAATGGCTTGTTTTAGTATAAATAGTGGACAATCTGAATTCCAAATTGGGAACCATCTTTCTTGCATTTTCTCTATTGATTGTTGTTGGTTATCCCTGGCTTTGTCTGTTTGTTCCCATTTCCTTTTTTTTTTTTGGGTTCACGCTTATTGATTAGGCTGGTTAAAAGATTGTTTGCTGAACAATCTTAATGTATGGCTCCTTTTTTGTACTCAATTAACAGGTTGTTGCAGCCCCAACAGCTCAACAAGTAATTCAGAAGACAGAACCCACTGCATCTGATTCTGCTAAGCATGTTGCAGAAGCTTCCTCACCTGCTAAGGTTGATTTTGCAACTGATCTTTTTGACATGCTTTCAATGGAAGGTCCTATTGAAAACGGTTCAGAAGCAGCATCTTCAGATGACAATGCGTGGGCAGGTTTTCAATGTAAGTGTAGTAGATAAACTGATTCTGGTTTTCAGTTTGGAATGGCTGATTGATTTGGTGGTTTGACTGTTTTCCACCGAATCTGACATTTTGAATCTACAGCTGCTCAAGAAACATCTACTGCTGAACAAAGTGCCCCAGCCAAAACAGATGATAGTAAGACCCCTCCTTCCTCCGGGATTGAGGATTTATTCAAGGATTCTCCATCAATTTTACCTACTTCTACAACTGAGAAGCCTCAAAAGGATGTCAAAAATGATATCATGAGCCTTTTTGATAAGGTCCGTCCTTTGCTGCTGAATTAGTAATGAACTAATTCTACTGCCTGTCTTGAAGTTTGGTGTTTTATGCATATATTGGATTCTGTTACTAGCTCACGTCCGAATTTAAAATATATACAAAGAAAAATGCAAGCACATGAACAGCATTAAGAATTCTCTGTTTGATGACTCTGTTGTTCTCCACTGACTCCATTGTTAAAAAAAATGCAAGCACATGAACAGCATTAAGAATTCTCTGTTTGATGACTCTGTTGTTCTCCACTGACTCCATTGTTGTTGAAGCAATATCTCTCACCCCACTTTTGCTTATACCAAAATACTATTTTTCAGTCCCATATGGTGTCACCATATGCTGCTCATCAGCAACAACTAGCCATGTTGGCACAACAACAGTCTATTCTAATGGCAGCAGCTGCTGCTAATGCTTCTGGTGGAATGCTAAAAGTTCCAGGAAACACACCACAAGGGCCAAATGGCGCCAACTTGCCGAATCAGAGTTGGCCAAATAGTGGGTACCAGTATTATGGAATGATGATGCCAACTGCTGGAAAGAGTGACATGGAGAAATTTATGCAGGTAGGATGGATTAATGGAAAATATTGATTGATTGAAAGTATCATTTTTTTCTCATATTTCTTTGTTCCTATGCCAGATGGGTAACTTGGGGGCACCTCAACCGGTTGGTGTTGCTGCTCAATTTCCAGCATCAAGGTATATGCTTTCTTTTTCCAAGTCATATATTTGCATCTTGGACTTTGTTTTAGTTTTTCGGTCATGTTTCTTTCAGAATAGCTTGTTGAAACTGTATAGCATGTTTAAGCGTTCTTAATGCCACAACATTTTGGTATCATTGAAAGATAGATATTGATTTGTTTATTTGAAATGGAATATTATCATTTGCTTTCATGTTTGGTTGATGTTCTTTTGAGCGTTGGCGGATGGATGAACCCAAAGTTGCACATTATGCAAGATGAAATGCCAGACCAACATTCCTTTCTGTTTTGGTATTGTAGCTTACCTGTGGGGCAAAATACTTCTACCAATGGTCTCGCCGCATCTGGAGTGAGCAGGCCGACAGCAGCATCTCCTGCAACGAAGAAGGGCGACGAGTATGATTTCTCCTCTTTGACTCAAGGCTTTTTCTCAAAGCACTAGGTATTCTGTGAGGGAGGTCTAAACCCCGCAGTCTTTAGTTATCCCACCATGTAGTCAATAGTATACCAAATGAGAGATTTTTATTGGAAAAGTAGTTTTCGGTCGTTTCCTCTGCTTATGGGGATATTTGTACACTTGTAGAGCAGTACCTTCTTCTTGCTTTTATAATTCGATGGTTGCTTCAATTTATAGTTGTACTTTGGGTAATAAGTGTTCCAGAGTGATATTTGAACATAAAAATTTTCAACAGTTTTACCCCTCACATGCTTTTTGATAAATCCTGCATGCATAATATTGTGCATTTTTGGTTAAGACTTATGCCTTATAGATAGATGGTTGATGGCAATTTTGTAACCGCATGTTCTGATACCTAATTGTTATGGGATGTTCTTTTGAATCACCAAAATGAGTTACTGTGTCCGCTAGGAAAAGCTGCCCGCCATAAGCGTAATGTGTCATTTTCATTAGGCGTTTTGTGATGAAAATCAAGAAAAAGATTATGGTTGGTTGTGAATACTGTTTAAAAAAAATTATGTACCAACCAACCTAACCATCGATATTTCTCATGACTAAATAAGTTTAATTTGATTTGGTTTAAACTTTAAACTTACACGCTATTTGAATCGCCACGCATGCACTGCTAAAGTAAAAGGAAAAATAAAAAATCATTTTGACTTTTGACTAAATAAGTTTCTTCTAGGTTAGGTTTTATTGAAACGATGTCCTATATAATTTCATTTCATGATCGTTTTGAATTATGGTAGTATATAGTACATAAAGCGTTTACGGAACTTATGTGACATTTTGGGTTGCCGCCGCAGTCCTGTTTAAGATAGATTCAAGCATTAATTAAGGGGAATGGTAATTGCAGAAGATGTTTTACTAAACACAAGATATTTTTTAAAATTTTAAATGGTGAAAAAAAAATAATATCTTTTTACATTTTTATCTCCAGGCGATTTAAAATGAAAGAATCGCCTGATCCAGGAAAGAATCGCCTCTTCGGAGCTATTAAATAGGAATACATTGGTGTCCTATGGCGAAAAAATCTAATTTAATCGCTCGGCCGAGCGATTATTTCCCAAATAATCGCCTGGATGAGGCGATTATTTTAAAAAGAATCGCCCCAACCATCGAGGTGATCTTTCCCATAGAATCGCCCCGTTGGGAGATTCTTTTTAAAAGTTTTTTTTTTCCTTAAAAGTATCTTCAACAATTGCCTATCCAAAGCGATACTTCTTAAAAGAATCGCCCGAGGAAGAATCGCTTCGTCCAAGCGATTTTCTTCACAATTCGTGGGAAAATTATTTTTCCGGCGAACTAATACAGAATTTGACATAAAATTTACACAAAAAAAGCCGAAAAACCCCCGAAACAGCTAAAAACATTGCTAAATACATTACTAATACAGAATGGAGATGGAGAAGGAAGTTGGAAAATGGAAAGGGCAAAAAAGTAATTTCAAATGTATAATTTTTAAAAAGTGTCATGTGTTTAGTAAAAAGTGTCATCCAATTAACAATTTCGTTAATTAATGAGGTATATATTAGGTATGGTGTTGGTGTTTGTGGATAAGTTTGCATAAGATGTGGAGGGGAGAGAAATCATCTCGCATTTGGCTGGGATTTCTTCAACACAACTTATCAGAAAACCATGGACTAACCATTTATTTATATGGACAAGATTCACCGGCCGGTGTCCGTCCATCTTTTCTCATTTTGGTCTCCTAAAATTAACACTTAGTATTTGCGACCAAACACAATTAATCAACGCCAGTGGCCAACTCCTATAACTTCAACAAAAACGGCAAACAAATTGTGCGTGTTACGTGTTAGTCGAAAATAAACTAGATATTATTGAATCTAAAATTCGGTATCATCTTGAAACAAAATTTGAAATTAAGGAGCCAAACGAGTGACTTTACCTCTCTATGTAGACATTGATAATTTTTTCAAAATTCATTATATATATATATATATATAATATTTATATGCATACCTGCAATTAATATACAGTAGCAGTGAGAGAAAGCGTGGTCGGCCGGGCACATGCAGCAGCTAGCTAGCTAGTACTTTAACTTGCGATTGCATCCCACTTTAACTTGCGATGGATCGATCCTGAAACCGCGCCCGGAAGTAACGGTCACTTCCTCATTCCTTCATCAACATTAATCAAGATTCAAGAGGCCGTTGATTATGGGAACCCGGCCAATATATATATATATAGTCTGACAACGTACCCAGCGATCGAACCCCATGCATCTTGTCCTAATGTGGCCGGAGATTAATATAGTTAAAAATTGGTTAGAACATGAAAACTAGCTTTGTGTAAGTCATCGATCCTAGGCAATCCCAAAGTCCCAGGATCATTAGCTGGTGAATATTTTTGTCTGGCCCTTTTGACTTTCGAGTGATTAACAGTATTCTATTAATACTAGAGTTAATTAATAATTAAGGGGAGAGAGAGAGAGAGAGAGAGAGAGAGAGAGAGAGGATTAAGAGAGATCAAACATGAAAGGAAAGGGCTCTTCCCCCCAACGGAAGGCACCAAAGAATCACATGCAATGCAAATCAGACTACGCTTTGTGATGTAATATTTGCACTAAGTTCTAGAAACAAAACAACCAACTATTTATATACTATAATGTTCCGTTACAAAGTCATGTAAGTGACAATATATAAGTGAATTACTCACGTTTTGAAATACAAATGATACATCAGTTGTGGGACTGAGGATTCTCATTCATAAAATACAAGAAAAGTGAAACTTTCTCTTCATTGTATGGCTCGATGGAAAAATGAGAAGAAAAGAAAGAAAAAACTAGGGTATTATTACTTTCATGTTGAGGATGGAGATTGAGGGGGCAAATATGGATGGAGTTTTGTGTCGGCGGCCATGCACGAAAATGCAAACATTCAATGCTCATTGCATGGGTTGACATACGATCATATTATTGCCCATTTCATATTAAAAATAGGGTCAACTTTGACGATAATAGAGTGTAATGAGGAGACTATACACAAATAATTCATAGTCAACAAAATTAAATATATGTAATTCCTTTAACAAGGATCATTCAATTAATCACCTCATATGTATGTGCAAATATCTCACTACTATCTTATAGGAGTAATGCACAATTTTTGTTAAATATAACCTAGAGTACGTGAGTATATCGTCTAGCAAAGATTGAGCAATAAAAGACAGTATCGTTAGCCACCGGTTTCTTCTAAATTCGGCCTGAATTCCCATATTTGACCAACTCGTGATGTGTAACACAATTTTGCAATCTCTTAATTCATAATGAATTTATAATTGTATGCCAGTGTGTCACATTCAAAACCATACTGTGTTATATAGTCAAACAACACCTTTTATAATTTGTTTTAATTCAATTCAAGGGTGTTTTAATCACTAAGCTAGCTATCAAATAGTACTTTTAGTAACTTGAATTTCCTTTGACTTGATAAATTAGTTTATTGTTAAAGTCAACCTTTCCACTTCAAGATTAGGCCAAACCAAACAAATAATTAATCAGTCTCGTTTAAACAATTCAGTAATACAATTATTTATATGTCACACCTCAAAAGATAATTTTATATGAAACGATACAAAAATTAATATACGGAGATTAACAACCGAGTCTAACAATAATAATTCCATAGCTACCACCTATAAATAAAGTGACTAATTAACTACAAGGTTCCACATCTCACCTCCCATATAATATAAATTTGTAAAATTTAGAAGCATTTTTCTACATATCCAAACGCTCCCTCTTCCATTCTCCAGATTATATCTCTCAGCTCTTTGCAACTTCAAAGCTTCTCTGTTCTCTCTTCTCAAACACATCCATTCAAAATGACGATTCACTCCCTCTTATCCTTCAAAGTCATATTCATTTCCACCAGCCTCTTGTCGGCGGCGGTGGCCCTGAAGCTCTCCTTCCCCGCCCTCACGGATTTCGCCGTCAGCGAAGTTCCTTCCATCTACAACGGCGTCGTCTCCTGGCTCCGCCCTCCTTATCTCTACCTCGTCATCAACTGCATCATCATCACCATCGTTGCTTCCTCCAAGCTCCAGTCTAAGCTCGAGAACGCTGCGGCGGCGCCGCTGCTATCTCCCGAGGCTGCACCGCCGCTGCAAATGCAATTGCATCCCCCGCCACCTGTCCCCGTCGCTGTTCTACCTCGTCTCCAGCTCATACAGCCGCATGATTTTGTCGACGGAGCTGCCGGCGACGTTGTTTTGCCGGAAGTTGTTCCGGGTGGCTCCCTCGTTACGCCTCCGCCGCATGCTGTTAATTTTGATTTTGATCGTTTTGAAGATAAGAGCTTCGAGGAGGAAAAGGCGTTCATAACCCCTGCTACCGATGCACCAGTAGTGGAGGCGGCGCCACCGGTGGAAGTGGAAATCGACGGCTATAAAGATGAATTGGCGACCGAGAAGTCGCCGTCGACTATCAGTAGGAAAGATTCGTGGGAATTTGCAGTTTCCAACGGGAAACCACCGGTTTCTTCTAGATTCGGCCATCGCCGATCCATCAAATCCATTCCCGAAGGTACCATGCTCATCATCTCTTTCAATTTCTTCTTTCTACGAATAATTCATACAAATTCATTTAATTATTATTAGCTAAGACTCCAACGAACGGCCTCTTCTGAAATTCCGGCGAGAGAGCTGTATGGCTGTCTCCCGGAAATCCTGGACTCTATAGCCGTCACTAGTCGAAGTGACCGTTGGTGAGATTTGATCTACAATTTTTAAAAATAAAAAAAAATACAAAGAAAAAGCTCTGATTGGTTGACAGACCACCAACCTTCCTTGTCTGTGGTCCTTTACGAGTCTTCATCCTTCACCGACCTTTGGAATCTAAACTTACAGACGAAAATTACCTTTTTTTTTTCCTATTTTGTTTAATTTTATTCAAATTAATTGTGGTTTTGTTGAATAGTTTAGAATGAAACCACCTAATTTTAAAATAAAAGTGCTACGATAATAGATTAAATAAAATATTTTGAACACGTAACATTTTTTGGCCCACAAAAGTTTCAAAATCATGACATCGTCTTCACACAGTTCAAGAAGACCCTCCCTAAAAATGGAGCCACAAAATTCTTTCATCCTAATCCCTTTTCATCAATTCTGCATTTATGGCTGCCGGGGCCGGCCAAGCCCCACCTCCAACGTCATTTTCAATTTTTTAATAATTTTTTTTATTACAGCTTGAAGGTGAAAAACAAGAATGTAACTTTAGGGGTGTTGGCGTTTTTTTTTATTAAACTTTTTTACCAGGTGGGAAATCGGCGCTGGGAGTATCGAAAAACAAGAGGCACGACACGCTGGAGAGCACGTGGAAAACTATAACGGAGGGACGCGCGATGCCGTTGACTCGGCACCTCCGGAAGTCTGACACGTGGGAGAGGGAAACCCACGGAGGTCGGCAACACGTGGAGGCCGCGCAGAATCAGAAGATGACAAAATCCGAGACCTTCGTCGGCGGACGGAACGCTAACGACAGCCAGCTGGCGAGGTCGTCTCCGGGCGGTTCCGGGAAGCTTAAGAAGGAGGCGTCGCTGGGTCAGGACGAGCTGAATAGACGGGTGGAGGCGTTTATTAAGAAGTTCAACGAGGAAATGCGGTTGCAGAGGCAAGAGTCTCTGAATCAGTACATGGAAATGATCAATCGAGGGGCGGCGGTGTAACGCCGGAAAGATTTTTTTTATTTTTTTTATCGGCGACCGCGATCGCGAAGTGAAAAGTTTTGGTTTGTGATTTTGTTTATTATTGCACATAGAGAAACTCTCTCTCTCTTTCTTAATTAGATAGATACACTAAAAACAAAGTTTGAATTCTCCGATGTTCTTGCATGGATTTTAGAATTGATACCAGAATACATGCACGTACGTTGTCGTCAAGCTCATGAAGATCAAGTTCGTTTTCATTTTTGTAGAAAATATATTCAAACTGAATATATTACTTTCTAATGCCGTTGCATTTACAACTCCAGTTTGCTTAAAAGGGTTAACAGATCCTAAATATATAACCAATAAGAGACCAAAGAAGCAGCGTCTTCTCATTAATGGAGACTATGGAGTTACATGGAGCTCCATATGTCATAAATAAAGATGTACACTAAAACGATATCGTTTTAATAACCTAGATAGAACAAGATAGAATAACTTGGACATGTAATCTTTTCCCGTCGAGACTCAATCCCATGTCGTGATGGAAGTAATGCGTTTTAATAACCTAGAAAGAACAAAATAGAATAACTTGGACATGTGATCTTTTCCCGTCGAGACTCAATCCCATGTCATGATGGAAGTAATTAATGCCCAACTGATCTTATATCTGCTCAGCTTTCATCCTTATCTTATGGTGTTATGGGCAACATTTCCTTGCCACCTTTTCGTACAGAGAATATAGTAAGCAAATAGTTCCGCTCCCCACGCGTTATTCCAGCTCCCTGCATCTTCACATATAGCTAGAAGAACCCTAAAAGACCATACCTTTTGAAGTCCTTTCATCACCTCCTCTCTTTTGTAGTTTGTAGTATGTACTCATCTTCTCTCTCACCTTTCTGTTTACAAACTGTATATAACCAAATAGGGTGGTACATTACGCACTGCAGTGAAACTCAGCGCGCCATTTGAGCTCGACCTTGAGTTTGAAAGGGGATGAGTAGCAAGATTTCAGACACAGATAATCTACATAATGTATGGAATTAGTTTATTAACACACAAGACATAACAGATAAAATGTGCCGTATTTGATCACCTGAATCGGCCTACATTGACATTGTGGTAGCTGGGAAAAGCCTATCTAAAAGGGTATACACGCCGCCGCCCAACAATAGAGCGCCGCTGTTAAAAGGAAATAAGAACATACAAGCATATTTTAGATTCAAGAAGTCTTAAGGAATCTGAATGCAATGATGTATATATAAGGCTCACCTATGCTCGTATCCAAGTCACTTAAACGTGTTTATCTCACTTTTCTTTCCTTTGGAGTCTGCCGCTACTTTCTTACTAATGCATTCTACCTTATATATTGCATTGAAAATTATCACCCCATTTTCATCTCCGCTACTCATTTTTCATACATATCCATTGTTTGTAACCCAACACCTTACAAAATATGAAGGATGCTCACTATTTGTTCCAACTTGTTTGAATTGTATGTATAACATCTTTACTAACTCCTCCAAGAAAATGGAGGATAGATCCTAAGTTATACTAAGTAACGATGACTTCAAAACACATGATGAGTTTATGGGGGCAGATTGTGAGCATTTGATGACAGAGACATGAGTAGATAAGCTTTTTAGCACTGTAACACAAAGTAAAGTAGCACTCATTACCAAATACAATTACCTCATTGGGTTAATCCATGCTGAAAACTTGCGGAAGGATAGCAGGCTCTGCGTGAGTAAAGTCAGTGGAAAAGTTAAAATGTGAAATCAATTGGATCAAAGGCAAACAAATTGCTGGAGTAGAAAATGAGAAGGTAATGATAACAAGCCTATAGAAGATGGATGCTGGACAAAGATTCACCCTTTAACAGATCAAAACATGCCACAAGTATATTAATGCCACTTCTCAGCGCAAGAAGTCTACCTGCAATGCTCCAGCAAAGGAGGCAGCGAGAAGCAGAGGAGTAACATAGCCTGTCGTGTACGCCAATAGCAAACTGCCACCTACCACAGGATCCTGAGTTCATAAAAACATGTCCATTAACCACTTTGAAATAAATATATTATCCATCAAACCACTGAGAGCAGAAAGCGTGAAGTAAAGTTTTCAACTGTAAACTTCTGTTTCTAATGTACACATTCTTCATCAAATAATGAAGTCAAGCAATCATGATTCTTCCTTTCAGTTTTGCAATGGAATGGAGAATCTTCAAGAGGGATGTCTTATGGTTTCTCTTAGTTATCATATTTTCTGCTTTTCTCCTTTAACTCTTATGGTTTTCCTGAAAATTTGACAAGTCCAACTAGTACCCTGGAAGCAGCAACATATCCAAGCAAGGAAGCCAAGACAGGAGTACTACAGGGTGATGCTGCTAAAGCAAATGTAAGCCCAGCCAAATATGCTTGAACACCTGACAAATAGAAAAGATTGACTATGAGGTAAACCGGCGTCATTGATAATAGCAAGAAAATAGCTGATTGTAAAATGAAAAAATGTGTATTACTTGAAGGAAAATTAGCTGCTGCTGCACGGGGATCAAAATTGCTGAAAAATGAGGGAAGCTGAATCTCTATTATCTGTAACATAGGCCAGGAGGACAGGGCCAAACCAAGAAAAATTATTGCAAGATATGACGAGAGATTAAGATAACAATGTCAATGCTTGCACTGCAGTGAATTCAAAATGCTTCCATATATCGTTTAATGAAGTCTCTCCTCTAAAAAAAAATTTGAGATGTAGAAAGAAACAGACTAACGCAATGGCAAGAAATATGCATTAAAAACTAGGGACTACGAGGGAGTTCATTTGGCTTGAAAATCTTATGACAAATCAGAACAATGTAAAGACAGCTCCTCAAACATTAGCAATGGAATGTGAATCATAAACTACTAGCCACAAAAACGTAAGTAATCACCTCTAAGAGATTAAAACCCATCACAATTGCTAGAAAGGAAGCCGCTATCGGCAGGCCCTGGCCTATCTGACCATAAGCTTTTCCAGCGAATGAGGCACCTATTCCAAGTAATGCCAATGTAGTCGCCAATCCAAGTGCAAATGCAAGTGAATCTCCAACAATCTATGGTTAAAGCAAAATAGAAGGAAATAAGAACTCAAAAATTTACAAATTAACAGGTTTACAAAAAGTGTATCATATCTAGCTAAGTTATTATAAGTCGCTAGCATGGAATACATGAGACTTAGTCTAAACAAGAAAACTAGACAGAGATTTGAAAAGCATACAAATGCTCGTCTTGGTTAAGAGATCCAAGCCATACATGAAACTATAAAACTATAAATATCTTGCTCTTCTTCCTGTTTCTCTATGACCATTTTCGTAGAAATTCCATATTGTGATGGTGACTGAGAAGTTCCTCACTTAACAAAATATGTAGTAATATAAATAAAGAATCAATAATGAATTCAAATAGTCGATCACCTCTGCTCTGCTTCTTCCTGAACCATATGCCCCTGATAGTTTCCACTAAAGTTAATTAGTATCACAAATAGAAGCCTCAAAAAAATAACTTGAGATTTTGGGGCGGGCGTAGTCTCTTACCAATGTAACCAAGGGTCAGTGGCAAAACACTAAGCGTACAAGGAGAGAGGCTGGTAACAAGTCCAGCACCAAAGATAACAGCCAAACTGTTGGAGAAAAACTACTTCATATCAGGTTATTACAGAATTTAATCCCAACCCCAAAACGAGAAATGCCAACTCATGATACAAACCTAGTGAAACTAAGGGCGGACAATTGGTCCAAAACAGCTTCGTTCGCCTGCTGGCCAGCTGAATATAAGAGGCCTCCAAACCAATCTCCAACATTCCCATCAGCTAAAGTATAAAGTGAAGTAGGATCCTCCTGATCCCAAAGAGGTAGCAAAACTTAGCATATTGAACACCAAAACTCATATTGATTCAAACTCAATAACAAGTGGGACATGATTCGCAATATATCTCTCATTTGTTCTTAACATGATCGTTCATCCAAAAAGTCATAGATGACATAAAAGTGATTGCAAAAGTAAGTGTGAAGAAGTTGCACTTCTACCATAAAAAAAATAAAATAAAAAAAGTAAAACCAATTATGAACTAAAGCAATGAAGCTGAAAAGGAAATATCCCTCACTATGATACTTCCACTATCCAAAGCATTTGCGGCTTGGCCTGCAACCAAATTTGCTGCTGCAACATTGTACAAGTAAATTACTTGACGGTATGAAGTTAATACACATATGAAATGAACACAAACGTGCTGAAATAGTAAACTGGAAACCCCAAAGTAAAAGAATAAAACTTACAGAGAAAAACTCTAAGCAAATGGATGAAAAAGGTGCACACCTGTTACAGCATTGACAAATGTAGCAAGCTTAAGATTATTACTGACGCAACCCTGATTGGAAGACTTCATGGGCATCTCTGCAGGCTTTTTGTAATTGCCTTTCAAAAGATACAAACTGGGATTCAGTCCAAACTTTACAATCTAAGCATAACCCCAAAGCAACCAGATTTTGAGGATAATATGGAGATAAAGGAGAAGAATGGGCAGAAAGAAGTTACTACAAAAAGACGTGCCAGAACTGTTCGCATCTATTATAAGCATACCATGAACAAGGATTCTTCTTTGTGGATACTTCGCAGCGCTCATGTAATGAAGCAGCGAAGAACTCGTGTTAATCATGGCTGTTAAGTTCATTTGATGAGATTAATGAAACCCCAAAAGACGAGAAGAAATAAAGAGGAAATTTTCTTGAGGAAAGGTTGGATTTTGGGGGCAGAGGAGGGAAGTGCAGCATTGAAATACTAACCAGTGGCTCAAACAAACCGAGTCAGCATCAATAGGCTTGATATTTTTGGTTTCGTGTTTGTTAAAAAGTATCGTTTTTGGTCGTGAAAAGTATCGTGGAAAAATTGGCAAACTTCCTTTTTGGGCTAAAACTCTAAATTTATATCTTAAATGGGTTTTTTCTGTTTCTTCCACCTATAAATCCCAAGTACCATTTCAGTATTGAGAAATGATTCCCACTTTTGGTGTCTCATAGCAAAACTCACTTTGCCATTGTAGAAACCAATTAAACAAAAGTGTGACAGAAGATTTGATCCCAAAAACACCAAGGAATGTACGAAATTCATAAGAACGCCAACCTAGCAAGTAATTGCACTCGAGGAGCGAGTTGTCACCAAAGGAGAAGATATACAAAATTTCAGTGACATCTACAGACTAGAGCTGAGAAATCCCAGATGTTCTACTGTACTTCCCTAATTCACAGTCAAGTGAAGAAAGGAACTGAAAAAACATAATTACGCATGCTCTAGTTTAGCTGCAATAAAGCAGTCCAAGCAAGTAACTTCAAATGATAAAACAACATATTTTGTTTGCGCTTTTTTATGTTTAGATACAAGGGACCATTCTAACTGCCTCAAGATTTCAGATTCTACAAGGTAGCTGCGGAGTCTGCACAAACTCGGCCAATGCATCCACGGATTGGTTTCCTGAGTTCTGACAAGGATCGTTTTCCTGAGTTCTGACAAGAGCATTCAGCAAGCAGATTCCCCCACATTTCAGCTTCATTTCTGCCAAAACTGCAAATCAGGTTCAGCTCATACTTCAAAGGTTGTTTTATATCATCCGGCATTTAACATTTGATCTTCCATGTTTCATCAATTCTTACATGCCACAATGATCTTTTTGAAGTTAACATAGACTATTGAATTTGTCAGAAACACAAAGCAAACTTATCAATAAAATATAGTAAAAGGTCGTGTGCCAACAGGATAGCTAATATTTGAAGGTTCCTCCAGCAATATAAGGAAAGCTTCCAGTTTGTATGCAAGCTAAAGCTAATTTGACCATCAATGCCGTACCTCATTTGCCATTTGCCGGCTGATTAACAGAATTCTTCCTCAATCCCATGACCAAGATTCCCCCTGGGTCCACTCTATAAAAGGTAACTGCAAAAACACATAAGATTAAGTCTCTACATAGAAGATACTGCTTGCATGCATGAGAGTTAATGAGTTGAAAACGAGAATAAACCTAACTAAACTTTTTCCACGGAAATTTTAAGCCAGAAAGGAAATAAAAGGTTATCAGTTAATACATTGATGAGAGTGATAAATCTTAAGCAGTCAGAGATGTCGAACATCTGCTTGGCCAAGCATACAAGCAAGCGTAAAACTTGAGGTGGCGAACTATATTATCAAGTTTCTTAGCGTGCTTTGAGGCCTTTCTACAAAATTTACTAATTCTCCTTTTACTTAGTTGGAAAGTAAGAGCTTCAGGAAGTAGCTCAAAAGAGATGTCAGACAACACCTAACAAGAAATTAAGAGTCTTATTCTGTAAGACAACAGAAAGATGTCTAAGAGTGTAAAACTTTGAGAATCGCTACCAGGTGAATCAGCTAATTGGACTATCATTCTGATTGCAAGAAATTCTAAGAGCAGTTAGTAACTGATCAGCAGGATATCCACAAAAGAGAATCTGTACTTCGTCTTTTTATCCAAGGCATAATGTTTTAATAACCGGAAACCACAGAAGATGATCTCTCTAAAACATAACAATGATTAAGAAAGTGAGCCTGTATTAGAACAAAAGAAGTCAAAATCCTCAATGGGTTGGTGAGTATGACTTTCCTCCAAAATGTAAATTAGACTCTACCAATATCATAATCACACAAATGCAGATGGATCTAAGCAACAATACTGTAACTAGATTGTACTAAATATTAAATGCAGCTGAAATTTGTCAGAACAAATACCTGTATCGCCAGCCTGCCATCTCTTTGAAGTCATAAATTCTCTCAGCCCTTCAAGAATATACATTTTACTGCCAGCATTTATCCAGTACCGGTAAACGAATTCCCATTCTTTGCCTTCCAGATCATGGATTTTGATCGGAAATCCACGTGGGTCGGATATATCTGGGAAGAAAGCCTGATAAAAATGAGATTCTATTAGCAACGTGAGAATGCGACCAAATGGCAGTTACCATTTCCAGAAAAAAAATCTTCATAAAAAATCTAACCAATAAAAACATCAAACTACGACAAAAAGTATTTTAGCACATAGCTTGGATCATCGAAGATTACAAACTCACCTCTGCACACTTTTTTGGTAATATGAGACGTGCAAGTTTCACGTCAGCATCAGTCATGGATAATTGTTTTTCGAATAAAGGTGTCACCACAGATTCAGAGCTACATAGTTGTCATGGACCAGTACAAATGAAAATTAATATTTTCATCCAAAAACAAATCTGAAACTTGCAACAATTGTCAACTTGTACATTGGTGTTACGAATAGGAGAACTGGCTTCAAATTTCACAGGCAGATTTGAGGCCAAGTGGCGAACAGAATAAGACATCACTTATTTCATGAGGAAATACCCTAAAGACGTTATAAAATTAGCTTTCCCAAAAGCATTTTAATCAATATTTACAGCTATCCTGAAGAAGGATACTTTCTGGATATCTGTTGCAATTCTGAATCAGTGCAATGAGGCCTGTACTGAGGCTCTATGACTGCATTTCCAAAGAGACTTTGCTGAATTTCTATAGGCAAGCACCGATTTCGTGCCTGAAAAACAATCAACATTTCATGTCCTTAGTTTCATACGCCTAAGAAACAAAGGAGAATTCAACAACCATCACCTCCTAATTTCAGTAAATCTCACAACTAGATGGCCATGAAATCATTTTAAACACTGTGTCAAGTAGAAGCTCAAACAATTTTCCCCATATTATCTATAATTGAACAGAATTCTCAATGTAATGTAAACACAGGATGGCAAACAACAGCTTCCTCATTTAATCATTGCCTTATTAAGGAGGCAGGTTCAATGATTATTGAACTAATGTTCAAACAAAAGTTTCACATTGGGTAATAACCAATTAGAAGAAGCATTTCAAAGATGGAAACAGGTCACGATTCAAAGCTCCAAGCGCCTCCTTTAATCCCTGCATTCTACCATTTCCCTCCCTATCTTTCTATATGTTAAAACACAACCACTTGTAATTGTAAAGGTGAGGATCAAGCAACTCTTGCATACATTTTGCACTAGAAATGCCATACTTACTACAGAAGAAATGTTGATAACACAACTGAATACACACTGCTATGGAGATATCTGCATAGCATAAACAGATAAAGGTAACTAACTCAACAAGAGTTTAAAGTAATCCCTCTTACCTGAATAAAATTAATTCTTGAGCACTCCATGCAGATTATTCCGCCAAAATCCAACAGCATATATGCATTAAATGAAGCAATACATCCACAATGGACCAACTGCATGAGAAAGAAATCAGAAATTTAATGGCCAGTGCTTGCGGCACAATCGTCCAAAACTTACTGGTAAGAAGGCTTTCCCCAATAGATTTTTATACTTTCAGCATAAACGGGTTGTTTTTCTCTTAAGTAATGCTTCCTCAAGTGACAATTTGATAAGCATACTACATTGGCATTGATCTTGATTTTCACCATCAAACAGAAATCCAAAAATCAAAATAAAATAATTTGACCAAAATCATCAAAAGATTGCCCAAATTCAGAAAGGGTCAAAATCTCCTCACCTTGCCACAAGATTCACAATCCCTCCAGCCATCATCACCCGAATGGAAAGTTTCACAGAACTTTCCATCTTCAAAAATTGAACTACAAACAAAATCACAAATCAGGCCAGACATTTATTACACAAAAGAGAACTGAAAATGACAAGAAGCAACATTCGACCAAAATCACCAAAAGATTGCTTACGGAACAAGAAAAACATTTATACATGTAAAATTCCACAAATTCAGAGAATTAATCCACAAAATGGAAGATGAATTCCCCACTTGATAAACTCAATGCCAACAATTTTATTCTTTTATATACCGTACACAACAAACAAACACTCAGAAAAACCAAAGCCAGCAAAAAATTAAAAAAGAATCAATTTTTAACATATCCATGGAAATTAAAAATCAACCCGGAAACCAATGTGAATTCATGCGTGCATGTCCTTGCATAAAATTACAGAAAGAAGAGAGCAAGTTATACGCGCAACGGGGGCAAAGCTGAGCAAACTCGCCGCTGCGGAGGCGCCAACCATTTCTAAAATGGTCAAAGCTGGAGCTGGAATCCTCACACTGAAAACAAGAAATTCTTGACCCAGAGGTGGAACCCATTACAGTTTTTATGAAGAAATGAACCCTAGAAGAAGAGATGAGCGAAAGGAAGAAGCGAAAAATGCAAATTTTGCTGCAGCGAAGAACAGGACGCTCCCGGCTCTTTAAAGAAAGGGACAGTAGAGAAAGTGAGTGAAGAGATGGGAAGACCGAAACCGAAAGAGAAGAGTCAAAGAGGCTTTGGACGATTTGTGTACAAAACTTATTACAAATGTAAGTTTTTTATTAAAATAATAAAAATAGTGGTGTGAGATTTTATCTCTGATGGTGAGTCATCGCTCGCCAGAATCTAGGATGCTACAAAGATTTTTCTGACACTTCTCACTGCTGTTGTTGTTCCAAATTCTAGAATCTGGAAATTGTATAATTTTGTCATTCCAGCGTGGTTAATTTGGAAATTCAATAAAGATTGGATTTTTACTTTGTGATTAATCTAGAAGTTCAATGAACATTTGTGTGGGAATATCTTTTCCAACTAATGCTGAACTGGAACACGATTGTGACACGCAACGGGTCATTCAAAGGTTCGGATTTGATTTCTATCTCTTTCTACACGATTGTGACACGCAACGGGTTATTTAAAGATCCGGATTTGATTTTTATCTCTATCGATTCTACCTTTTCCGTGGGTAAACTGCCTATTCTAAGCCTTGCCATTGTTGTTTACAATTACTGTCGAGTCACAAATAAGCTGTTTTCTTTCTTTTCTTTCTTAAGACAGAATTTAACAAAACGTCAATAAGTTTGTAAAGTTGCGCAATAAAAGAACTTTATTTTGCTTTTTAACATGACTATGTTGGAGTGCACCTGTCACATTTAAGAAATGCGTTGCATCCGTTAGGGGTGTTCACGGTCCGATTTTTTCGGGTTTCGGTTGGAATTTTTCGATTTTTTTAGTTTTTCTATAGACAAAAAAAACCACCCGAAAACCAAACCAACGGTCCACCGAGACCGAAAAAACCGAAATAATTTTGATTTTTCAATTCGGTCAGCATTTTAATTGAACAAAAATTATATTATTTGATAGAGAAAATTTTCTTTTTTTAAAAAAAATATTGTAGTGTATTACCCTATAATTTTATAATGTTATAAATTGTTTATAAAACAAGTATGTCAAATTCAGTAAGAAAAAGTGCTCAACTTTGACATAAAATTTCATGGTTAGAATCTAAAGACTCCTTTAGAATAATTGAAATTTAAAAAAAGAAACACACACACACACAAAAATTTATAATTAGAAGATGATCTAGACGTCTTAGTGTGTGTGCCTAATCCTAATTGGAAGATTATTAAAAATTTGTAACTATTTCTCTAATTTGAGGGAATTAAGGCTTTTTAAAATTATGTATTATATAAAATTTATAGATTTCTTAAGTATAATATAGATCTTAAAATTTAAATATAGATATGAGGGTAAATTATATAATAAAAATAATATACAATATTTAAGTATGTTTAAAAATTGCGGTTTTTCGGTTAACCACCCAAACTGCACCTAATTGCGGTTTTCGGCCTGATTAACCGATTTTTTTTTTTTTTTTGTAAAACCAATAACCGAACTGTTAATCACTTTTTACGAACAGTCTGGTTAAAAGACCAAACCATCAACCATTTTAACCAAAAATAGTTTGATGCGAACGATTTTTTCGATTTGGGTAAACCATGAACACCCCTAGCATCCGTCCTAATAAAATAGGCATTTATGTATTACATTTTTATCTCCAAATGTGTTATACTCCTTCCGTCATAATAAAGTAGTCATTTATTGCATTTTTATCTCGAAATGTGTTGTACTCCACCCGTCCTAATAAAATAGTCATTTATTGTATCTTTATCTCGAAATGTGTTGTACTCCATCCGTCCTAATAAAAAAGTCATTTATTGCGTTTTTATCTTGTTTGAACATGAGATACAATAGTTTATTACATTTTTATCTCGTTTGAACATGAGATACAATAGTCTATTACATTTTTATCTCGTTTGAACATGAGATATAGTCATTTATTACATTTTTTATCTCATTTGACCGTGAGATATAGTCATTTATTACATTTTTAACTAGTTTGAACGCGAGATACAGTCATTTACTACATTTCTATCTCGTTTGAACGTGAGATAGCACATTGTGCCCTCGGTACAGAGATCTGTACCTCAGCTACTAGTGAGGATAATGAAAAGAAAGAGGTCATAAGAAACTTTCCAATTTATCAAAACTGAAGCAAGTTACAGAAAAGACCGGATACAAACATCCAGATCCAAGTTGCAATTGATTCATGCTTTTCACCCTAGGTACTCTATAGCTAAATATGAATCAAACAGTATAACAAGAGCAAAATCACCTCAATTGGTATCCTATAATAAGCCTACAAAAACAACAATTTTACACGTTTAAGAGCTCAATCAACAATTTTTCTGAAGTTCTGTTGAAGATTTGTATATCACAACAGCTCAATCATATAGCTTTTTGGCAGATTTGATTCTTTGCAATTTGCTCTCTGTCTTTGATACTCTCACCTCTGATTGTTCGCTTTTAGAAATAGCTTTTGCAATGGCTTTCATCTTTCGGACATTCTTTGATCTCTTCATCTGGACTCCTTTCTTTTTCCTGCAAAAGAGAAGATTGATGATTGATAAGAGTCGAGATAACCATAGCATAGCACTTGATAATATGAAATCCAGACATCCCAACTCCCTCCCTTCCTTCCATACATCAAGGTCCAAAATGAGGAAAATTCCTTCAACGCAAGCACAAGACAACAACATAACAAGAGTGCCAACCAAAGCAAAACAAGAAGTCATTTGAATCCAAAATACTCCCATCTCACCACCATAGTTATTTGAATCCAAAAATTTTCATCAGAAACTAGAACTGCGATCTAAACTGAAAAGTAAACAACACGATCACCTTTATCCATTATCGTTTGTGCAGGACTGAAGCCTACCAAGCAACAGCGGTAATCAAAGGAACTCAAGTAGGACTGAAGCCTACCAAGCAACAGCGGTAATCAAAGGACCTCGAGTAAGAGGAGAAAAACTCAGCAAGAAAACATTCTGAGTCAGGATACTGGACTTCATAAACAGTTGAATATGTTTTCCAAGGTTAAGAGAACAGACACATTGTGGATTGATTTCTTAGGGATTCAGTTGATCACCTTCAACACAGTACAATTTTAACAGCACGTGTTCCTTTCCTATTCCAGAATATTCTGGCACAACTACCAGGCAGGATATTAAAAATGCGATCTTTTTACAATCCAATTCAGCTCAATATTGTGATTATGCGTTTCAAATTAGACGAACCTAACTAAACTTTGAGATTTTAAAATTTTTCCTACCAAACTAATCAAGTAAAAAAAATTTGCAAATTGAATAACCACTACAAATTTGCATAAATAATCACAATTTCACAGCTAAAATTTAGAGTACAACCAAGGTTACTAAACTGAAAATTCAACTTACCCGAAAGATACTCTCAGAGCTGCTGATTCCGAAGTATCCATGTCTAAATTGTTCAAAACAAAATAGAATTAAAAGAATCCCTAAATTTCATAGTGCACACCGCAAAATCGAGAACCTTAAAACATAAAATAAAACTCCAAAATATTCATCCAACAAATATACCCTGAGGAGCATCGACAACTTTATCCTCCGCCGCGAGGTCCATCGGGGCGGAACCATTTTTCAATTTCCTCTTGCTGTTGTTCCTGTTCTTCGCCATGGCTGAAGCAAGGGTTCAGGGTTTTTCTTTTTTCCAATAAGCGAGCCCTAGATTAGATAAGTTTTCAGAAAAAAAATGGATATATTGGGCCTGAAGTGTTTGGGCTTTGGCGAGTGGAATTAACAACTCCCGTCATTTTCTTTGAGGTGGGCCCTATTGTGGGCCCAGTTGTGGGCCATAAATTTAAATTAAAATTGGGCATCTTTTGCCATGATGGATCAAGTCCAAGTGTGTGAGAGTTTTGAGGATAAGAATATTTGGGTTGACTTGACATGTATCTTTGAATTGAAGGGATGGCAAAATGGGGACCTAATCCTAAATCATGCTGCTTTGATGCTTGATATATTGGACCATTTTTTTAAAGCGATATGAGATCTTATATCTACTCTAAAAGTAAGGAGTTGAAATCCACTGTCGTGAGTTTTTCAGCAAGTTCAGTTGAGTCCACTTTTAGCCCTTTTTTGAATTGTGAGAAGGTCCACTAACGTTTCACAACAATGAATCTAAAAGATTAAATGATGTTATATTTCCACTGTTAAAGTGTATATAATATCATGATATAGTGTTTATTCGATAGTTTCTTTAAAAAACTCAAAATTCGCTTGATAATATGTTATGGTACGGTGTTTGTTCGATATTTTTGTAAAATTTCATTTTGCATTTAATAATTTTAATAAACTTTAGTGTGTTTTCTTTTTTGGATAATTTAACTAATTTATAGTTATCAATATATCGATTTAATCCCACCATTATACTTTTTTCTTTTCATGGACAATTTGGTATGGTCCACCATATGTGCAACTTTGAGATTTTGACACAAGACATATACAAAAGTAATAAGATTTGAGTGCAAAGGGAAATGTACAAACCATCTTATTCTAAAAGCTCAATCATTGGATCGTGTGTTGGAGTTGATTACGTAATAGTTACTATAAAATTGTTGGGAATCCGAAAATAAACTCGTATTGCATCCACCTTATAGTTAACAATAATTAATTCGTGACAATAACGAGTTATAAATTACAACTCTAAACAAGATTATTTTATTTGAATGGAAAAATAACCCATTAGTACTGGATCCACCGAGTATAAAATTATCCGGGGCGGGTCGTGGGACATAATGATCAGAGTGGATGGGTAAGAATTAGGTAGTGGTGGGACTTGCGGATACAAATGCATGCACAATTGTGGGCCCCACCCATGCATTTTATTCTAATTCTTACCCATCCACTTTATTTTATTTTATTTAAAAATATAAAGATCTCTCCCCAAGGGCTTATTCTTTATCTTTGATTTCAAATTAAGTTTTAAAAAATAGTGATGTGCATAAAATTGAAATCCCCATTGGGCCTAGCCCTATTAATTAAAAACTAAGAAACAGTAAAAGATAAAGAAGCCCAGATCCATGTTCAGGTCAGAAAGATCACACAAAATGAGTCTCTGTTACAAAGTTAGGTCGGTCATATAATCTTATATTAGTCATGAAGAATTGAACAAGAAAACTCACTAAAGCTTAGGTCGGAATAAACTAATCTTAGATCGATAGACCTTATAGCCCAGATCGGTATGATTATGTCAGTATTATTCAAGAATCTCAGGTCGGTAAAAGCTTAATGAAGTTAGATCGGTCAAATGTTATAACTCATCCCTATTTAGGTCGGTAATTTATGTAAGATTAGATCGGTGAAGCCGACCTGAAATAAAGATAATAATATAAAATATCATGGTAGGGCCATTATTTTAATGTGTGCAGATCAATTATGACAAAGGGGCCAAAGTTAAAGCCAGTTTTCCCGGAAAAGCAAAAAACATCATTGCAAAAGGAATAATTAGGAGCGTATGTCTCCATTACTCAACGGAACCATCAAGAGTAGCTTATAAATACTCAGGCACAAGCCTCATTCTGGTAGGTTCCAATAAGTAATTTCTGGCAATTCTCACTAGCACTTCTGAAGCTATTCTCTCATTTACAATTTCTTTGAACACTCTTGTTCTATAATGCTTATCTCTTTCATATTGCTGACTTGATCGTCGGAGCCTATACAGGGGGGAAAGCCCCGCTCCTTTTCTGAATTAATTATCAATTGGTGAAAGGAGGAGTGCAAGATCATCAAGCTTCATCATCTTGGCCAAGCTCAGCAACTCAGATTATTCCATCATTTTCAATTTTGTTCATTCCCTTCACAGCACAACTTCATACAAATTGGGCTATTACTGTCTTCAAGAGTTCATTGGGCCGTGAAGAAGCATCGCTCCCTTATTGTAATTTTTGCGTCACATCAACTGGCGCCGTCTATGGGGAACGTTTGATCAGATTATTTCATCAAATTTTCCTCATTTAAATAAATTTGTTGAAACCATGACGCAAACTCGTTCAGGAAAGGGTGCTTCTTCTTCTGACAACCTCAATGGGCTCACCGTTACAACCGCTTTGATCCCTACCGTTTCTGTCACCAGTTCTAATCCTCCATCTGATCCACCAACTACTACCACCCTTGTTGAAACTCTCACCTCCGAACAGGAACAGGCAGAAAAAGATAGGTTCTTCCGTTTATTTCCAGAAATATTTCACTTAATAAACCATGTTGCTCCTATCATCTCTACTCTTAATACAGAACCTCCCATTACAACCACCACCACAGAAGCAGTTAACACAGAACACCCCTATGGTTTACATTGGTCCCCAACCGTTCCCCCACCTAGGGCTGTCATCAACCCTGTGTCCAACCCCTCTGCTGCTTTAATGTCTAGTCTCCCCCCACAATCTATATGTCCTCCACAACCTGGGAGAGTTAATTTTTCTTCAATCAGTCATATTGCTGGTCCTCCTAACCCTTCTGTGGCACCACCTGTTTATACCACTGTAGCTCATACTCAGGCTAATCTTACTTTTCCGGATCCCTTTATGGCCCCCAATGCTCAGTTCAATAACGGTTCTCTTATGTCAGGCCTGCCCTTTTCCACTTTAGGACAACAAATAAGTCAATTGAATCAACCTGGCCATGGCATACAAATCGGCCAAATGAATCAACCCTGTTATTACCCCGGATACACCACTACAGCCAACCCTGCAATGTTTCAGCATTATGGTTTAGGCAATAACCGAGTCATGCAGCCGCCCTTAGAAAATATTCCTTTACTTAATCCAAATTATTATCCCGGGCCCGGCCTAGGAAACTATTACCTCGGCCTGGGGGGACACCCCTTAGGTCAGTCCGGATACCCCCAGCTCGGCCTACCCGGATCAGGATATACTCAAATCGGACGAACTGCCCCCACGTCTCGCGTGTCTCATCCTTTTGGATGGGAGATTCAAATGGCACAATTTCCCCCTGGATACAGAGGCCTAGGTAAGGTTGACAAGTATGACGGTACCACCGACCCCACGGCTCACTGGATGCAGTGCATGAGCGTCATGGATGCTGCCAATTTGTCCGACGCTAACCGATGCATGACATTCCATCTGACACTTAAAGGTCAGGCCATAAATTGGTATTGTACTTTGCCCCGAAATTCTATTCATTCTTTAGATCAGTTTGGTGACCTGTTTTTAGCCAATTTCATGGGTAATAAGATATTGTCTAAACCAATTTCACATTTAATGAACATAACACAAAAAATGGGAGAGGGATTACAGGCATACATAGATCGGTTCAATATAGAGTCTAGGCAATGTCATGAAAAAGATGATAGAATAATGATGGGATCATTTATTAATGGGTTACGGTCAGGACCTTTAGCTACTGAATTGGCCATTCGACCCCCACATTCTTATTTTGAAATGATGGTTACTGCTGTTAACTTTGCTGTTGTTGAAGATGCTACAGCTATAAAACAGGAAAGGGAAAGAAGTTTTTCCGATTTATATGGTAAGAGGAAAGCTTCTTCCCCAATTATTACATCGGGAGGAAATAAGAAATTAAACTTTGCCAATACCACTAATTCCATTCCAAAGGCCGGGGTAAGTGTAAACACTGTGCAGGTAGCCGAGCCCTTCTCAGTCCCCCGAGCTGACATATATGCTGCCATTCAGAGTCAAGGGCTGCTGCCCCCAGCTCGACCCATGACGGGTCCCACAGATCGGCTCAATCCGAGCAGGTATTGTAATTACCATAAAAACATTGGTCACAATACTAATGACTGTCGTGATTTAGCTGCAGAAATAGCTAAATTAATTCAAGCTGGGAAACTACCACAATATACACAAGTAGCACCTCTACCTAAACCGGTGACTTCAGCAATCCGTGAACGACCTAGCGGATGCTACCGATGTGGAGAGACCGGTCATTTTGCCCGCGAATGTCCCCAATCCGACTCCCGAGCCCCAAATACTGGGGGTAACACCGACCTGAATATAGCGGGGATTGTAAACACCATAGCAGGAGGACCAACCCAAGGCGACTCTAACCGCCAAAGGAAACAGGTATACCGGCAAAGGAACTCTATTCTAGGTAAGCGTAAATCAGATACCATGACACCAGGCATTACTTTCGATGACACGGATACATTTCTGTCTTTCAATTGTGACGATCCACTAGTGATCGATTGCTACATTTCAAATTACCAAGTACGTAGGACATTGTTAGACACGGGTAGTTCTAGCAATATAATTACAACCAATGCACTGGCTGGTTGTCAATTACACAAGTCACAGTTAAGTCCAGTTCGGACACCATTGATTGGCTTCGGCAATCACCATGTTATACCTGTGGGACACTTGAGTATTCCCGTCACGTTACTGGCTGGACAGCTAAAACGTACGGAAACCATAGACTTCGTGGTCATTGATGAGCCATCACCATACAATGTATATTTGGGACGACCTGGACTAAATCAGTTCCAGGCCATAGCATCTACTGTACACATGCTTTTAAAGTTCCCCACCATAGGTGGGGTAGCTTCTATTCGTTGTGATGTCTTGCAGGCAAAACAGTGCTACATGGCTTCCTTGAAGGAACCGACCCCCGTAGATCTGAAATCAAAAATTACTTCTACAATCAGGCCGACCTCCGTTAACATTACCGATTTAACAGGTGGCTCGGACCTGTCCATTGAAGCAGGGGCCGAGGTAAGAATTATTCCCCTCGCGGCCGATCCAAACAAGGTAATAAAAATTGGGGCTGATTTGCCCCCTCAATTACAATATGATTTGCTTAACCTTTTGCGTGAATTTGCGGAAGTTTTTGCTTGGGGACCGGAGGATATGCCTGGCATTTCTCGAAATATCATTGAACACAGGTTATCCATTGATCCCAATCATAGGCCGATCCGACAGCGAAAGCGTAATCTCGGGGGAGAACGTAATAGATACGTGGAGATCGAAGTCAACGCCCTGTTGGAAGTACGTATCATCCGAGAAGTAGATTATCCGGAATGGTTGGCTAACCCCGTGTTAGTTTCCAAACCAGATGGTTCATGGCGCATGTGCATAGACTTCACCGACTTAAATAAAGCATGCCCCAAAGATTGGTTCCCATTGCCTTTGATCGACGTGTTGGTTGACGCTATAGCTGGATTTCGATTCCTTAATTTCTTGGATGCATATAAGGGATATCATCAAATCTTCATGGCCAAAGAAGATGAAGAAAAAACATCTTTTATTACAGACAAAGGTACATATTGCTTCATAACCATGCCTTTCGGTTTAAAGAATGCTGGAGCTACTTTTCAACGTTTAGTGAATAAAATTTTCAAAAAACAGTTAGGTCGAAATATGGAAGCATATATTGATGATTTACTTGTAAAAAGTAAAAATGAACTTGCTTACTTATCTGATTTACGTGAAACCCTTGAAACACTAGCCCAATATAAATTAAGGTTAAATCCAAAAAAATGTGTTTTTGGAGCCACTTCAGGAAAGTTCTTAGGATACATGGTTTCTGAGGGGGGTATCTCGGTTAATCCTAAGAAAGTAGAAGCTGTATTGAAAATGCACCCGCCTAGGACAATTCGGGAAGTACAACAATTAACGGGTAGATTAGCAGCTTTGAATAGGTTTTTAGCCCGATCAGCAGAACGAGCATTACCATTTTTTAACATTTTAAAGAAAACTGATAAGTTTTTGTGGACCCCGGAATGTCAAAATGCTTTTGAACAATTAAAAAAATACTTAGCTTCTTTGCCATCTTTGACTATGCCTATTCATGGAGAACAATTGTACATGTATATAGCTACTACCAAATCTGTCATTAGCTCGGTTTTGCTCCGAGAAGATAACCGGGTCCAGAGACCCATCTATTTTGTTAGTAAAGTTTTGCAGGCCGCAGAGAAAAATTATTCTAGCCTAGAAAAGCTAGTCCTGGCTCTAGTTCACTCCACACGGCGTCTTAGACCTTATTTCAACTCGCATGGAGTCACCGTTTATACTGACGCACCCCTCAAAGCCATCTTGCAAAAAGCAGGAGTTTCAGGTCGACTCACCAAATGGGCCATTGAATTAGGAGATTATGACATCACCTTTGCCCCACGCACAGCAGTCAAAGGACAGGTGTTGGCGGATTTCATAGCTGAAGGAGTACCAGACAGCCAAGAGAGCATATCTAGCCCGTCAGAAAAAACCGATCTGCTTTTAGCTATAGCCGAGGGTGACGATGCGTGGATCCTCTATGTAGATGGGGCTTCAAGCCAGTCCGGATCGGGTGCAGGGATCGTACTCACCAGCCCGGGAGGAGAAATTCACACGTATGCTTTACGATTCTGCTTCACAGCCACAAATAATGAAGCAGAATACGAAGCTATGATAGCCGGCCTGAAGCTAGCTCGGAAATTTGGAGTCGAAAATCTAAAAATTTGTTCAGACTCTCAGCTCGTGGTTAAACAAATTTTGGGGGAGTATAAGGCTAAGGATCGACAAATGGAGGAGTATTTAACATTGGTGCAACAGCAACTAAAATTCTTTCAAAAATGGGCTATAGAGCGGGTCCCGCGAAGCAAAAATACAAATGCTGATGCCTTGTCCAAATTAGCTTCTTCGGTTTTTTCTCACCTGACTAAAACCGTCCTAGTAGAAGAAATACATAACAGGAGTACAGCTGAACCAATAATATTGTCTATAAGTGAAGGACAGGATTGGAAATTTCCTATATGGCAATACCTACAAGATGGCACTTTACCAGAATCCCGGAAGGAAGCACAACGGATACAAAAGAAGGCTGAATACTATCAAATAATTGGAGAAGACTTGTATAAAAAGGGTTTCTTGATGCCTTTGCTGAAATGCTTGGGATCGGGAGAAGCAAAGGCCATGCTGAAGGAAGTACACGAAGGAGATTGCGGGTCTCACATTGGGGCTCGGAATTTGGCTAAAAAAATAATCGGGGCTGGGTTTTATTGGCCTCGGTTATTCCAAGAAGCAGTAGAGTATGTTCAACGGTGTTCCAGTTGCCAACACAACGCGACAATTCACAAATTGCCGGCCTCCAGCTTTACGGGGATAATTGCCCCATGGCCTTTCGCAGAGTGGGGGATAGATCTTATGGGCCCGTTTCCTAAGGTCGGTTCATGCCATTACCTTGTTGTGGCCATAGATTATTTCACAAAGTGGGTAGAAGCCGAGGCACTTACAAGTATTACGGGGCGAACCGTAGCTCGGTTTCTTTGGAGGCAAGTCATTTGTCGTTTCGGTGTGCCCAGATCGGTTATTTCGGACAATGGAACTCAGTTCGAATCTAAGGAGTTCACAGCCTTGTGTTCAAAACTTGGCATCACCCAACGTTTCGCATCGGTAGCCCATCCTCCAGCAAATGGACAAGTAGAACTAACAAATCGAACTTTGTTGCACGGGCTGAAATCCAGACTAGAAGATAAAGGTAAAAATTGGGTAGAACAGCTGCCCCATGTACTTTGGTGCCACCGGACTACTCCAAAATCAGCCACAGGAAAGACCCCTTTTGAGTTAGCCTTCGGGGTCAATGCTGTCATCCCTCCAGAAATACAAAGTGGAGCCCCGCGAGTTATGCACTTCGAAAGAGATCAAAATCAGAAAAACTTGGAGCTTGGTCTGGATCTGATAGAAGAAGTTCGGGACTCGGCCTATGTACATCAACTAAATTACAAAAATTTAGTTCGGCAACACTATGATGCTCAGGTCAAACATCGAGCCTTTGTACCAGGAGATTTAGTTTTACGAAACCGATCTATCAGCAAACCACAAGAACAAGGAAAGTTATTTTCTAATTGGGAAGGGCCTTATCGGATAATCGAAGCCCGACCTACCGGAAGTTATGTTTTGGAAGACTTGCAAGGACGATTGATTCCACGAACTTGGAATGCAGTACACTTGAGAAAATATTATCAATAAAGCAGTTCGAGTCAACTTCTCATTCAAATGTTTGAAGGAAATAGAAAAGATCATTCTCATTCAATAATTCAGCTCGGTTACAAAGACGATCTGAAAAGTACAAAAGTTCTTCGAAAGGGATCAGAATCAGAAAAAATTCTACAAAGTATAAAACCAAGTACATCACTGCAACTGCATCTAGGCATGCTACCTACATTCCTCACACAGCTGGAAGGAAGAGCAAGCCCGATCTAAAGAAAGGCCGATCTCAGGAAGGAGGAGCTTGAGAAGAAGCTTCATCTGCTGTCTCTTGGGGGTCGACCACAGGATCCTCCTCGACCTTTTCTGGGATTGGAACACCGATGTCTCGGCATTCTTGCTTGATTTCTTCTACTAGGTCGTAAGGATCGCGTCCCTCCGGAAGCAAAGAACCCTGGGCTATGGAGTCTTCTGGAGCACCTTCCACCGACCTGGAGCTCTTTAGCTCATCCCAGCACAGAGTATACCCGCACTGGATTAACTCAAAAAAGCGCCGATTCATCAACTCCAGCAGGGTCCCTTCCTTGAAAGTTTTTAGCTCGGCTTGACGAGCTGCTTCAACATCATCCGGGCTAACCATCTCGGCAGCTCTCTTTGTAGCCTCTTCTGCAGTTTTTTTAGCTTCATCGGCAGCTTTCTCCAGGGCAGTTTTCTCCTTCCCCCAAGAAGACTTTTCTTCTTTCAGGGCCTTTATCTCTGCTTCTAGGCCCTGGATTTTGGTCACCAGTTGGCTGGACTTCGTGCTCAGGTCTTGGTTTTGCTGCATTAGCCCGGTTTTTTCAACTTCAAGACCTGAAATCTTGCTTTTCTCAAGCCCCAGCTGAAACTCTAGTTCCTCCACGGCCTTGTTCGGATTCTTTGATCTCTCCAGTTCATAGCTTTGGGCTAAGACATCCAAAGCTGTTATTCTTCTATTTGTGGCCGCATAATTGAACAAGACCTGCAAAGATCCGAGACAAGGATATTATGAGAATAATGTCCCAGGAAACCATTTATTTCAGAAAAACCTTAATGTTTGGAAAATGACCTTTTTGATGTGTGCGGCTATAAGGGCCTCCTGCGCCACCGCTCCATTCAAATGGTCCCGGAGTTTGTCGCCAGCTCGGATAATCTCCTCAAAAGATTGAGAAGATTCGACCGCCACTTCTTGAAATGGCATAAGGTCCTCCGGGGGTGGCTCCAACGAATCAACCTGGTGAATTGGCCGAGCTAAGGAGATCGGTCTTTCCTTTTGATCCCTTAGAAACAGGACCCTTTCTTTGGTCACCGGGTCTGCAGGTCCTAACAGATCTTCTGGACTTGGCAGCTCAGCTCTAGAAGTAGGGCCGGACAGGGTTTGTGGAGCTTTGGCAGCTTTAGCTGCCTGAATTTCTTCCGGGGTCGGCCTGCTCTTTTTTGAGACCCGGGTTAACAATGCCGAGCTAGGAGGATCGGCCACTTCGACCTCTTCAGTAAGGTCGATCTCAGCTGCTCTTTTGGAAGACCCCGAAGCAGCAACAGGTTTGTTGGCTTTTTTCTTCCTTCCGAACCCACTGAGACCACCTGAAAATAAGCAACTTGCAGAAATCAAAATTACCGAGCTATGAAAGATGAGGATACCATAAATAAAGAGTTCAAGGGACAGGTATTTACTTTCTACATTGGGGGATTGGCTTAGCCCGGCTGAAACAAGTAGAACCTCTGAAGGAAATTTAACTGAGTATTTGTCCGAGCTACTATGGATTCTTAACGCCTTATAGTCCGATTGAATTCTGGGGTCGGACTTATCCCGGGATTGTTCAACTGGTAAAATAAATGGGGACCAACGGTAGGGTAGGTTTGCTTCCTCAGCCTTTACCATAAAAAACCTAGCCCTCCATTGTTTATTGGTATCGGGGGAGTCGGTAATTATTACAGGACTATTCCTACGCTTCTGGAAGGTCACCCACCATTTACCATAGGGGTATTTACGGACTGTATAAAATTGAAAAAACAGGTCTACTGTAGGTCGGACCCCAGCCCCGAAACACATATACATGAACCCTATCAAAAACCTAAGGGAATTGGGTACTAGTTGGCTCAGCCCAATATTCAGAAAGTCACATATCTCGATCAACAGGTCTAGGGTCGGAAACCTCAGTCCAAAGTTAATATGATATTCATACACCCCGACCCAACCTTCAGAAACAGTATTTATCCTCTCCTCAGGCTCGGGTAAACGAATAGGAACAGAAGGATCTATATAATGGGTCGACCTAAGGTTTATTAAATCGGCCATAGTCATTTGTGAAATTATTTCCTCGGGTTTAAATTCGTGTGTGGCAGCTGAATCTACAAATAATCATAGGTAAATCAATCCTATGCTCAAACAGGATAGAAAATAAATCATCAGAAAGGAAAGGTACAAGGATACTAACCTGCTGCCGGAGTCTGGCGCGATGCTCCGGTACCTGAGCTTCTC
This sequence comes from Leptodermis oblonga, assembly GCA_016801395.1. NCBI lineage: Eukaryota > Viridiplantae > Streptophyta > Magnoliopsida > Gentianales > Rubiaceae > Leptodermis > Leptodermis oblonga. Next base: position 3,089,013 of record CM028758.1, read on the forward strand.
TCGGAGGCCATTGCAGACTGATAAAAGGAAGAAAAGGTATGGCAACGGAAGGTAACAGCGGCGGGACAACAATCTTAGCGAAGATTGCAGGAACTAGGACACGACGATAGAACTCCGGCAAAATTTCGAAAAATTCCGGCGAAGGGAAGGAGAAGGAAGGTAAGAACAAATTTCTCTCTTTTCAGGAAAGCAAATAATGTAGGGTGCCAAATGTGTGTTGCTATCACGGTTTTTATAATGGAGCCTCGGGGAAATCGAAGAGACGTGGGCAGACCAAAAGCTGCATTCATTAATGACGCTTTGAGGACACAAAATGGCCTTGGAAGTCGTATCGATTGATAAATGTAAAGGCGTGTCCCGACCGGTCCGCCTCTTCAAAATCCCGACCTAGGGTAACGCAAAGGTACGTATTTATGATTACATTTATTTGTCCGAAAACTGTTCAAATTCTTTAGATCGAAATTACACTTATTACACAGTCGGAGGAGACTCTTCTTTGTAGGTCGGATTTCATATTTCATGTTTTTATATGAAGTATAGGTCGGATAAATACTGGAAAATCGCCTTAGTCACTACGGTTTAGTAAAAATACGGTATGTTGCTTAGTTCGGAAAATTGGCTCGGATTAATCTAGAAAATCATATCCTTTATGCTAGGTCTTAGCTCGGAAAACCCAAAGAGTATTAAGTTTTAGATCGGTAAAACCTAATACTGAGGGGGCTTGTTGATGTGCATAAAATTGAAATCCCCATTGGGCCTAGCCCTATTAATTAAAAACTAAGAAACAGTAAAAGATAAAGAAGCCCAGATCCATGTTCAGGTCAGAAAGATCACACAAAATGAGTCTCTGTTACAAAGTTAGGTCGGTCATATAATCTTATATTAGTCATGAAGAATTGAACAAGAAAACTCACTAAAGCTTAGGTCGGAATAAACTAATCTTAGATCGATAGACCTTATAGCCCAGATCGGTATGATTATGTCAGTATTATTCAAGAATCTCAGGTCGGTAAAAGCTTAATGAAGTTAGATCGGTCAAATGTTATAACTCATCCCTATTTAGGTCGGTAATTTATGTAAGATTAGATCGGTGAAGCCGACCTGAAATAAAGATAATAATATAAAATATCATGGTAGGGCCATTATTTTAATGTGTGCAGATCAATTATGACAAAGGGGCCAAAGTTAAAGCCAGTTTTCCCGGAAAAGCAAAAAACATCATTGCAAAAGGAATAATTAGGAGCGTATGTCTCCATTACTCAACGGAACCATCAAGAGTAGCTTATAAATACTCAGGCACAAGCCTCATTCTGGTAGGTTCCAATAAGTAATTTCTGGCAATTCTCACTAGCATTCTGAAGCTATTCTCTCATTTACAATTTCTTTGAACACTCTTGTTCTATAATGCTTATCTCTTTCATATTACTGACTTGATCGTCGGAGCCTATACAGGGGGGAAAGCCCCGCTCCTTTTCTGAATTAATTATCAATTGGTGAAAGGAGGAGTGCAAGATCATCAAGCTTCATCATCTTGGCCGAGCTCAGCAACTCAGATTATTCCATCATTTTCAATTTTGTTCATTCCCTTCACAGCACAACTTCATACAAATTGGGCTATTACTGTCTTCAAGAGTTCATTGGGCCGTGAAGAAGCATCGCTCCCTTATTGTAATTTTTGCGTCACATCAACTGGCGCCGTCTGTGGGGAACGTTTGATCAGATTATTTCATCAAATTTTCCTCATTTAAATAAATTTGTTGAAACCATGACGCAAACTCGTTCAGGAAAGGGTGCTTCTTCTTCTGACAACCTCAATGGGCTCACCGTTACAACCGCTTTGATCCCTACCGTTTCTGTCACCAGTTCTAATCCTCCATCTGATCCACCAACTACTACCACCCTTGTTGAAACTCTCACCTCCGAACAGGAACAGGCAGAAAAAGATAGGTTCTTCCGTTTATTTCCAGAAATATTTCACTTAATAAACCATGTTGCTCCTATCATCTCTACTCTTAATACAGAACCTCCCATTACAACCACCACCACAGAAGCAGTTAACACAGAACACCCCTATGGTTTACATTGGTCCCCAACCGTTCCCCCACCTAGGGCTGTCATCAACCCTGTGTCCAACCCCTCTGCTGCTTTAATGTCTAGTCTCCCCCCACAATCTATATGTCCTCCACAACCTGGGAGAGTTAATTTTTCTTCAATCAGTCATATTGCTGGTCCTCCTAACCCTTCTGTGGCACCACCTGTTTATACCACTGTAGCTCATACTCAGGCTAATCTTACTTTTCCGGATCCCTTTATGGCCCCCAATGCTCAGTTCAATAACGGTTCTCTTATGTCAGGCCTGCCCTTTTCCACTTTAGGACAACAAATAAGTCAATTGAATCAACCTGGCCATGGCATACAAATCGGCCAAATGAATCAACCCTGTTATTACCCCGGATACACCACTACAGCCAACCCTGCAATGTTTCAGCATTATGGTTTAGGCAATAACCGAGTCATGCAGCCGCCCTTAGAAAATATTCCTTTACTTAATCCAAATTATTATCCCGGGCCCGGCCTAGGAAACTATTACCTCGGCCTGGGGGGACACCCCTTAGGTCAGTCCGGATACCCCCAGCTCGGCCTACCCGGATCTGGATATACTCAAATCGGACGAACTGCCCCCACGTCTCGCGTGTCTCATCCTTTTGGATGGGAGATTCAAATGGCACAATTTCCCCCTGGATACAGAGGCCTAGGTAAGGTTGACAAGTATGACGGTACCACCGACCCCACGGCTCACTGGATGCAGTGCATGAGCGTCATGGATGCTGCCAATTTGTCCGACGCTAACCGATGCATGACATTCCATCTGACACTTAAAGGTCAGGCCATAAATTGGTATTGTACTTTGCCCCGAAATTCTATTCATTCTTTAGATCAGTTTGGTGACCTGTTTTTAGCCAATTTCATGGGTAATAAGATATTGTCTAAACCAATTTCACATTTAATGAACATAACACAAAAAATGGGAGAGGGATTACAGGCATACATAGATCGGTTCAATATAGAGTCTAGGCAATGTCATGAAAAAGATGATAGAATAATGATGGGATCATTTATTAATGGGTTACGGTCAGGACCTTTAGCTACTGAATTGGCCATTCGACCCCCACATTCTTATTTTGAAATGATGGTTACTGCTGTTAACTTTGCTGTTGTTGAAGATGCTACAGCTATAAAACAGGAAAGGGAAAGAAGTTTTTCCGATTTATATGGTAAGAGGAAAGCTTCTTCCCCAATTATTACATCGGGAGGAAATAAGAAATTAAACTTTGCCAATACCACTAATTCCATTCCAAAGGCCGGGGTAAGTGTAAACACTGTGCAGGTAGCCGAGCCCTTCTCAGTCCCCCGAGCTGACATATATGCTGCCATTCAGAGTCAAGGGCTGCTGCCCCCAGCTCGACCCATGACGGGTCCCACAGATCGGCTCAATCCGAGCAGGTATTGTAATTACCATAAAAACATTGGTCACAATACTAATGACTGTCGTGATTTAGCTGCAGAAATAGCTAAATTAATTCAAGCTGGGAAACTACCACAATATACACAAGTAGCACCTCTACCTAAACCGGTGACTTCAGCAATCCGTGAACGACCTAGCGGATGCTACCGATGTGGAGAGACCGGTCATTTTGCCCGCGAATGTCCCCAATCCGACTCCCGAGCCCCAAATACTGGGGGTAACACCGACCTGAATATAGCGGGGATTGTAAACACCATAGCAGGAGGACCAACCCAAGGCGACTCTAACCGCCAAAGGAAACAGGTATACCGGCAAAGGAACTCTATTCTAGGTAAGCGTAAATCAGATACCATGACACCAGGCATTACTTTCGATGACACGGATACATTTCTGTCTTTCAATTGTGACGATCCACTAGTGATCGATTGCTACATTTCAAATTACCAAGTACGTAGGACATTGTTAGACACGGGTAGTTCTAGCAATATAATTACAACCAATGCACTGGCTGGTTGTCAATTACACAAGTCACAGTTAAGTCCAGTTCGGACACCATTGATTGGCTTCGGCAATCACCATGTTATACCTGTGGGACACTTGAGTATTCCCGTCACGTTACTGGCTGGACAGCTAAAACGTACGGAAACCATAGACTTCGTGGTCATTGATGAGCCATCACCATACAATGTATATTTGGGACGACCTGGACTAAATCAGTTCCAGGCCATAGCATCTACTGTACACATGCTTTTAAAGTTCCCCACCATAGGTGGGGTAGCTTCTATTCGTTGTGATGTCTTGCAGGCAAAACAGTGCTACATGGCTTCCTTGAAGGAACCGACCCCCGTAGATCTGAAATCAAAAATTACTTCTACAATCAGGCCGACCTCCGTTAACATTACCGATTTAACAGGTGGCTCGGACCTGTCCATTGAAGCAGGGGCCGAGGTAAGAATTATTCCCCTCGCGGCCGATCCAAACAAGGTAATAAAAATTGGGGCTGATTTGCCCCCTCAATTACAATATGATTTGCTTAACCTTTTGCGTGAATTTGCGGAAGTTTTTGCTTGGGGACCGGAGGATATGCCTGGCATTTCTCGAAATATCATTGAACACAGGTTATCCATTGATCCCAATCATAGGCCGATCCGACAGCGAAAGCGTAATCTCGGGGGAGAACGTAATAGATACGTGGAGATCGAAGTCAACGCCCTGTTGGAAGTACGTATCATCCGAGAAGTAGATTATCCGGAATGGTTGGCTAACCCCGTGTTAGTTTCCAAACCAGATGGTTCATGGCGCATGTGCATAGACTTCACCGACTTAAATAAAGCATGCCCCAAAGATTGGTTCCCATTGCCTTTGATCGACGTGTTGGTTGACGCTATAGCTGGATTTCGATTCCTTAATTTCTTGGATGCATATAAGGGATATCATCAAATCTTCATGGCCAAAGAAGATGAAGAAAAAACATCTTTTATTACAGACAAAGGTACATATTGCTTCATAACCATGCCTTTCGGTTTAAAGAATGCTGGAGCTACTTTTCAACGTTTAGTGAATAAAATTTTCAAAAAACAGTTAGGTCGAAATATGGAAGCATATATTGATGATTTACTTGTAAAAAGTAAAAATGAACTTGCTTACTTATCTGATTTACGTGAAACCCTTGAAACACTAGCCCAATATAAATTAAGGTTAAATCCAAAAAAATGTGTTTTTGGAGCCACTTCAGGAAAGTTCTTAGGATACATGGTTTCTGAGGGGGGTATCTCGGTTAATCCTAAGAAAGTAGAAGCTGTATTGAAAATGCACCCGCCTAGGACAATTCGGGAAGTACAACAATTAACGGGTAGATTAGCAGCTTTGAATAGGTTTTTAGCCCGATCAGCAGAACGAGCATTACCATTTTTTAACATTTTAAAGAAAACTGATAAGTTTTTGTGGACCCCGGAATGTCAAAATGCTTTTGAACAATTAAAAAAATACTTAGCTTCTTTGCCATCTTTGACTATGCCTATTCATGGAGAACAATTGTACATGTATATAGCTACTACCAAATCTGTCATTAGCTCGGTTTTGCTCCGAGAAGATAACCGGGTCCAGAGACCCATCTATTTTGTTAGTAAAGTTTTGCAGGCCGCAGAGAAAAATTATTCTAGCCTAGAAAAGCTAGTCCTGGCTCTAGTTCACTCCACACGGCGTCTTAGACCTTATTTCAACTCGCATGGAGTCACCGTTTATACTGACGCACCCCTCAAAGCCATCTTGCAAAAAGCAGGAGTTTCAGGTCGACTCACCAAATGGGCCATTGAATTAGGAGATTATGACATCACCTTTGCCCCACGCACAGCAGTCAAAGGACAGGTGTTGGCGGATTTCATAGCTGAAGGAGTACCAGACAGCCAAGAGAGCATATCTAGCCCGTCAGAAAAAACCGATCTGCTTTTAGCTATAGCCGAGGGTGACGATGCGTGGATCCTCTATGTAGATGGGGCTTCAAGCCAGTCCGGATCGGGTGCAGGGATCGTACTCACCAGCCCGGGAGGAGAAATTCACACGTATGCTTTACGATTCTGCTTCACAGCCACAAATAATGAAGCAGAATACGAAGCTATGATAGCCGGCCTGAAGCTAGCTCGGAAATTTGGAGTCGAAAATCTAAAAATTTGTTCAGACTCTCAGCTCGTGGTTAAACAAATTTTGGGGGAGTATAAGGCTAAGGATCGACAAATGGAGGAGTATTTAACATTGGTGCAACAGCAACTAAAATTCTTTCAAAAATGGGCTATAGAGCGGGTCCCGCGAAGCAAAAATACAAATGCTGATGCCTTGTCCAAATTAGCTTCTTCGGTTTTTTCTCACCTGACTAAAACCGTCCTAGTAGAAGAAATACATAACAGGAGTACAGCTGAACCAATAATATTGTCTATAAGTGAAGGACAGGATTGGAAATTTCCTATATGGCAATACCTACAAGATGGCACTTTACCAGAATCCCGGAAGGAAGCACAACGGATACAAAAGAAGGCTGAATACTATCAAATAATTGGAGAAGACTTGTATAAAAAGGGTTTCTTGATGCCTTTGCTGAAATGCTTGGGATCGGGAGAAGCAAAGGCCATGCTGAAGGAAGTACACGAAGGAGATTGCGGGTCTCACATTGGGGCTCGGAATTTGGCTAAAAAAATAATCGGGGCTGGGTTTTATTGGCCTCGGTTATTCCAAGAAGCAGTAGAGTATGTTCAACGGTGTTCCAGTTGCCAACACAACGCGACAATTCACAAATTGCCGGCCTCCAGCTTTACGGGGATAATTGCCCCATGGCCTTTCGCAGAGTGGGGGATAGATCTTATGGGCCCGTTTCCTAAGGTCGGTTCATGCCATTACCTTGTTGTGGCCATAGATTATTTCACAAAGTGGGTAGAAGCCGAGGCACTTACAAGTATTACGGGGCGAACCGTAGCTCGGTTTCTTTGGAGGCAAGTCATTTGTCGTTTCGGTGTGCCCAGATCGGTTATTTCGGACAATGGAACTCAGTTCGAATCTAAGGAGTTCACAGCCTTGTGTTCAAAACTTGGCATCACCCAACGTTTCGCATCGGTAGCCCATCCTCCAGCAAATGGACAAGTAGAACTAACAAATCGAACTTTGTTGCACGGGCTGAAATCCAGACTAGAAGATAAAGGTAAAAATTGGGTAGAACAGCTGCCCCATGTACTTTGGTGCCACCGGACTACTCCAAAATCAGCCACAGGAAAGACCCCTTTTGAGTTAGCCTTCGGGGTCAATGCTGTCATCCCTCCAGAAATACAAAGTGGAGCCCCGCGAGTTATGCACTTCGAAAGAGATCAAAATCAGAAAAACTTGGAGCTTGGTCTGGATCTGATAGAAGAAGTTCGGGACTCGGCCTATGTACATCAACTAAATTACAAAAATTTAGTTCGGCAACACTATGATGCTCAGGTCAAACATCGAGCCTTTGTACCAGGAGATTTAGTTTTACGAAACCGATCTATCAGCAAACCACAAGAACAAGGAAAGTTATTTTCTAATTGGGAAGGGCCTTATCGGATAATCGAAGCCCGACCTACCGGAAGTTATGTTTTGGAAGACTTGCAAGGACGATTGATTCCACGAACTTGGAATGCAGTACACTTGAGAAAATATTATCAATAAAGCAGTTCGAGTCAACTTCTCATTCAAATGTTTGAAGGAAATAGAAAAGATCATTCTCATTCAATAATTCAGCTCGGTTACAAAGACGATCTGAAAAGTACAAAAGTTCTTCGAAAGGGATCAGAATCAGAAAAAATTCTACAAAGTATAAAACCAAGTACATCACTGCAACTGCATCTAGGCATGCTACCTACATTCCTCACACAGCTGGAAGGAAGAGCAAGCCCGATCTAAAGAAAGGCCGATCTCAGGAAGGAGGAGCTTGAGAAGAAGCTTCATCTGCTGTCTCTTGGGGGTCGACCACAGGATCCTCCTCGACCTTTTCTGGGATTGGAACACCGATGTCTCGGCATTCTTGCTTGATTTCTTCTACTAGGTCGTAAGGATCGCGTCCCTCCGGAAGCAAAGAACCCTGGGCTATGGAGTCTTCTGGAGCACCTTCCACCGACCTGGAGCTCTTTAGCTCATCCCAGCACAGAGTATACCCGCACTGGATTAACTCAAAAAAGCGCCGATTCATCAACTCCAGCAGGGTCCCTTCCTTGAAAGTTTTTAGCTCGGCTTGACGAGCTGCTTCAACATCATCCGGGCTAACCATCTCGGCAGCTCTCTTTGTAGCCTCTTCTGCAGTTTTTTTAGCTTCATCGGCAGCTTTCTCCAGGGCAGTTTTCTCCTTCCCCCAAGAAGACTTTTCTTCTTTCAGGGCCTTTATCTCTGCTTCTAGGCCCTGGATTTTGGTCACCAGTTGGCTGGACTTCGTGCTCAGGTCTTGGTTTTGCTGCATTAGCCCGGTTTTTTCAACTTCAAGACCTGAAATCTTGCTTTTCTCAAGCCCCAGCTGAAACTCTAGTTCCTCCACGGCCTTGTTCGGATTCTTTGATCTCTCCAGTTCATAGCTTTGGGCTAAGACATCCAAAGCTGTTATTCTTCTATTTGTGGCCGCATAATTGAACAAGACCTGCAAAGATCCGAGACAAGGATATTATGAGAATAATGTCCCAGGAAACCATTTATTTCAGAAAAACCTTAATGTTTGGAAAATGACCTTTTTGATGTGTGCGGCTATAAGGGCCTCCTGCGCCACCGCTCCATTCAAATGGTCCCGGAGTTTGTCGCCAGCTCGGATAATCTCCTCAAAAGATTGAGAAGATTCGACCGCCACTTCTTGAAATGGCATAAGGTCCTCCGGGGGTGGCTCCAACGAATCAACCTGGTGAATTGGCCGAGCTAAGGAGATCGGTCTTTCCTTTTGATCCTTAGAAACAGGACCCTTTCTTTGGTCACCGGGTCTGCAGGTCCTAACAGATCTTCTGGACTTGGCAGCTCAGCTCTAGAAGTAGGGCCGGACAGGGTTTGTGGAGCTTTGGCAGCTTTAGCTGCCTGAATTTCTTCCGGGGTCGGCCTGCTCTTTTTTGAGACCCGGGTTAACAATGCCGAGCTAGGAGGATCGGCCACTTCGACCTCTTCAGTAAGGTCGATCTCAGCTGCTCTTTTGGAAGACCCCGAAGCAGCAACAGGTTTGTTGGCTTTTTTCTTCCTTCCGAACCCACTGAGACCACCTGAAAATAAGCAACTTGCAGAAATCAAAATTACCGAGCTATGAAAGATGAGGATACCATAAATAAAGAGTTCAAGGGACAGGTATTTACTTTCTACATTGGGGGATTGGCTTAGCCCGGCTGAAACAAGTAGAACCTCTGAAGGAAATTTAACTGAGTATTTGTCCGAGCTACTATGGATTCTTAACGCCTTATAGTCCGATTGAATTCTGGGGTCGGACTTATCCCGGGATTGTTCAACTGGTAAAATAAATGGGGACCAACGGTAGGGTAGGTTTGCTTCCTCAGCCTTTACCATAAAAAACCTAGCCCTCCATTGTTTATTGGTATCGGGGGAGTCGGTAATTATTACAGGACTATTCCTACGCTTCTGGAAGGTCACCCACCATTTACCATAGGGGTATTTACGGACTGTATAAAATTGAAAAAACAGGTCTACTGTAGGTCGGACCCCAGCCCCGAAACACATATACATGAACCCTATCAAAAACCTAAGGGAATTGGGTACTAGTTGGCTCAGCCCAATATTCAGAAAGTCACATATCTCGATCAACAGGTCTAGGGTCGGAAACCTCAGTCCAAAGTTAATATGATATTCATACACCCCGACCCAACCTTCAGAAACAGTATTTATCCTCTCCTCAGGCTCGGGTAAACGAATAGGAACAGAAGGATCTATATAATGGGTCGACCTAAGGTTTATTAAATCGGCCATAGTCATTTGTGAAATTATTTCCTCGGGTTTAAATTCGTGTGTGGCAGCTGAATCTACAAATAATCATAGGTAAATCAATCCTATGCTCAAACAGGATAGAAAATAAATCATCAGAAAGGAAAGGTACAAGGATACTAACCTGCTGCCGGAGTCTGGCGCGATGCTCCGGTACCTGAGCTTCTCTCGGAGGCCATTGCAGACTGATAAAAGGAAGAAAAGGTATGGCAACGGAAGGTAACAGCGGCGGGACAACAATCTTAGCGAAGATTGCAGGAACTAGGACACGACGATAGAACTCCGGCAAAATTTCGAAAAATTCCGGCGAAGGGAAGGAGAAGGAAGGTAAGAACAAATTTCTCTCTTTTCAGGAAAGCAAATAATGTTGGGTGCCAAATGTGTGTTGCTATCACGGTTTTTATAATGGAGCCTCGGGGAAATCGAAGAGACGTGGGCAGACCAAAAGCTGCATTCATTAATGACGCTTTGAGGACACAAAATGGCCTTGGAAGTCGTATCGATTGATAAATGTAAAGGCGTGTCCCGACCGGTCCGCCTCTTCAAAATCCCGACCTAGGGTAACGCAAAGGTACGTATTTATGATTACATTTATTTGTCCGAAAACTGTTCAAATTCTTTAGATCGAAATTACACTTATTACACAGTCGGAGGAGACTCTTCTTTGTAGGTCGGATTTCATATTTCATGTTTTTATATGAAGTATAGGTCGGATAAATACTGGAAAATCGCCTTAGTCACATACGGTTTAGTAAAAATACGGTATGTTGCTTAGTTCGGAAAATTGGCTCGGATTAATCTAGAAAATCATATCCTTTATGCTAGGTCTTAGCTCGGAAAACCCAAAGAGTATTAAGTTTTAGATCGGTAAAACCTAATACTGAGGGGGCTTGTTGATGTGCATAAAATTGAAATCCCCATTGGGCCTAGCCCTATTAATTAAAAACTAAGAAACAGTAAAAGATAAAGAAGCCCAGATCCATGTTCAGGTCAGAAAGATCACACAAAATGAGTCTCTGTTACAAAGTTAGGTCGGTCATATAATCTTATATTAGTCATGAAGAATTGAACAAGAAAACTCACTAAAGCTTAGGTCGGAATAAACTAATCTTAGATCGATAGACCTTATAGCCCAGATCGGTATGATTATGTCAGTATTATTCAAGAATCTCAGGTCGGTAAAAGCTTAATGAAGTTAGATCGGTCAAATGTTATAACTCATCCCTATTTAGGTCGGTAATTTATGTAAGATTAGATCGGTGAAGCCGACCTGAAATAAAGATAATAATATAAAATATCATGGTAGGGCCATTATTTTAATGTGTGCAGATCAATTATGACAAAGGGGCCAAAGTTAAAGCCAGTTTTCCCGGAAAAGCAAAAAACATCATTGCAAAAGGAATAATTAGGAGCGTATGTCTCCATTACTCAACGGAACCATCAAGAGTAGCTTATAAATACTCAGGCACAAGCCTCATTCTGGTAGGTTCCAATAAGTAATTTCTGGCAATTCTCACTAGCACTTCTGAAGCTATTCTCTCATTTACAATTTCTTTGAACACTCTTGTTCTATAATGCTTATCTCTTTCATATTGCTGACTTGATCGTCGGAGCCTATACAGGGGGGAAAGCCCCGCTCCTTTTCTGAATTAATTATCAATTGGTGAAAGGAGGAGTGCAAGATCATCAAGCTTCATCATCTTGGCCAAGCTCAGCAACTCAGATTATTCCATCATTTTCAATTTTGTTCATTCCCTTCACAGCACAACTTCATACAAATTGGGCTATTACTGTCTTCAAGAGTTCATTGGGCCGTGAAGAAGCATCGCTCCCTTATTGTAATTTTTGCGTCACATCAAATAGTTTTATAATATAAAAAGTGTATTGAAAATGTAAAAAGTAGATACTGAATAGTAAAAAGTTGTATTGAAAATGATGGAATATGATTAAAATATATTAAATTTACTGTTAAAACCAAAATTATTTTCAAAACAAAACAAAAATAACATGCCCTAAATTTGTATAAATACTGGTGTGTTCGGCGTGATCCCTACATATTAGTTTGATTGGGGCAATTGGCTCAACTCACTTCTTTTAAATGATCTAGTGGTTGATTCTATGTGAAATTTACAAAAATAGCCCTAATGTTGCCCTATCAAAAATTTAGAAAAATGAGGGCAAATGTAAAGAGGATTTTAGTTAAATTCTTTTTTGAATATTTTGCTCCATCATACATTAGGGGCATGACTTGGTCACATATCCATAGTCACCCCAGTAGGCCAAATCTAGCCTAATCCAGTAGATAGCAAACCACCAGACTATATGTTGCGCCATTATAATTTGCGATCATGGGACAATCGGTAATCCGAGATCATCGAGATCGGGTCCACCACGACAAAGCAGAGTGATGTCATGGTTATAATGTGAGAGGATCTCAGAGGCAGAAAATAATTAAAACTTTCTCACATCCTCTATATATATACATGTGCGACGACTTTATATAGTTTAAAAATACACAATTTATATTGCTATGCGACGACTTTATATAGTTTAAAAATGTACAATTTATATTGACGGTTATATATATTATACTCAAATTACTCTAGCCCGTAAGCTTTGGATTGTAATTGAAAAACTTTGCCGCAAAAAACCCCACATTTATATTTTATAACTTGTTTAAAAATAAATAAATAAATAAAGGGAACTAGCATTGCTTTTTGCGATAGCTTGGCATGTTCATATAGTAAACCGTATGCATCATTTATGAGAGTTGTTTGTTGCTGTTGGTCACGTACAAACACGTGCATCAATTGTCCATCAATGTCTACAACAATATCCCAGATTCCAATAGTATATCAACGTGGTACACATGATTTCCAATTTTGCAACATGAACTCTTTTTTTTTCTTCTCAAAAATAAATTCTTTGCGCTTCACACAATGCGAGGTAAAACTCGCGACAATATAATAATCATGGATTATAATTCGAATTTAAATCGGTTACTGTAAACGACACATTTTTTACTTGAGAACCCCAGAAATGCAAACTTGGATTTTGAACTCACTCCCTACATTCCAAAGAGAATTTAAGTGCATTGGAAAAGTTTTGTATAGTTTGTATTAGTGTTTCATGTGGTAAATAACAATATTATAAACGTGACTTTTAGTTAAAAAAAAAGAAGAAGGTATATTATACAAAATGAGGTTAAAATAATACTTCCATTCCCGCTCTATGACTCGACGGCAACCAAATGGAAGGAGTGAATACAAATGAATGAGATTAGTTAGAGTAATTGCGGCGTGGGGCCTATGATGGATTTGACTCCTCCTCCACCTTGAATAGGACGTTTTTGTCCCTTAATTGGCGCGGAAAAGCTTCAATATTTATTATTTTTTTAGTTTAAAACATGAATCTTTGTCATTAACTCAAATTACTCATATGCCCTCGTCTCCTCTGTTCTGTTTTATTATACAAACCTTATAAACCTCATTGTTATCTTTTTTTCTTTTTTTCTTCATGAAAGACAGAAAGTTTAATGCAATAAAATTTTACCAAATTCTTTCTCATGGCGAATAAGTAGATGATTTGAGTAATGATAGAAAGAGTGAAATGAACTGATAGGAGCTGATGGTGCAAGTGCAACACATAATAAAATCATTTCTTATAATTTTGCATACTTTAGAGATGTAAATAATAATTTTGTCATGTTATATTTATACATCAATTACTTTTTTTAAAAAATTTATTTACCGTTATTATATTACTGTCTCCAATTTGCAATTTTATTCAATATTTTTTTATCGTTCAAACTGTAACACGGCTTGATATCCATATAATGAGGTTAAATGACATACGTCTCTGGTGTATTTGTACTTTATAGACCATATTTTGCCAAATTTATGCAATACATATGTAGAAGAATCCACGACTTCCATATTATAAGTCTCTCCCGTTATTCATCACCCCATCTGTCCCTTTTTATCATCACTTATAATAATAATAATAATAATAATAATAATAATATACAAATGATTTTGTAAAGACTTCACAATCCAATTTTTACAAACAAAAATGTATAAAATAATTTATACAGTAGTTAGATTCTCTATATCATTACTCAAGTGAGATATGGATAGATCATGGATGCATGTCATGAATGATAAAGCTCTTAAAAGTGTTCATTTTCCCCCTTTTTATCCATTTCCTTGTAATTTTGCCTACGAAAGTTGTGCGAACAGCAACTCGTGGATGGACTACTGCGTGGTCCATATGATCACCAGTCCAGTTGTTTGTTGAAATGCTTTTATTAATTTCAGATATTTTTGCCTTTTTTTTTTATTAATTTTTTTGTGAAGAAAAAAAAAAAAAAAAGGAAAAAGAAAACAAAGAGTACGTATTTGCCAATCGTAACCAAACAGGGATATGATGTCCCAAAGAAAGCATTATTTATAGGGACTCGACTGACTGACATGAAAACTGCTACGAGGAATAAATGTTGGGGCATGATATTTGCAGCGACGGTTTCGATATTTGCAGCGATATTTTCTTGTGAAAAGTCTAAAATATCCCTAACACTTAAAAAAAAAAAACTTGGCGACACTTTGGGCCAAACTGTTGCCGGTCGCCGGCGACACTTTTGGCCCAAAAGTGTTGCCGGCGACCGGCGACAGTTCGCCCCCCCCCCCCCCCCCCCCCCCCCCACTTTCTTATTTGTAGTAACCACCGGGCAGATCTTCCCCATTCCGGTAAAAAATTTCACAATTTTGACAAAACTACTAATAAATTCGGACATAATACAACTAAAATAATTAATAAAACTACATAAAACAATACCTCAAAACATTTAAACTTTAGCCACTAACCTTTTTCCGATCTTAATCGTCTCGATTTTTATCTGATTTCCTTTGCTGCATTTTATAGACGAAACATTCGTCTTTTTTATTTTTTATTTTTTTGTTGTTGGTGCAGCCCGTGTTACATTTTTTTTTTTTAAATATTCCAGCAGCCCTCACAGGCTGCATAGGAAAATTTATTTTTTTTCCCAAGGGCATTTCAGTCTTTTCACAAAAAATTGTCGCTGCAATATCGAAACCGTCGCTGCAAATATCAATTCCGTAAATGTTTGAAGGGGCGTTGGTCTCAATTATGTTCCATTTGCTAAAGATGCACACAATAGTAACTACATTCTTCTTCCATAATAAAACCTGGTTTTCATTCAGATTCAGCCCCACAAACTTGTTTTTGGAAAATAATTTATTAATGTAAAAAGTGCATTGACAATGTATAAAATATATTAGAAATGTAAAAATTTATATTTAAATAGTAAAAAAATTGTAATAAAAATAACGAGACATTCATATAAAATGCAAACTTTCAAAAACATGCTAACGAACATGTCCTTAAAATTTGACTTTTATTTATTTATTTATTTTTTTTGTGTTTAGAATTATTAACCCTAGTTTTCATAAATGTAAATTGAGCTTTTCAAGTTTCACAAATCATCATACTCATAGGACAGAGTCAAAAGTGCAAGAAATTAAGCAAACACTAGTAAAAATATTGTTTATGACTTTGGTTCAACTTCGGATTTGATCATAAAGTTTTGAATAACTTGTTTTTATATGCTTTCAATGCAATTACTCAGTATTTCAATCGAGAATTTATGAGATGTGGCAGTATCTCAATCGAGACATTGAGGCTTCGTTTAATAAAACTCATATCTAAAAACTTAAGTCTGAAATCTGAATTCATTAGATGACTCTGTTTGATAAAATCTTAAATTTAAGATCTGAAATTAAGACTGAAGTCTGAATCTAAAAACTAAAGTCTGAATCTTATTACATTATTAAAAATAAAATATTTTATTTTATTTTTAACATTAAATTTACATTTTTTTAATAAAGTTATAAAAATATATGATAATTTTATTTTTAAATTTTTTTTATAGTTATAAAATTAAATTTATTTTGATTGTTTTTTTTTTTAATTGATCAAATTTAAAAAGTATGAAAAACATAAAAAAGAAATAATGATACAAAAAAGGAGAAAACTTAAAAAAAAAAAAAAAATCGATTCAGATACAGTCACAAGTGATTAGCACATCACTTATTTGTTATGCCAGAATTATACTTGTTTTTCATACTCACTTATTTAATTAAGTTACGCGAGTTTTCGTTATCAAACGCACTTAATCGATTAAGCACTTAACTTCAGAACCACTTAATTCATTAAAACTTATGACTAACAGTTATCAAACACACTTAATGCGAATAAGTTATTAATCATTCATTTTAAGTGTTGAATTATGTTTATCAAACGAAGCTTGAATCTCAACTCTTCAATAGACATGATTGCATGTTATGCCGAAAATTTTATATTATACATTTGTTACGCTCATATTTTCAATGTGTGATCATAATAAAAATCGAAACAATACAAAAAATTCATATCAACGGTTGACAATAACTTTAATTATGTGACAATCATAAACTTTTGTTAAAAAGTTTACATACTTTTTCATAAAATCTATACATGCTCTAAACTCAATTTTGTGTACAAAAATATATAGAATGGCTCGTTTAATCCTCTTCCTCTACAAATTCCAACCGAATCTAAAAATTGGCATTTTCTAATGAAATGTTTAACTTTCTATTATATATGTAAGCATATTTTAACAACTTACCAAATTATACATTGCTCATTGGTTTTTATTGCTATTTCCATATATAGTATACATTAATTAAAAATGTACTTAAACTCTTCATTAAATGTGTTATAAATTACTTTGAAGCTTAGTTTTTTCCAATAATCAAAAAAACATATGTTATTTATAGAAAGAACAATAAAAATAATTGAGACTTAAATACACAAAAGTAAAAGTAATCCTATCGTCTCTCTCAATGGATAACACGTAAATTAAATACGAGCTAACTACATTTACCCCTGAATTTTGAGTATAACTATTAAATCAGTTATATTATTTAATATAATTACATTAAACCCCTCCTTACATTATTCATATTATAAAGCCCAACCTGTAAACGTCTAAAAACAATGAAACAAATAACGTAAACTAAAAACTAAATTATAAATTGTATTAACCACATAAATTATACTATCTATAAAACTAAAAAGGGTATTTTATACTTTCAAAAACTAACATAATTAATTTTACATTTGTAAATGAACTATCGCGACTCGATGAATTCTAACACCTTCTCGAAAAAAAAAATCTAAATATAAATCATCACTCCAACAATAATTAATCTAGAATACGCGGAAGGCTATTTTGGTAAAATTGCATCTTCGTCGCATGATCAGACCAAACGGAAAATGTTTGTTCAGTTCAATCCAATCTGTCAACAGAGGAAGAAGATCTCGCATTTCCTGTTTTTTTTTTTTGTTTTTAAAGAATTATCCCTTATTATCAGATCTGTAAACGGTACTTTAAACGGTTCCTATCACTCCAAACCAACCCTGCCTGAACATTTTCAAATTCTTTCCAGCAAATACAAACGACAAACAAATTTAAAAAAAAAAAAAAAAACCTGCAAATCATCAAACCCTCAAGAACCCACTTGTTTCAATTCAAATTCTCACTTGTATTTTTTTCAATTTTTTTGGTTTGAAAAAGAAAGGAAAAACCCAGAGGTATTTCTCCATTTTTGAGGAGAAAGAAATTCAGAAAACCTCCATTAAAACACCCGAAGGGAAGGAAGGCTTTCTTCATGTTTTTTCTTCATCATTAACGTAAATCAAACCTCAATAAACCTCTGTTTTTTTTCACTCATTTCTTTTCTTGCCATGGAAATTCAGAAGACCTGAACATAAGCAACGTTTTTTTTTTCTTTTTTCTCTCGATATTATCCAAAAAGCAGCCATTTTGCAGACAAGGTTACAAGCCCCTTTTGGTGTTGCCATTTGCCTTGCTTCCTTCAAACAGTTCTACTTTTTTTTTTTTCCTTCCGTTTCTGAATTTCCAATTATTAAAGCTGTAAAACAGCTCAGACTCGCATTATTTCGATTCTCTTTCTTCACGCTTCGTTTTCACGTTTTGTTCCCTGCCAACGTTGAATTCCCGAGGTTGTTTTTTTAGGTTTTAATTGTACTGAAACGGCTGCCTGAGCCTGGTGTTCGTTCTGATCGGAGAATTTTGATCCGGGGTTAGGGTTTTAGAATCATGTCTTGGACAATGTCAGACTCCATGACATTGTTCAAATGTTGCTAATTCATACAGGAACCGTCTTTCTTCCTTGTTTGAATTAAGGAGCTCTTTCCTTAATTTTTTTGGTTTCCTTTTAGGGAATTTTTTTGAGGGGAATTTGGTAATTGCTATCAGTTTCCCCGAATTCAATGGCTAGGAGTTCGTTGGAGGAAATGCTGGACTCCCTCCGACGAAGGGACGATAACGAGAAGCCCAAGGACTTGCCACCGGCGCTTCCGTCTCGGCCAAGGTCGACTTCCAGGGCTCGGCTGCCGTCTGTGAAGCGAACATTGCCCACTAGTTTTGAAGCAGGGGAGACTAATGAAGAAGAAAATATGCTTACCGGCGAAATTGCCAAAAAGTCTTTGAAATGGTACAGAGGGAGTAGTAGTTTTGGCTCCAAAAAGGCAAAGGAATTGGTGCCGAGTGAGTCTCCGTATGCTATGGTGGGGGAGAAGAAGGAAGGTGAAGAGAGATTGGAAAAAGATAACTCTCCGAATCCTGCTAATTCCACCCCTGCCTCGCTACCGAAGTTTAAGGAGCCTGAGTGGGAAGATAACATTGGTTATTTTATAAAGAAGGTAAACACAAGAATTTCGAAAGATTATTATTTTTTTTTTGAATTTATTGAAGTTTCTTCTTTGTTGGGGGGTGATTATTCTGATCATTTTAGTGGCATTTAGTTGATAATTTTGATTTCTGATATTCTTTTGCTCCCCTTTTTTAGTGGCTTCTATACCCTGAAATGAGTTCATGGTAGTGGTTAATTGTTAGTACACCAGTACGTTTTTTGCTTTGTTTCTCATTATGCTTCCAAAACAGATTCATGTTTTCGCATTCAATATTTAAAATTCGATTGGAGGTGTGTGGCCCTGTATCCTTGCTTGAATCATTTTATAATTATTTTGTATTCCTTGCTTGAATCAACAAGTTTCCTCCTTCGCAATACATTTGAGAAAATATGTGTTTAGGCCTCTGTGAATGACGCAATGCTGCTTTAGTGTTTGTGAGTTTAAGAATGCTATTATTTCTGTACACTAGATAGATTTAGTGGACAGACGCTTAATTTCGAGTGTTCTATGGTTTCAGAAACTCCGTGTCTGGTGTCGTCCACCAAACCGGCAATGGGAATTGGGACAAATTCAGTCAACTACCGGAGATAAAGCTTCTGTTTTGCTGTCAGATGGAAGTGTGAGTACATTTATTCTCTAATTTTCTTATAGCCTATAGTTTACTTGAATCTAAGTTGTGGATAAAGAAACTTGAATTCTACTGGTTGTAGATTCTGTCTGTTTCACTTGGGGAGCTCTTACCGGCAAATCCAGATATTCTTGAAATGGTGGATGATCTTATACAACTTAGTTATTTGAATGAGCCATCGGTTCTTCACAATCTTGAAAACAGGTTTTCACAGGACATAATCTATGTAAGTTCCTAAAGAAACTTTATTTCCACTAGCCCGGCAAGCTTTTAGATCCCCTGCACTGAAATGTTTTGCTTCTTGTGCCCTGTAGAGTAAAGCTGGGCCTGTTTTGATAGCAATCAACCCCTTCAAAAATATTCAGCTCTACGGTGAGGATTTAATTGCAGCTTACAGACAAAATCTCTTGGACGGTCCTCATGTTTACATGATTACTGACACTGCCTATAATCAAATGATGAAAGGTGATACACACTACTGAAAGAATATGGATTTTATTTTTTTGGATTTTAAATGTAACATCAAAATATTAACTATGACTTTCATCTCGTGCAGATGGAGTAAACCAGTCCATTATCATCAGGTTTGTTGACGAGTCTAAAGACAAAGAATTTATTTCTTTGGTGTTAAGTTTTCTGGTTATCTCATTTGATTATCTTGAGTTAAGCTGCTGTTCAAACGATTTATCTTGCAGCGGGGAGAGTGGGGCTGGGAAGACTGAAACAGCAAAAGTTGCAATGCAATATTTGGCTGCCCTTGGAGGAGGCAGCAATGGGATAGAGGATGAAGTCCTACAGACGAGCTGCATTTTGGAGGCATTTGGAAATGCCAAAACATCAAGGAATAATAACTCCAGCAGATTTGTTAGTTCTCTTCATCCATGTGTTTTATCTTTTCATTATTGAGAAGCATTTTCAGCTTTATTTGGCATTAATGGTATTCCAAATATTCCATTTTGTCTCACATATTTGTTTTTCATTGCAGGGGAAGTTGATTGAAATTCATTTTAGTGCACTAGGAAAAATATGTGGTGCTAAAATACTGACCTGTAAGGATCCTTCTCTTGGAACTTGCAAACCATTATCTTATGCATTGATTTTTCATCTTGTTGAGCTGACTAGATTCTTTTGGTAATCTTTTTTCCTTCCATATGGTGACTCCCGATCAACTGGATAGGTCTACTAGAAAAGGTAAGAATCCTCTAGCTCTTTTTATCCCTTACTTTTGTATCTATTTGATGGACTAAATTCTTTAAAACAATTCAACCAGTCTAGGGTGGTTCAACTAGCCCATGGTGAGAGGTCCTACCACATCTTTTACCAGCTTTGTGCTGCGGCCCCGTCTAGTCTCAGAGGTTTGGTTTCCCACCTTTTTCTTTAACAATAATGATATTGTTTAGTTTAGTTTATGTTCTCTTCCATTTTCTTTTATGTAATATTTGGTCTTTATGAAATTGGCGTGGCAAGTTGACACTAAGGCAAACTGATTTGTTCTTGACTGAAAGTGTACCTCTTAAAAAATTGTGCTATTAATAATGATAGTCTTATGTTTCTGACTTCTGAGCCTGTGTTGGTTGGATTGAGCTTTTATAATAATTTTTTGACATGAGTGTATTACATATATACAAGGTGATCTGTCTGTGCAATGTGCCTGTTTTTAGCAGCAGAACATAAAGTTATCAAACATCTATTTGAAAAAACAACATTTTGATTACATTTATACATGCTTGGTTTTGGGTTCCTATTTTTCAAGCTTGGAATCCTCTGAACCTTTCTCAAATTAAAGAGTAATGTTGTGGAGACCATCAGACTGGTTTTCTCCTTGAAACCATGGGTTTCCCATGCTTATTTTGCCATTGCACATTGTAGGTGACATTTTATTTGGTGTTTTGGGTTGCTGTCATTGTTTCAATTTTTTCCTTAAGAAAATCATTTGACTTATTTAAATCATTGAATTATTCTTTCCAGAGAGGCTCAAGTTAAAAGAGGCACAAGAGTACAACTATCTCAATCAGAGTGGGTGCTTAACTATTCAAGATGTTGATGACGCTCAAAAATTTCATTTGCTTAAGGTAATTTATGTATCTGATTTTACCTGATACTTATTCTGATCATATTATGTCTTCTGCACTATTTTGCTAATTTTCAAGGACACTTTCTGACTTACCAGGAAGCCTTCAATACCCTGAGAATTTCCAATGAAAATCAAGAATATGTTTTTGAGATGCTTGCTGCAGTATTATGGTTGGGGAACATAACTTTTCAAGCGAGTAACAGTGAAAACCATGCTGAGGTAGTGGACAGTGAAGGTAAGCTACATAAGTAGGTTTGTTTTTGTAATAGCTGGTCTAGTTTTGTGTAATATGTCTTCTCCCTTCTCGGCACTTAGATTTCTTTTTGTTTTACCAGTTTAAATAAAGCTGGATTTGTAGTTTGCGTTGTGAAGTGTTAATGCGTTGGCATTTATACTTTGTTCTGGTGTCCATGTTTTTTTCTGTCTAGTAAATGTTTTTAGAAATCTTGAACAAGGGTACTGTATAATTGACTTTTGCGTTTTTCTTCTTATATTGGCAGCTGTTACCTATGCATCTTGCTTGATAGGTTGCAGTTCTCAGGACCTTATGCTAACTTTAACCACTCGTAACATACGAGCTGGCAAGGATATGGTTGAGAAAAAATTGACCATCCAACAGGTTCGTAGAATTTTGCATGGGCTTTTTTCCTTTGATCTTCTTTGTTGCATTTAAGAGACACGTGCGTAGGAGACCCTTAGATGCCCATTACGAAAAAGAATTATAAGAAATGACATGTTACACTCAAATATAAATGAATCAATGTATTTAGACCGTACACAATGGCGAGATATTATCCATATACCTAAACCCACATAGTGTGGGATAAAAAATATGTGCACTTAAAAAAGGATAAAAAATATAGTGTTTGCTTTAAGAACATTTCTATTCATTCAACTGACACTTAAGTAATCCTTTGTGTTGTACTAGGCCATTGATACAAGAGATGCTTTGGCGAAGTTCATCTATGCGAGTTTGTTTGACTGGATTGTAGATGAGATCAACAATTCACTTACAATGGGCAAGCAATTTTCTGGGAGTTCCATAAGCATCTTAGATATATATGGGTTCGAGTCATTTAAGGTAACTTCCTTTTGATTTAGTTATTTGTATTCATGATTTTATGAGGTTGTCTAGGTAGATGACAGAAGTGCTTGTTATTTTCAGAAAAATAGCTTCGAACAGCTTTGCATAAACTATGCGAATGAGAGACTCCAGCAACATTTTAATCGTCATCTATTCAAACTTGAGCAGGAGGTAAGATTCTATGCCTATCACTCTGTTGCCAGAGTGAGATTTCTGCATAGAAAGCTTCTCTCTCTCTCTCTCTCTCTCTCTCTCTCTCTCTCTCTTTTGTTTTAAACTTTAGACAGAATGCATTCTTAAGTGTAGGTGTAGAATATAAGTTTTTATCTTGCCAGTGATTTTGGTATAAGATTAAGAACCTTTTACCTTTGGTTGCTATTTTCAGTTTCTGAATATGCATGCTACTATCCTTGGCCTTGAATTGACTCATTTAAGAATTGCTGCTGGACAATCATTTGAACCAACTTTAAGGATTCTTTTTTATGCTTTCTGCTTAAAAAGATAGTTTCACATTCTTTGACATGAACTAAATATAAGTGACTGGGCAATTTATTTATTCTTCGCATAGACTCCCTTTGGCAAATAATTTGCTGAAATATAACTCATCTAGACTCCCTTTGGCAAATAATTTGCTGAAATATAACTCATCTGACAGCCGTTTGATCAAAGAGTGAGATCACATAGGTTTTACGTTTTTGCAGGAGTATGAATTGGATGGAATTGATTGGACAAAGGTGGAATTTGAAGACAATCAAGAATGTTTAAATCTATTTGAGAATGTATGATATTCCTTCCTATACCTTATTATTCTCTTACAAAACTGTGATATCCAGATCTGGGTATTCAAGAATTCATCTTCCACAAGGAAGTGCTTCTTTAGCTAAGAGTTAAACATAAAGTAAATTGAGCCATCATATTAATGATAATTTCATGCTTTCTTGTGATGTCTCTTGTAGAGACCTATTGGGCTGATATCTCTACTGGATGAGGAGTCAAATTTTCCCAAGTCCTCAGACATGACACTGGCTGATAAGCTTAAGAAACACTTGGATGCCAATCCTTCTTTTAAAGGAGAAAGAGGTGGTGCCTTCAGGGTTCACCACTATGCTGGAGAGGTAAGTGTGTTTATATCACTAATGTGCGGAAAACTAAACCTCAAGATTTCAGTCAAATTATCATAGGAAGATCCAAATGTTAGGTGCCTATTTTTTGGTTTTTTTTTTCACTGCTTTGAAGCGTAAATTTTTTATAGTGGATCTTTAATATGGTGTGTCTGCTTGAGGCTTGCAGAATCGTTATCCTTTCTTCTTTTAGTTTAATTGTGGCCCATGAAAATTCAGAAATTGATTTCATGTCTGTTCTGTGATCAGTTAATTCAATATTGATGATTTCTTTTGCTACTCTAACAACTAGGTTGTTTACGACACAAGTGGCTTTTTGGAGAAGAACAGAGATCCTATCCACTCTGATACCATACAGCTGCTTTTGTCTTCTAGCAGTCATCTTTCTCAGCTGTTTGCCTCTTTAGTGACTAACATATCTCCAAATATTGCAAGTTCACCGATGCAATCAGTAGTTCTGGATTCACAGAAGCAAAGTGTTGTCGCCAAGTTTAAGGTAAAAAGTCATACTGTGACCAGGTGAAAAGGGGGGGGGGGGGGGGGGGGGGGGGGGGAAGAGAGACTATATCAATGTACTGATGATGATTTCTTTCTTGGCTGACAACTCTCAATATAAAAGTCAAATGGAAAGGACATTGTTTTAACCTAGTTATGTTACTGTTAAATGAATGTGAATTCCACCCTCTTCTAAGCCCAAGGATAATGTGTGTTAGAAAACTCTAGAAGTTGGCCTCTATTCCAACTGCTACGATTGCATAGAACTAGAAAGCTAGAACATTTACAAGCATTGCAGTGTTTATTTATTTTTGAATATTTTTAATCTTTTTGTTGAATTTCTTATGGCTTAGTTGTTGTATATTGATGTTCTCACTTACCAAATTCGTATGAATGTTAAAGTAATCAGTGTCTGAACATGGCAAGTATAAGTTTAGTTATAATCTGCCTGATGCTCACCTTGACTGGCAATAACCAAAGATGCCCTTTTTCTATTGCTAAGTAATGAACTTTGTTTACACTTGTAGGGTCAGTTGTTTAAATTGATGCAGCAGTTGGAGAAAACCACACCCCATTTCATCCGTTGCATAAAACCAAACAGTAAGAAGCTTCCTGAGCTTTATGAAAAAGATCTTGTATTGGATCAGCTTAGATGCTGCGGGGTTCTAGAGGTTGTCAGGATCTCAAGGTCTGGATATCCCAGTCGAATAACCCATCAAGAATTCACAAAAAGGTAAAATTGGAAGGCTTATTTCCTCATATTGTTTTTTTGAA
This sequence comes from Leptodermis oblonga, assembly GCA_016801395.1. Lineage (NCBI taxonomy): Eukaryota > Viridiplantae > Streptophyta > Magnoliopsida > Gentianales > Rubiaceae > Leptodermis > Leptodermis oblonga. Next base: position 3,113,958 of record CM028758.1, read on the forward strand.
AAAAAGTGTGAAATATGCTGTTGTGGTTTTTAGGTATGGATTCCTTCTTCCGGAGAATCATACAAACCAAGATCCCTTGACTTCATCAGTTTCCATCTTACAGCAGTTTGGTACCATTCCGGAAATGTACCAAGTTGGCTTCACCAAATTATTTTTCCGTGCAGGACAGGTAAATTGTTTTCTGTTCTTAGGTTTTTCTTGTGTTTCCAATTCATCATTCCTTGTCATGGGGAAATATATTGTGAAAGACCCACTTTGATGGGATTGTCTTACTTCTGTTTTGGTGAGCTACAGATTGGTGCATTAGAGGAAACAAGGAAGCAATTTCTGCAAGGCACTCTTGAGGTGCAAAAATGCTTTCGTGGTCATCGGGCTCGTTGCTACTTCCATGAGCTCAAGCAAGGGGTAACAACACTTCAATCATGTAAGTGAGAGATTTCAGTTTCTGTTTATTTACAATTCTTGAAAATGTTACTTAACACAGTTTAATATATGGTTCAGCATCTTTTGGACTAATTTTTCTCCATAGGTGCTTGTCAAACTTGATATTTATTTTATTTGACGTGTATCAGATCAAATATTGTCAGAGAGATTGAATTGCTTTGATTCAACAATTTCCATGTAATTGTTAAGCTAAGCATGACAGTATGTACAAGAATTAGAGTTATGGTTGATGTTTTCCTTGCAGTTGTTCGTGGTGAAATTGCCAGAAAGGATTATGGTGTTTTGGTTAACTTGAGCAGGCAAGTTGCTGAGAAAGAATTTGAGGAGCAGCTGATGGCAGTAGTGAAAATACAATCGGGTTAGTATATTTATGCATTTATTGAATTGGGTTGTGCTTTATCCTTCAAGTAGATATCCTATTCCAAAGTTCTGTTTGGTACAGGGATCCGGGGTCAGTTGGCTCGAAGGCGTTTGGGTCATTTACAGAGTTCAGAAACATTGGTCGTTAATAAACCTAAACAAGGGAGGAGGCTTTCGGAAGTGATGGTACTCTCTATACTGCTAACTTCTGCTATTTACTGGCAATGCATAGTTCCATCAAATTGTTTTTAAAAGGATTTTGAAGTTTCATTCGTAAACCTTAAAAGTGAAGTATGATGTGAATGATCCTGAGACCATGTTTGCATGAATCTCTGCTTTGTACAAAGTAGGAAAAAATATGGAAGTGCTTCTATATGCACTTATAGATCCAACTTATGCCTTCTACTTGTCAAATTGTTTTGAAAATTTGAGAATTCGATGGTAAGTTCAGCTGAATGTTGGCTACAGGGATTGGAACCAGAATATATGCCTTCTGATGTGGAACAGCTTCAGAGACGTGTGCAACTGGCAGAGGCAAACCTGGGGAAGAAGGAGAAAGAAAATGCTGCGCTCATAGAGCAAGTAGAGGAGTTTGAGGTACGCTGGTTGGAGTATGAAGCAAAAATGAGATCGATGGAGGATACGTGGCAAAAGCAGATGGTATCTTTGCAAGTGAGTTTTCTATGGAATTTGAATATTGGAAAATACCCTTTACATCTTTTCTTCTCGAAAAGTTGAAGTTTAAGAATATGCTGAGGGAAATGGGGATGTCTGGTGATGTTATGCTTCCACTTCCATTTGCCATCCAAGCTTTTGATAAATACTTATGGACATGAATTCCAGATATTGATACTGACTGTTTTGATACTACTTTTTCTTTCCTAATGCAGAGGAGTCTGGCTGCAGCAAAGAAAAGTCTTGCTGGTGATCATGCAGCAGTTCAACCTGGCTGTGATGATTCTGAGGACACAATGTCGGGAGGAACACAAACTCCTGGTGGAAGCACGCCAATGATACGTGCTCATAATGGTTTAGATGTTGGAACTGGTCAAGAAACTAATGGTGGATTGAGTTCAGTTGATCAGCTGGCCAAGGAGTTTGAACATAGGAAGCAAAATTTTGACAATGATGTCAAAGCGATTGTTGAAGTCAAGTCAGGAGAGAATTCTGATGAGGAACTCCGGAGACTAAAACATAGGTTTGAGACATGGAAAAAGGATTACAAGCTCCGGTTAAAGGAAGCAAAGGCGAAACTGCAAAAGCTGCATTCAGATGGAGAGAAAAGAACCCGAAAATGGTGGGTAAAGTTAAGCAAAAGATAGTCTTCTCTGGCTTGTACAATTCATAGGATAAATCAGCACGGGGCGCGCAATTGTGTGTGTATATCGTTTAACTTTGCCTGTCGTAAAGAACATATCAGATGTAGATTTCCATCGTTTGCTTCTTCCCTCTTCTTTATATTAGGTTACAGCATAGTTCATCTTGGTATATAGTCTGTTGTTCAATATGTATTTATACAAGTGAGTATACAATATAGGCATTCCATGTTTCCTCATCTGTAACTTCCTCAGTTGTAAAGTGAGATGATGGTCTTGCAGTTGCATTCATGTGAAGGTGAAGAAGGCCATGTTTTCTTCCAAAATCGAACCTTGACGGTTTTTTGATTTCTTGGTTTTCCTTTCTTTTCTTTTCTTTCATGGTTGGGAAAGACATAAGCTAGTAGTAGCAGTAATAGTCATAAATGAACTACAAAATCATTACTGAAGCACAAAATAACAGTAGATACAGGAGTTCATTCACAGATTTTCATTTCGCAGGGCACTAAATGGCGAAAATTTAGGACCCAGGAACAAATTTTGTGGCGTAGACCCAGGCGTTGTTAGCAACAGGGTTGTCAAGGTGGTCCAACAGATTCTCAAGAGGACCTTTTCCGGTGACAATGGCTTGGACAAAGAAGCCAAACATGGAGAACATCGCTAGCCGGCCGTTCTTGATCTCCTTAACCTTGAGCTCGGCGAAGGTTACAGGGTCTTCGGCTAGTCCCAGGGGATCGAAGTATTGGCCACCGGGGTACAGATCATTCCCCTCACCAACTCCATCAAGGCCATTGATTCTGTATCCCTCCACAAGTCCCATCAGAACAACTTGGAATCCCAGAACTGCCAAAATGCTCTGTGCATGAACAAGGTTGGGGTTCCCCAAGTAGTCAAGGCCACCTTCAGAGAAGATCTGGGCTCCTGCCTTGAACCAAATGGCTTCTTTGAAGTCAACTTTAAGCCACTTTGCAAGGACTTCTGGGGTGATGCATCCTAGTGCCCCAAGCATAGCCCATCTCCCATGAATAACCTGACGACAACAACAGCAACTAAGCCTTTGTCTCACAACTTGGGATCATCTATATGTATTATATCTCATCGAGACGCATTGATTCATTTATATTCAAATATAGCATATCATGATTTAAAGCTATTTTCCAATTCTATTTGAGCCTTTCCCATGTGCAAACCATCTTAGTGCGCTTCCCTCTTATTTTTTTTCATCTACGAATTGAAAACAACAACATTGTATAGATCAAAAAATACTTGTGACTCCTGACAAAAAGAAAATGAGTATTGCAAAATGTATAAACAAACACACCTCAAAATCCTTCAAAAAAAAAAAAAAAAAAAAAAAACACACACACCTCAAGAGCTCTGTTCTTGGCAAAAGCCTCAGGATCAGCAGATAATCCGGCTGTATCCCATCCATAATCACCGGGAAATTCTCCGGTCAAGTAAGAAGGGGTCTGAGCTGAAAAGGGTCCCAAGTATTTCACACGGTCTGGTCCATACCACAGATCATTACCCTATAACAAAGCAGATTTCATGAGAAACTTGATCAAAAAAAGACAATAGTTAAACAAGAATGAAAAAAGATTAATACCATGGTGTATTTGCCATTGCCCATGGAGACAAATTCTCTAAGTGGGTTGGCATTTTTGGGCTGCCCCAAGAATGGGGTTGCTCTAACCACAGTGCTGGAACTAGCTGCAGCTGCCATTGACATTGATGCTAGATCTCTCCTCTCCTCAAGCTTCGCCTGGGTTAATTAGCAGCTTTTGTTCTATGAAAATATTGTGACAATAACTTTGGGTGCGAGGGGGTGCTAGTTTTATGTGGATGGATGGCCAGATGTTGAGTGGCCATGATTGCGTGGAGGAAAATTGTGGTGGCTGATGATGATAGGTAGCACAGCAACCAATCAGAAGGCTTCAAAAGATTTTAAGTATCCCATATTCATATCTCTCTATCCACATTTTTTTTTTAATCTTTACAAACGGCTTTTCATATTTCTTTGGTTATAACTTGGGTTGACAACTATTAACACAAATAAAATCAAATATGTACATTTTATGAACGAGCTTGTGCCCCCATCGGTTAGTGCGCAGGGCAGACCACCCAAATGTCGGGGGTTCGATTCATACCAACCAATCTCTACTTGGGGGCGTTTGATTTGAATCTGTCAATCGAAATGAGAATGTGTTTGATTGACGGAAAATCCAACATTTCCGTCAATCAAAAACTTCTGAATAGTGCTGCCAACATTGAAATAAGTTCACAAAAGCCCCTAACTTTAAATTTGTAGGTCATCCTGCAATAAAGTAGAGTATCAAGCATACTCTTGTGAACTACATAAAAGAGCTGGAAGCCCTTACCATGAAGAATCAAGGAATGAATATGTGAATCCTTGCTTAATCAAACATGGAATCGGAAACACACATTCCCCATTCTAGCAACTTAAGTATCCATGGCGGCAGAGTACACAGATAAACCAGTTCCTGCAGTAACCTTTGAATTAAGACAAACCTAAATACTTGTAGAATTAGATTCATCCAAGTGAAAATTTATTCTAATCATGCAATGCAATGCGGCAAAACGTGTAAAATCAAAAAAAGATGAAATATCCCCAAGCCTCAACCAGCGGAAAATCTTTCATGCCTTCTTAGGATAAAACATTAATGGCAGAGCATGTGATTCTGAAGGAAAATTACAGGTGATTACTACACACAGATTCTTTACAAGTTTGGATGCATTAAGCTGAAAATGTACCCATCACGTTACTGAAATATAGCAAATACAGATTTCACTCTTAGAAACTAATGCAACCAAAAAATGTCATTCAGATCCATGAGGTTGCATATCTTGCATAATCCAGAAAGACTTGCATCTATATCACTCGGTGTTCGCAAGCCTACAAAACAGGTTGTGTGAATTTGAGTCTAGAAATCGTTTTCTTTATTAAAGAGAAAAAAAAAAAAAAAAGTTACTGTTTTCTGGGACAGGGATACAACATGAGAGGTGAGATTATTCAGAGACTGCAGAGCCAAGGAATATGTTTGGAGTGCTGAGGAGAGTCCACGACCACCTTCTCACTGCATTGAGCTTGTGTAGGTTCAGGAACACAAGCAAGGAGAACAGCAGATGCAAGAGACACAGATTCCTCTGCATCCAGGCATTAATTTCTGGAATTGAACTGCTTCTCAAAGCATCAAGTATCCAACTCGTTGCCTCTTGGGCTTTATCTATTACTCCAGGCCTGTGCTTGAGAGATTGTATTTCCAACGATGTATGTATTGTTTCAGAGTTACGAGATGGTTCAGAAACCAATAGATTTAGCAGATGTCTCACGGAGAATGAGATTGGATCTCTCTTGGCCAACACGATGAAACAAAGCTGAGACAATCTCATACACTAATCCTATTCTGATAAACCATTTGCTAAGACTAGGCTACCCTGTGGCATGCAGACCAGGACCAAAAATATGAGGTGCTATTTCCTTCAAGAAAGAGACAGTATTAATCACAATACTATCCACATCATCTGTATAATATCCTAAAAACAGTACCTAACCTGCCAAGCTAACAAAGGAACAGTTGAAAGTGCGGGTTCAAGAGTATCTTCCAGTTATCAACATGTTGAAGCAAGAAAATATAAGTGGCTGCAGCACTTCCAGTTATTAAGTGGTTTGGATGCAGACACAGCTCAGATATATTAGTAGATATCGCATTCCTGCAACACGGGATGGGAGTTATCAACATACTTCTCCCACAAAGGTCTATACTTTTGGTTTCCAATCTTCAGCCAAGGCTTTGAATTTCCATTAAAATGCAAAACAGCTCCATTTTCTACCAAATGAGGATCAACAATGGTGTATCCAAATCCTAAAACATGCCAACTTGGGTCCAAAGGCTCAGTCATTCCATAGAAGGTGAGTAGCCCTGGAGGAAGTGTACCAAGCTTCCACAGTGTCCTATCAATGTTCTTCTCCTGCCAGTAGTGATAAATTCCAGTGACATTTCTTCTTTTCCATTCAACCAAATCAAACACATTCATCCCAAAAGCCCAGCCACAAGCATCAGGATCAAAATGTGCACGAATCAACGGATGAGAGAAATTCAAGTACTTATCGTACCGATGGAATCTCTCCATGCAAGTTTCAACAGCTCCAATCACATTTCCATTGAGATCAATGGTGAACAATGGTGAGAGATCCTTGTGAACTACAACATCATCGTCGAGGAACACGACCTTCTCAAGCCGGGGAAAAACCTCAGGAATGTAGAACCTCAGGTGGTTAAGCATGGAAAGGTATTTGGGGTTCCGATACTTTATTGGAGTCTGGCCATCATCTTTGCTCCCGGAGAAGTAGTAGCTTTGTGTGCCTGAATCTTGGAGCTGTTTTAGGACAGGAACATAAGTAGCATTGAGCCACCTGAAGTCTTCGAATTTCTGAACCTCGATTGTTATGCCACGGAAATCATTCATTGTAAACCAGGCACTCATAGGGGCATAGTTAACTTCATCTGTGACCAAATGGAAGACTATGAGATTAGGATTTTCAGAACTCAAAGCCGTTGAATTGATCACAACAGAGGTAGCAAGAATGTTGTCAGAGAAAATGCAGAAGTGAAAGAGACTATTATCATCAAGTTTTCCTTTTCCTTTTCCGGAATCCACCTGAGAGTCCACCACAGATTGTTCCTTTCTGAACCATTCAAGAGTCAATCTAACACCAAGACAGTAGAGATTCTTTGGGATAGCCTCGGCCGCGATTTGTCCATACTTTGAAATCTTCTCATTGACAGATTCGGTTTGATGTTCTAGAGTTTCAATCTTGTCTTTAAGCCTCACAATCACAGCCGCTGTATCGTATTGGAGCGGCTGAGCTTCATGGAGCAATAATGCCATATCCTGAATTGCAGCTTTTGACTCTGAAGAATCCATTGTTAATGGAGTATCTGTTATGGCTGCATCAGACAAGATGACTTGCAACTTTCCAACCTGAGCAGTCAGATCCCTTGCAAACTGAATATTACTACTTTCTTTTGCAATTTCAATCAAACTTTTTGCCAGAGAAATCTGATCATTCATTTGCCTTGCTGCAGATAGAGGGCTCAACATTTCTTCAGTGACATTAAGGCTTTGGACTAATTCATTAACCCTGTTATATCTCTAAATCCCATCATAAAAGAACACAGTTAGCAATCCCAATTCCACATATTATCAGTGACTTTACACTATATTAAGGGCTTCAAATCACTGAATCTATGAATCATATGATACTTTTGCTAATCATGTTCTTGTGAACCATTAATATGTGTCCAAAATGTAACATTTGGATAATAATTACCTAAAACTAATCAATGGAAATGGTACAGATATTCAGACAGAGAGATTTATGCAGATTAAACCAAAGAAATCAAAAAGCCTAATCCTTTTTAGCCAGAAAATCATCAAAAGAAAGGGTATGAAAAACCCATCACAATTTATAAAACTCGCATGCATATCAATGATCAAGTTTTAATCTTCAATATTCCCAGCAAACTATTAGTGATGATCGAGTAGCGAGATGACAGAAAGATCAATAATACCTGGAGAACTGAAGGCCGGGAAGAAGGTGGATTTTGGGTGGGAGAAACAAGAAAGAAGAGAAGTATCAAGAGAATGGCTACGATCATCAAACAACAACATAATGTTAACGTAAATGTAAATGTGGGCGAATTATTTGATCTTCTACTCAGTAGTCTTGCTCTTGAATAAAAGGATCTCCGGCTGCTCTTCATCTCAAATCTTTATAATTTGTCTTCACTCTTCATCACCAAGCAAAATTATATATATAGGTAACCATCATACAACTGCAAAAAATTCTTCAAGAAACCCATCCCACAACAGAAAACAGAGGAAAGTGATGAAAAAAATAGAGAGGAGCAAATTACACTTACCTCCCATGATTTTGGTGGAATAATAAATAGATCCCTGTAATTTTTTTTGATAATTATATTTATTGCCTCCATAATTTAGTCATAATTACAAATGCATCCATGTAAGGGACCAAAGTAAACCTGAGTTTTGTAAGGTACCAAAAAGAAGATCGTTTTTATATTATCCTTTTTGTTTTGACAGAAGAGTCATGTTTAAAGAATGTAAAAATTTTTAAGTATGCTTTAGATAAACCACACATATCTTATTAATAAGAATACATATTTTCATTAAAAAATAAAAACCACACATATTTACATTAATAAAAATACATATAATAAGAAAAATCAAAATCAAAATCAAAACCAAAACCGATGAGATAAAAATATATTTCTGAAACATAACTATTTTAATAGAACAAAGTCATTTGTAATTGTCAGAATATTAAGAGGGGTATTGTAATTTTGCTGAAACTTGGGGAAGTAAATGTAATTCACCCCAGAGCAACAAAAAATGCGGTGAGCGTGGATCGAACACGCGACCTTCAGATCTTCAGTCTGACGCTCTCCCAACTGAGCTATCCCCGCTTTGGTGTTCCTTTCAGTGTCTTCGATGTCCTATGGGTTCCTTCCTTTGCACGAGAGATCTAAACGACATCGCTGTGTGTCTCTCTCTCGTTTCTCGTTTGACGATTGAAGAATCCCACTGAACATTCAAATGACACCGTAATCAAAATACGGAATTGTTATTTGCAGTAATATTTTTGTGTAAAATATATAAATTGCCTTTTAGATTTTTTAAAAAAATAAAAGAAATTTTTTTTCTTTAATTATGATCGATAGTTATGAGATAATTTATATATAAGTATCTATATATTTTTTGTACATAAAATTGATTTTTTAATAAAAAAAATTTTTTTTTTTATATATTTTTCATGTTCTTTTCTTATCTTCTGAAATTCTAATATTTCTAATGTAGTATCAAAGGCAATTTAGCGGGTGAGACTCCGGAATTTTCTTTCAAAATACCGCCCAAATCAAAATACCACCCTGGCACGGTATTTTGAGGTCAATATTTTGACCTCAAAATACCGCCCACTTTAGAGGATATTTTGATAATGTTACTGCAAATAAGGGGCGAGATTTTGGAATATATTTATGTCAATGGCGAAATTTTGGCAAATTTTTTCTATTTTTTGACACAATTTCGGACCAGATAGGGTTTTTGCTGTTAACAAAAAAAACTTTACGTAAAAAAATATATAAATTATTTATTTAACGTGTAATATGAAAAAAAAAATTTTTTAACTAAAAGATAAAATAGATTTTTCATAAAATATATTACTATAAATAGTAAAATGGTTATGCATGCCCTAAAAATATTCAGATGAAATTGGAAAGGCCGGACCTTTGAATTCTCCGTTCTCCGACGATGGCTCCTAATATTGTACTTCTGTGAAGAAATCAGAGAAGAGAAAAAGAAGAAATGTTTCAAAAGAAAAAGAGTGCCGTTGTTGTTTCCGTTTCTAATGGTGGAGCAGCGAGTGACAGAGGTGGAGTCGAAGTGTCGCAGAGGAAAAGCACGGGAAGAGACACACATTGGGATTTTCTGGTAAGTTTGTTTATCTTTAATTTATTTTCCCATTTTTGGGTGAATCTTTGATGCTGTACATTTTGTATTTGTAATTGTTCTTTTACATTTTGTAATGAATTCATACCGATTTTGCTGTTCATCTTCCCGATTGAATTAATGGGAGAAAACCCCACTCTTTTCTCCCTGGTTTTTTACCAGTTTGATTGATTGTGTATTGATTGGTTTTCTTTAATTTTGATGTTTATTTGTAATATACTAAGAAGATGCCTTTGCTGTAATTTTAATTCTTCGGTCATGTCTTGCTTTTTTGGGATTAGTCATAGGATCCGATGATTCCCTTGCCTGACAAAATTGGGGCTTTTGCTCCATCCTTGTAGTTTGTTTACAACATTGAGCATTCTATGCCGGAGAGTTGGATCAAAATTAATTTGATTAATGTCAGTTTCACATTAAGGGTTTTTTCCATTCTTATAGTCGATTGTCTATTGCAGGATGAATTTGAGGCGCCCATGTGGGTAGACTTCCTTCAAGAATGTCAGTTTACTTACCAAGATAGGTAAGCATATTCACGGCCGGTGATCGATTGTTTCTTGAATTGTTGCTCTGTTAAAGGAGATGTAAAGATTGTGTTCTGAGTCTGTTTTCTTGAAACCATTTTGCAGGGATGATGAATGGTTTAACGTTAGCCATCCGTAAGCTACTTCTCTTTGGGTGATCATTCTTTTACTTCCTGTTTTGAGGGTTCATAAGTTAGTGTTTATGGTGCTTGCTTACAGGTTCCATCAATGTTCTTCCAAGAAGTTGATATCTGCATTTACTTCCGCTAGCGAGGGTGGCACAAAGTTGGACCTTTCTGTGCTGGAGCAGTCTTCTCCAAAACTCCCTAGTTCGGTTTCAAGATCAAGAGGCAAAGATTATAGGAGCGGGAAATGGGTCCAGGCAAATGAGAAGATCACTTCTGATCTGCAGCATTCGGTTAACAGTGTTAGAAATAAACCTTCATCTGCAATTTCAATTACTGGAAAGGTGTCAAGTGACAGAACAAGCAATGGGAAACCATTAGGTTTAGGTGGTTCACGGCCAGATTCAAGCGAGAAAAGCAGCTTAACTGAAATTGATGCAAAACACAATCAGCATGTGATTTCTTTGTGGGACCAAAAACTTCATTTGAACTCTACATTCTTTAAAGGAGCGGGAACCAATTTAACAAGCATTGTTACTTCTAAAACTAGTGAGGAGCAACGACAGATGTCCTTGGAATTATCTAGTCAATTACCTATCCAGACTAACCAATTTTTATCCGAGCTTAAGATTAGTTTGAGGAAAAACTGTGTTACAAGGCAAGCCTCAAGAATGTCAGTTGCAGAGAAAAGTAAATCAGAAGGCCAGAACTCATCTTCCTCAACATCCAGTGTGGGTTCCTCCTTAACTAATGGTTGTGATGGCAAGGATCTGACAGTTAGAGATGATAAGGATGTGACCCCAGGTAGTAGATGTGTTCCAAAAGTTACTACGGCTTCCAGAGACAAAGTGAATGTAGCAAAGAATTCTTCCACTACTAATCCAAAACTGAGGACTCGAAGCTCTGCATTACCATCTTTCAGACCTCAAAACACCCAAGGAAAGGTGCGTTGCTGCTAAAACTTTTTGGATAAAGTGTTTTCTGGTAGATGCTTTTACTTTTTCCTCATTTCCATTTTCCATGACCTCTGATTTTCTGAATGATTGATTATTCCTGTGTATTTGAAATTTAGATGCCTTGTTCTGATTCGTGGACTTGAGGAAAGTCTGCTGAAGCTGTTAATACTAATATGTTGATTCTGTCATTTACTCCTAATCTACCTTTTTTGACAGGTTCGGCAGCAGACTGCGCATGCAAAAGTTTTGGTGCCTCATTCTGTCAATGAACGTTCTTCCGCAGCTGCAACTATGAAGGGTAAGGGAAAAGCAATAGCTACCACTGGTCGTCAAATTTCCGCTGGTGCTAAGGAGAATCTCCCAAGGGAAGTCTTGTCCAGAACTGGAATGAAAGTAAGCGGAGATGTTGCACAAGTTCAGAAAGTAATCGGAAGGAAAGTGCCTGAAAACAACGCCAAAACTAAGTTGGTTGGTCAGAAGGTATCAATCTAAAGTATTTGTTTTTGTTTATGCTTGAAACTCATATCTCAACAAAAATGAACTTTTTCTAGGATTTGTCATCTTGTATTGAAGCTTCTTGCTTATTCAGTTTTGCTTAACTTGTCGGTGATGATTTGTATTCTTTATACCTTCATTCACTATTGAAAGATTAAACTTTTGTCAGTTGCACACACTCATAATTATCCTAATCCTGCTCCTGATCATCCTAAAGTAGTTAGTACTTGTTTTAACATCCAATTATCAATTTATTTATGTCAGATTTTCTTGGTTTTCCCATAACAGGAAAAACTCGGTGGTCGCAGAGGTGAAGCGAAGCCTGGAACCGTCTCTCAGAAGGTTCATTACTTTAGGTAGAAAAACAGTGTAGTAGTAGTGTGTAAATAGTCTTGACTTTTGTGAAATCAGATGGATGTTGTTCAATTTCATCTGATTTTGTGAGCTGTAAAAAATGATGCTCAATGTAACCCTCCTGAGGCAGGTTTTGGATTTCCTCCCATTCATAATGATAGGTGTCAAATTTTACCATATATTTCGGGCCTTATTAGTTTCATCATCATAAAAGATCCTCTGTATCCACGGGTACAGTCACTACAGCGTACATTAGAGGATACACGGTATCTTGGATACAGAGCATCTACGCTCTCAGTTTCATACCATTTGATTGTTCTTGAAACAACTGGGAGGAAGCTGTAGTCGTTGGCTGGGCGTGGCCGCAGCAGAAGACAGAAAACCATTAAGTCTTGCACGTGAAATAGGATGGTATAATAGAGAACTAATAAAGGGCTAAATTCCGAAGCATCATATATCATATCAAGGGTTGTTGTCGTGTTGGGGATTTTGATGATGATCGTAGATGGTTCCAAAACAATGTCATGTGGGTTGTGTTCGAGAGAGAGAGAGATGTCCCCACGCCACAGTATCAGCTGCTGCAGAGCGCCTTGTTTTGATCAGTTCTCAACGTTGGTCTGATCAAAAACATGTAATCTGGTCCCCGGCTACTCCCAGTCTGAGGATGTGGAGCTGGAATCATGATGACTAGCCTAGGCGTACTTACGGTTGAGCTGTGAAGGACGTTAGAGTTCCAAAAACAAGCATATAAATGGTAACATTAGGGTCTTTCTCAATGAATGAATGATGAATGATCATCATCTTGCGGTAGTAACTAGTACACTCTATCCGTTTCACAATGAGTGTCGTTTTTCAAATTTTACATTGACTCTGGAGTAATATTCATTGAGAATAATGCAAATTACGTTCTTTTAAAAGGGTAAATTTGAAAAGAAAAGGTTATTTGGTGCAGAATGAACTACTCTTAATTATAAGATTATAGCATGCGAAGTGTACCACTTATTAGTCACACAAAATCATGGTTTTCTGTCTACCTTTCATTTATGAATTAATTGACAGTTATAAGGTTAGTTTGGACCTTATTTTCCTCCATTTCTTTCTTCCTCTAAACAATCAACAATATAAATTATATACGTTTCATCTGTCATATCCTATCCTATTATAAAAGTCTAAAAATATAATAAACGTAATTCTAGTGATTTAAGTACGTTAAAGTTAAAATAATAGCTATCGCCCAATTAAATCTTTTTGAGTTGGAATGAGATGGATTATGGAATGAATAAACTCGATAGCAAAAAAAATAATATATATATATATATGTAATTGTCTCATTAATTAATTTAGTTGAGCTAGAGCTAGGTAGGGTTTGAAAGTTGCTTTCAGCGGCCAACTCTCCAGCCTTTGGCTCCCGAAAATGGCCATATATATCCTCCTAATTTGAGATGGCCCTCGTGTGTTTATCTCAGCCCTTTATTCTAATTTATAATCAATCACCACAAAAATGTAACTCTGTTTTCTATGAATAATGGAACAATTAATACATCGAAAGTAAAACTTATGCTCATCGCAACAACAGATGTACCTTTAAAAATAGTATAATTCGCCAATAAAATTAGAAACAAAATTATGATCTTTTAATTTCTTTAACGGAGTTTCGAATTCACAAAATATTTCTCACTATACCATCTTACATATTAAAACATCGGAACAAAGGGGAGGGGAAGGGAAAAGGGGTACGTATTCAGTTGATTGATAAAGAAAACAACAAAAGTGACGAAACTGCGCCGAAACTCTTGATTTTCTAACTTATTTGCAAAAGTGATGAGTGACATTTTTCTTCATAAGAGAGAAGAAGAAGAGAATGATTCCATTATTATCCTCTCTCTCTCTCTGCCTACCTTTCATTTTATATTTATATTTAATACTACTAATCATTAACCTCTTTTTTCTAAAATTAATCCTCTATCTAAATCTATGGTCCCCCCCCCCCCCCCCCCCCCCCAAAAAAAAAAAAAAAAAGCAACCTTTTTCACATTAATGGCATTATTGTTCGTAAATTCTAGGAAGAGTTTCATATTTGTGCAAAATCTTAAAAATATTACCCTTTTTATATTTGTTTAGTTTATTATCGGGAGTTAATTGTTTGCAAATGTTATATTGGCGAAAATAATTACATCACATATTTCATTAGAAAAGTCGATTTTCTAATACCATTTCTAATACTCCTACGTTTCTAATGAAAGAGAAAAAGTATAAAGTAAGTCTGATCGATATTAAAAAACCTCTTTTACCATAAAGGCATTTTAGAATGAAACTTGAAAATATTTTCGTAATTTCATACCACATCAGGGGCTATAAGTCCATAACTCCATATTCTTTGCGTCTCCAAATGATAATTAAAGTATATATGGGACTTAATCAATCTCGTACATGAGTGTTTGCTTTATGTGAACCGTTCACTTTGGTGTAGTTTATATTTATAGTACACTTTCATATTAATTAATAAATCTTACTTGTTATTAATGTGTCACGTACACATAAATAAACTAAGGGGCCGCTTGGTTCGTAGAGGGGAATGGGAATGGGAATGAGAATGATAATAGTGGGGAATGATAGTAGAGAGAATGAAAGCATTGGGAATGATAGATGGTGTTTGGTTCACAAATAAACTTTTAGGATTAAAATTTATTTTAATTTTTTTTACATTTAAATTTTGATATATTATAAACTATTTGTGTTAAAATATATTATAATGATGAATTTTAGCACTTAAAATTTTAAAAAAATAAAAAATACACACAAAAGGAGGGAATCAAACCCATACCCCCCAATATGCTAGGATATGGAGGATTGCCTCAAAGGAGGGAATCAAACCCATACCCCAACCTAACCAAACAACAACTTTCATTCCATTCCCATTCCCAAACCTCCAAAACCATCAACCAAGCATGCCTTAAAACAATTATTAATATATATATATATATATATATAGAGAGAGAGAGAGAGAGAGAGAAAATTGCTGCTGTGCTGTCAAAATCTCAAATTGTACTACATCGTACGAAAAGACCTCCTTCTCCATAACACACAACAATATCATTAATTTCAATATTAAAAAAATTGCAATTTTGATCCTTTTTGTTTGAACATGTTACACTTTTGATCTTTTATGTTTCGCTAGTGTAATAATAATGCCTTACGTTTGTATGATGTTGCAATTTTGGTTCATGTAACTAGTTAGGACTAGTTTTAAGCAGTCAATGGATTCTTGGGGCCTTTTGAGATGAAAGAAAAAAAATTAAAATTTTTTCGTGATTTCTATGTATTCTTGAGCGGGCCAAACAACAATTTTTACTCATTTCGCAAGGTTCAATAAAGGAAGCAGAAACAAAATTTCAGAAAAAGGTAGTTTCGATGATGCAAGCAAAATGAATGTGTTAAAATTGAATTTTACTGCTCTAGTGCATTGGAAAAGCTCTCAAAAAATCATTGACCTCTCCTTTGACAGCTCAAAACTGGCAATAATGTGACCAAAACCGCAACAACATCCGATTGTAATGGACTATTTTTACACAAATGAAACGTAAGGGATCAAAAGTGTAACAATTATAAACAAAATGGCCGAAATCGTAATTTTTCCTTTCAATATATATATATATCCACCTTAAATCAACCGAATCCAAGGATTCAATATATGTTTATATTAAATCTAATTAATGATCAATCCAGGGTAATTAAAAAAAGATTTCCAAAATCAAAGGGCATTCTCGTAACTTCACAAAACCTCTTAACAAATTTGTCCGTTACCACTTACTACTCTCTCAACAATATCTGCCATCATCACTATCAAGCATAGCCAGCTCCATACGTACAAAAAATTTCTGTCTTTTACTTCCAAAAAATTTCATCTTTTCTCACAAAACAAAATCTTCATAGCATTCCCAATATTCCCATATATTAATTCAAACCTTCCCTTCACATCTCCTCAATCATCATCTTCATCCTTCTCCCTTCAAACGGATGTTAAAAATAATATATGTCTGTCTGATCATTAATTTTTACAAACCCGAATTTTAGTTGTTGTAGTATCCATCGAGCTAGAGCATGGCTAGTCGTCATCACCATAACTTAGATGTAGGCGAGGACGATGATGAAGATGATGAGTTTGACGATGAATCTGAGGAAGAAACGGATCACCGCTGCAAGGGGGTGTTGCTGTACGGCGGCAGATTGTTCGGGTCGCGATGCAACAAGTGGTTCCTGGGTAAAGTTCTGGACCCGCGGGCCGCCTGGGTTCAGGAATGGAACCGGGTTTTTTTGCTGGTTTGCGCCGCCGGTCTTTTCGTGGATCCGTTATTCTTCTACACGCTTTCCGTCAGCGAGAGCTGCATGTGTTTGTTTGTGGACGGGTGGTTCGCAGTTACCGTCACGGCTCTCCGGTGCATGACCGACGCCTTACACGTGTGTAACATGTGGATGCAGTTCAAGATGAGCAAGCGTCCTCTCGCCGCCACCGCCACTTCCATCGGCGGCGGCGATGACGACGAAAGTAGCGGCGGAAGCGGCAACGGGAGACTACAGGACAACAGTGCGAAAACTGTTGCCTTGAGTTATCTTAAATCGAAGAAGGGTTTTCTTTTTGATCTCTTCGTCATTCTTCCATTCCCCCAGGTGAGTTCTTAAATTAAATCTTACGTTTCTTTTTGTCTCAATTTGAATTAAACTCCTGATCGGATTTAGTTACATCGGAAATATCGGAGTCGGATTCTATGGCGGAACGAAGAAGATGAGTTTTTTTTTTTTTTTAGGTGACATTTGTGAGAGAAATGACAAAGTCATGCATGTCACGAATTTAATTGTCCGGGAACTACCTCACCCTCTCCCAATTGTGAATTTAATTGCGGGGAAGGGGGTGGGTGTGGTTCACAAACAAGTCTAAATCCCCTTAAAAAAAAATTATTGGTATACTGGATTTTTTGAGATTTTTTTTCTGACTCCGTCACCGTATATACATGTGAAGACTGGCTTCACGTTTTTTTTGCAGTAACAAACAATTGAGTGACGTACCTTGTGGAAGGGTCGGAACTAATTACTCTTTTTGTCTCATTAGAATAATTTACTCTAATAATTATACAATTTTTATAAATTTCAATATACATTACCTTAAATAAGTAATTTGTGTCATCAAAAACTTCATTTATATCATTACTTTTCATACGACTCTTTTACTGATTGTGAGCCAGCAAACAAATAAAAACACGACTCTTTTACTGAAACAAAATTTAATATTAAAACTAGATTCTTTTAATAGAACGAAGAAAATAATTGAGATAGATGAATTTTTAGATTAACTGATTTGTTCATAATATTAGCTAGCTGAGGGAGATCGGTCGATCGACCAACGGAAAACACACATACGTATATTATACTCTGTGAAATTTGTCTGTTTGCCATTTATGATTAAGGCATAATTTAGGGTTTGTTTAATTATTTTTTTTGCTGTATTAGTAATTAATAAACTTGACGATTAGCTTAAGTAGTGCGTGACTTGAAAGAGATCGAACGGTGGTTAATTAATGAAATTAATTGACTTATTTTATCTCTAATGATGATGACATTATTGGCAGAGGAATATTTTAAAATAATCGATAAGACACACTAATTATGGCATCGAATAATTGGTGATGAAGGTACACTACTAAGTCTATTTTCTATTCCCAAATTATATAACCATCTCAATTATTGAAATTTAATTAGTAAAGAAAACTCCTGTATCACCACGTGGCATTGTTCCAAATTTCATTTATTTAGTTGTCTAATTCGTTAATAAAATATTGAAAATCATAGTTTAGAGAAGAGCTAGTTACACATGAAAAAAATCTAGTTCTTCAAAGTGTAAATTAAAGAAATCAATAATAAAAAATAAATAAATAAATAAAACAAGCCAACTTTCTAACACAAGATGAGTTAAAACTATCTATTAATCTTTTATTAATTTATAATATACTTAAATTATTAAATCCACAACTTTTTTTTCACTCGTTTCTTTATATTTTAATTATAAATTAACAACTGATCATACGTAATCATATTAATGAAGGTATAAAAGTTAAACGAAAATATGGTGAGTTGGCAATATGGTAATTTTATTTTATTTTGAAATACAAATGCATTTAAGAATATGAATGGATTGAAAATCACGTTGAAAAGGACGTGAAATAAAATAAATTGAAATGACAGGAAATTGAAATTTGTGCTTATCACGTCTTTCGTGGTCCTAAGAAAAGTTGCTGCGGATCGGATCGAGAACAAAATATTTGTTGGTTAAGGAAACAATTAAAGTAGAATTAATACTTAAATTAAAAAAATAGAAATATTGTATTTTATTTTTTCGATTAATTTTAAATTATTAGTGTGGAAATATTATAAATTTATAACTGTCATCAAAAGTGATTTGAATTCTGGAATAAAATAGCGGACGTGAAGTTTATACTTTTCTGTAGAATATCTCTATTAATGTTGAAATCTGATCCAAAATATTATAGTTAATTGTTTAATCCTTTATATAAGATCGACCAACATGTTTTATGACTGAAACAAAATATATATATATATATATATATTATTTCAAAGTGAAATTATGTCGTTGTAATAATTTGGGCATGTTCTTTATGTTGTGTTTGAAACTTCGTTTTAGAAAAATAATTTTATAATCAGTTTTCATCATTTTCAATATAACTTTTTACTATTCAGTTATATATTTTTACATTTTCAATACAATTTTTACATTATAAAATTATATAAATAACATGATCCTTAGTGAATATGGAGTTCATATCATCTATCTACATAATTTCTCATTTCTTATTCTGCATAATGCACAAAACTACGTAGTTTTACTTACAATTTTTTAGTCTCCTAAATCGCTCACATTTTTTTACTTACACGAAATTACGTAGTCTTGTGGTTGGAGGCAGAATAAGATATGAGGAATTAGGTAGATGATCTGAAATCGTGAATATGAGAACGGTTTACCTATACAGATTACCTGTAATATATAACTTAGACAGAAGATCTATTCTCGGCATGATTAGCAACACTTTTTCTAAATTTCACATGCATGTAAGAACTGGAACTCCTGAGCTGGATGTAGTACTACTAGATACACATGCAAATTTATGGGTTTACATTAATTCTGTCGCTTATAAGCAACAGATTAATTGTTGGCTTAATCGGCCCCATCTCATCAATCTGTTGCTTGCTTATAAATTCGTACGACATCTTACTTATATTTCCATGTTTCTCTTTTGATGAATCCTGAACGACTTCGTACGTAACTTCGTACGGTAATAGAGATTAAAGTAGTTGACGCTTAAAATTAACAAAAATAAATGCAATTTGCAGATTGTGTTGTGGGTGGTGGTTCCAAAGCTGCTGGAAAGGGGATCAACGACGTCGGTTATGACGGTGTTGTTGATAATGTTCTTGGTCCAATACCTCCCCAAAATCTATCACTCGGTTTGTCTGTTGAGGCGCCTGCAGAATCTCTCAGGCTACATTTTCGGCACTGTTTGGTGGGGAATCGCCCTCAACTTGATCGCTTATTTCGTCGCATCCCATGTACGTATCTAGGCCATTTTTGTGTTACTTTTGTTTTGTTGTTGCCTCCGAAATCCTAATACTCCATCCGTCTCATATAAAATGTTCAATTTAGAAATTAAAAAATAAAAATATTTGTCCCGTTAAAAGAGTCTAATTTGAATTTATTTAAATTACATACATAAAGAGTCTAATGTGTAATTTACAATTAGTCTTACTTAAAAATAAACATATAAATGAAAAATATTGTGTCAAAATACTTATTTTAGGTATTGAACATTCATTCAAACCAAATTCTTTTAGTGGGATAGAGGCAAAAATTTTGTCTCGTTTCGATTGTGTTTATAGGTTAGTTTCAACTTTACTCTTTATACATATTTTCAAATACATTTTTCACCCTTGAGTTGCTATAATCTACTATGAAATAACACTTTTGCCTCTACTTCTGTTGTCATTGAATAGCATTACTTTTGGAGGCTCTAAGTGTCGATTCACATTGAATAATGTATTTTGAAAACATGTTGAAGGCAAAGTCGAAACTAACTTAGAAATACAGAAGGTGGAACGTAATTAAACCCTTATTTATGTCTTCTCCGTCAGCTAATGGTTTGATTCAGGTTTTATTTTTCATTGTACGTTTTGTCTTATCATTTTCAATTTACACTTTTACTATTCAATTACACGTTTATATATTTTTAATGCTTTATTTACATTTTTTTTATTTATTAAATTCAGTGAAGAATTATTGTTTGGTTTGAATTGAATTGCAGGCAGTGGGAGCATGTTGGTACTTGCTGGGAATCCAAAGAGCTGCCAAGTGTCTGAAAGAGCAATGCAGAGCTACAAGTGGATGTGGGCTCCAGATGCTGTCGTGTGAACAGCCCATTTACTATGGAACAACCAACCTCGTCAAGAACAAGTTTCGCCTACACTGGGGAGAGACCACCTCAGCCAGGAAGACTTGCCTGGAAAACTATGATAATTTCGATTATGGAGCTTATAAATGGACTGTTCAACTTGTTACCAACGATAACCGCATAGAGAAGATACTTTTTCCCATCTTTTGGGGCCTCATGACTCTTAGGTACGTTCTTGTTTCAAAATAAGTGTCGTTTTAGTTTTAAAATTTTGTCATAAGATTAACATTTCAAGAGACATTTGTGCCTTTCAAATTACATGTTCTTGCGCATTTGCCATGCAGCTTCAAACCAACATATGATTGAGTTCAGATCATCTACCAAACTTATTGTGCTTTATTGTATTCAATGTCTAACAAGTAAAAAAACTAGAGCAATTTTGGGGAGTAAAAGTTTGTAAGTAAGACGACATTAGTTTTGGACAGTGATCAGAATTCCACAATATTACATTTGTAATTTTATCAGTTTCATTGATTTGTATAAAAAAATATATAAAAACGACATTTATTTTGAGACGATATTACTCTCTTTTTTCTCAAGCTACTGACTCGGTGAAATGATTCTGCCTGTGTGAATTTGTAGTACCTTTGGAAACCTGGAGAGCACAACAGATTGGCTGGAAGTAGTTTTTATAATCATTGTCCTCACAACTGGGCTCCTCTTGGTGACTATGCTCATTGGGAACATCAAGGTAATAACTAAGGCAGTAGACTGATGGAGATTTCTGTCTGAAAAGAATATCATCATTAAATGAACTGTGAAATTCTCAGGTGTTTTTGCATGCAACAACGTCAAAGAAACAAGGGATGCATCTGAGAATGAGGAACATAGAGTGGTGGATGAAGAAGAGAAAGCTACCACCGAATTTCAAGCAGAGAGTGAGGAATTATGAACGCCAGAAATGGGCAGCAATGCGTGGAGTTGATGAGTGTCAGATGATTAAGAATCTCCCCGAAGGCCTCAGAAGGGACATCAAATATCACCTCTGTTTAGACTTGGTTAGGCAGGTAAGTACAGACTTTCTTCGTGACTCGTAAACAGTTGTATATAGTGACTCTTTTACAGGGATTATAACGTTCTAAAATGTCGATAATCATATATAATTGCATGTGTCCATGTTGATTATTTAATGGTGGATTTTACAGGTGCCTTTATTTCAGCACATGGATAATTTGGTCCTGGAGAATATCTGTGACAGGGTGAAGTCCCTTATATTTACAAAGGGAGAAACAGTAAGCTCTTAATCAATCTAACTGAGCCTATTTTTCAAGTATTTAGATCACCTGTGCAATAAAACGTATTTGTCATTCTCACAATGAGGTGAAATCACATTTTTTTCCCTTTTTAATTTATGAGGACGACAATGTTACACAGATGATCTCGTACTATTTTTTAGAGCACGCGATCATTTGTCCAAAAATTAATGAGATAGAGGGTGTTCCGCTAGAAATTCACTATAACTGAAGGGATAGAAACGGAATTTCGATTTTATCCACCCTGAATTGTGCTGGACTTTTCAGTGAGACACACCCTGTCCCATTAATTTTGAAACAGAGGATCCTTCCCCATTTTTCCAAACGAAAAAATCACAAAATTTTTCTGCTCCTAAATGCTTTCTTGTCTGCAGATAACTAGAGAAGGCGATCCGGTTCGGAGAATGCTATTTATAGTAAGGGGTCATCTCCAAAGCAGCCAAGTCCTCCGCGACGGCGTCAAAAGTTGCTGCATGTTAGGCCCCGGAAACTTCAGCGGCGACGAGCTACTCTCCTGGTGCCTGCGCCGCCCCTTCGTGGAGCGTCTGCCGCCGTCCTCCTCCACCCTGGTCACTCTCGAGACCACCGAAGCCTTCGGACTGGAGGCGGAAGACGTTAAATACGTCACCCAGCACTTCCGGTACACGTTCGTGAACGAGAAAGTGAAGAGGAGCGCGAGGTACTATTCCCCCGGGTGGAGAACCTGGGCCGCCGTCGCGATCCAGCTGGCGTGGAGGCGGTACAAACACCGTCTCACGCTCACTTCGCTGTCGTTTATAAGGCCGAGGCGGCCGCTGTCGAGAAGCTCTTCGCTCGGGGAAGATAGGCTCAGGCTTTACACAGCTCTGTTGACTTCGCCGAAGCCAAATCAGGATGATATTGATATTTTATGAATCGATGAAGCAAGCTTGCCAGCAGCTATGGCGATCGATCGATCTGGCAATTAATCATGAATATTATCGAATATCTTAATTTTTTTTTATTATATATTTGTATTTGTATATATAATGCGGATTTATATATAGATTATATATTATATATATGTGATTGATCTCCGGATCATGTAGACGTGGAAATGCTTTATATATATTTATAATATGAAGTACTATATATATAGCTGAAGAATTGTAGCTTCGGCCATTAGCTACTACGATGGAGGTGTTTTCTCTTAACTATCCCATCAAAGCTTCAGTTCTTGTATGAGATTTTATATCTGCTGCAAATTAGTTGAGAAAGATTATCTGTTCAAATTATTAAAATGACTTTATTTTATTGGGTAAATTACAAAAGCCTTCTTGAGATTTTGTTCACTGCCACTACAGCATGAGGCTAAAGCAACATCTGTGTTGCAGTGAATAATATTGCAGCTTATGAAAAAATTTAGGAATAATACAAGACCTTATAATAAGGCTGTATGTATTCTTAAATGCAACACTTCTTTACAGTATGCAACATTTTAGAAATTGTTCCAAGCTCTGCACTCGGTAGTATATGATGTTAACTTGCATTAGTTAACATTTGACAAATACAAAAGTGTTGCATTCGAGGTTAAAAAGCATGGCAAATGAAAAGCTTTGAATTTGCTATGTATCGCAGCACTTCCAGAAAGCATTAGATCTTAGGCAACACCTACCATCGAAGGAAATACTTGTGAAAGCGATGATTTAAGCCTAAGGCATCATTTTTAGGGCTTAAAGCATCACTTTTCTAATGTTGCTGCAACTTCATTTTTCTAAGTGAACTTTGATATTTCAAAAATTACCAACCAAATCTTAAATTATACACTATCGGCCCAAACTCTAAATTTTCACCATCTAGCTACTAGGTCTAATTGATGTTTTTTTCACACTTTAGAATCCCTTAAGTAATTCAAACAAATCGATCTCGAAAGGGTTTTGTAGTTTATTCCAATTTCATTTTGAAAAACTAAAATGATCGATATCTAAATTTAGATTCCTTCAAGGTATGCCTCCATTTAATTTCAAGGATTTTGTCCTGCATAATTACAAAATCTAAGTCAAGCAAATTTGAATGAATTACAAGGAAGAATTGCTCAATTTTGATCTCTCAAATATCCCTATTTACTGAGTTTAACCATGACCAAATACAAAAGATGGACCAGGAAAATTGAGAAACAAAACTAGCTATATATAGCCCATTTTAATTTGGTCATGCCACTGCCTCCAAAGCTTCAAAATGATCATCAGACTCGTCAGCCTCCGGACACGCTGACGCAGAGCCCCTGAATAGCAAAATGGCAAGGCTTCCTATACAGAAGTGGATGAAACATCCATGGCAGTGTGTCACAAACGAACCAAAATCTGTCCCCACGATGCATTGCCACCCAGGCCCATACGCCCTGTCAAACGCCTGAATATGTAAGAAAAGAAACGAAAAGCTTTTGGTTACTAAAAATTATGGCTGACAACATCTGACACGAACAAAACAATTTAACAGCTATTTGTGACCCGAATCGCAACCCTTACTAGAAGTCAATTAAAAAAGGGTGTAAACTGCAAAGTGTGTTTCAGTTCAAGAATAATTTACCTTCTTAATAAAGCAAGCTATTTCAGTGGCTTCAGTGACATCGAAGAAGTCAAGTGCCTTGGCTGCCAAATCCAGTGCCTCCTGTTGCATAGCCTTAAGCATATCCGTTTCACCAATTACAGCTTTGCCTTCCAACATTTTTGAACGTCCGAATTCCAACGGCTACTAATATTCAATCTAAAGAAAGAAATCAAACTCCGGTCTTTCGGAAGAAAAAAAAATTAATATCTTTCTGCTTCTCTCCCTTTTTCTTTCTTTCTTGTTGATGGATTAATATTTATAGGGAAAGGAAGGAATGAAAAGGGGTGGTGTTACTGGCTAAGCCACACTGATGGAGATCACCAATTCCCAGATTTGTGGCTATGAGCTTTGGATAATGCAGACGAATTCCAAGTGGGGATCAGAAAACTTCAAGCATGGCAGCTGCGGCGTTATCCTTAGCGGACTTGTGAGGCAACGGTGGAGGGGAGCACACATGGGGGTTGGGGGTGGGGGTGGGGGTGGCATATATACCGTGCGAATCAAAGGTTACCATGGATGTGTGTGTGTCGGTGTGCTTGGCAAGTAGCGAGAAGAGGTTGTGAATTTGCTGAGGAAATGGATTATGAGGAAGAAATTTCAATGGTCCCCTTTTGATCTTGGACACTTTTTAGTTGTGGATTGATGCCATGTAATATAGGATGTGGAAACTGGCAGAATATTCTCTTGTCAATTTGAACCCAATCCAAATCCGAACTCGAACTCATTATTATTTAGAAATTTAGAAAAGGAGGTAGGATTATCGTATTTTACAGCTTATTAAAGACTTATAAATGAACGCATAAGGCATAACTGCTTCAAACCTCAACCCGTTATCAAGTGTGTATTACAATTTCAGGTTAATTGGCCTTGGCCATAGGGCTATCACTCCTTGGCCTTAGAGTTTACTTGAAAAGGAAGCCTATTCTAATAAGGTCCCAAAATTTCCTCCTGTATGATCATAAGGAATTGGTGGGCTTGTTATTTAAGTTTTGATTTTGAATTCAATTTTGGTCTTATAGGTAAATTTAATATATTATAATCAATTTTCATTATTTACAATACAATTTTTTATTATTCACATATACATTTTTAATACACTTTTTACATTATAAACTATTTTTTCCAAACCAAAACTCAACCTAACCAAAAGGAATATGCCATAATCTTTGAGCTGCGGACAATTACATTGGATGTAAGGTCCAAGGTTTTTTTTTTTTTTTTTATATCAATATAATCCTATTATCTATTAAATTAAAGACATGAGTAGTGAGAAAGTGAAAAACAAAGTTATGGAATATCTAGAGAGTCTTGTCTAACTTGCACACTAAATAAGCAACACATACGAAAATTATAAAAATCAAATCCCAACCTTAAAATAGCCATCTATTCATCACAAAGGAGCAATGGATCTTAGAACAAGATCCATAAAATTTTGGACATCTACAATTACTCCATTGGGCTTTGAACACATTTTTAATTAGGATGAGGTAGCCTTTTATAGGTAGCAAAAAGTAATACGTTGCTTCACAGTTACGTATACTTTGAAACTTTGTATAGTTGGAGATTCGTTGTCATGGCGACGGTGGTGGTTCGCCTGACATATCCAACCCAACTCACCCTACCTTTTTTCGCTAAATAACATGCCACCGACTCCCCCGTGTCGGTCCACCTCACTTTGAAGCTTCCTCTTTGATCTTTTTACCTTCCTATTCCCACCAAAGCTTCCATTTTCAAACATTAATGTCGTCCTTACACCTGTAAAAGCTTCATCACTAATTTAATTTAATAGCAGTACGTAATAAATAAGGAAGCCATTGAAGCTGCTTCCATTTTCTTCGCCACCTTTCGCTCTTCACCATCCTTCCAAATCATCATATTTTTTCTTTTTGTCTACCCATTTTCTTCCTTTTTTCAACACCCTAAAAACCCATTCGAAACAGAAGGAGTTAAAAAAAAGAAGAAAGAGTTCGTCCCAAGAACGGCACATTCGTTTGTTTACCTTCAACCTTAGCACCACCGGGAGGAGGCGGCGACGACGAATATGGCGCCCCGTCTCTTTACATGCTTCGGCAGAGGCTCCTCCTCGTCTTCCCTCGAGGACGATCCCAGGTACGAGAGCGCCACCGCTGATATATCGGCGGAGGAGCAGAGGAGGGGAGGGCCGGTGGTGGTGGAGCTGTTCTCGTCGCAGGGCTGCGCCACCTCGTCGGAGGCGGAGCTGCTCTTCTCTAGGCTGGGAAGGGGCGACTTTAACCTGGAGGTGCCGTTGATTTTGCTGGCGTACCACGTTGACTATTGGGATTACAAAGGTTGGAAGGATCCTTTCGGTTCGAGCCTTTGGACCGTTAGGCAAAAGGCCTACGTGGAGGCCCTAAAGCTTGATACGATGTTCACGCCCCAAGTTGTTGTTCAGGGCCAGGCCCAATGTATAGCAAATGATCAGGATGCTTTTTTATCCTGCATCACGTCCGCACCCAGAATCCCTGCTTCCTCATTCCAGGTTAGCATCAACAAGCAAGAATATCAATATTTCCTATATGATGAATGATGATACACTTCAATTTCTGGTGATTTATTTGATTTTGAACCCATACTTATGAGTGATGAATCGTCTTGCTAGTTGATTTAACCCGATTAACGATGAACCATGAGGTAACAAACTAAACTCTCGAGTTGAATCGCGTTAAATAACAAAAATAACAGTAACGTTGATTTTACATACGATTCTTGGAATTTATAAATATTAAAGTTGGTTTTGTGCTTTTAAAACCACATATATTTGTATTTCTTTATTCATTTTGTGCTTTCACAAAATTGACAAACACCTATGATGATTAATGGGATTTCTTTTGTTTTAAATCAAAATATTCTTTTACATGTGGGGTTCTGAAAAAGGGAATAACTTCAAAGAGCACTCCTCGACCTCGTGCTTTGCTTGCATGCTTGCTGCTGTTGTCATGCTACTAGAAAATTCTACGCACATTCCTGGGATATGATTCTAAGATTTCCTAATTTTCTTTATCCTTAGTCAAGAGATGTGTACCAACGGGGCTAATCCCAATTTACAGTATTCATTAGCATAGAAAATTAGTCCACCCTGAAAGTATGTCATAAGTAATTCCAATCATGCCTAAAAGTAACTTCGTAGAATCATTTGGATGCTTTTTTACTTGAAATTTTTTTACTGATCGATTTGAATGAATGACTGAATTCAAATGAACAGGCCACATTCAAGAGGCCAACGCCGGAGTCGTTGCAGATCTCCATTTCCGGAGCTCTGAGGAGTAAGGTGGATCATCAGGGCTTGAACGTCATGGTTGCTTTATACGAAAACGGTCTCGTAACCGACTGCCAAAACGGAGAGAACAAAGGCCGCGTCATAGCCAATGACTACGTTGTTAGGAAACTGGAAAAGCTTTGCTTTGTTAAAGATATCTCTGCGAAGAAGACCATCTCCGGAACGGTTAACTTTCCTCTCTGGGATGGCTTCAACGCCAGCAAATGTGGCGTTGTGGTCTTCGCGCAAAGTGGCGGTCACCAGATCTTCGGTTCGCAGAAGTTTCAGTTGCCGGAAAACCTAGCCCAGATATGAGCTTTCAGTGATTAAGGAATCCCCAGTTCCACCTTGGGTTTTTAGCTGTAAACTATGAATGAGTTTGTAATGCTTTTTTTTTTTTTTTTTTTTTTCTCTCTAAGACCAATGCAGTCGAAGCTTTCCAGATAATTTTTGTGTACAGATTCATATCTTCGACTTCAGTGCTCAACTTTTTACATGTTTTATTAAGACTTCGATCTTTACATAATAGCATGTTTCTCTGAGTTATGTCTAAGATCCATTTTGCCGAAAACTAGGGTTGATATCGAGCCGAGCCAAGCTCATCCCTAACCCGAACTCAAATCCTGTTTCTCTGAGTTATGTCTAAGATCCATTTTGCCGAAAACTAGGGTTGATATCGAGCCGAGCCAAGCTCATCCCTAACCCGAACTCAAATCCTGTTTTTTGTCTACCCTATATCTTAACCTACATCTACAAATCAACCATGTTTTACAAGAAGTTTATCAAACTATCACCAGGCCAGAATAAAAATGTTGAAGCTGTGAAGAGATGGGAGCACTTACATTGGCAGTTTCTTTCAGATAGAACCCGAAACCGGCTGCCGTGCATGCCGACTGCAAAACGAAATCACAGATTATGGGAAAACCAAAACCATTTTAAGGAAAGAGGACAAAGGAGAATGATGGTGAGAGGATATAAGAGTTCAGGCACTAGAATCATGTACAATTCTCTATTAAGGTTTTTCATCAACGATCAGAGTTACCATATTACAAAGGAAGTAAAATGCAATATCTACACATCTGAAATGTCCATGATTGCTACCCATAAGATGCCCTTATCTCACAAAAATTTTCCAACCGTGTTATTCTTCTCTGCATGAAACACTGGACATCCCACAGAAGCAGACCCAAAAAACCAGAAAGGGGGTCGGTGGTTTGTTTGAAGCTCAATTCAGCCAAAAGAAGCGCCTCTATGAAAGCATTTAGAGCTTTACACTGAATCTACTGCCTCAACCTGCTGCCGAGCAAGATATTTCTCCCTTCGCTCTTTCTGTAAAATAGAAGAACATAAAAAATTTGCTACCAGAAGAAGAGAGATAAACATATGATGATCACTGCCGGTCGCATGAAGCTCTTAATTTATTTATAATCCCCACCAAAATATTTCATTTCCCATCTACTTACCCATTCATCTATTACAAGGCCTTCCCCAACAACTCGGGGACCTGTATCAGCTGGAGGTTTCTTGCGTGCCTCTATTGCAGCTTCAGCCTCAGCTAGCTGACGCTTAACTTTCTCCAACGCCTTCAATTCAACAGAAAATTACAAGTTACAGATAGCTATGAGATCAAACCCCAAAAATCTTGCATGAATTCAGAAGTCAGAATTGCTTACAGGAGTAGAACGCTCTGGATCTAAAAATTCTACACGCAAAATGCGCTCAAGAGTGACTTGATCTTTTCTTTCATCAAACTACAAAAAGAGAACTTTATCAACCAAGAGTGAAAGAACTTTAAAGCCTTAACATCTAAAAATCATGCCACTAAGAGGAAGATCAAAGGGTACAAATGGCAGAACAGAAGGAAGATATTGCCTAATTAATGTCTCAAATATAAAGACTACATGCGCATTGGGAGTGTTGAGCTACTTTTCCAAGCAGTCAGTAATCTCTTGATTCTCTTCTCTACCATGAATGAGATTAATTTGTGCTTTACCCCAAGAAAATTTTAGCAATGAATTACTGAATGCCTTCAGGTTTCTGTTTGTAAGCATCAATATGTATATCCATGTGCATGCCTCTTGTATGTATATAATTCATCCTCTCAAGGTTATTATACTACTTGATTAATGGTCTGGAATACATTTACGTTGAATATATATTTGGAAAAGAAGAAAAAAAAAATCAAACAAACAATCAAACAGAGAGAGAGAAATAAAAGTGCTTAAGAAGGAATTCTGGAACACGTAGAAAGCTCAAGCCACAAAATCAGCATTTGAGCTGAAATATGGTACAACATTAAACAGTAATGACTTCTTCCCGGTTTAACAAGTAATACGGATATATCTCACATAGCACACAGACCTAAGAACCTCTCCTGTATGACAAGGGAACAGACTCCAAGCTCATCCACATGAAATACATGGATTTTCTGTAATTGAATGCAAAACTCATGAATCTCAAGCACCAACGTCATTAGACGTTTAGACCTACTTGAAATGTAGCAATAACACGATATTATATACTAAACTAAACCACAAATGCAGCTATGTGATGACCCATGCCATGCTTAAGTCATGTAAAAGAAGGCATAGGAGGATCTCTTCGTCAAAAAGATCCCCTCACATGATTCCCTAGGGATAAGCAGCACAAGTAATATAAGTAACAGATTGGGCGTACATATCAATTCACTAACACGAGCTGCACTTTGTAAGGATAAGTCGGCGAAAGTGTTTCCCAGAAGAATAATTATTGCACAATCGACAAGACCAAATGCAACAAATATGACAGGCTTCATATTAGAGTCACTCAGATTTTCTGAAACTCACCAGCTCAGGTATATAATCAGTTCCTTCCTTCACCTTGAGACTCATGATTTTGAACTTGACATTGCTCTTCTGGTCCGTTGGTTTTTCATTGTTCTCGGGATGCTCCACAAACTTGAAGACTTGAAGCAAATTCAATTTCAAATACATGAGCAAATATCCATAGCAATTTGAAGTAAAACAAATAAATATTTGTAACAGGAACAGCTAGCTAATTACCCGTAGCAATGATGCTTTCCCCAGGAGCAAGGATACCACCAGGAGGTCTCATGTAACAGCTCTTTGGTGCAGTAGTTTGAAACTAAAAAAGTGACACAAAGCAACAAGAAATTTCACTTTTTCCAATAATAATTCATCATGACTATGGAAATAATCTGCCATGATTTTTACAAGCGATGACTTTTTGGAAAGATAGCCAAAAGTAGTTGCAAATAGTACAAAAGATATCAAGCTTCAATCATTGAAGGCCAAAAAATGAGATACCTTAAACGCCACCGGAGACTTGCTTGAGTTCTTAATCCTAACAGCACTCCTCACCTGCTTCCCTGGTTCATCTTCAATTTTCATGAGCCACAGAACGAAACACGAATCAGTATCACAAATAAGAGAACTTTTTGCAATTAAGAACCATAATAATTTCCTTAATTTAATTCATCTCGTTTTTCACCAAAATTTAATTACACGGAAAATTCACAAGAGCACGCCAAAATTAAGCCAGTTGAAATAGAAAGGGATACTCCCAACACGCACAGGGGAAGTAGAGATGGTTCGCCGGATCAAGGCGGAGACGGCGGCGAGCTGGAAGCCAGGATCTAGCCACAGAAGAAACAGAATTAGAAGAGGAACGCGAGTTGGATCCGACGCCGTTTTGCAGGCTGTGCTGACTGTTAGATTGAAGAATCTGGGTAGAAGATGCCGACGATGGGGGAGTTCCTGATTGCCAGAACGGACATAGCCTCCATAACTTGCCTTCGGAGTGATGCGACCGGTGACTACCGCGGTCAGCTATAGCCATGCCGGAAAAATGACGCAATTCCCCGATCGTCGGAGCTTTTTTGTTCAGTTGTAAAGCGGCACCGGTGAACCAAGACGTAATTGTTTGAGCTCCGGTGAGTACATCAAAGTCAACAAGACTGCGTTGACACTAACTTGAGAAAACTAAGAAAAACGTTGGGGATTTGTTTGTATTAATAAAGGTATTGATTGAGTTTGACGGAAGGAGAAACTGCATTTATTATTTCACCGCAGCTGTGACTCTGTGTCGACTTTGGGTAGCTGAAATTTAAGGGGCCGCTTGGTTCGTAGAGGGGAATGGGAATGGGAATGATAATAGTGGGGAATGATAGTAGAGGGAATGATAGTAGAGGGAATGATAGATGGTGTTTGGTTCACAAATAAACTTTTAGGATTAAAATTTATTTTTATTTTTTTTTACATTTAAATTTTGATATATTATAAACTATTTGTGTTAAAATATATTATAATGATGAATTTTAGCATTTAAAATTTTAAAAAAATAAAAAATACACACAAAAAATAATTTCATGAGGGAATGATTCCCATTCCCCTCAAAATGGAGGGGAATGGAGGAAGGAAAGAAAATTGGATATGGGGGTGGGTCCCGGGGAATGAAACCCCAAAACCAAACACCCCATTTCATTTCCATTGCCATTCCCCTCCCCCAAAACCCCCAACCAAGCACCCCCTAAATTCACTTTTCACGCGTCGTGATTACTATTTTATATTATTGTGAAATAATTTTGTCAATTGTCCCTGAACTTCTGCATTTCTATAATCAACCTCCTGGAATTATCAATTTGTTACCATGTAAAGTAATGTTAGTTTTAATTTTAAAAATTATTCATAAAATACCCCTTTCTTTACGAAAATTGAAAAAAAAACACCTAATTACTCACCTAAGGCTCGTTATCTTTGTGATCCAATTGAAAATTTTATATTTTAGGGAAGAAATATTTTTTTTAGGAAATTTCTTTTGGGGGATTTATGTAATGTTACGACTCCAATTATCCGTAGGATAGCAGCGGATATTTTTCTTCGATTAACTTGCATTTGGGAACTAACTATTGGGTGTAACTTTGACGACCGAGTTAGTTCCAGTTTAGAGTATAAGTTTTAAGCACAATTAACTTAGTCCAAAATCACTTAACTCGCATGTGTGAGACAACTTTATATTTATAAGCATTCTTGGTGGCGGTGGCTAAGTTGAATATAGATGAAATTGGTCCCCTAATTGCACCACGTGTGCCCCATAAAGATCTTGCACTAAAGTTTGTTTTCATCTGCAATGATTTAATACTATCCATTCCGGGTTGAGATGCTGATGTAGAATCCAACTCTGCTCTGGTTACCTACCCAACATGTAAGAAAGAGAAGAAAATATGTAATAATTATGTTATTTTTGAATTATGTAAGTTGAAATGTAGAGGAAATTTTAAGTTTTGAATATAGAATTTGATAGAAAACGATGTTGTTTCTTTATGTAAAATTTTATAGAAAAAAAATGAAAATTTTCCTATAATGTAATGAAAAAATAACAGAGCCTAACATTTTATTACATTGCAACAAAGCAATAGTTTAGGAGTTAATTTACACTAAGTAAATTTTGAGGTGATTATTTGCAATTAACTCTTAAAAATAATGATGGTGAAAAAGATGAGTCCAACTCTATCCGTTAAAAAGTTACTGGTACATCTAGATTCTGGTCGGGAATAATTATCTATATCATCCACACTTTAACGATGATCTAACTAAATTAAGAATATAAGATAGAATAACACTTAAAATTTCAATTAAGATTTGTTTTCATTTATATGTACGGTTGCGCCTACACAATACAGTATAAAGTAATTCATCCGTTCTATTGTAAGATTCTATATATTTTATATTTATAATATTAAAAACGACAATACAAAATGAATGAACTATTCTAATGATCAATCCAGAGGGAAAACTATATAATATTCACTTTTGACGAATATGAAGAGTAATTAACAAAGGAAAGGAGGGTTTGGGAATTCAAGTGGGCATAAACTTACACTTTGATTCTTAGTGAGCATTGACTTTTAACGTCAGTGGATTAATGGTGGTAAGCACGTCATTAAAAAAGCCCGTTATCCTTTCTTTTTTATCTCGAGACCATGCAACATCATTCTCATTAAGAGTCATAATCAGTTTTGCACTATAAATGGATAAGAATCGAACCCCTGACATCTGGGTGGCCTGTCCTACACACTAACCGATAGGGCAACAGCCTGTTCCTATAGTAGTACATCATTGCATGTGTGCAAGGCCATTCCTGCATAAATAAGGGTCATGTTCACTAATGCAAGTTTGGACCCTTTTATATTATCGTAAATGTAAAATAAAATTATCAGATTAAGATTCATTCATGTCAAACGGTCTGACTGTCTGACATGAAACTCATTATGTGCACATGCGCAACATTACTTCATCATTTTATTTTTTTTAATTAGAAATAAATCATATTTTTTATTTTACAAACAGTGCTTATAACATTCAAATTGAAATTATTATTGTTATTAACTGTTGTTGTTATTATTCTTTTAGAAATATGTACTACTTCTTATCTTACATACACTCTTATACCCTTAAAGATCAAAACTTATTATTAATATTATTATAATTTTTTAGTAGTAGACACTACTATTTAGATTACATGTATTACATTTTTAGAGAGGCATTACTTCTATCCTTAAATTTGGTACATTTTTACTTTACATGTACTATTTATACCCTAAAAGTAAATTTTGTTAGTATTATTATTATTCTTTTAGAAATAGATACTACTTTTAATATTACATGTGTTTTTTAAGGAGACACTACTCCAATCCTTAAATGCGGTATTTTTTATTTTACACATCCAAATTTGTATTATTATTTATAGAAAAATAGACACTATTTTTTATATTTCATGCTCTACTTTTTAAAATAGACAATATTTTTACGTGGTTATTTTAAAAGTATAATTATTGTATCTTTAAAAGTATTAATTTTATATATTATTTCTTAAAAAGAAAATCAATTTTAGAAAAAATTGGGGCCCTATAAAATCGGGGGCACTGAGCCCGTGCGCACCTCTCACGTGCCCAGAGCCGGCCCTGCATGTGTGAGACTCCATACTCGAGAGGCTCTTTAGTATTAAACCGAGACAGAGAGGGTCCATCATGTAAATTTTGTATT
The DNA here is from genome assembly GCA_016801395.1 of Leptodermis oblonga. Lineage (NCBI taxonomy): Eukaryota > Viridiplantae > Streptophyta > Magnoliopsida > Gentianales > Rubiaceae > Leptodermis > Leptodermis oblonga. The sequence goes on from CM028758.1 coordinate 3,148,734, forward strand.
AAATTTGAAAAAGTACTTATTTGTTGCTTTAAAAAATTTCCTTCATATGTCACTCATTTAACTTCTTTATTTCTTTTCTAAGACAAAGAAAAGGTGACGCAAAGTGAACTTTAAAAGTCTTTAAAGTTTAATCTCACGGAATGAGAATTTAAGCGTTCAATGTTTTAATCACAGTATCACAGTTAGGCTTCATATTTCGCTACTTAATTTTTTAATGTTTTTGATTGAAACTATCATTAATTTTCTTAATTATAATAGTTGTTTGATTAAAGAAGTAATTGCATAATCAATCAAATGGGTAGCTGAGTTGTAAATGCCAAATGGCACCAATAGTTAATTTCAAAAGTAGTTGCAAATGCCAAATGGCGAAGGAAAAGGAATTAGTTAGGTGTTGTTCGTTCGACATTTACTGTAGTCGGCTACATTCGTTGGCGTAGGTAGGCGAGTTAGATGGTAGAAAGTGACCGTCCGACCGATAGGGTGTAAAAGTATTTAAAAGACAGAATTTTCGCTCTTAAAATTGACACGCATATTTTTAATGATACACAATATATTAAAGTGTAAATTTGATAGACATGTTTCTTTTGCTATAGACGATTTTTCGCTTATAAAATCAATATGCTAGTTTTCTTCCATAACATTATACTTGTTATTATTTATTTTAAGCTGACTATTATTTATACCTGATATATTATATATTATACATGATACATCAACAACAAAATCATAACTACAATTAAGGTTGTCAATTTCTGACACGACACAATATAAACGGTTTAGCGTGAACCTTTACGAGTTTGCGGGTTATATGGCTCGACACGAATAACACGAAACATGTAGGGTTAGGGTTGAGAATATAGACACGTGAATCTGCCAACCCGAACCCAACATTAAGTAATTTTTACTACAACATGAAAATACGAAATAAACCCAAAATGTTCGCTGGTTAAATTGGGGTTAAGGGGTATTGACTCAGGAATCTGCTAACCCAAATCTGGTAACCCGAACACAATACAAATGAACATCCTAACTGCAATACATTAGCAGGTACACACGAAAGCTATATACAAGTATGCGATACTCTCTCCGTTCCTAAATGTATGATGTTTTAGGAATTCAAGAGTAAATAGTGTTTTTTGTTGCATATTTTCCCTTATTTATTTTAATCTTATCATTAACTTATGTTTTATATTTTTAAGACTAAACTCATTGAAACTACAACTTATATCAAAAAATGTGTAACATGTTCACTTTATCATTAAATAAGGTTGAAAAGTTTTATGTTCAAGACATAATGTGTTAGTATTATCATTAATAAGGTTTAAATAATTATACAATTCATGATATTTTGTACTACTAATCAAATAAATTTAATAAAGTTAGCTATGTAATTTTATCAATTTCCTTAATATGAGTGTAACAAGCTAAAACATCGTATATTTATGAACGGAGTAGTATATAAGAGTCTATATGCCCTACAAATTATTCTCAAAGTCCAAGCAAAAAGCCCCTCAAAATGAGCTACTGTGGCCAATGCAAATTATATTCTTTTAATGTGGTTGTAACTAGTAATCATTTTAAAAGATTAAAAATAACAACACAAGTAGGAGAAAAACAAACGTAAAAGTAAAAATTATATTATAAAAATGAACAAAAATAACACATCTATGCTCTCTATCTCTACGTTATTCTTGAAGATCTAATTTGGGCCCCAGTAGATCAAATGGAAGAGACACGCGGCCTTCTCTCCGGCTTTCCTCCTGGTTCCACCACTGTAGCCAGAGTCCGACGTCCTCGCCTCTCCCGGCGCATTTACTCCTCGGCCGCCGTTGCGATCATCGCAAGAAAATTGCACCGCCGTCACATAATCCTTCTGCTGCTGCATGGCCTTATATGCAGTCTCGTGTTTGCACACTCCCGTATTGCCCTCCATTTTACAGCTGTTAATAATAATAATCAGTTACTGAGATAAATTTGCGAAATTAATGTGATCCTGGCTATGGGGAATTTTCTGGCCATGGATGTATTTATACGGAGAAGGAGGGGCAGAGACAGGGAGAGAGAATTTAGGCACCCGACAAGAAAGAGTCGGGAGAGTTCCTTTGAGAACGAGTTTTCGTGGAAAACAATGGGTAAGAGATCGTTGGTTTCGTTTTGCCATCGGTTTTTCTCAACAGTAGTGTGCTACCTAGCCCAGGACCAACTTTTCAAACACGCCATGTGGAGAAAACACTCTGAAGCTGTCCATTAAAATTTGAAAAAAAGAAAAATTTGATTTGCTATGTTCAAATTTTACATTAATTAAGTTCTAAATCATTTCATTTTAATTTGTCTATTAACTAAAATGAACGGAGTCGAGTAGCTAGTCACAAATGAACTCATTGGATAAGCCGTGAACTCATATTATACCCAGGGCAAAAAATTTATGTATGGGACTCACTAGGGTCCGAATATTAAAAACTAAAATTGCATAATTTAATAGATAAAATTTTTGAAAATTATCCACTCTGTTTTATTGAAATTTCTTTCTGTTAGTGAAAAGAAAAAAATTAAAAATCTATCGAAGGAGTACACGTTATGAAAATTTTGTCAAACACCATTACATCTGGGCATGACTTTTAATGATGATAAAGTACTATCTACTGTAATTGTTAATTTTTCGATTTTTTTTTTTTACATTAGAAACCAAATAAAATGTGATCAATTTAGAAGTTTGAATTATTAACATTATAAACCAGAAGGGAAAAAAAGAAAGAAAAGCGAAAACTGTTGTATTGTCTATAGAATTATAAAAAAAAAAAAAAAAAAAAAAAAAAAAAACCCATTTTAGAAACCAGTTGTATTCAGTTGTGAACTAATGACAAACTCTAGTTTACAAAACCACACACTAGATCAGGACATCTTCCTCCATATATTTGAGTATCAATTTAAACTAGGGGTGAGCAAAATAATTTCAAAAATCGTCGAAACCATTGATCATATCCAAAATTTCGTATGGATTTTTTTTTTCGGATAACGTTCGGTTTCAAATAATTCGAAAAAGAAATTAGCAAAAAAAAACCTAAAATTATTATTATATTTTTTTTAAAAAAAAGAGAACCACGGATTTCGGATCGAAATTCGCTGTTTTTGGAACGAAATCCGTGGTTCCGAATCAAAACACGATCTGATCCGATCCAATATTGCACCACCGAGGATTCAAATCCGAAACCGATCCGAATCTTGACAGTCACGATGAAAACCGCTGGAAAGACTTCTTGATTGAAATTCAAAACAACTAATTAGACTGCCTCATGGTAGCCGCAAATTTCATGTGATGATGCCTCTTACCTGAAACTTTGAATCAAGACATCAACAAAGATGAGGACTCCTATAAAAAAAATTGCATATATTGATACATTATTAAGGGACTTTCATCAAAATATTTAGGTAACCTTTCTTTAAAAGGTTTGAAGAATCAAATGAGGGAAAATTGCAATTTCTGTACTATTCTATACCTTTGTTATATTTTTTGTCCATTTTTTTTATGTTTTGTTGCACTTGTGATATTTGTTCTTAGTATTTTGGTACTTTTGGTCCCTATGTTCGGCTACCTAAGGTTTTCTCCATAAGGTTTTGTTAGATCATTTGAGGTTGTTATGCAAATTTTAAAAATATTGTTGGCTAACAAAATTACCATTGATTTGTAAAATTAGTCAACAAAAACTTTCTGTGGCCAATCATAGGGACTAAAAGTGCCAAAACAGTAAAGAACGCAGGGTCCATAATGTAAAGAGACATAAAAAAGGGATCAAAAGTGTAACAAAGGCATAAAAGAGAGAGAAAGAATACGATTTTTCCAATCAAATAATTGAATGATAAGAAATATCACCGTTGATTTATGTGTTTAAAATAAAAAACCAGAAATTTATACTCTCGTAATTGAGGATGAGCAAACCTATCAATGTAGTTATATTTTAGTTTAATTCTCATTATGTCATTAAATTTCAGCCTACATCAAACACATATTCATTTTTATTACAACCACTTAAACCAATCACATCCTTTGATGACAGTGCTTAATGCTTAAAATTATTTGATTAAGCAATAATGACTTTTTTCTTGTTTGATAACAAAAATTCAAACCTCTTAATTGATTAAGCAATGCTTATTTTCTTTAGAAAAATTTAAGAAGTAAAAGTTAGTTTATTACTTATCACTTAATACTCCACGTAACATTTTTTTAAATAATTCATATTTGATTTTCGAAACTACCCATTTTATTTTATTCATATTGATTTAACTATAAATATTTATTTTTAAATAAATTATTATTTTATTTTTTTCTTCATTAGCATACCATGTATTTTAAACTTTTCCATCACAATATTGCCAAATAAATTTTTTTATTTTTTTAATTCTATTTTGGTATTAAAATTTTGTTTAATAAAATTATATCATTTACCCATTTTTATAAAACTCACTCATAAGATATGTTTCATATTACTTATATAACTTTATTAATTATATATAATTTTTAATTTTTTTAGACTGCAATAATGCATTTATTTTTTATTTTTAGGAATTTTAATAAATTATAATATATATATTTTTGTATTTTAATCATTCAATTGAATGTATTGTATCTTATTTTGTTTCCTTATGTTTTTCATTAATCATAATTTATGTTTTATTATAAAATTTGATATTTCACATATATAAATATAATAAATTCAAGTTAAGAGTAAAATTGTACATTTTCAAGATTTCAGCATTAGATCAGCATATTTATCAAATAAGATCGATTGATTAAGCATTCTAATTCAGAGGTTTAAAAAATATATTTTAGCATTGAGATGTTAAATGTTTAATCAATTCAGCATTATGATTTTAGCATTAAGTATTCAGATATAAGCATTAATTTTTATCAAACGGTCCCTTAAAACACTTGTTAGTAATTGTAAACACTTTGTGGTGCGGCCTCTTGAGTTTAATTGGATAATGAATATTTTTTCACTTTACTATTTAGATTTGTATAGGCTTTAAATCAAAGGAATTGTTATTTGCAGTAACATTTTACTGCAAAATGTCTAAAATGGCCCTTAAATTTTTTTTTAAAAAAAAGAAATTTTTTTTACTCTAATTATGGCCGATAGTCACGAGGACAATCCATATTACACGGTAAGTAAACAATCTATACATTTTTTTAAACGTAAAATTGGGTTTTTAACAAAAAAAAAAATAATCTATACATTATTCATGTTCTTTTATTTTCAAATTATAATATTTCTAACGTGGTATCAAAGGTAATTTAATCCAATTATAGCTTTCGCGGATCCAACTCCGCGGTGAGTTGGCGGGGTTCGGGGCAACGGGCCGAAAAATTTTTTTAGAAGAAAATACAGCCCAATTTGGCGGTATTTTGGTCAAAATACCGCCTGGGTTTGGGCGGCGGTAAAGTGGGCGGTATTTTCAACAATGTTACTGCAAATAGGGGGTGGGATTCTGGAAAAATGGGTTTTTTTTTAATTTTTAACTAAAGGGCAAAATAGACTATTCACAGTAAAATGTTACTGCAAATAGTAATTTAGTTACTGCAAATAGTATGCCCTTAAATCAATAACTTTCACGATTACTTTAACTTATATAATCACCATTGTATTATTTTCAAATAATTTGGTTCTGCCAATGACTCTGGCTTTCAACTTTCAGGATCACCATCCCTGCCCAGAGTCATTTGCTCACAAATAAAATCGCCTTTGTTGTTTCGTTTTGCTTTTAGTGACAAAAGATAATTTTGTGATTTCGTTTTGCTTAATTAGTCGCGTTCTCTACCTAAGAATGCCAGAAATCAAAATTGCGAACCAAAAATAAAAATCACGATCTCAATATATTAACGCTGGAATACTCTGCATTTGGAGTATAAATTTCATCAACGGTTCGCAAAATCCTAAAATCTAACAGTACTTGGACCCCAGCTGCTCAAATTCATAACATCCTCCATACATTTTTCTCTTCTCGTACTCTTCTTCTTCTGGGCTTCTTCCCTGATCGGCTCAGCCGTCGCCGGCGATTGAGGACCGGGCAACGGCGAGACTCTACTCTGGGCCCGATAGGATAATTGATGGGCCGCGGCGGCAGGCTGGTTCGAGCCGTAGTGACCGGCTTGATCTTGGATTCCGGCAACCGCAAGTCCGATGCTTGCAGTTAAATAGAACAGATTTCTGGTGGCACTCATGCTAACCATGGCGATCGATTTAAGATTTCTTCTTGGCAAACGAAATTAAGGTTGTTGAGTTGATGGGTTCGAGAAATGAGAATGAATATAAGAATGAATATATATATATATATATATAGGCGGAGAAGACGGTCAATTTGAAGCGGCGCGTGAGACGAAGGTGGGAATTCAAAACCACTGGCGGTAAGCGTGGAGTTAAACTATAGTTTAGGAAGAATCGCTTGTATTTGATTATTTCAATTTATTTAAAAGTTAAAACTAGCAACTAATTAAGTCAGCTTCTCTATCTTGGATATATCAGCCATTGTTTTATATTCAAACCACCCGGATTTGTGGAGAACCCTTTTTCTCCCATTCTATGGGTTAGCCTAGTGGCACTTAGTTTAATGAATACTAGTATATTTTCTTCTTTCTTCCTGGACCAGTAACACTCTTCGTTAAAATAATTCATTTCCAAAAAATACAACATTATACAAGATTGTATGAGTTCTATCAAGTTTCCACCCCACTTTTATCGGGGTTATGTTAGGAAAACACTTACGTAGTCTTCGGTTTATCAAATTTGCGTGTTCATATATTGTGATTACGAGTTTATTTGTTAAAATATTATGTATGGAGTTTAACATAATGTATCACGTATTGAGTTTTAATCTTTCGTGTTTCGAATTTAGCCTTGATACATTGAAGTATCACGTAACGATTTTAGTTTTTGATGTATCGTATTTCAAGTATATTGAATTTAACCGCTAAGATACCAAGGTTATAAGCTTACTTTTTGATAGCGTATAAAGTTTAAAATATAATGCATTGGGTAAAGACACGTATATATAATTTAACATGTGATGTATTGTGCATCGAACGAATTAAAGTGAGAGAACATTTTTTTTTTTACTCCAAATAGTGATTTAATTAATCAATACCAGTATTTGTCCTAAATAAAATAAGAAAAAGAATACTCGTAGTAAATTAAGAACAATGAAACAGCCTGCAGAGCGTCAATTTTGCTACGCTAACGACGTTAAGCAATAAAACAAAACCGTCCATCTCAATCCCTCCTGCCAAAATCTGTGGACGGAATAACCCAAAGGAAAGAGCTATCAAACTACCATGACATGGCCTAAAGTGACGTGAACGGAGTCCAATTCCTTTTCTTTATTTTTATTTTTTAAATGATCTATTTTCAAACCAAATATCACGTTCAATTGGAATGCTACGAGGAGTCTCAATAAATTGGTTTTGGGCCTGTTTTTCTCGGCTTGAGATGCGACAGGTAGGGGTGATATCGAGCCCGAAATTTATCCTCGAGCTCGAGCTCGTTTAAGGGGTCCAAGCTCGAGCTCGGCTCAGTCCCAAATATTTCAAAATTTTTCATTTTTTAATAAAAATTTTTACTATTATTTTTTTAAAAAATTATTTATATTCACAATAATGACCATGAAATTTAATAATTGCACATTGGCTTAAATTTATTTATATTCACAATAATGACCATGAAATTTAATAATTGCACATTGGCCCGCCATTATGGCTTGTTAAGTCTGAAGCGCTTCTGCTCTTTTTATAAAGGAGGAGTATGACCCCAAGTTTCTCTATTGGTAATGTGGGATTTTGAAACCTAAGCGCTTCTGCTCTTTTTATAAAGGAGGAGTATGGCCCCAAGTTTCTCTATTGGCGATGTGGGATTTTGAAACCTACATGAAGAAGAAAAAAACTGAAAAAAAATTAAATTGCTACTAGCAGGATTCGAACCCACATAGTGCAAATGGAAAACTTTTCCAGTCATCCAAGCTTACCACTAAACTAAACATACTTATGTGTTTAATACCTAAATTGAATGTAAAAATATATTATTTTCTCTCTTTGAACAAACTTCTTATCGAGCTGTTCACGAACGTAATCGAGCCGAGCTCCCTCTTGTTCATTTATTGTTCGTTTATTAATCGAGCCTAAAATTTTGTTTGTGTTCGTTTATTAATAAATAAACGATATCGAACCGAACTTTTAACGAGTCGATCCCGAGGTTATTCGTGAACGTTCTCTGCCCTAGCGATAGGTGATCCCTCTCATAGGGGGTGTGCCCACAAGTGGGTCACATGTGAAGGCCACCTCCTATGTGAAAGGGATCACCTGTTCCGTGACCTTGTTTTTCTTGAGAGGGGGTTGTATATCCCCGTGTTTTTCATGTTCTCCTCACATTCAAGGAAGCCCACACAAGGGGGGACACTGGGACAAGAGATCTCTCCCTATTTTTTTTTCCGTGTTTTCAAAAATAATTTTGAATATTATACTAATTTCTTATCATTCTTTTTTACCTTTTAATTACATTTTAAAAAAAAATATTTTCAATACACTTTTCACATTTATAAATAATTTGCAAAACCAACTTTACAAAAACCTTTTTCCAAAACTCATTCAAAAGACCAGACGTCATTTAAAGTTTTTGGTTGTGAAATTACAGAGATTGGTGCAGTGAAACTATTTTCATGCAAGTACAACTGGAGCAGCATGCTCCTTCCAATTGTTGTATTGTCAGGAGGCTCACTCCACTTTTTGTGTGAGGGATGTTAATCGTGGTTGGATGAATTTCAATACATTTCATTGGAAGAGATAAAAAATGCTACGAGGGGGAAAAGATATAAACTATGAACAATTTGGGACTTGATCAAACAATTCCATAATTACAACAAAGTTGAAAAACCAAGGACTCAATTGACGATTAATTATGTAGGAGCCCAACTACTTATGTACATGACTGTTCTTAACGATTCCTCAGAGTGTTTTGATTTGTTTTCTCTCAAATTCTTCTTAGACAACCTCGCCTTGGACTGAGAATTATATGAGATGAGATTTGTCTTCAGTCTGCAAATTCCTTCATCTTTCAGTGCCTCCGGTGATCCTATGCTTGCTGTTGCTGCTGCCACCCAAGAACTCATTTTTTTCTCTATCTTTTTTGTTGATAAAATGTTGAAGCTTTTCTGGGTTGATTGGGGAGTGAGAGAGTTACTTAAATAGGGAATTCCTGGAGAGAAATCTAGGGGTGGTTTTACTTTTACCTGTAGATTTAAGCGGCTGCCTTGCCTTGCCCCCTGTTTTATTTTAAGTGATGATGTATGTGATTTGTGCCTTTGAATCTGTTGGATACAGAAAGGAAAAGCGAAAATAAGCAAGTGGGAGTTGGGTAGATGTCCCTCTCACACTCTCACTTCTGCCCACCATGCTACAACAGCTAGCAAATGGGAAAGTTTATAGGAGGTGTTTTATCCATTGATAACACAGCATTTCTTAAAATTTGGGTGCGTTTAATGCGTGAAAATAATCACGAATGAGTGATTAAGTGATTAATTTGTATGTTTGATTCGTACGTGATTCTAATTATTTAAGTTATTATATCATCAAAAAATAATTTAAGATTCTTTTAATGAGATTTATGCATTTTCGAATACCTTATTCCCCGTTCTCTTGTACCAAATGGACCATTAGAGTAATCATACATGCGTCTGAAACCAGAAGATTTATGATGACTTAGGGAAAATTACATTTTGATCCCTAGTATTTTTGGCAAATTGTACGTTTGTTGTTAAAATTTCTACAAATTACATATTCTCTTTAAATTACAGCCCAAAGCATAGAATTTACCCCAAAATAACATTTTGGTCCTTAACATTTACCCCAAATAACATCTTGATCCCTTTACAATATGGAGGTGAGGGTGCAATAAACTGGGCCTGATTTGGTATTTGGGCCTAAGTGATTGTGCTGAGGCCCAATACTTACCAATTACTATTACGAGTTGGTTACTACTGGTTTCCATCACAATTTCGTTCTCTTCAGTCTTCCCTTCTATGGTAAATGCTCACTTTTTGGTACAACAATTAAATAAAACGAATCAATAATGAAGTGATAAAAGCGTCATTTACTGAAAGAGAAATTTGGCAGTTCTATTTTATGGGATTTTTTCTTTTTCGCATTTTCTGAGTATCCATTTTAAATTTTTGGCGAAGTCAAGCTACACTATTTCTGTCCATTTCTTTAAGATTAAACAGATGCTCATTTTTGCGAGGGATATAAATACACCAGTTGCTCGGAAGAATTAAAATATTGAAGGATTCGGGAGAAAAAAAAAGAGAAGAAAGGGAAAATTGATGAAAGTTCCGTCTTCAGTCTCCACTCTCACGCGGTCGCACACTCTTCTGTTCTCCGTCTCCATTTCCTGGCCGGAGGTCGGAAGCGCTGACTTCTCAGACATCTCGTCTCGTTCACCACTCACCTGAGATGCACCGCCGGAGCTTTACCTTGTTGAAGAGCACGTTATCATTTACCGGATGCTGAGATTGAAAATGCTTCCAATTCTCACCGCTTCCTGTTCCTATGGCCATTTCCAGGTGAATCTTCACGGTTTATCTCATTTAATCACACTTTACTTCTGCGAATTCTCAAATCGCTTGAATTTGTATTTCCACTCTCATAATGAGTTTTACTGCTTCTGTAATTGTTAATGATGTTGAATCAATGTGTAGTTAGTGTGAATAGTTTATAGTGCGATGGAGTTTTTTTTTTTTCCAGTACTTTTTATTTGCGATAATTGAGACCGATTTTCCTTTCGTAAGATGAATAAACAGCAGCGTTTAACTGTTTGGAGATACTTATGGAGTTTCTCACTTCTGATACAAGTTTCTCCATACATTTTTGAAAATTAGTGCAAATGTGAGATAGAATGCCAGAGATGTTCAGCTGAGGTAAAATTTGAATTCACAATAATGAGTTAAAAGTAGAAGAACTCGTCATGAGATAAGACGCGTTGATTTGAGCTACGGAATCTGGAAAATAAAGCGCCACTATATTTGGATAACAATAGGACTGTTGGCTAATGTTCTGGATAGTATAAACTAGTGTGAAAATTTTTAGCGCGATCGAAAATTTTTTCAATTACTTTGTAGTTTTTGCGATAATCTAGACTAGGAGTTTTTCTTTGGTAAGAAGAATAAACAGCAGCGTTTAGCTGGCTGTAGATACTTACGGAGTTTCTCAATTCTGATACAAGGTTCTCAATGCATTTTTAAAAAATAGTGCCAAATTGAGCGAGAAAGCCAGAGATGTTCAGCTGAGGCAAAATTGAAATTCAATTTATATGAGTTAAAAGTAGAAGAACTTCTCATGAGATAAGACGCGATGATTTTGAGCTACCGGATCTGGAAAATTAATCGCCATTCTATTTTGATAACATTAGGACTGTTGGTTGATGTTTTGAATTGCTTGTAGAGTTTAATTATCGTTGTAGAAATCTAGGATTGAAGGAAGGGAGGTGCATTGATTAGGATGCTAATATATATGTTTTGTGTAGATTATTGGCGGCAGGAAATGTTAGGAGAGTTGCCGATACTATTTTCCTGAGCTCAAAGACCAGCTCTGTGGACGTACATCATAGGTTGTTGCCACATCCTACTGGGCTTCCTTACATTCTGTGCCGACTATATCCGCATTGGAAGGTTTCTTGTAGAGGATTTGTTTCGTTTACAGTATGTGAAGCAAAGCGGACCTTGTTGGAAGCCAGGAGTGGTAAAAGAATCATATGTTTTTCAACAAGTAATCCAGTTTCAAATCATGCCCTTATTGCTTGGAAGAGATTTGCTCATACTTGTTCTTTCAGCCCTATCTTGCCTCCTGTAAGTAAGATTGCCTGTGCCGTAAGCCTTGCTTTGACTAGATCAAAGCTGGTAGCTCCTGGATTATTGGCTTTCTTTGTTCGAGAGCTGACATGGAAAGAAAGTCTGATCACAGAGGCAGAAGGCTTCCCGACCAGGGATACTTTGTACAGGCATGCACAGAATGGAGACATTCACCTGACCTCATTTGTTTATTTGCTTTTAGAGGGTTTTATATTGTTTCTGAGAGCAATATATTTAGGAGTTTTGTTCTGCCCTTGCATAGCTATGGCTCCTTTTGCCGAATCCTTGGGCTCTGAGTATAGGAAGACATGGTTGCAGACAGTTCGTATTACATTGGAAAAAGCTGGTCCAGCATTTATCAAATGGGGACAGTGGGCTGCAACAAGGCCAGATCTATTTCCAAGTGATATGTGCCATGAACTTGCGAAACTTCACTCAAAAGCACCAGCACATAGCTATGCATATACAAAAGGAACTATTGAAAGTGCATTTGGCCGCAAACTTTATGAGATTTTTGAAACCTTTGAGGAGGAACCTGTAGCATCTGGTAGCATTGCTCAAGTTCATCGAGCAATCCTGAAATTCAGGTATCCGGGGAAGCAAATAAAGCCTATTCTAGTTGCTGTGAAAGTTAGGCATCCTGGTGTTGGTGAGGCTATTAGGAGAGATTTTGCTTTGATAAATGTATTTGCTAGAGTTGCTGAATTCATTCCTGCATTACAATGGATGAGACTTGATGAAAGCATTCAACAGTTTGCTGTCTTTATGATGTCCCAAGTTGATCTTGCAAGGGAGGCGGCCAATTTAAATCGTTTCATCTACAATTTCCGCCGATGGAAGGATGTATCTTTCCCAAAACCACTATATCCTTTGGTACATCCTGCTGTTTTGGTCGAGACATATGAACATGGTGAAAGTGTCCAGTACTATGTTGATGAGCTTGTAGGACATCAGGATATGAAAAGTGACCTAGCTCACATCGGAACTCATGCACTCCTTAAAATGCTATTGGTACGATGACTACTGATTTGTCTCATTGCTTCTTTTTGATATTTAGCTATTTTCTTTTGGGTAAAGTAGCGTTTGGTGCTTTTGTCATCTTTATTTACAGTTAATTGATTGGAAACTCTTTTTTGGTATCTGAATTTTATGCCCAGGTGGACAATTTCATTCATGCAGATATGCATCCAGGGAATATTTTGGTTAGACCTACCCGTGGCAATGCTTCAACTAATGGTCTATTCAAATTAAGGCCACATGTCATTTTCATAGATGTAGGGATGACTGCTGAACTATCAGTGAAGGATCGAGTCAATCTAGTTGAGTTTTTTAAGGCTGTTGCTCTTCGAGATGGTCGCACTGCAGCAGAATGTACTCTAAGATTATCCAAACAGCAGAACTGTCCAAACCCTAAGGCATTCATTCAGGTACTTTACTTTTCCTGATACATCTTTCTTCTAGTTAGTAAGTTGATTATGGATATTGATTTGCTGATATGCTATGCATCATTGTAATTGATGTTCTATTAATATATATGATTTCAGTCTAGTTACTTACATTTAGACTGGAAGGAAGTATAATATATTTAAGACTATAAGTATTTGTCTAAGGAATAAATTACTTTGGGATACTGTCATGTCACGTCTAGTTGTACAAACTACAAAGACTATAATTCATCGTTGTGAGGATCTTTGTTTGCATCGCATTAGGTATAATTGCACCATGGCATGGTGCTGATGAAAGCGACTTTGGCTTTCACTGTAGGACCTAGTTTGAACCACTAAATTGTATCTACCTATCCTCTCTGTCTAAAATCTTCCATGGACTATGCTGACATATCTACATGTCCCGTAATTGGAAAACAGTTGATTTTACTTGGTCAGTCGATTTGCTGAAAAACTTTTTCTTATTATCTGCGCCTACATTTTTCTATTTTTTTTTCCCTGGGATATCAAGAGTTTCATCTAATTTTTTGATTCATTTGGAAATTTTCTCATTGGTTATAGGAGGTGGAGAATACCTTCAATTTCTGGGACACAGATGAAGGTGGTTCCTTTCATCCTGCTGAATGCATGCAGCAAATGCTTGAACAAGTTAGGCGTCACAGAGTTAACATTGATGGCAATGTTTGCACAGTGATGGTGACAATGCTGGTATTGGAGGTAACTTGTCTTTTTGCTTTTAGCACTTCTTGTTCAAAACCCCGTATGGAAAGATTTAATTAACACATTTTGAGTGTATATATGCTTTGAAATTCTGCCTCACGAGCTCTTTAAAAGCAAAAGTTAGCTGAAGTAGATATCTTTTTTTTGCTGAGTAATCATACACAAGTTAAGTCTTTGATGCTATAAATTCATCTATATTGTTCACTAGGACACTGGTGCAAAGTAAATGTAATGGGTTTGTTGTTATTGGCATAGTCACTTGCTAAGATATTTCATTGTTAGATAGAACTTACCAACAAGATGCATCGGGGGATAGCCCTTGAAGTTTGAGAGAATTACAAGGAAGCTTCCCCTTGTTTTTGAGTTGTACTGGCATTTACATGTTTTTTTACCTCAATTTACATGCTGTTGAATTTTAAACTCATTTGTATTTCATGATAATTCTTAGCAAGAAAGCATGATTTACCATTTGAGTTGCACTTAATTGAATGTTTTTACCTCTTTGGGTCCTGTATTGATCTAATTTGGCTGTCGTTTCACGTGGCTTTGCATGCATATTATTATATTAAACCCTTTTTTTCTTAGGAGCTCAAAATTTCATTGCGTTGTTTATAGTTGTCTTCCAAAATATTCACCTGGTACATTGGCTATTATAGCTGGAAAAAACCTACAATTTCAGGCTGGAATCGTTAACTTGAGTTCCTAAAATATCTGTTTTTGTTGGTGATTTGGCTTCTTTTTCCTCTTCCTTAGGGATGGCAACGCAAGCTTGATCCTGAGTACGATGTGCTCCAGACATTGCAGACATTGCTTTTCAAAGCTGATTGGGCGGAGTCTCTCATCTACACAATTGAAGGACTGATGGCCCCATGAATGGTTCCCTGTATGCATCTCTTTCTTGAAGAGCTCGGGGAACTCATTCGGAAAGAAATAGGTACACAGAAGTGTTAATTCAAGAAAATAAAGATGTTATAGCAAGCCTCTGAAACATATACTTTCGCTTAAAATACCTAAGTTTATTCTTAGTGACAAATAGAACTATTTTTTTGCCTGGTTTTGTTTTCAATTTCACCCTTTGTTCCATGTTATGTTACCATTAAACACATGCAATTGACATTACCAAATTTGATTAGAACAAAAGATGAGTAAAAGATATAGAAGACGAATAAATTTGAAATTAACTTTACAGAACTGTATTCTTTATTATATTCTGTACTGAAGTTGCATCACCTTCTGAATTATGCATTAATTTTGACTATGGGATACCTGCGGAGATCAATGGTTTAACTGCCAATGGTGTAGCTAGCTTGCAGACGGAGATTTCTTCTGGAAAAATGAACTCACACCTGTCTCCACCCAGTTTAGGATAGGTGAAAGAGGGTGGCTTGGAGATGGGCTAGGAATGAACATGGGTTTCTTATAACGAATCATGTTTCGTTTCGAGTTGACTCAGAACTAAACTCTTTGAATGGAACGGTGGTGCCGTGCATCCCGCTGAAGGAAGGCGGTAATGTACGAGTTAAATGTAATGCTGTCTCCCAATTCTAATATGTGTTTTAAAGAACTGAAAAAACATGATTGAGTGCAGCGCAGATGAATCAATCTGAAGACGGAGCTATTCATCAACGCTGCACTCAATGATATTTTTGAGCTCTTCCACGACCATTCATCCTTCTATTCGGGGAGCAAGTGGGTCAATTCCTACCACTTTATCGCGACTTTTATACTACTATGGACTTGGAGAATAGGATGACGGAAGTACAAAGGTACGTGTCATATGACTTTGTACTACATTTGCTGCGGGAGGTTTGATGGAATGGCTAATGACTGTCTGTACTGTTCTTGTAGTACAAACTTCTTGAGATGTACAATCGGAATTTTCTATTTGCAAACGTGGGTAGTTGTACCGCTTGACGAGGCTAGTCTGGGAAAGGGTTGGTAAAATTTTGTATACATCTCCTGTGGTTTCACAACCAGACCTTAAAAAGAAAAGTAGGCATTATTTATGATACTTACAAAAAAATCGGGAATTGAGGCTAGCTCAACGGATAAATTCCCGCTGAGCACTTCCTGCATATCTTGGGATCAATTCCCGGAGGTTAGTTGCGGGAAGTGCTCAACTGAAACTATCTGCTGAGCTAGTCACCGATCCTTTTGTAAGTATTATAAATAATGCCTATCTTTTTTAAGGTTTTGGTTTTAGACAATGAATTTAACTCGTTTAATTGAAATATTAGTTTTTAACTAAAAGTAAAATCTTCTTTTCAGATAAGGTGTTTATGAAAATAGTATGTGTCTTTATAATTATAAAAAAAAAAAACTAGGAAAATTTTCATTAGGGGTAATGGAAATTTTAAAATTATTAATAGGGGTGAAATTTTTACATAATCTCTAATCAGGGAAGTAAATTATCAGCTAAACAAATAAAAATAAATATATATAGATATAGACATATATACCCTCAAACAAATTAAAGGAATAATTTATTTTTTTTCAATTAATCGTTTCTTCTCATTCTCCTCAAACATAAGCCTCAAATTCTACATTGTTCGTTTTTTGTCTTCGTTGGTTCATTCCCATTTCTGAATACAAAAATTTTGATGCCGTTACAAGTTATCGTTGCCTCTCACTCAGTACAGACGATATTCCTGTCACCGGTCCGCCCAGTTTCCCCTCAGGAAAATCACAATAGTTGAATAAAGGAGAACAATAAATACGCAGATAGCAGGAAAGAAATTGATGAGGTGAAAACTATCCGATCGGAAATTGGGGAACTCAAATTCGAAACGCTCCAATTTGGACCTACTAAAGTATAAAAGGGGAAACATTTAGAACGAAGTTTCAGCTGTGGATTCGCCTCTCTTCCAACTACCAAAATAAATTGCCCAGAACATATTTTCTCGGTGAGTAAAAGGTTCAGCTCAAATTTTGTATAGCTTTTCTTGATTGTTTGGAGTAAATTTTTGTGCATCGTAATCATAATGGCGATTGATTTTGATGGTTAAAAAAAGGGTTTTGATTCATGGCAAAGTACTTAGAAACTGGGGTTTTTGTTGAAGGAAAAGGATTAAGGAACATGATACGATTAATTTTTTTTTATTCCTTTCCGCCTGCAGCCACATTGGTTTGGTTGAAGAAGGAAGAAGGCATTTCCAGTCAATGACTGAAACATATGGAATCACTCCTTCAATTGATCACTATGCTTGTATGGTTGTTATCCTCAGTCGGGCGGATAGATTTCGTGAGGCGGAGAGCTTTATTAAGCGCTTGAAGATCGCTCCCAACGCCTTGATCTGGCACTGTTCTTGGAGCTTGTAAAATTCATGGAAATGTAGAACTGGGTGAAAAAGCTGCTCAAAAACTTCATGAGATTGACCCTAATGAGGATGCATATTACGTCCTATTATCGAACATTTATGCAGCCAAAGGTAGGTGGGAAACTTTTTCAAGAATCACAAAATTTGATGTTAGCACCAGAGCACACCATTTCCCTTGCAGTGTAGGAACGACAGGTGAGTTTAAGGCTCTGTAGTTTGGGCAGTTTCTGTATCGTCACGAACTGATCCTAATACATATGTTTGAGGGTATATATGTCCATATCTATATATTTTTATTTTTAATTTTTTTAGCTGATAATTTACTTCCCTTATTAGAGATTATGTAAAAACTTCACCCCTATTAATAATTTTAAAAGTTCTACTACCCCTAATGAAAATTTTTCCCAAAAACTATATATGTATATAATTATTTTGATTGGTAAACATTAATTAGGAATTTTTAAATTACCAAATACTCCTTCTATTCTATTAGAAGAGCCCAGTTTATTGTACTAAAATAATACAACAAACTAGACCATTCTAATGAAAAGGATGGAGTAGATTGTGAATGTAATTAGCTAAAAACCATTCTTTAAAAATTCACACACTATATAAAAGAAATTTAAAAATTTACTAATTTTAAAACATTTTACATAGTTTCCAAAGGCTTGAAATATTCTGTGCCACATGTAATATTTACTATTAGTAAATTTTATTTTTTATTAACTTTTTAATACTAGGTTTTTATTTTTATTATAAAAAATTTAAGGCTAGTGGTTCACTTTTTTTCAAAATTTTGGATTAAAAATAATATAAATTATATTAAAATATAGTATTATAAAATATGTTTTTGATTCATAAAGAATATTTTTACAGTTAAAAATAGTTTAAATGATGTTTGAACTAGTATTTTATATATATAAAAAATTAAGTTATTTTTAATTCGAGTAATTATATAAAAATTATGTTTTTTTTTCTTCTTTTGAGTGGTCAGGGTCGGGGCCAGGGGCACGGCCGGGGCCTAGGTAGAGATCGAGGCAGGGCAGTACCTGGGGTAAGGTCGGAACTCGGGTTGGGTTCTAGGCCAGGGTAGGGGCCGTGGTCTAGGGTTAGGCTTGGGTCAATTTGGGGGCGGGGAGGAGCCAAGGTGAGGTCGAAGTTAGGTGCAAGGGCAGGTTGAGGTGGGGCCTAGGTTAAGGTCGGGTTAGGGCCAGAGCCTAGGTGGGCCAGGGTCGAGGTTTGGGCAGGGTGAGGTCGGGTTTAGGTAGGTTATGGGTTAGGGTTGGGGCCGGGGTACAATTTACTTAAGATTAATTTTTAAAGACATTTTACAATTTTTCGCTCAAAAGCCATTTTTAATTTTTTAATACTCTTAAATACTAGTTGAAACATGTTTTAAATTTTAAAAATACGTTTAAGCGTAAAACTGTATTTTAAAAAAAATCTTAGAACACACTTTTTAAGAACAAATGAAACATGTTTTGTAACACTAGAAAATGTTGTTTCAATAAATCCGAACACTTCTTACAAAACACTAGTCGAAACATGTTTTAAGAGTTAGAAAAATTTAGATATTTTCAAAAATATCTACAAAATGAAATTTTAGGCCGATAACAACTTTAGAAACGTTTTCATGTTAGTGATTCTAAAAAAATCCTACGGCCATGTTTGGTCAACAACATTGAAAACCTTTTTTTAAGTGTTTTTCAATAAATGTGTTATCAGATTTGTAAAATCAAATATGCATTTAAACATGCGTCTTACAAAATCATTTTTATAACCAAAAATAACTTTAAAAGTGTTTGAATTAGTTTTCTGTCAAAAAAGAAAAAACTTTTTAAAAGGAAATATTTAGTAAAAATGTATTTTAATAGCAGTTTTATCTAAAATAAATTTTTACAAACATTTCACAAATTTTTATCCAAACACATTTAAATATTCTTAGCTTTAAATTCAATGCCTAAGATTCCGATTCCGTTTCAATGTTGTAGCATTTTCTTTTGTATCAACTATCAATAAACCCCCTAGAACACCAAAGCAAATAATAAATCGGGTACCTTCATAAAATCAACACTTTGCTGGGAGCCTCGGAGTGTTCATCTTAGTAATAATACCTGGTACTGAAAACCAACAATAATTTAATTACCAGGCAAAATCAAAGAAAGGAAATCTGGAAATAGATATGTTAACAAAGGTTTTCGCTTTAAGCTCCCTGGTATCAGTGCTTTCAAATGCGGTAGTCCCCTTGACAAAAGATTGCAGCTTTGTGGCCATTCAATCGAGAATAAGCGTCACTTGATAAAAGACAGCACAGGTTCGCTGATTTCCACTTCCCAGAGTTCCGAAAATCTATAACGTTCAAGTTCATCAACTCAACAATCTTTTTAACAGCTGTGCGGTGTGGGGATCTGACCTGAACTTTCCTGTTCTCAATCTAATCTCTCAAAGAAATACAGGTACCCCATGTCGATTGGCGGGTTTTTCGAAACCCCAACCTTCTGATCGTTGAAAATCGCCCATCTCCCGTCCTTGTAGACGTGAGCTACATAATGACCACAATGGGTAGAGGTGCCTATATGGCTTACAATTCCAATTAGCTTGTATCCTGCAAATTGCAAATTTTCAGTAATTGACTACTTTCAGGGACTGATTAAAACAGGAATTGAAGCGAAGGTAAAAACGCTTGAACTATCAACAGCATCAGTCAAACTAAAGATTTCCAGTAAAGGGGATGTGTAAGGAACTTACTCCCTCCTCCGTCGGGCAGTACAGTATCACTAGGTTCACTGCTAGAGGCTTCGGGATGGTCGCAAATCCAATTTGACGCTTTCTCAATATCATTACCCTGTAGAAGTTGATACGCATCAAATAAAGCATCATGGGGAAACGAATTCTGAAAACTAAAGATTTCATAATCAAGTAAGCAAAAGGTGGTTTATAGGACTATACCGATTCCTTGAGTGCTTTTCTAGCAAGTTCTACTGGGAAACCAAAAGAAACCATAGTATCAAGCTTTGATTGATCAATAGATTGAGCTGAG
This sequence comes from Leptodermis oblonga, assembly GCA_016801395.1. NCBI lineage: Eukaryota > Viridiplantae > Streptophyta > Magnoliopsida > Gentianales > Rubiaceae > Leptodermis > Leptodermis oblonga. The sequence continues at coordinate 3,169,139 of CM028758.1, forward strand.
CCCTTTTTAGAGATGGGAGCATCAATGTCTGCAATGAAATTAACAAATATCAATCACCTTCACAATGTGATGCGTGAATGAAATGATGTGTTCTAAGCAAAAAGATGGTGCTTTGCAAGGATAATTCACGGTAGAATACCAGGGTCCTCCATGTGAGCAAATAACCAGTTCATAGCCTCTTCCACTCCAGCATTCGAAGTGTTAATGGCAGCCTTTTGACAATGGAAATAATTAAACCCCATCGAAGTGAGCTGGGCAACAATATTCTCATCAGCCAGAGGCACATCATCTTCATCAGCTGTGCAGGTAATAACATTGAGAATAAGTATTTTGATCCCAAATTGGAAAACGGTATAATATGAAAATAAGAAGAGATCATAGAAAGCCAAGAAGTCAAAACAATCCATTTTGCTACTGAAAACAAAAGAATAACATATGGGGCAAGGAAAATGAAAACACCAGAACGGTAAGAATGATGATACAATCCCACTGATCATTGGCAAATGAAATGAAATGGAGTATATAAACTCACAACATTGGAGAAGTTAAAGATCCAAAATGAGTCAGCAGGTGAAAATTTTAGGAGCAATTTGAACAGATAAATGGATAAGGTAAGTGAAAAATATCACTTCTGAGACCAATGAAAACTTTTTGACATGTCACATAAACAAAATGGAGTTTCTGACACAGAACAATAATAGACTCAAGATCGAATTTGAGGCAAAATAAAATTAACGAACCAGCTTCAGGTAACAACTCTTCCCCTGGTTGAAGACCGTTGCTGCGCATGTAACTCAAGTCGATGATATCGGGAACATCTATGTACACATCTACATAAAACAAGAAGACAAAAGGAATAGTTAAGCCTTAATATTACTTCAATAAGTTGCTTCATGTCACACAAAAGTAACAAAATCAAAATACCAAGTTTCTTTGGGACCCAGCCAGCCTCAAGAACAAATTTCCGCATATGCAACACAAGGTAATCAGGAAATGAGGTTAGACCAGCAGTTCTGCAAGACAAAATAATAGCTTTAAAGAACGAATGAATAAAGCAATATGCAGGTTACATAGCTTTCCATGGTTCCTGAAAGAACTAACGAATTCCCACAGGCAATAGAGTAGTGGTTAGAATTATATAATCTTCAGATAGAAAGCTCAATAACTTCCAAAACATTTTAAATGAAAAGAGGGGAAAGAAAACCACTCACTTCAATGCAGTTGTCCTAGACTTCAAAGCAGTACTAAAATAATCACACACTTCTTCAGGACCTGAAAAACAGTCCAAGCAATCTTTCAAATGCACACGTGGGCGCACAACTTCCTCAGCAGACCTGTAAGTACTATCTTCAGTAAGAAATAAACAAAAACACAGTGTTCGCAAGCAAGTAGGATGAGAATGATGTAACATGTACTCACAATTCCTTCCCTTCAGCATGCCTCTCGGCCTTCAATTTCTCAAAGGCTTCCAGTTCATCTGATTTTTTTCAGCTAATATTAGAACAAGACTAGCATATTCAAATACAATAACCACCACCACCAAGCATTTAACCCAGTCCGGGGTCAGCTATGTAGATCATATCACACCACCACATTTAGTCAAAACACATATTCTCATTCAGGTTTAAATATATCAAGTCTTTCATAAGAGTTTCTTTCCATTCTCCTTTAATTTGAGTTGATAATTATCTATTTTTTACATGCCATACTAAGGCATCTAAGGATCTCTTATGCACATATCCAACCACTGTCAATATGTTTCTCTCATTTTCTCATCCATTGGGGCTACCAACCCTTTCTTTCTACTACAAATATTATTTATTCTATCTAACCTTCTAGGCATGCACATCCATCTTAACATTCTAATTTTTTCTGCTCTCAATTTTGTTCATGTTTGTATTTAGTGCCAATTCTTTGATCCATAAAGCATCAAAATTCTTAAGGTTGTTTTACAGAATTATTCTTCCAGCTTTAGTGGTACTTTATGATCACATAATAGATAACACAATTTTCCATTTGTTTCAACCTGCTTAAATACTATGTGTAACATTTTTATCAATTCTTCTCATTGAAGGTTATATCATAATACTTAGAACCTTTGGATGCTTCTAATTCATGCTACTCATTTTTCACCCTTACCCTATCGTTTCTTGTATGATTACAATAAGTGGCATTCTATTTATTTAATTTTAACTCCATTTATGTTGAATTGTTTTGATTCTAACGCTTCCCTCTAGTTTTTAACTTGACATTTATTCCTTTCAACTTGCTGATAAAAACTAGTGTCCACCTTTACAGATGGCTTTGTGTAGATGCTTAGTAATCTCATCTAGTACTGAGGTAAAAAATGAACAATAACACATTCAAATATCATATATAAAGGAAAACTCACTCTTGTTAGTAGCTTTGTGCAATGGAATGTTAAGGCTAAGGAAATAGTCATTCCTTTGATTGTAAGCAACTTTTCCAGAAGAACATTGCATTCGTTCTTCTATAACAAACTTAAAACTCCTTGCAGGATCAATTATATGCTTTTGTGAAGAGTTCTGTGAGTTTACTCGCTCAACTTGGTCAATGAAGTGTAGGAAAAATTCCAATGCATCCTGGAGACAAGATTGAATAAAAATCTTTAAAAAACATAAAAATTCAGCCATTACAAGTAGAAAAAATAAGGACACCTCATAAAGCTGAAAAGCTTGAATAAGAGTTCAAAGAAACCAATGTAACTTACAATGGTAGATCAGTTAGGCACTAACCGTACTATACTAAGCCAGATGCTACCAGTAACTAAAGCTATTTCATAGCAAACCATGTACTACAAAAGTCCACCAGGAAGGATGGTAGAATCCAATTAAAAAGGTTTAATCAAGTTAGCCCTAGCACAACCCATCTTCAGCGAGGTAAGAATATCATGGACTTCCTTTGCCTACAAGCACACTGTCCAAGTAGCTAACCAATCAGCCTGGGCTGAACCAAATCTACATCTGATCAACTATGACCCCCATCAACGTATAACACAGAAGTACAGGCACCACCATAACATAAATGACATGCTCCTGAATAGCTTCTTTCAAAAGAGATTCTTCCTCGGTAAATGTCCTGGTAGAAGAAATTATTTCTTGGAACTGGGGTTTCTTAGTTTTTAGGTTAGTACGTAACTCCACAATAAATTTCTTACCTGTCCAATTTCTAATGAATCAAGATAACCATTTATTCCGGTATAAATAGTCATTATCTGCTCTTCCACTGCAAGAGGAGCTGATTGGGATTGCTTAAGCAATTCGCGTAATTTTTGACATCTTGCCAATTGATTCTGAGTAGCTTTATCCAGATCAGAAGCAAATTGTGCAAAGGCTTCTAATTCTGCAAATTGTGGCTGAACCAAATCTACATCTGATCCACTATGACCCCCATCAACGTATAACACAGAAGTACAGACACCACCATAACATAAATGACAGTGGGAGGACATAACAGCAACAGCAAATGAAAACCTGGAGATACCTGTTGTCTCATAGTTGAAAATTCTGGATGGTTTGCAGCAATTACTGACTTGAACATGCGGGGACGGATGCCATCTTGTGTCTAAAGTGAACAAATTACATAAAAGAAGTGACTGTCAGTATAAGCATTAAACACATCTAAAATAGTTCTTCATGCATGAATTAGGTTGCTTGAATAAAATAAAATAAAAAAGTGAATTCCTAAAGAGAGACCACCAGGAAAGCAGAAAAAAAATACTACAGAAGCTAACTATTTAAGCTTACCATGTAAAAGAGTTGGTTACATAATCTCTAAATCAGACATGAGATTTTAGACTTTCAAAGGATCAACATGACCCCAAAAAAAAGACAAATAAGCATACAAGTATAAATTCCATTTGTAAAGCATTTCAATTAAATGATCAAAGGTTACTAAAATTCAGCAGTGAAGTTAGAGATACATAGACAGAAGGAAAACACACAACAGCATGCACAATAACATATTTCTGAGGCAAACTATAGACTGTTATTTGAGGGAAAATAAAGAGAAGCACAAAAAAAAAAAAAAAGCAACACTACATACCTCTCCAGATGGAACGGAATATTTACCAGAAAGCATGCCATGCGCCAATTTTGTTCTGCCAAAGAAAAGCATTAGGGACTTGAGTTGTGAAAAGTAGAAACCAAGTCATAGAGCAGACTAACTCAGCAAATTTTCCATCTCTATTTATCTTTCCAAGTTTAATGAGAAATCATTCCATGATTAAGGCCAATAGGACCTAATGGAGAGTCTGGAGACCCCTTCCACCATTACAATTGAAAATTCACATATAAAGCACCACCAAGAAAACAGTAGGCCAATTACTTACAGCTGCATATTCAAGTCTACGACTGGATCGGCATATGCAATATCAAAAGCTTCTTTCAAACTCTGATTTACATAGTATCTGATGTGAAAATAACATTAAGAAAAAACACCATTCTGAGAAACTAAATTAAAAATTGAATAGAAATGAACAGAAACCAACAAGAACATTATTATGAGGAATGTTTAAATAAACTAACCGTGAGCAAAAGGAGCGTGTTGAGAACAACACTTGCATAGTTGCCGCCATGTAGCAACTGCAAATAAATAAATAACAAAAGAAAACATCTAGTTGGGCCAGAAACATTACTTTCAAAGCAAAAAATGGTACCTATTTCCCAGATTAGCCAGTCCAGTGTAACCAGGTCCAAATAGTGGCTCAATATTTTCTCCACTTTCTTGAATACGGTTCCAGTCAAAGTTGGTATTTTGATCAAGTTCCATTTCAGCAGTAGTCATTTCAGTCTGGAAAACAATAATAGACATTAAAATGGTGCAGCAAGTAATGTAAATAGGTAAAATATTTTTCAGTGATCTGGTGGTAATTTTTAAGAACAAAATAGAAAAGATGACATCGTTAAGAATCATGAAATAAAAATGAGAAAATACAGCAAGATTAAAAAAAGGAATATTTCATTCAAACTAACAATAGCAACTAAGTCTGGAGAAGGATACTACTCCATATTTTCCTCTTCTTCAGTTCTTTTTCATTTTAATTTTTAAATTGTTCAGGGGGTCCGGAGGTAGGGTGGGGGTTGCTAATGCGAGTAGTAATCCCATAACATGAATATCAAGGGCCCATCAAGCAATATGTTACCAGCAGCTTCAACCCAAAACAAAACACTGTAGATGACGTATCAACATTCATGCCGCAAACTAATGTTCAAACAAAATATAAAGTTTCCAAAACTACAAAATAGCAGGGTGATAGTTAAGGAATCAATGTAATTTGATGAATCTCACACACGTGACACACCTACAGGAACAACATCACTATGATTGTGGTTGATCCAACATGATACATATCAAAGATAGTTTATTGTGAATATAAAATAACAAACATGACAATATGCATATTAGTACAAACCTTTTGTAAAGAAGAAAAGTCAATGCCAAAATGTGCCAGATGTTGTGCTAAAAGAGGATCCTCAACACTATCATCCTCCGGATATGAATAAACATCTGAGCTGCCAAAATTGTGAAAATCATGATTTCCTTTGAATTATAATATAAACTACATAAACCAAATGACCAGCATGCCTTTCATTTTCTTGTTGAACAAGTCAATTGAATAAGTGCAAATTACATCTTATCCAGATAACTTATCCAAAATAACTGAGAAAAAAGCTAACAGCCTTGCACATTAGCTAAACAGCTTGCAAGCTTTGCATAAACAAAAACAGTGAACATGGAGCAAAGCAGATACAATAATTCTTGCCCAGAAAATGATGTTCAGAAGATAATGAAAGAAGGTAAAAAAAAATAAAAAATTCAGATGCAAAAGTAAACTGCTCAAGGAAGCAAATATTTTTATAAAGTACAGCATTGGTAGAAAAGCAACACAAGAGGCTTAAAAGAATATTTAAGAAAAGCATCGTAAGACAAGCATTTTCTTCATATTGAAGACAAAGGCAGCATTACCTGCTGTCTCCAAATCAGAGGTTATTGTGCCAAGCTTCACAGCAAGTGGGTACTTGGTCACATTGTAATGGGTAACAGCATGATCATTACCACCACTTCCATCCCAATTTCTCCTTCCACACAGGATTGAACCATCAGTTAAGTTTAACCACAGATTCTCAGTCTTATCACATTTGGCACATTTCCACCCTGATGGAGGAACAATAACGCCATTATCCAGCTGCAGCAACTCCATGGCATGTTCACTGATTTTCTTTTTATCAGCTATCCAAGCAGCAACCTGCTCTTTCCTCTCAGCTCCCTCGGCCAATAAAATAGCATCAACTGCCAGTCTTACCTACAAGATCAAATTAATAATTATAGCCACAATTAGTACCAAAGTTACCAAGTACATATAGGATCGGATACCTAGAGGAAGTGATCTCTAGAAAAAAGAAAAAAGAAAAAAGAAAAATACCTTCTCTGGTAACTCAACAGAAGGAAAAGGAAGAGTTACATAATCAGGCAAAACAACTATTTCATACGTTTCCACAAATTCAGGCTCTTGATTATCGAATCCTCCATCCAAACCTACAAGAACAAAAATGGCATTAATAAATTAAATATTAAATAACATGCACATCTACAAAGTCAAAGATTGCTGATGCTTCATGAGAAAGAGAGCTTTGAATTGGAAAGCATGTAAACATGTAACCCAACAAATCAACCCCATATATTTATTCAGAAGCTCAGTACACATGAATTTAAACAATTTTCATTAGGCCATATAAATAAGACAGGATTGAGAAACTCAGAGCCCAGTATTCATCAATAACTTGGAGTTATGATTCCATCCAGTTGCATTTTCTTTTCCAATCATACATTTGTCTAAGCATATTTCCAGTTCTTTGTACCAAAGACAACACTCAATGGGTTTCAATTAGAGTTGAGAACAATTTGTTTCACCCAAAAAGGCTCATCAACCTATTTCTGAGAGCATCTATACTATCGCATGCATGTCTTCTTCATCATGCCTCGAGCATGGAGCCATTTCAAGAAAAGTAAAGGAAATCTGACAACTAACTGATAAAAAAAGCAAAAGGAAAATGGCAAATGGAAACATAAAAAATTACGACAAAGTACTATCGAGTCTATCCTATGCAAAGATGATAATAGAAGCATGTGAACTCCATACCAATGGCCAAAAGGGTAGGCTTCTTGGAAGGTCTATCTTCACTAGTAGGCTTCATTGTTCGCTTTATATGCAAATAGACTGGATGTTTTGTCTTCTCATAGTTCCAACCAACATAATCCTTCCCAAATGCGAGAAATGTGATCATATCCACAAATAAACCACCCTCAGATGTCTGAAAAAGTTCAATAACAACGAGATACTCATTAGACAATCATCAGAACACCTTTACGTCACCAAAGCAAAACATGACGTTGCCACTAAATTAAGTAACCGGATTGGCGACTAGCAAAAGGATAAGAACGTGTTCAACAAGAAACTGCAAAATTTTCAGTACGATTTTTATTGTATCAAATCAACTACTGGTAACAACAGAATACATAAAATCGCTCAACACGCAAAACAGAGCGGCTCAGAGAAAATCCAAACAAAAGAGAAGAAGAAAATTCGCACAGCGGTACATTCTAAATCAGCGATAAAATTCAATAGATAGAAAAACGTAGCTTCTAATCTACAAACCCTAGCTATCGAGCAAAATTAATAGCTAATAACAAAGTAAACACAAAAATTCAAATCCATCACATGCATTCAGCAGCAAATTCAAATTAACAAAGCTAAAATTTCAACTCCTACAACAGAATCCGAACAATCAATTGACTAAGTAACTACCGGCGTGTCGAAAGAGACGCAGCATTCATGCTTGTAAATGCGATTGGTAGGTTCCGGAATTCGAACATGCGAGAGGTTCGATCGGAGAAGCTCCATAACCTTTCGGCTTCGAGAAACCAAACGAAACTCTCAATCAATTCTCTCTCCGAACTTCTCTTGCACTAGGTTTCGGAGAGCAGATAGAGCGACGAACGCTTTGTGATTGAGTGTGTGAGTGTGTGTTGTTATTCTTTGCCCTAGGAGCAAGGGACTTGGGAGCTCAGTTTTGACGCAAAGGGGACAGCAAAGTACTCAAAGAGATTATAAAAGACACAGAGCTTCTCTTCTTTCCTCCCTGCTCAATTCTTTTCAAAATCGAGTCCTCGGTCCTCACTTCCTGTCTTCTATATCTGAATGGGGCGGTTCGGTAGAAGATAGAATCTTGGGCCCTTAAAATGGAAAATTTCTACTGGACCCAAATTAATTACATTTGTGTATCTTTCGTGGTTAGGCCCAACATAACCTACAGTGGTTTTTTCTTTTTTTACTTAGTGTTTAGTTTAATCAAAAATTCATTGGAGTGTTTTTCCATGTAAGTCCAAAAATAGCCTCTCTAACAGTCAATTTCATCATCAAATTATTAATAATTCTTGCAAAGTCAGAATATACTTGGTCAGTCTATTTTTTTAATATTCAGTCCAGGAACAATTAAAAATAGGAAAAATTGCCGTGTCAATAATGTTGGCCATGATCGACTGTTAGTGGCAATGCTGTTCCACAAAAAAATGAAGAGATGAGTACATATAATTAATTTTGGGATTTAGTAAAATTCAAACGCATTTATCAAGTTTTGAAAATTTTATCATTGTCTTTGTTTTTTTTCTTTTTTCTTTTTTTTCTCAAGTATTAATATAGAACTCCTCTGTTACAAATAAAGAGTTCAGTTTCAAAAGAAAATTTATCCCACTAAAAGGAAAAATTATTGTATACATCTGATTCATCACTAAATATAGTGCAACAAGAATATCATAAATTGACAATTCTAGTTTTGATTTTATTTATTCATGCCTTCCTACGCGTACATCTATTTTCCCCATAATAACGCTCTCTCTTATGAATGTATATGGTTGCACTATTCTACGTGGTGCAACGAATGCACCCAATAATGTCTCCACCGAAAGAATTGAGTTTGAATTTGATTGCACAGTATAACCCTTACGACTTCTCAGTATAACAATTAAATAGTTATTTTACGTTCTCATATAAGAAAAGTTGGGTAGAGTCTCCGAACCCTCGTAAGAAGATGTTATCACATTTTTATATTTTATAAATAAATTATTATTATTTTCATTACACTTATTTACTTTTTCAATTATTTATACTTTAACATTTATAATACACATTTTATATTTAAAAATTCATTCCTCAAACACATTTTTAAAAACAAAGTACCAAACAAAAAGAAATGTAATTTTTTCTTCTTTTTTGAATCAGAAAGAAATGTAATTTAACCAAATGAAAACTAGACAAAGACTGACCCATGCAACGACTTGACTAGGTCTGCTTTATAATAATAATAATAATAATAATATTCCTTCTTTTCCTATTTTGACCCAAACAACAACAACAAATAATTTTTTAAAAAGTTATAAATAAATAATTTAAAAAAACAAGGAAAAAACCTCTCCTATTTGTGTGTTCATAGGCACGTTTTATGGTTTTAGTTTTTACCCAAAATTTAAAAGGCAGCTTATTATTTTATTTTAATTTAATGAAACAAACAAATTAGCTTTAAATAGTGACTTTGCTTTCGCATTGCCAACTTAGTTGCGGAGGAGACCGGTCGATGCTTCGTTGCGTGTCCGTTTTTTATTAAGGGAGAGAGAGAAGAGGCAGAGCGACAAGGCCGCCCTTCCCCTGTTTTTCCGAACAGAAGAAAACCAAACAACACGTTCCCTCGTATTTTCCGATCACCCTTTCCTAAATTCACGGCACAAACCCTCAAAAGTCATTGGAAGAGTCAAGTCAATAGATTAAAATTACCTGTTTTTTCTTTCTTTTTCCCCTTTTTTTCCATTTTTTGTTATACTTTTCTCCCTGATTTTTCTCTTCTGTTCTTCTTTCTTCTTCTTCCTTCCGATCCTTGGGTGAACCTATGAGTTTACTTTACTGTATCTTTTAATATACAGTAGATTTATCATGGGTTTGTCTAAGTCCCGTAGGAGGAACAAGTGGTACGAGTGCTTCAAACCCGAGTTGCACGAGGATTATCCATTACTCGGAGGGAAGGGGAGCAATATTAATTTGCTTCGGAAGAAACTTCTAATGGCGTCAATGTCCGATGATGAAATGTCGGTTTCTTGTTTTTCCGACGACGAAGATCGCCTGAGCAAGAAGTCCAAGCCTCGCCGGAGTTTGTCTCGGTCTTTGTCTCGTTCTTTCAAAGCCGTTTTGTTGCCGATTTATTCGGTAAGGCGTTTTTTCAGTTTTTTCCCTCCATCAGTTTTCTCTTATTTTTAACCGTTTCTTCATCGTTTCAATCTCAGCAATCAATGCTTTTCCTTTTTTTCCAATTCTTTGAAGATTATCGATATTTGCTATGAAATTATAAATTATAATTAAGGGAAAAAAATTGCATTTCTATTCTCTATACTCTGGTTACTCTTCTGGTCATTTTTTAAAAGTTTTTTTGCATTTTTGGCCACTTATAATTCCATAGTAGGGAATTTTGGGGCAAAATATAATTTTAAACTTTATACAACCACCCAAAATAACTTTCAAAAGTGGAACGAAACATAAAAGGGATACAAAAAGTGAAATTTTCCAAGTATTCTTCCTGATAAAAATTTGATGAATGTTTGATGGATTGATTTGAACGCAGGCCAAGAAAAGCCGAAGCAGAAAATCTGACCAAGAAAAATCATTTCGATCAAGCAGTACTTGTAGTAGCGTAGGCTCAAAAATAGACAGAGTGCTCGACTCATTTCGAGGCAAGAAATCACCGGCGCCACTTCCGGCACCACCAATGTGCAAAAGAGACTCGTTCACCGGCAGCCTACGATCCGATTCAAGTGCGTCGTCATTGTTCTCCCCCTCCGTTACGCCGGCGTTATCTTCCGCATCCTCGTCGCGAACCTCCTCCGTCGCCTCCCATTCGAGATCGGCGTCGGAAAGAAAGAAATCAATCGCCATTGACCTCAAACAACTGGAGAGAAAGCCCACCAAGATCTACCCCCGGAGAAACAACAGATGTTGCAAACCGATCATCGGACTTTACTTTCTCTTCATTTGTTTGTTGTCGTTGGTTTTGTGCGGCAAAGCCATGGCGGTTTTTTGCACGTCAGCGTGCGTTTTCTGGATCCCTTGTTGCTTCAGAAGGGCTAATCCTATTGCTAATCATCAGACGTCTTCTGTATATAATAATAACGTTGACGGAATTGTTGACGTTGACTCCGATGAGGGCAAGAAAAAGGTCGTCATGGGAGGATTGCTGGAGGGGAGTCGTATCACTCGGCTACTATAGCCATTATTAACATTGTAGACAGGACTAAACAAAAACATGTCTGAATTTGGACATGATATTTATGACTTTTTTATTTTTTTTATTTTTATATATTTGGATTCTGGAAATTAAGCGGGAATTATTATATATTAATGGAGGTGAAAGACAAATGCAGAATCTTACTTGTTAATTTTCCTTGTTTGTTTCGTTCTTTCTTTCTTGTAATCGAGGAGAGATGGATCGATGGATGATGAAAATTGTAAAACGTTTCCAGAAAATGGATGAGAAATTGTACTGTTTCTCACGTTTTTATGTGGTGCTTTGATGAAGTCCAATCCGGAACCAGTCAGAAATCATCCGGGATTGTTTCTCGTGACAATCTCTGATGGTCTCCGGTTCCGGCTCCGTCTCCGTTCTTTTTGTGTCCAAATTAAAAAAAAAAAAATTTGTTTTGTTGAATAGAAGGAATATTTTTTCAGAAATTATTTCTTTTCGGAATTTGTGTAGGAAATAGAAAAAAAAATATAATAATAATGTTATTTTTTGTTGATTTGTTCACGTATTTTTAAGATCATATTTTTGGTAAATGTGGTACATGAATCACATGTTCTTTCAAAATGTAGTCTCATATAACATATGCTGTTATGCTTGTTTGTTATAATAATAATAATAATAATAATAATAATAATAATAATACATGTGGGTCGAAAATTATGTTTCTTAGTTGCGAAGGGATCACAAATTAATAATGTTTTGTACTTAGTGCAAATTTCAGGCTTTATTCTTGCATGCGTGATCATTTAAATGGTAGCACTAGACTGAGAAGTTGTGTTGCTTTTAGTCATTTTTCTAGACACGACATTTGAACACAAATCATGAGACACTAGTTGCATGCATGCATGCTTTGTTTGCGTTCATTATCATTCCAGGCTTTGACGAGAATATGTTCCCAAAACAACATTCCTAAAGCGAGAAAAGATAAGTTGAATTCACCAAATAATCAAGGGCGAAATACAATTACCAGCAACGAGCCAGTACCCTACCAGTTAGTGTGTAGAGCGAGCCACTCAAATATTGAGTGTTCGATTTCTACCTCTGTCAATTTTCCATAGCTCATGCTTTTAATCTAATAGTTTAGGATTACGAATGAGAATGAAGAATTTCATTTTTTTTTTAAATTACAATTACCTTTCCCCGAGTTTTAGTGAAATTATAAATAAACTTTTGTAGTTTTGAAAATTACAAATATATTCCTGAGCTATTAAAAAAAAATGTGTTTTGTGATTTTTTTTTGGGTAATATTAAGGGTGATATCAAGTTAAGCCACGTCAAGATTTGGATTGTTTAAAATGTGATCGTTTATTAATAATCGAGTCTAAAGTTCTGTTCACATTCATTAATTTATAAAATAAACGAGTCATGTTTGAACGTTGACTCTTATATTAAAACAAAAATAAATTTGAAAGTGGATATTTTTAGCGAAACGGAGGCAATACCTTTATTTTAGAAACATGACTCATTTAAGAGGCGGAGAATTTTTGAAATTCTACATATTTTTACAATATTCGAACCGGGGCTTTTCTAGTTCTCAGTGCATAACTATATAATGACTCCATATATCCTACATTGGAGGTATGAGACTCTACTGTGTTATATAAAAGGAATCCTCTTGAGCTAGCTTTTGAGAGTGAGTTTTACCCAAATTCCTGACAAGTGGTGCGACCGGTAGACGGAAGGGGCAACCTACTCCTAGAGTGGGCCTCTCGGAGTGAACCGCCGTGCACGTTGGAACGGAAGTGGTTGCCATGACTCCATTCAAGTTCCTGACAAACTATGGGCCGAATAATAGGGCGCAACCCATTCAATTCATCGAGGCCTTGGCCCAATATACGCAGTGACCCTTTAATCAATAACAGCTGAATTTCCCGGGAAAATCTTATGAACAGTCTGCGTATCCCGTTTCCCGCAACCACCGTGCTCCTCCACTCCGCCACCACCTCAACTTCCTCCTATGGTCATCAAAATTATCTTCCGTCCTCACTCGCCCCACCTTAACGTTCTCTCTATTTATCCTCAGTTCTTCCCCAAGCCACTATCTGTCTCCTTATTCACCACCAAAACCACCCCGGCAGCCGCAATCGCCATCACCTCCGTCGCCGCCATATCCCCAACCCCATCTTATGGTCCGTCCCTCAAGAAGGGCCATCATCCTTCTACCATTTTTCCAAATTCACAACATCAACAAGAAAATGATACCCCCAGTTTGCTAAACGAAGAAAACTTTACCAGAGTATTCGACCTTGCTGCCCTTCGCGTCCCCTCGGAGCATTGTTTCGCGCTAGAGAGTCGCCTACGTGGCCACCTGCTCAACTGGCCAAGAATTCGGAACATTGCCAGAGTCCCGGGAGATGAAATTGACGATGAATTTAAAAAACTGTTCAATGATTCTTCCAATGCTGACGACTCAGATACTGATGACGACGCATTAGTGGCTTTAAACAGGCGAATTTACGGGAAGGCTGAGGGGGATGGAGAGCTATTGAGTCCAGTGCTGTATAGAGATAAGCTAGCCCGGACTTTTAATTCAAAGGGGTTTGTAAAGTTTAGGAATTTAGCCAAAATTTCCAGGCCGAAAAAGGGGCGGCCGAAGAAGAAAGATGAAGGGGAAAAGAAAGGCGCGAATGGTAGGAATGGGATGGCTTTAGTGGAGGTGGTTCAGAGTGTAGAGGAGGAAGAGGATTGTGATGATGTGAGTGGATTGTTAGGCGAGGAGTTTAAGGGTCAGAAGAGATGGAGGGGATCAACAAGATTGCTGCTTTTGGATGAAACTTATGTTGATAATAGGGTTGAGGACATGCCTGAGGCCATTAAGGTTTCTCTATTCTCCTCCAGTTTGGCTCTCTGTGAGTTATAATCTGTTGTTGAATTTCATTCATGAAAGATGCTGATGAAATTTTTACTCAAGTTAATGTCGAATGAAAAGCTTGTCAGCATTTTGCATTCGATTTTAAGATACTATTATAGATTTTAGATTACATAATCTTCAGGATTGGCGGCACTTGGACCATTTTTAGGCTTCTTTCTCAGCTTGGCTTGTGTTCCTGAATCTATTATCAATTTAATCTGCTTTCGATCTGTTTCGATTTTCTGCGCGAAAGAAAGTTAAATTTTGAGCTTGTTTTAGTGACATTGTTTGGTTGTATTTCTACAGGCTGTTGTCAAAGAATATGGCGAAAAGAATGGGGAATCAACTATTGAGCTTGTGAAATGCAAGTTGACATTATTTTATAGTTACTGGCAGATGAATGAGGTAATTTCATAGTTCCAGTCATCAGTTGATTTAATTTCAGCTCCTTTTGCATTGTAACACATTTTTTGGAGGATTTTCCACTAGTAAGTGCTACAAAGGTCTGCTTAGGCTTTCGTGGTAATCCCTTATAACGTTGTTATAAATTGGTCTATATGCTCGAGAATCAAGATTATTGACAGTAAAGCTGAAAACGTTGTCATGAAATTCCAGGGACCCATTCCTTGCCCTTAGCATTATTTTGGGGGCATAAAACATAATTTTAAAGATTGCTATTGTGTTTTACTGTCATGTATGCCTTCTATTCGTAAGGAATGATTCTTGTTGTGCCTGGTTTTCTTATCATGACCATTTTCTTTATAATGACCGGAAACTACACTTCTGATTGTTGTGCATAGAAAAAGCAAATTTGCTTGCTAATGTCCTAGTGAAGACTGAACATCTTCCCTTTGGTTATTGACTCATAGAAGGCTTCAATTACAATCATTAAGTGCTTTGCAGTACAAGAATTGTGGGAAATCATGAATTCCTTGTAGGTTTTGGAAGCCTTGTTACCCGAGGGTATGATTGTGCCTTCAGGTTTTGAGACCGTTGGTCATATTGCTCATTTGAATCTGAAAGAGGAGCATCTTCCATACAAGAACTTAATCGCAAAGGTACTTCATCAATTCATGGATACTCTAGTGTGCATCTCAGCTAAGAGCACTTCAATTTTTTTTTTCGGATGCCTTGTGTTTTTGCCCTAATATGATTTCAACCTCTTACCAGGTAGTCCTAGATAAAAACAAGTCAAAGTTACAAACAGTAGTTAATAAAGTGGACGTCATCCAAAATGACTTTAGGACGATGCAGCTTGAAGTTTTAGCTGGAAACCACTCGCTTGTGACTACCGTAACTGAAAATGGGCTGCGATTTCATGTTGATTTAGCCACAGTGTAAGTGTATAGGATAAGAGAGATGAAAAATATGGATTCAAGCTAGAAATTTCGTATGTTTCATTTTTCTCTCTGCAGGTATTGGAATTCAAGGCTATCAACTGAGAGGCAGAGGCTTCTGAATTACTTTAGACACGAAGATGTTGTCTGTAAGTTGATTTTTAAGGCACTTTTGGTATCACTGTATGTCAGAAATTATCTATTTTTATTTACATAGTTACTTCAATTCTGGGCCATCTTGTTTATATCTCTGGTGTATCATTATGCGCATTGTAAGTATCTGAAAGCAATCTGATAGTGTCACATAAAGGGTTACTGGCCTTGTAATAGATATTTTCTCATATTTCCACCATATCCTCTATATCGCTCTTCTTCTGGTTAACTCAGTGCTATTTGGCTATAATTACCTTGGCCATAATGCTAATCAATTATTGTTCTTTCTAGGTGATGTTTTTGCTGGGGTGGGTCCTATAGCTTTATCAGCTGCAAGGAAAGTCAAACGTGTCTATGCCAATGATTTGAATCCTTGTGCTGTTGATTACTTGGAGAGGAACTGCGTCCTCAATAAACTTGAGAAGAAGGTTGAGGTATGAACAGTTTTCATGGGTGTTAGACACTTGAGCATTAAGTGGACGAAATTTTTATTTATGCATATAAGCACGTTCTATAATGGACATTTTCTCTGTGCTGAAGGACTGGTTTTATTGAATTAGGTATACAAAGAGCACATTTTTGCTATAAATCTTTCAAATCCTCCATCAAGTGAAATCAGTATCACTAACGCGGCTTATTCTGTGTAGGTTTTCAACATGGATGGAAGGAGGTTCATTGACACTATTTTTGCAAATGCAAAAGCTCGCCCAGTTACGCAAGTAGTCATGAACTTGCCAAATGACGCGATAGAATTTCTCGGTTTGTTTGCTTCTCTCAATAATGCTTCCTGTCTTCTCAAGTCTTTGATGCATGAATATTGAGGATTTTGGTCTCCTTGTACTGAATGAGGTTGCTGGTCCAAGAATTATTGGTGCTACTTCATAAGGTGATCAAATTAATTTTCCAATTGTTGCAGATGTGTTCAGGGGGATATTTTGGAAACATCAGAAGGACAGAGGGCACCCCTTACCCAGAATTCATGTGTATGGATTCTCAAAAGCTCGTGATCCGGAGTTTGACTTCCATGAGGTACGTATAACTGGATTTTATGATTAATACTCAAACCTCTGCAGAACTTAGGATCTGAGTTTGGAACTTTGACCGACTTTTAACCTATTTCCTTGCCTAGTGTTTGATTACATTTTCTTCTCATATTGTTTATCAGCGCATCAGAATCGCTCTGTCTGAAGTGGCGTTTGATGTTGATATGCACAAAGTTCGCCTTGTTGCTCCTGGGAAATGGATGCTGTGTGCATCATTTGTTCTACCAGAGATGGTGGCATATGCAAAAACAGAGCCAATCTTGTAAACTAGTGAAGTTGTTCTGGCTTCTGTAGATGAAGTTCTTGTAAGCTGCAATTTCCATGTTTATTTGTCAAGACTTCTGATCCTTCTGTTACTTTGGGAGTTACTATAATAGTAACTAGTACAGGCTATAAGGGACATTGGTTGGGGGCAGCTTTCTCTTTTAATTTGGAGGGAATGATTTTAACTCATAATATTTTTACAAAACTTTGCAGGATGTATTAATTTCACCATAAAAAAAAAAAAACCTTGATTGAAAATTTTGTGGGTATATACTCACCCCGTTTTACTTAAACAGTTCATTTTAAAAAATATATATTTTGTGAATAATAACATCTAAAATAAGTAATTTGATACCATATTTTATAATTAGTAATACGACGTGAAGTAAACAAATCCAAAATGAACTTCTTTCGTGGAAAATATTTTTTTTAAAAAAATTAGAATCTTTAAATGGGATTGAGTGAGTAATTTTCTTACACATACTTCGTGACTTCATCAAAGTATGTGACTTTGATGGAACGAGCTAGTCCACTTGTTAGTGTGCAGGGCGGGCTACTCAAAGAGGCTCCCCATTCCGTTCTTCCCCTCCCCACAACCCTTGCCTTGAAGTATTTATTCCAAAAGAAAAAAAAAAAAAAATCCGTAAAGAATCCCATAATCTTTATCATAATTATGGGGAAAACCAAGAATAAGAATATAAGAAAAGAAATTTTTTCTTCCTCTAATTAATAAGGGGAAATACTATAGCCCCTTCAAGAAACCATTCAACCACTAAAAAATTGTCTATGCAACCACTTATGCAATTACATTATGCAATTGCATAGGCCATTTATTTAGTGATTTGAATGGTTACGTGAAGGGACTATAGTCGGACCCATTAATAAAATACTACGAAAAAGGAACTGTGCTTTGACTTGTTGCTAATGTTAGTAACGGTCTCCGCAAGCAGACTTTTCTGCAAACATTATTGCTTTGAGTAAAGAATGTTATTATCATAATATCTTCTAACTGCAGAATGTTACTATGTGATTGAGATCATGCAAGATACACTGATGATTTTCCTAAGTACTTTTGTCTTTGCTTTTATGTTTGATGTTAGAATTATTGCTTCTAAATTTGTCACCATCGCCATTCGTCAAGATAATGAGTTTCAACTTTCAAGGCGGAGGAAAGCAGGCCGCTGTGACGCCGGAGTCGTAGTCGGAGTCGGAGCCTCCCTGGAGGGCTGCTCAAGGACTGCTACAGTTAGGACTTAGGACCACATGCATCTTTACTTTTTCTTTTTCCTTGCATTTACTGTCGTGCATGAGCTCTAATTAGTGAAGGATTTATAACACTATACGTCAAATCTCTGTCTAATCTTATATTGTTTTATTCTAAACTGTCGTGTTTTGCTTATCGCCCATCAAAATACATTTTGAGTTGAATTGGATAGAGTTTACAACAAAATGTGGTTTGGTATCTCAGTTCTGAAATTGCACCGCTTAAAATACATTTTAGAATTGAATTCAGATAACAATCATACAAATCGCATCTCAAACTTCAGCATATTTTTCACATCTCAACCAATTCTGAACTATCCATACCACATTTCAGAAACATTGTTTCTCAACTCAGAACTTAAGTTTAAAACACATTTCAGAACATTGTTTCTTAACTATGTTTAAAATGTAATATTACCATACAACATATCAAATCACGATTTAAACTATACGTTTAAACACATTATCGTAAAATACATTTTAAAATACGATACTATCTATACGACATTGATGTCTTCAATATTTGATGCACATTTCTGGACTGGTTGGGGTTAATTACAAAGATTTGAGGTGGGGTGGATGAACCCTTGTGGAAACGAGTTTGTTTTTGTCCTCACTCCTCACCGTCGATGTGGGATCCATCATTTCCCGTCGTTTTCTCAAATCAGGGAAGAAAGAAACATGGAGCGTTGGCCTGTACTAGTTCTGTAAGGTCAAGCTGGCAGTTGCAAAATTGCAATGATGTTTACCCATTTTGTTATCTTTTCTGTGATGATAGAGGGCAGAGAGTTTGGAGTAAAATTTTGTTTGTGTAAGAAAGAGAAGAGAAGAGAGAAGGGTGTGTTAAGTTAACGTTAGTGTACTCTTTCTCTTTTGCAGAAATGAAATCTGAACTGAGATATGGTATGGATGGATCATAATAAAAACAAAGATAACAGGTAAAGAAACTGGGAAGGATCTTGGATCGGTTTTGCCTAAAGAAGATAAGCTTTCACGCTAGTGGCAAAAAGGCAGGCCTAACAGTTGCTCTATTCCCCGACCCCCTTAGCTTAATGCCAACCTATAGCAAAACACCTAACTGTTACCAATTCTCCATTCTAAACCCTTATTAAATGGTAGTACTTAGAGCTGGCAATCTCTGACACGACACGAAAAAACGATATGAAATCGATACGATATAAGTAGGTTGGGGTTGAACCTTAGCGGGTTCGCAGGTTATATGGGTCGACCGGAATAACACGAATAATTAAACGGATAAGGTTAGAGTTGAGAAAGTTGACACGTTAACTCATTAACTCGAACTTGACACGAGAAAATTCTACTACAACACGAAAACAAGACACAAACACGAAATGTTCGCTGGTTAAATGAGTCGATAAGAATAATACGAATAATTAAATGAGTAAGGTTAGGGTTGAGGGGTGTCAACACGGGAACCTGCCAACCTGAACCCGATAACCCGGATTCGACACGAATTGCCACCCCTAGGAGTACTCCCGGGTGGGGGTGGGGAGGGGATGGGTTATAAAATAAAAAAAAAAATTTATGACATGCTCGTTAAAAGGTTTTAATTAAGAGAGGATTGGAAAACATGTTTTAAAACCCAAGCAAATGAACAGGTGAAAGAAAAACTGCTTTCAAAATAGACGTATAGTAAAAGAATTTTAAGAAATAGTTTTTTCAAAATTTTGTTTGGTAGAATGGTAGGCGTCAAACAAGATTTTTCCTCGAGGTTTAGGTTTTAGGAAAAATAGATTTTATTGTTCAAAAAGAAATAATTTTTTTTTTGAAATAAGGGTTCGGAGAATATACTTTTGAACCGGTGTCAAACGATATTTGAATTTGAAAACAATTTTTGAAACTCATAGACCTGCAAAACCTCCAAACGAACATGCATTTAGAAAAATCGATCGAAAATGTAAAGATCAATATATAGTTAAATAGTAAAAATTTGTATTAAAAATAATAAAAATTGTATTATATTATATTATATTTATATTTAATGTAAAAATAAAAAACAATGAATCTTTCATCAAGCGTATCCTCAAGCCTTCATCAGAAAGATCTTTGCTACTATAACTGAAACTGATACGGCCATCAAGGTAATCTCTAGCGGGGTTGAAAGGGAGGAGGGGAACCATTTGCTTTTCTTTGGAGTGCTTCATTTTTTTGGTAACTTGAAAACCAGTAGTCCACCGAAAAAGAAAGTGTTCTAGTTTGTAGCTTATTCATTCATCTCAATAGTAATAAATAAATAATAAATTGTGTTATTTATAAATAGTTGTACATCAGATAGTATTAGGAAATTCAATACTTTTTGTTTGCTTGATTTTCTTTTTACGATGAAAGTACATCCTATATTTTTATTAATTCGAGCGTTAAGAGTGTAATAAAAAAGTAAACGACACTATAGTTTTAACTAAAACATTTTGATTAATTTTTAATGAAACCCAACACTTATAAGAAGAGGACAGTTGTTTTATTGATTTATTCCCTACTAAGTACAAAAAAAAATAAAGGAAAGAGGAAAGGGAAAAAAATATGGGGCATGATATTTACAATAACCGTTTCGATATTTGCAGTAACATTTTCTTGTGAAAAATCTAAAATATCCCTAACACTTAAAAAAAAAAAAAAACCCAAAATATCGCTGGAATCTGGCGACATTTTTGGCCAAAAATGTCGCCGGCGATATTTTTGGCCCAAAATATCGCCGGATTGCGGCGACATTTTTGGCCCAAAATATCACCAGATTGCGGCGATATTTCCCCCCCCCCCCCCCCCCCCCCCTTAAATTTGATATTTGCAGTAACCACCGGCGGATCTTCGCCAATCCGGTAAAAAATTCACATTTTCAACAAAAATACTAACACATCCGGACATAATACAACTAAATTAATCAAACCAACTATTTAAAATAATACCACAAAACATTTTAACTTTAGCCACTAATCTTTTTCCAATCCCAGTCGTCTCGATTTTTATCCGATTTTGTGATTCCACCCCACTCTGCTTTGCAGGAATTATTAAACGGAACAGAGCCCGTGAGTTGCTTTTTCAAATATATATATATATATTTTTAGCCTGCACGGGCATTTGTAGTTGGTTTGTAATTTTTTTTTTTGCCCAGGAATATTTTTGTCTTTTTACAAGAGAATGTTACTGTAAATATCGAAACGGTTACTGCGAATATCAATTCTGAAAAATATATATTACATTTGCTCAATTCTTGTAAATTTACACATTTACAAAGAATGAAAGAAAAATGGAAGAAGAAGCTTGTGGATGAGGCGACAAGTGTGAGGATGGGATGCGTTTGGAAGAGTACAAAATGTACTGTTTTTGAGGAGACATGGTGGATTCCAGGGGCTCTGTGGTGCAGATAACGTTCTGCGCGGAATGATTGGGATTCGTGCGATCGCCCAACGATCCCTAACTTCTCATAGATATAGTGTGTGTGTGTATTTTTTTTGCCTGCTTGAAATGTAATTTTTGAGTTCTTATTAGTGTCGTGTCGATTGTGTCTCATAGTCACGGAGGAATGTTAATGTTATTGTCGGTATAATAATTCACCGTACTAATTAAGGTTACGCTAATAAATAACATCCTCATAAATTATAAATTATAAGTATGTGTTTTTGAGCAAATTGAGGGAGGACTTAAGCTTAACTTTGAATATATAGAAGCAAGTTTTATAATTGGGGTGTTTATCAATCAATGTGTAGGATAGGTTTGTTGAAGGTTCTCCAGAAAGCGACTTGATTGTTTTGAAAACGGTTTTAAAAATATGTTTTTGGAAAATGATTTTATAATGCAAAAAATGTATTGAAAATGTAAAAATATATAGATGAATAGTAAAAAATTGTATTAGAAATTAAATATAATATACTAAATTTAGTGTTAAAACAAAAACCAAAACGAAAAGAACATGCCTTTAATTAGTACTAGTTGCAGTGATTTTTTTTTTTTTTTCTAAACAAGGAAGTATTAGTTGCAAGAGGCCAAAATTTTGAGATGGTCGGTCCTTTGTGTGTATTTATAGGCAACTGATTTGGTAATAACGTCAAGAATAAAGTGTATTAAAAATATAAAAACGGGTGGAATATTAAAATTTTAAACAAGTTATTATAATATATAAAATGTAGTACACCAAACAAAATCAAAACCAAAACAAAAACAATGGAATACGATAGAAGTTTATATAAAAATTTGACCATAAACAATTTTTTCAGTTCATCGACCACATGCTACAACCTACCCTTCAAGCGAACGACTAAGCTAGAAAATCTGGAAAGGAAAAACTCCAGTTCCAATTTCCCCAGTTAATCTAGCCAAATAATAATAAAATTCCTAGGTTAATGATTTGTTACTAATTTTGTCTAAAGCTACCATAGCTGATGATGACTATGCTTTTTTCTTAGGCGATTTTCGCACCCTAGTGAGAGTGACGCCGCAGCGATTAAGGGTACTCATGTAAGGTCTATGAGCAAATTATATTTATGTAACACTTTTATGTGAAATATATTGTATGCATGGTATTACTTAAAATATAATGCATTTATTTAATTAATCATGTAATTTTTATTAAATTAAACTTTATTGTTACCAAAATAAGTAAATGAACTTAATTTTTAATATTTGTCTGTACACGTGTCAAATACAAGAAGTATTTGAGGGAATTTCTTGCCCGACGGTCTTGTGATCCGACTCACGATATTTCAGTCGCCAAACTTGATACACGTGTTTTTTTTTATAACTATGTTTTAACATAATTACGATACAACATAAATTAAACTCAAATTAATTACCCATAATCTTTTAAACAAGATTTTTCCAACGAAACAAAGGGAAGTAGGGTATAAGAAAAGGTTGAGAGGTGTATAAGTGGGGTACAAATTTAATTTTGAGATTTACCAATTATTTACCCATAATTTTTTGTGGAGTCAAACAATATTACACAGGAATGGGGTAAAAGTTAAAAAAGAATAAAATGAAAACCCAGGCTACAAAATAATATATTCCTCTACGACATCTCTTGAGATTTTCGGTCTATTTTAGTTATGTGTACTCTCTCACAATGAAAAAATGACTATATAGTGTGTTTTTGAATCTCGTCTCCTATTGCGTGAAAGTAGAGAGGGAAAAACAATACTAGAGCCGATTGTAACATTATTACAAATCGCCTACTTTTGTTTTTGGTCGGCTACTCATGGATATGGTACGGACGGAAGAATATTGTGAAATAAAGGAACATTGCACTTAGGCCACAATTTGTTGTACAATATTTATCGTATTCCCAAAATTGAAACTCAAAATTATACATGATCATTTAGGTGGCAAATTAGGAAATACGTTAGTAGTTAGCTAACATGAGAATGGTTAATCAACAAAATTCAACTAAAACACTACTATATTTAGCTGCTCATATTGTCAAATCCCTATCTCACTTCTCAAAAGATTACAAAGTGAATGAACAAAAATTCAATTAGGGTGGAGCTGATTCCAATTGATGAAAAATTATTCAGTATCTCCAAATGCACTGCACATCTTACGTGGTGAAACAAATACACTGCGTAACTTCTCTAATGAGAAAATTATAAGATGCATCTGTTGCATCGAGTGCATCATTGAAAATAGTGCAATAAGTCTATATAATACACTATCAATTCAAATTTGTATATGTATATCACTTTTTCCAAAATTTGTATCTGAATATATTTGGTTGCACCATTCTATATGGTGCGCAACTAATAATCTCATATTAATGTGAACCCTAATTCCCTTAATTAATTTACGTATAATCTCCAATTATTATTATTATTTTTGAATAATGCATATAGACAGCCAAAGATCTAACGACATTTTTGTCCATGTCCCTAAATCTAAAACAATTGTAACTCAAAATCAACCCTTTCCTCCCACAAATAAAACACTTACAAAATGACAATTATTTCATGCTTGATTATGAAATATTTCACTAAAGTAGACTGGTGATAGTAAAAAACGGAGTGAGCTTATCAATTTCCAAATATACATAAAGGGAGAAAAACCCCAAACACGCACAAAGCCTTGGAATCAAATCAAAAAAACACAAGAAGAAGCACAGGGCATCAACAGCCCCCATGTCCATCCGCATTTCTCAGCTGTAGTTTCCGGTTGGTTCCCTCTGCCAAAACGCCCACTTTTGCCTCCATTTTTGTTCTCTTTACCAACAAACAACAATGGCCTCTTCTGTGCTCATGAAAGCCTCTCATGAACACAATACAAACCTCACGTTGTCTGAAGGTCATCATCTTCATCATCACCATCATCGCCATCGTCGTGGCCACCATCAACATCCTGATCATGTGCAGACTAAAACAGAAGGAATGAGGAACGACCATTGTCGCGCTGCGAGGCAGAAAAGCATCCCTCCCAGAAGGAAGTTAGCCAGGGGAAACGACGGCAAGAAGAAAGAGCCTCAAAGAGGGATGGGCGTGGAACAGCTTGAACGCCTTAGGCTTGGAGTGCCTGATCAAATCAGCCATAATAGTACTACTGTTGTTGCTGCTGCCCTTCCGGCCTCTTTAAACACTGTTCCATTGCATTTGGCAAAGTACGGTGCCAATTCTAGCAGTAATAATAGTACTCCAGTCGCAGGGGTTGGCGGTTTGAATTTGAACCAGACGCCGGCGTTTTGGGTTCCGAGGGTCGGTTTATTCTACGGACAAGGGCTGGTTTCTGATGAAAACTTTCAGGGGAATCTCTATGGGAGTGAGATCTGTAAAGAGCTCTCTTCAACTCCAAATATGATCAACTCTTACCCTGATCGTTGCAGTGTTTGCCACCAGGTTAATTTCCATTTTCATTTTATTTATTTACTGTGTATTTGTTTTTACGGGATTAATCTTATAATTTAAAAAAAAATTTATTTCTTCTTAACCAGACGAAACGCATCATTGTTGCGCAAAATTTGATGTATCAGGTAGTGAAGGACACGAATATGGAAATGCCATCTTCCGCTCCCAGTTCTGATTTCATTGGATTAAACGTCGGAAACAGCCAAAACAACAAAGGGCGAACGGCTCTGGTGTATGGAAAGAATGGCAGTTTTCATGGTGGGAGTCCTTATTCTGTTAGCAACATAGACCAGGTTCCCTCTTCAAATCTTCATCATCTACTTTCTTTTTCGTTGTTAATTTAAGGCCTATGAAATTAATAGTTTAATCGACAAAATTTCATGAACTTTTCATCATTGGTTTGAGTGCTTGAGTTTGATGGATCTTGTCCCTATAAATTATAGGGTATTATAGATGTCGTAGCTGTGCACAGGAAGGGTAGCGGTAGTAGTCCATCAGGGGATGGAAACGGAAGTTTCTTCATGGAATATGAGTTCTTCCCAGTATCCGAAAAAGGTTGCGGAAACATCGGTTCACGCGGGTCATCTGAAAATGAGTTGACGACGATGATGAAAAAGAATGGCGTGGGTAGCGGTGGCGGCGACGCTTCTTGTATCACGACCACCACAACTACTAATTATGGCGATGGTGTTGGTTTCGTTGACGCCTCCAGTTCTATCGATCTTTCCCTGAGGCTTTCTTATTAGCAGAAAAAAGCAGTAGTAGTAGTTAAGGGGCTCTTGTTTCTTTAAATTTGTCTTTTCACATTTTGGTGAAATGCATGTTATCAAGAACCGAAACACAACTTTTTAGTTACCCTTTTGTTTTTTGTCTTAACTCCTCCAAAATGCAGCAGCAGTACATGTTCTGGTTCTGAATTTAATTCTTGCCATTTCTCTTTCTGTCTTTCTCTCTTATATATTGTGTCAGTGGGTTTGTTTTAATACTGCTCGGCTTTTTTGTGATCTTACAACTTGGGATTTTCATTCTTTCATGGCACATAGGATCTATATGAGTTGAGTTGCTTTGTTCATGCCATACTTGTGGACTTGTGGTAGAGCTATATTAACATGATCCCATGTCAAGCAATTAAGGTGTGAGATATATTAGTGGGATGATCATGTGCATATGCATTTTCATTAAACCACTAATTTTCACATAGGTCAAAGCTAGTTGTAAACTGTAATCAAAAGGGTTGGTGATGATGATGATCAAATTGGTAAGAATTGTGTGGGTTGAGAAATCTTGAGATGATGAATAGTGAATACTCACTTCTGCAAGCTTTCAGCCATGCAGAGATCAGATCTTCTGTCTATTTTTCATTGTCTACCCTTTCACAATAGAAGAGTGTAACTGTAACCCACTTCTTTGTTGTGGGAAAGCAGATAGAAAAGAAAAGGATAATGCACATAGAATATCTCATGAGAGCCGTGAAATGAAGATGAAATCTTCTGTTTCCTGTCAACCGTTTCACAATAGATGATGAGATCTACATGTCACATATAATGGGGTCCATTTCATTAATGAGAGAAAATAGACATGGAAGATATGAGATTTTGTGGAAGCCATGAAATGAAAAACTTCAAATGAACAAAGTAGGCTTTTACTGCACTCTCAAACCAAAACCCTAGCTAGCTGGCTTAGCTAGCTTGCTAGGAGATCTGATCTCTTCTGAACCTTTCCGGATAGTCATTAAAGGGAAGAAGATGTTGTTGCCTAGAATAGTTTCTTCCCATTACTGAGAGCTGAAAAACAAAGATTGCATCTGTGAACTTTTCCTTTTACGAGAATCCAAAAAACCTGCTTTACTTTACTTTAGATGTGATTAATAATAAAGCTTCCTGTATTGTATTTGTATGTACATTAATATCGTACGATGGTACAAATGTCATCACTCATTAGGCAAAGACAAGTGGTTCAGGAGAAGTGGCTGCTGCTGCTGCTTTTGGGGGTTGGAGCAGCAGTAGTAGCAGTGGCAGTCGCAGGGGTTTTCCAGAATCTGTATTGGGCGTAAAGATGCAGATGACTTTCAGTAAAACTAAGTTTTCTTTAAGCTTTTTCAACCCCTACTTTGATTTGTTCCTCTCAGTCTTTTTAGTGATCTTTACATACCCTACTTTCCTCCTTTTCTGCATTTCCTTTTCTGAATCTAAATAGGGTTTTTATTATGTTTCCTCATCAGGTATGCTAATAAGTTGGATCATTAAGTCCCATATCTTCTTAATTACTCTTTCAGTTCCGTTGAAAAGTTTACTTTCTAATCTGAAATTAAGATTAAAAACTAAGTAGAGTTTTCTAATGAAACAGATCGATCGAGTATCATTTGGACCAACATTGAGATTTTGGGAAACATAAAAGTAAAATACACGTTCCTTTGAATTTGTATGAAATAATGAAAAAATACACGTTCCTCAAAGGTATTTTGAAAATTTTCGTGAGTATTTGATGTTTTTGAAATCACGAGATTCTTACTCTCTAATATAGTTGGAAATTAAATAGAAAGTAGACCAGACAATACTCAGTTAACTGCAAACATGTTTCGCACACTAACTTGTGAGTTGTGAAATTGCACATACCTACCATTGCTGCAGATGAAGAAACAACAAAACACAAACAACCAATCACTAATGGGAAAAAGGATGCTTCAAAAGCGTGGACGGCAGGATTCGAACCTGCGCGGGCAGAGCCCACATGATTTCTAGTCATGCCCGATAACCACTCCGGCACGTCCACCTTCTTGTCAATAGAAGTGACTTTTGGTTATATTTACTAGACTTCCGAGCCAACTCCAATAAATGTACAATTTTTTTAATTATTTTTTTTATGGAGTTACAATATCCGAAAAAACCAAATTTTACATCATTTTTTTCATTCATGTCCTTATATTTTTTAATTATGAATTGATTGTAAATCACATATAATTATATTATTAATGGTAGAAGAGTCAAAATTTTGAAAATGAACTCTTTTGTTAGAAATTTGCAACAAAATGTCATGAATTTAGGGAGAGCCCACCTAGGTTCATGACAAATGATTCAAAGCAGGAGCCATGTTTCGTCTACGTTGCAAAAGGGACGACTTGGGAGAAATAGAGCGTGCCGTTCAAAGTAAGTTGTCGTGGGCTTCGGATCGAAACAGGACTAACCAAATATTTCACACAAAAGGTA
Source organism: Leptodermis oblonga (assembly GCA_016801395.1). NCBI lineage: Eukaryota > Viridiplantae > Streptophyta > Magnoliopsida > Gentianales > Rubiaceae > Leptodermis > Leptodermis oblonga. The sequence goes on from CM028758.1 coordinate 3,197,458, forward strand.
TGAGACCTCTATATGTGTGGTATAAAATGAACTCAGAGCTCTCTTCTCCTTGTAAATTATTTTTTGGGGGTGAGTTCAAATTAATGACTTGTTTTTGCAAATAGACTTTTTAAATAAAATAGATGGGCTAAATCATTTAGCCCAAGTCAGCAGCAGATTACGAAATGCTTTGCGCAACTTTACTGGACTATACATTTCAGGCTTCCTTCTGGGCCGGCCCAACGAAATCGCCAGAAAGTTCTGGATTGTCCCAAATGTTAATCAAAGGCCAAATAAAATATAAACGATTTCCTCGTTTTTCGAGGCGTAACGGATAAGGGAAAAGCCGTAAAGGAAAGCGAAGTAAAATAAAAATATTCCGTTTCAGATTCTCTCCGTTGCTTCCCATCCACCATCCAGTCACTCTCTTTCCTACAGGAAAAAGGAAAAGCGAAGTTCTCTTAAAAATTCCGACCTCAAAATTTTACAAGGACGCCTTCATTACTTCAGTCAACCTTCCTCCTCACCCGCAAAGGGAAAAAAAATAAAAAAGGTCAACTTAAATCAAAACCCTAACCCCCTTTCCTTCTTCTTCCGACGATGTCAAATCAAAATCAGAACCAAAACCACCACTCCACCGCCGCGGAATCCGACCTCCCTCCCCTCGCTAAAATCAAAGTCCGTTCCTCCTCCCCTCGCTTCCCTCGCCCGACCACCCCTTCCTCCACCGACACTCCCACCGCTGGTGCTCAGCGCAGGATCGGCATCGCCGTTGACCTCTCCGACGAGTCCGCCTTCACTGTTAAGTGGGCCGTTCATCACTACCTCCGTCCCGGAGACGCCGTCATACTGGTTCACGTCCGTCCTACTTCCGTACTCTATGGTGCTGATTGGGGCTCCGTTGACCTCTCCGTCGTTGACGCTGAGGATCAGGAGTCTCAGCGGAAGCTGGAGGACGATTTCGACACGTTTACTACTACCAAGGCTTCTGATGTGGCGCAGCCTCTCGTGGAGGCTCAAATTCCTTTTAAGATACACATTGTGAAAGATCACGATATGAAGGAGAGGCTGTGCTTGGAGGTTGAGAGGCTTGGGTTGAGTGCTGTTATTATGGGGAGCCGTGGGTTTGGGGCTACGAGGAGGGGAAGTGATGGGAGGCTAGGAAGCGTCAGTGATTACTGTGTGAGGCATTGCGTGTGCCCTGTGGTGGTCGTGAGGTATCCTGATGAGAAGGAAGGTGGAAATGCTCCGGTTGTTTCGGTTGCCTCTGTGGCTGAAGAGGATGAGGAGCCCGAGTATCATGATGCCAGTACTGATGATCGAAAAGGTTAATTTGTTTTTATTTCCTTCTTTCCGATCGTTCATTTTTCATCATTTATTTAGGTGTTTGACTGCTTATTTCAACTGTACTGTCGTTTATGAAATGCAAATTTGACTGCTTATTTCAACTGTACTGTCGTTTATGAAATGCAAATTTGACTGCTTATTTCAACTGTACTGTCGTTTATGAAATGCAAATTTGATTTTGTATGGCGCAGTAGTACACTGAGGCTGAGGCTGAGGCTGAAGTAGTGTTTTTGCCGAATTTGGTACTGGAGTTCATATCATCCATGTAGTTGCAGAACAGTAATGAACATATATAATTGCCATTGATAATCTCGAATAGTTTCTTCTAGGATGTTTGTTTCTAACTATTCTTTTGTTGTATGTCTCTGTCTTCTAGAATATGTTATATTGTCTTGTTTGAAGTGAGAGTTGGATGGGGGCAATGAGAATCAAGATGTAATGTTATGTCCTGTGTTTTTATCTTCTCGGCAAATCGCGAACTATGTGAAATGGGGATATAAATTTGTTTGCTGGAATTGAAAAATAATCTGTAACTGGAGCTCAGCTGACAATTTATGATTCAATTTAGTTTTTTATTAACCATTTAATTATATGCACAGTTTGAAGCTATATAACATATCAGTAATTTGGTTGATTTGTAAGTGTGTATACTTTGATCTTTTAGTTGAAGCTCTATCCAATGCATGATTTGAGTACTTGTGTGCATATTTAGATGGATTTCTTTTGATCTGTTTACTTTTTAGTAGTTCTCTATTTGGCTTCTAATCATCAATATTGCTTCTTTCTGTTGCAGATTCCTAGCTGATTGTTGGTCATGGTGTAACTTTGTTAGCTTCAGGTAGATTTCCTGATGTCCATTTGGTTCTTACATACAACTGAGTAGACGAAAAATTCCTTATTTTTTCTGAGGTTGGACTTGTTCCTAACATGGAAAAATACTTACAAATGACTATGGGAATCATGAGTTCTTTTCTATGTTGTCATCGGCTTTACCTCCCCGTTTTTCTCCAGTTTGATGTATGTTATTTTTGGTTTGCCATCTCTGTTTTTTGCAGTACCAGTGTGTAGAACTTGTGGCATTACCAGAGAGGAAAGAGCTTATGGGAATGTGAATTGGCTTTCTTGATGTCTGATTCATGTCATGTAAATGAACACTAGTTACTCCTTTAGCTCCCGTGCATCTTGTTATATGTCTGTGTATTTGTTTTGCAGTAACCCTACTATTCTCCGGCCGTTCTATGATATACGAATCACTCGTCCTGGGCTTTTGATGTATGTAACTTGTGACTAATTCCCTCGAGCTTTGGGAAAATTTGTGTTTATGCCTATATTAGTGGTCTTGATACGCATAATGTGATTCTAAATTTATTGGGCTGCTTGCCACACACTTGTTTCTGCTATTCCTGCGTCTTTATGATTTGGGATGATGTCTCGAATGATTTGAGAACTCCTCTAGACTAAAATTTGTTATATTGGAGTAATAGTTTGTGTGTTGACAATAAAATTTTGTTTGTTTTCAAAGTTGTTGACGGCAAGTGGGCTTGGTGACGTTAATCTAAGTTGATTAAGATAAGATGTAATGTTCATTTGGATATATGATGACCGCGTTTTTTTTTTTTTGGTTGCTGAAAAGAATTGCTAATATAGCTTAATTGGATGAAGGTTTCGTTTTGTTTTTTCTTATTATTAGAAGAGTCCACTTTTTAATATTGAAAACAGTATTAGAAAATGAATTTTTTTTTAATGAATAAAAACTTTTTATTATTAAAAATAGTATTCAAAAGTGAATTCTTTGTGACGAAATAAGTATTATTATTATATACATCCTAGAGGATGGGAGCTTGCTTTTTACCTTGGCAACTATGCCTAAACAAATCTGAACCTGACCTCCCTTAAGATCTTAGTCAGCATCAGCAAGCAAGCAAGCAAACCAGGATCATCAATATGAATATGATTCTTCTACTTTACCCTGTTTATTTAAAGTAATAAATTCTTTCTTTATTAATTTCCTCCAAAAGTTGGTTGAATGACCTAAAAGCCGTCTTGATTCTTGAACATTGCTTCTGGTCTCGTTTCATTTTTTTCCAGTAGTTTACGTTTCGTGGACCATATCCCTTTAAAACTCAAATCAATCCCTATTAGAACCAGAAGATTTTTTTTTAAAAAAATTAGTCTTCTAGACCTCAATAATGCAGAGGCCGAATTGATAAGCACAACTGTATCTGCCAAAAATTGCCCAAAACCGAAGTGCGATGAACAGCCCCAATGGTCCCCCATGAACCTCCACAACCACAGCCCCTCCCCTCACCTTTTGTGTGCTGCTCAGCTGAAGACGGTCCAATCTATGCAAGTTGGAGTGACAATTTTTGACACGATACTAAAAATCAATACAAACTTAACACGTTATATTGTGAACTTTGGATGGGAACGAGAGAGCGCGTTTCGAGGTTCAATCTGAACTCTCAAGACAAAGCCAAAGGCTTAAACAGCTTCTAATCTTGTATTTTGGCAAGTGAGAAAACAAGTGACAGAGTGGAAAAGTATCCTTCCCTTCACTTTCTTTCTTCTCCAAATTGAGTGAATCCTCCTATTACGCACACATGGCTCAGGATTCAAAGCGCAAAAATGACCACACATTTTGGTTGGTACTTTCCTGAATGCCCATCTTCATTCATTGAATGTGGAAAGAGTGTAAGATGTTCTTAAATTTGAGGTAGCGTACTGTGCTGTCTGGATTTTTAGCCACACAGGGTTGACGAAGAAAAGACCGTATTTTTTTTTTTTTTTTTGTTATTTTTGCTGGATTTGCCTTAAACTATTTGCATTAACACAAGCAAACTCAACAGGACAAGAAGACATTAATCTAATAATGAATACAATCGTAGTAACACAAAAACCGAGTCAAAGAAAGAAAAAAAAAAATTACTCTTCAATCTATTGTTAATTGGTAAACTATTTTGATGATGATGAGAAGAAACAGATGATGAGGAATCTGAGTTAATTGTCGGTGTTAGCCAATAAATGAATTTAAGCTGCATCTCTGTTTAGTTCAGAGATCCTTCGAATAACTTCGGATGCGCTGCGATTGTGGCCGCCGGTGGCCGCCGCCGTGCTTTCTTGAAAACTCATTAAGGAGCCCACGAGTTCCATTCTACTCCTCCACTCTGGATGGGTTTCTACCCTTGCTATCTTTGCGTTCTTCATTGCAGCCATACTTGAGTTTGCTTGCGAGGAACAACAGGCATCTTCTTCATCCTGTATATAACAAAGAATCAATAATCAAGAACTCGCGTCAAATTCAATGAAGTGAAAATCTCATGGAATTACTAAAATTAAAGAAATTTGTTGGAGAATTCGAGATGGGACAGTTACGAACATCGGAGTCCTGGATATGGCTGCTCCGAGATCGCTTCAAAGCATCCATTCTAGCGGAGAAAGATCCGTTTTCATGTTCACTAGTAGAAGAGGTGGTCAAAGGCGGCGCTGAAGAAACCGATGGGGAAGGACAAGAAGCCCAAGGAACAACCTGATTTTCTCCATCCTCTTCCTCTTCAATTTCCTCGTCCTCGTCGTCATAGTCATCCTCATCGGCGCTCTCCGCCGACGATTCACTATCACGATCGCTATCATCCCTACCGTCGCTCTGATCAGTTTCATCTCCGCCGCCGTCCTCCTCCTCCTCCTCACGCGGATGACGCCTCCCGATCCCCGTCCTGCCGGTGCTGGCGGTGGGATTTTGGGCGTAATTGGAACTGTCGAAACAGCCCTCGCAGAGGGAAATCGTAGGGCTGAGCTTGGTCCCGGAAGCTTTCCAAGGTGTGGGAGATTGACAGACATGGCAGAGGAGATTTCTCGAATGTTTGGCCACCAGAAAGTTGGCGCCGTGAACTTTCTCGTCGCAGTCCCAACAGAGCCTAGCCTCGTCGGACTCGCAGTACATCCTGGCCGGTTTACTGCAGAGCTCGCAGCTTCTCGTCATTTCTCTTTCCGAAATTCTCTTCTTTTTCTTTTCTTCCTCTTCTTCGTGAGAATTGATTTGCTTGTTTCTTTGTTTCTCTGGCTTTGGCTTGCCCTGTGTGTGTGAAAATAGGATTTATATTACGAGTGGTTTAGCTGCGTTTTGGTACTACAAAAAATAAAATAGGCTTTATTTAACTAAAACTGTGGGGCCCGACAAGTGAAGGATTTGACTGCTAAAACCGAAGCCACTTCTGGTATTGTTTACTTTATTTTATTATTATGTTGTATGTGTGATGGGGGTCCACAATTCCTTTGGTAGAGATTTTTTTAATTATTATATTATTATTTTTTTAATGGTCATTTGGGCTTATTAAAAAATTGGAAGGAAAAACTATTGGTTGCAAATACAAGATATTCATGGATGGATTGCTATGGCTGGTCAATTTGGGTGGGTAGTTCTTTCACAGGTGATTTTTGATCATTCTTGGAATATATGAACAAATGTTAATCATTCTTGGATTGTAAAATGTTATACTCCCTTCCTTTTCATTATAAAAGTCGGCTATAACTAATGTACAACTTATTATGCATGTCAATGTACAACATCTAAAATAGCTAATTTGATATCATTTATTCTATTTATGTGTTTACTTATTAAATATGATTATATTAGTCATGGTAGGAGTAAAAAATTTGGATGTTGACTCTTTTATTGGAACAAAAAATATTTTTTTAAATAAACTGATATATATGAATCTAATGACCTGTTCAACATGAGTTTTTTAAAACATATTTTTATAAAATAACTTTTTTAATAGAAAAAAGCTTGTATTGAAAATGATAAAAAAGTATTTATTGTAAAACTAAAAACAATAACAATGAAACAAACCTTATATTTAATCATTTCATAAGATTTTTTGGAGAAATGTTTAAGAAAATAGTTGAAAATTATTTTCATACCCAAACTTCATATCTTATTTAAATAGTCTACTTTCAAAAAATTTATTGTCTTATTTCAAATTTTACTTTGAATTCGTTTACATTTTTCAAAAATTGACTTTTTAAATAGAAAAGAAGTAATATATATATATATATATATATATTGAATCATTCAATTGAGAAAACCGGTCCACAATCACTTTTTTTTTTTGTGTGAAATGGAATTAGGAATATTTGGTGGACTTTATTGATTTGTGGAGATCATGTAAATAAAAAAATATATTAATTAATTCCTCCAAAAATATTAATTAAGAACCATACTAGTCAATCTAAGTATAAAATTTTAATTAATTAAGAATAAGATATATTGTGGAGTATCATGAAAGACCAAAGATGTGACGAAGGGCAAAGAGTATTAAGAGATTAAAAATAATAAACATATGGTGGGCGAAGGGCATGCCATTCAACGGTTGATTCCATTTCGATGTTTGTTGGGTGAAACTTTGTGTTGTTCCTATCCTATCTCATCTCATCAATTCTGCTGCCTTCACTTTTCTATGATCTATCTATCCCCAATTCCCTTTAAGCTTTTTATGGATAATGATATTTGAGGGTATTTTGTGCGTGTGTGTGTGTGCGTTTTCTTTAAATAAAAAATAAAAATAAAAATCGATGCAATTTTAAATAATTTGATCGGATAATAATCAGATAACTTGCTAAAAATGAACTACATTCAACTTATACACATATAAACAAGTAGTAATCCATATAATTATAAATAGTAGAACAGAAAATCGTCATCGCATTGGATAAATCTGATAAGAGCCCAAATAGATTAGATCTTCTCTGAAAAATAATAAAATACTCATTTATTAATAAACTCCGATTTTTCGGTGAAACGAGATTTCATACTATAAAAGAACGTGAAACTCCCATCATGGAAGACAAAGAAACTAATAAGAAATTACAGAAACTATAACTATTTCTCCCATCTCCCATTGGTGAAAGATGTGGAAAGAAGATTAGAGAAAATGGAGGCTAGAATTTGAAAGGAAGAGAGCAAGAGAGCGGAGACGTAAATTCATGGGTCATTTAAGCGTCGACGATGATATTTGAAGTTCAAGTAATAATATCTACATATTGAATTCTTAAAATGACTAATAGTTCAATGGAATGACGTAGAAGAGTTTTTCCACAGCACGCGGAATCAAATACTACAGGGAAGAGGAAAAAGAAAAAGTCGTATCACAATCCTTATCGTTCTTTACATTATACTCTTACTAATACAAGTACTTAAGAAAAAAAATTAAGAAATTATATTTTTTATTTTATTTTATAGTAAATTGTAACAATATGGATGGGGCTAAAAATCCCAGCATAACGGAATCGTCGAGATTGAAAGAAAAACAAAATACCTTTCGTGTATGCGATTGCTTCCTTCGCTGCCAATGCAACTTGCATGGGAAGGGATATGCCCACCATGTTTGCTTTCTTTTATTATTATTCATTTTCAATTAAGCTAATTAATAAATCACGTTTACCTCATCACAATATATACATGTCTATGCGATCATCATCATATTGATTGCATTATTGAGAGCACAATTTGCAAAATTCGACCCATATCGTAGGATCTTATTATTATACGATCTCAAAATAACAAATCGCTCTTAATCCGATTATATCTAATTCTACAAAAAAAAATTTATTAGAATGACTCAAATAAGAGTAGCTTTTATAATTTATCTGTAATTTTACATATGCACATTTTGTGTAGGATTTTACGATCCTACGATCCGATTCTACTGATTTCATTTTACACACTAATCTATTTTTCGTGAAATTATGATCTTGCAAACTATGATCGAACGTCTGATTGGAGTAAAACTAGTTAAATACATTTAAAATTTAAAAAAAAATATTTAATAAAAAAGTTGGTGACATGGCAAGCGGTGTTCCACACAAGGGAGGGAACCACGTGAAGGCACCTGATCCTACAAAGCTGACGTGGCGATACGATTGATTGAGGTGTGAGGATCAAAAACGTTGGCCACCAGCCATGATTCATGATTGTTCCTGTCTTGGAGAAGTGAACTCATAGGGCATGGCGTCTTTTTAATCAACCATATCTTTTTCTTTATTAATATTTTTTATTTTAATTCTTCATCTATCTTTATTTATGAGCTATTCCTTTCCTTCAAATAAATATTCCAAACCAAACATATCCACAAAAACACGGACCAATTTGCATAATCATAACCATTGACATGCGTGATAATACGTGATTATACCATCGTTAAATTATAAAACGCAAAAACTTATATGTGTCGTATCGCTTACTTACTGAATTTAACATTTAATACGTTGAGTACAGCTATCGCGTATAATATTTATTGTATCGACTGTTGAGTTTAGTTTATAATGCATTAAATTTAACTGTTGATGCATTACGTTTATAAGGACTGAAATATCTAACGATCCAACATAAAATTCCCTCGTTATAAAACCGTATACGATTTCATTTGTCGTGTACTGAGAGTAGTTTAAAAACTTACTCTTTCTGTGTTAAAAACGAAAAAATAGTAACTTTTTTTTTAATATATAAAAGCAATTTTTACTAAATAAGTGACTTTTTAGAATGAGACTGTAGTCCATTCAAAAGAATCATTTATTCATTTGGCATTGCATAAATTAACTACACAATTATATACGACTGAATGGTTCCTTAAATGAGCTATAATTTTTCTCAATGCAATATATGACTATTCCATATTTCCATGTTAGATTTGTTAATCTATTGATTAATTTATTCTTAATAAAGCACTGACTTTAGTACTTTCAGATTGATATTATTTTTAATAATGTTGATTTTAAAAGTATATATCAACAATAATAATAATAAAAGAAAGAAATACTAAATTATAGTGTCCATGATTGAGAAAGCCAAGAAAGCATGAGTATATACTAGTAATGTATTGTAGTATTTAAGTGGGGGAGGCGGAAGGCTTAATAAGGAAAGGATAGTAGGGAAGCCACGTGAAGAAGTCTTACGTGGAAGGAAGGCGTTTGAGAGAGAGAATCTGACGGAAGCTGATTTGGCTTCATCACAGCCTAAAATTTGATTTATGTGGGCCTTGCCCTTATTCTTATTTATCATTTGTGTGGACAAGGGAATGCCCGGAGAAGGTGGCGTGGGGTGGGGTTGTTCCCTTTGGGTTCTCTGTACGAGGACTTTCGAATTTATTTAGGAGATCAGGGCCCGTATGGTATGCATTTTGAAAGGTATTTTAAATTTTAAAATTATTAAAGTTATATTAAAAATATAAAAAGGTGTTTGAAAAATGTAAAAATGTGTCTAAGAAATGTAAAAAGGTGTATTGAAATTAATGAGAAAGTATTATAAAATAAAATAGAGAGTAAAATGAGATGAAAATAATTGTTGTCATACGAGGCCCAGATCTTTTCTTTTGCTCACTGCGATATTTTTGTCTATCATCTCACAATGAACAAGAGAATTCATAGATCAAATCTTGGAATTCACTTCTTTTTTTTAATAAATTTTATTGTAAGACAGACAAATAGATCTCATGGATTCAAAAGATGAGAGGTTTTGGTGTTTAGGGTTGTTGCCAGTGCAAATTAGTAGGGCCCTGTTTGGTAGTAAAACTGGATTCAAACATTGATTTAGATTGTAATTTTAAAATATTAAAATTACACTGGAGAGTGTAAAAAAGTTTGTTAGAAGTATAAAAATGTTTATTAAAAGTAAAAAGATTTATGCAAAAAAAGGTTTAAACCTTGGTTTGATTCATGTTAACAAACAAGGGGCCTAGAACTTTGCGGGCGGGTGTTCCAACTTCTTTATTCATTTCCATTATATACACTTATAATAAGCAGGATAATGTAATATTTTATAATTAAAAACAAAAACTTTAATCCATTTAACATAAGTGTGTACTACTGCGAATTTTTGTTTTCATTAGTATTAAAGTATACTTACTTTATTTTTTAAGCAATATGTATATTTTAAAGTTATAATATTACAAAATTGAAATGGCCTCTCGCAGTTGGGAGGTGGGGAAGCAGCAGCCACCCAAATGCCAACGCCGATTTCAGTGAGGGGGTGACACATGCGGTAGCTATTTATGGGGCGTGGGACCCACTTCAAAACGTGGTTCTATATTTGCGGAACACTTGAAGTGGATGGATGTAACCAATTTCTGTATATAGTCAAGAATGAAAAGATTCAAAGGAAGAAAACTTGTCCCAACCAAAATCATTTCTCAACTAACAACTTTTTGTTTGTTTGCTTGTTTTTTTTTTTTCTTAAATTTTTTTTTGGGTAATTGCATTTGTAATTCTTTATTAAAGAAAATGTAATTTACCTATTTTATTATATATTTTCATTTCACTAGGAAAATCCAGTTTAAAAATATATTTTTTTAATTTTATTGGAAAAGTTCAATTTTTATTTTTTTTACTTTTATATTTATTTATGTGTGATTTACAAACCTGACTCATACAACTTTTGCTGGATTTTTTAGAGAACTCTATCCTCTGTTAGTCTGAAGGTCTTAAATTATTGTTTTTTTTTCACTTTTAACTCTACTTTTTAATTTTATTTTTAAATCAATCATTATATGTGATTGTTGTGAATACAATACGAGATGAGCGGTTTTCGACCTCCAAACTTGCACCCTAAAATGAGTCTCCCTAAGTGACCAACTCCGGTTTGGGAAACAAGAAAAATCACATTATGAAAACGACATCATTTTCCCGGATTGTTTATAATCTTTCTCTAAAATAGGAGGAGCTTGTACAAACACATTTATACTTTTTATTTCGCTTTTTAAAAATATCTTTTCTAAAATATATTGACAAGATTATTTCATTAGGAGGGAGTGGTACACTTTTGGAAGCCATAGAATAATGGGATTGTTTGGTTTTTAGGTTTGTGAATAAGAAAGTAAGAATCACACCCTTACGCGGCGGGTACTGTAACGGATATAGTGGCCTTGTTATCTGATTCTTTGAGATTCATATTTGTAAAATAAATAAAAAATAAGAATCATACACACATAATAAAAAATGAATCAAACTCGTTAACCCAAAAAGTGCATGGAATCATTTTTGAAATTTAAGGTGTTTTGGAACATTGTTTGGAAAGTATTTTGAGATAGAATTTCAAAACTGACACAAAACACATATTTGAACACGACAAACGATTTTCATCGTCTCCAACCCATCTCACAGCTTTTAAAGACTGGTCTGTTATTTAATTTAAGTTTCAAACTTAGTTTTAAAAAAATAATTTTATAATTAGTTTTTATTATTTTCAATACAATTTTTTACTATTTACTTACATATTTTTATATTTTTAATACACTTTTACATTATAAAATTATTTTTACACCTAAGTTAAAAAACATGCCCATTTTTTTTTTTTTTCCCAAAAGTTTGAGTTGAGTGATTGATTTGATTTATGGGTTAAATTTAGTTGTGCAATGATGTTGAATGCCATTTCTCACTTGATGGACTGGCATGCGTAATAATGTAAAGCAGACATTGAGGGTCCTGAGTTCTGTTGGATTATTGCGAGACTGTTCAATTTTATGACAAAAAATGAGGCCCAAAACTGTTGATAGAGGCCCATAAACTTTTTCTTGTCGGCCAGTGAATACTGGGCCGATTTGACCCCATGATTTAGTTGTCCACTTTACGGATTACCCCATTTGTAGGGGAGGCCATAGTACTCTAGTACCCCAATGCCCAACCAAAAATCAAAATCCCAGCCGCCTCACCCACCCATCCCATATACTCTCCATCCCCCACCCCACCTTCCAGTTCAAGTAATCACCCAAAAAAACAAAGAGAAAACAAAAAAATTCCCGCAGGCCCCCTTTAAATCTAATTTTTCAAACTGATTTTTGTTTTTTAAATTTCAATTTTAATTTTATACTTTTTAATTATTTTATTTTAGAAAATATAATTTTCTTTATTTTTTTAATATATTAAAATTTTAATTTAGGAGTCTCACTCACACACACATATAAATTTTAGATGATTACATAAATTATTTCTTAAAATAAAAATATTTTTATAGATACCTTTTAAACTATTTTAAAATTTTATTTTAAATCTTAAAAATAAGTTATAAAATATTTTTCCAAACGCATATTTGTTACAAAAATTAAAGACATATTTTATAAAATATTTTTGAAAAATACTTTTATAAAAATATTTTTGAAATAATTTTTTAAACGAAATCGAAATGTTTTTAAAAATAATTTTAAAATATATATATACGTAAAAGTTTAATTTTTGGAATACAAGTCAAACAAATTTTTTATAAAAAAAATGTTATTATTATTATTTTTATCCAACCTCTAAGTTATTATTAGTATTAAAGAAATACTAAAAAATCTAGATTGAAAAAAAATTCAATAAAGTGAAGAAATTAATTTAAAAAATAATTGAAAGAAAGAAAATAAAAACCAAAAGTAAAACTGGAAAACATGAAATAGAAAAGAAAAAAATTAAAATAAAGAAAGAAAGAAAAGGGACAGTTCGGGCAGTAATTAAAATTAATTGAAAGAAGAAAAGAAAAAACATAGGCAAAACTTAAAAACCTGAAACATGAAAGAAAAAGAAAAAAAAAAAAAAAAAAAAAGGTTAGGGCCAAGCCTTGGCCTAACCGACCCTAATTGACTCGGACCAAAACCCATGCTAGCCCGTTAGGGCCGACCAGACCCGACCCTAATAATTTTTGAGGGTCGGGGCAACTGGCCCACCATGAACCGCGGACCAGTTTGATCACCCCTACCTAGAGGCATATACTCTCTCCCTCTGTCTTATTAAAATAGTCTCGTTGAAAAATATACAATTTATTATGAACGAGAATATACAACAACTAAAATAATTAATTTAACATCATATTTTACGTTAATTGTAAATTACACATTATTATATTATTAAAAGTATTAAATATAAATTTGACTCTTTTAGTAGAACAATTATTATTTTCTTTTTATATTCATAAATAGGACTCCTTATATGAGTCGGAGAGAGTATATTTTCTTTAGCAGAAAAATAACATCACAAAAAGGGAAAAAGGAAAACAAGGTGGCTTGAACCAAACAGAATTGGTCCCCTCGGCTCAATTTTCTTCATTTTTGGCACCCTAATGGTATTACATGTTACAAAAAAAAAAAAAAAAAAAAAGATTTTAGTTATATTTTAAACAAAGTAATGTGTATTGAAAAATAATAAAATATTATTAGAAAATATAAAATGTGATAGTGCGTAGTCATGCATACAACTTTGATTAAAGTGCTTACGTAATTCTTAAGAAAAAATAAAATAAACATCACAGTATGTGGTCCATTTTACCCTTAAAAGAAAATTAAATTAAATTATACCCAACATTAATAAGGCTTTTTTTTTTTTTTTGTTTTCGTGTGCTACTTTCTTCTTCACGTTTTTTTTTTGTTTAAGTTTCATCTAAAGAATTTGCTAAACTATTTGGTTCATTTGATAATTTAAACATTTTTTCTTAAATTTTTAAAAAATAGTGAGGATAAAAAAGTAGATGCATAGTAAAGAGAAATAACACATTGTTTTTGTTTACATTCTTATTTTGGCTTTATTTTGAAAGCATGAAAAATGTGAAGAGTTCCTAACAAATGGTTATATATATATATATATATATAGAAACACCCAAATCCCATTAATTCATTTCACACAATCCAATTTGTTTTAAATTTTTTTCTTTTGTTGTTGTTGTTGAAGGGCATCTTTACAAAGATTGATGTGACTTAACAAAATAAATGTTACGATAACAAACAACGTTGATTAATACGAAAGCTTAGTTATTTTTGGCTATGCTAATGTACGTATTATGTCATTAATTGGCCATGGAAAAATGCATTAAAACATTCTTGTAGCTATCGTTACATCCCCTGCTCAAGTCACGGAAAAATGAAAAATATCCATTGATTTTTCGCCGTCAATAAACTCGTACTTCAATGAAATGTCCATTTACATTCAATGAAATGTCGGAAAACCCTCCAAATATTACTCGTTCATTCCGTTTCATATTAAAAAAAAAAAAAATCATATTTTGAATAGTATTGAATTGATTTTTTTTTTCTCAAAAACAGTTTTACTATTCATGAACTCTTTTTGATGAGACGGTAGGACTTATGGGAGAGATTATAGGGCTGATAACGAGCCGAGCTGAGAGGTGTTTATTTATTTATCGAGCCTATAATCTTGTTTGTGTTCGTTTATTTATTAATCGAGCCGAACCGAGCTTGTTCGTGAACATTCGTGTGCTTTCTATCTCGCATTAACTAGCAGAAAATTGTAATGTTTTGTTAATTTAATATATTATATCAACTTACATAAAAATTAAAATTCAATTTAAATTCATATATTGATATCTATGGACATATAAATATATATAAAGATTCAATTATTTGTATTATTTAAAATTTTAATATTGTATATACTTATTTTATTTATATTGTATAGTTAATATTTTAATCAAGCCTGTTCACGAACGTTAACGAGCTTTTAACACTTTGTTCATGTTCGTTTATTATCGAGCCTAAAAGTTATGTTTGTGAACGTTTTTATTGTGCCAAACTCGAGTTTGTTCGTGTTCGTTCTCAGCCCTAGGAGAGAACCTTACTCTATCTCTATCCAATATTTCCATTCAATGAAATGTTAGAAAACCCTCATAGTACTACTCATTAATTTCTTCTCTCTCACATCAAAAGTCATGTTTTTTATTTACATGACTCAAAACCAGTTGTACCGGTAAACTCTTTTAATGAGACGGAATGAGAAGTACCCTATCTCTATATATCCAATAATTCCATTCATTGAAATATTGAAAAACCCTGCCAGCGCTACTCTCCCTTCTGTCTCATGTCAAAAGCCAAATTTTGAATTGTAATTTGTGACTCAAAAACAATTATTGTTCCACATATAACTTTTTTTTAATGAAACGGAGCAGAGAACCGTACTTAAGAGATAATGTATATCCATTGTTTCCATTCACTGATACGTTAGAGGGAGCTAGCAATGGCCTTGTTTGTCCAACTTTTCGAAGTGATCTTAGGTCAATCATTGAAGAAACACACACAGTGACACACACATTATAGCATGCATATACATTATCTTCAACAGCAGCAGCAGAATACACGTTCCCACAAGATTCTTTGACATATATGATTTTTGTTCTTTTCCTGGATGAAGAATTGAAGATCATCAATTATCATGTATTGAAACTGTTGAGCTGTTGTTTTTGTGGATGAATTACATTTTCAGAAACAGAGAGGGGACACTTGCATAAAATAGTATTTAATAATTTGGTAATGATTCAGTATGTCTTGAAAGAAAATGTGTCTATCTGATGAAGACTGATGGAGTTCTTCAGTGAAACTCTGCCTTTTTTTTTTTTGGTCCACTGCCGCTCGGGATTCCAACTTACAAATTCCCCATGCGACCGAACCAGTAGATTAAGTGAGCTAGTTTTGGACTCATGCACTGTGAAAAATCCTTTCTTTTCCCAGTTTTTACAGTGCTTTTTTACACTACATTTTACAGACATTCTTGCTGATAAGACTGTGGAGTATACTTCGCGTTTTACCAATATAAGTCATTCTATCTTTCTACACATAATAATACTACTAAATCCTTGGTTAGTAACACATCATGTGAGCTACCGATACTCAATGCAGACAGTTAAACGGTTTACTCATATTTTAAAACAGAGCAATGGTAGGATGTTGAATGGGATATTGTGGACCGCTCTGATTAAAGGGATATACTATAGTCCCTTCACGGAACTATTCAGTCAGTGATCCAGTGAAGGGACTATAGTCGTACCCTTGATTAAATACAATCTTCACACGCCTATCTTTCTGGTGAAAAACATGCGTAACGAACTGATCATAAAGAAGAAGAATAATAAGATTCTACATGTATGCATTTATGAAAGAGAATATTCCAACCGTATTTATGCTCCACAATTCAAGGAATATTGGAACATATATACACACTAGTATATTCATATCATATTGATGCAGATTGCAATTGAAAATTATATCTCAGATTCCCCCCCACAATTATATATACATTGATCCTGCAGGCAGAGGCACTTCATTTATTGTTTTGATCATCGATAGAAACGAAAGGACAAAGACAAACCTTTGCTTTTGCTGGATGTCTCTGGAAGAAATTAATGCTAAAAGTGCATGCAGCCACCAGGAAGTACCAAGTTTTTTAGGGCGATTTGAAAGAAGGGTACGAGGACGAGGAATGAGTTTTAAACCTAAAATCTTATTGAAGTGTCGGAAAGTATAACAAAAAAAATGACGTTTGTCTCACGGAGAGGAGAGAGTTGAGTTTAAATGGGTATACAAGATCAAAACTCGGTTTGATGGCTCAGTTAAGCCCTACCAAACTTGTTTGGGAGCCAAGAGTTCTACTCAGGAATATGATGGACATTAGAAAGATAGTGGGAATGACTCTTCTTAGGTTTGGCTTCAAACCTAAGTCGTGTTCTCCCTTCATTTCAATCTACTATTATCGCCATTCTTGATCGTATTCCTATTCCTGTCTTCAAATAAAACAGCCCCAGTTGCTCAAGAAAAGACTGATAGTGACAAAGATTTCTCTTTCTTAAAAAGAACAGTAAAAACAAAAAAATGGCCTCACCCGAATAAGCCTAATAATGGTCCATTACTATTCATATGGATGAACAACGTCCGAAATATATCTCAAAACCATATTTCTTTATTAGAAAAATTAATTAAACAACATTATTCATGAATTAATCATGATGATGATGACAAACTTCAAAAATCGTCTGATATGGTACAAATAAAAAAAACCCAGATTAAGCATACAAATTAATACTACAGCAGCACTTGCAGAGCAAAGAGAACGTAAACGTAATAGTGGATTAAAACGTCGACGTTACATTACATGTCATTCATTCCCATCTCCTCCATCCAAAGCTTGGAGGAGTGCGGCGGCGCAGCGGGGCACGAGCCGTCGGACAAACCGGGGCTCAATCTGAACATGAGAATACAAAACTCCATCTGGTTCAAAGCTCCGTCGCCGTCCATGTCACCTTCCGACAACATGCAAATGATTTCGTCATCTCCGAGGTCGTGCAGCCCGAGGACGAACGTACTCCTCTTCAAGCTCTCGAAAGTGATGAGCCCCTTGGTCACGTCCATCAGCAGGCAAAACCCATTGCAGAGCTCCTTCATTAGCCCTTCGTAGCCGGCTCTTTCGATCATCGACGGGAAGTAGTCCTCGAAGACATAGGGATCGTCGATCTCCATATCCATGGCTACTGCAGCTGCAGACATTTTTCTTTTTATTCTCGACTAACTTTTTATTTTACAGGCGCTACTTCGAGAGGAAGACGGGGTTGTAAAAGGTGGAAGTGTATAAATATAGGGAAGAAGTTTACAGTAGTGGCGGTTATAATGAAGAAGAAAAGAGGGGCTCGTGAGGTTTGTGTTGCATCTTTGTTTGTTGTTTGGAAAGCGTTATTTATGGATGGATTTAAGAAGGGATGGGTTCTCCTTCGTGGAAGCTGCATGGGTTCAGGAGAATTGTTTGATGTGGCGCCTCATCAGTTATTTACACTAAAACCAAACACACCTCTACTCTCTCTGTGAGCCGGGGTCAGGGAATTGGGACCTCCAAAAACTTTTGGATTCGAGTAATTTATTTTATTAATTAATACTCGGGTCATTCGTTTCATAATGTAAGTCATTATAACTTTTCAACTTGTCAAAGGTGGTGGGTTTCGGTTTGATTCACTTTCATTCTACCATACTGTCAAACTCATACCCACCCATTATCATCCCTTTGGAAGCCACTTAAACAAAACACTTCTTAAGTCATTATAACTATATATTTTTGAATTTTTTTTCTTCAAATTTTCCCTTATTGTAAAACAATTAATTGCCTACGTTAATTATTGATATCTCACGTGATGTGTTTAGTAGTCATTTTAAAACACCTTTTACTATGTGTTGAATGTTATAATGACTTATATTGAGAAACGGATGTATGTAGTATATATTTTGCAATTTATACGTAGTATATATATCAAAGTTACGGCTAGCAACAATTCTACAATTGTGTTTTTGAGGTACAAACGATGATTGTGCATAATGATTAGGCAGTGTAAAGACAGGCAATTGTTTGTAGCCCTCTTGTGTATTTTACTTTTTCAAAACCACATTCTCTGAACCTCACTTTGGAACACATGACATTTGGCTAATTAACCTTTTGGTACCACATAAGCTTTGGTTTTAATAATAATAATAATAATAGTAATATTATTATTATATGCTAATGCATGGTTGTCCTAAAAGTTTAAAAAAGAAAAAATATTTCGAATGAGAGGAAAGGGATTTCTGGAACGTCTTTAACGTGATAATTTTCGCAGCCCGTGAACCTTGGATCCCTATCTAGTATGTATATAGTAGTAGAAAGAAAACGAGACTAAATCATACTCCTTCCGTTCCATTTTGAGAAATATAATTTGTTCTGATAAAAGAGTTCACGTTTAATTTTTTTAAAACTTTTCATATCCTTACTAATATAATTCTGTGTAGTGTGCACAATGAATCCTTACATAAAAATAAGGACATGAATGGAATAAAAAATGTCAAATTAATTATTTCAGATATTGTACCTTGACATAATAAGTTGTATATTAGTGAAATTGGACATTTCTAATAAAACGAAAAGAGTATTATTTTAGAGTCACGATCCCATGTCCAAATTATTCGTATTCAACATTATCCTATTATAATTTGTTTAACTTAGTAAAATGACATAATCTTACACTTAAAATGATATCGATACACTATAATACATATGTACGAAATGACATATTAATAATTTGGATAAATGATTATTTTCTGATGCAATCATTGAATTATGCATGAAAATCATAGATAGGGAAAATCTCTTATCAAAAGCTAAAATTGACTGCTTAGGTATGGCCCTAGAATTATATGTGGGTACGGTATAATCTTTTGTTCCAACTTTTAATAACCGTATAGGCCCTCTCCCACTTTAACGACGCAGCTTTCTTTCCTTGTAAATTGTGTCCACTTTAGACTTTTCACATCAAATGGCCGTAATCTTGGAGTTTAATTAATTTTAAATAACAGCATATGCATTTTGTTTACGCTTTCTGCCGGCCTTGTGAGGTTATTGTTTATTGTCGAAGAATGACACCGGACCGAGTCATAAACAAAATCTTAACGCAAACAACGTGTGTCTGATCAAACACGATAGCGAGATATGATTTTCGTAGAGCGTGTTCAGCTATGTGTGTACTTACTTTGGTTAAGTATTGTGTGAATGTAGTTAGGCCCTGTTTGGTAGTTTGAGTCTTATTTTGATTTTATAATAATTTTTCGTTATTTTCAATAAGTCTTTTTATATTTTTAATAAATTTTTTATATTTTCAACACACTTTTTTACATTTTTAATATAATTTTAATATTATAAAATTAAAATAAAACTCAAATCTTAGTTTAAGTCTCTTTACCAAACTGAGCCTTAGTTTTGGTGTGTGAGTTTGTCCTTTTCTTAACTGAATGATTGTAGGTTGGTGAGCGTTCAATTTGGAGGGAAGGATAATAATTGTACAATGATAAAGGTAAAAATGTCTAGTTATTTTTTATTAATAAATTGGTATATTCAATATTTTCCAAAAGAAGATTTGACATAAAATTAAAATAAATAGTGAAAGTACCCTTTAAAATAAAATTTTAATTTCTTAATTTATCAAATTTAATTATTCATTAATTTATATCATTATTAATAGAATGATTTAATTAATAGAGTGCGCACGGATGGGATGCTTTGGGGGGGATGGGCGGGCTATGTTTGTCTCTATTGGGCGGGACCCTTAACCCATAAGCCCAGTCGTAGGGACATAAGCGTCCTCTTCCTATCCATAAATGCAAGTCGCTATCGTGTATTTAGTTTTAGGATGCTATTAATGCACTTATTATTATGTGTATACATAATATTTTTATTATATTATGGCATTTTGTTTTCTCCTCTCTTCTCTCTCCTCTGTTTACCCCGTATGCTCTTCTTTTTTTTCTTTTTTCTTTTTCTGTTTGTCCTTTTTCTTAAATATTTTTCTTTTAACTAATTTAATTTTGGTATTTTTATTTTTGACAACTCTTTTAAAAAAAAAAAATTACCCTATCATTTTCACTATTAAGCATTTTAAAACCCATTAAACTTAATATTTAGTATTCTTATTTATTCAATTTTTTAAAATAATAATGATTTTAATTTTTTTTCTTACTTTCTTTTTCGCCAAATACAAAAGAGAACTTAACCTTTATATTTTCCGCCATTAAAATTTATTCATTAATTTTTTTTGCCAAACCCATAATAAAATTATTATTATTATTATTATTATTATTATTATTATGAGAAAAATGAATAAATTAGAATCCAAAATTAAGAGAAAAAAATTAGATGCTTCGTTTTGTAGTGAAATGGGTTTCACATATGCAATTTCGAAAGCTAAAAAAAAAATATTAGAGAAAGTCAAAACTGAAAGAAAAAAAATTTAATTAGTGTAGGAAGAAGGAAACTAAGTTGTAAAACAAATAATGGTAAAGGAGATTTTGAGAAAAATTGATTACAGGAGAGATGAGAGAGGAGGGAGGAAGACAAGACAGGAGAAAATGAATAAGTATAATACAATAAGTATATTTTTATAAAATAATATTTGATTGGCCCACATAAACTACTTTATGTGCATATTTTTCTGCACATAATATGTGCAATAAACATTTTCCTTAGTTTTAATATTTTTTAAATTCTCAATATTTGATACTAATTGGACTAGCAATCTTTGATACGACACGATATAAGCGGGTTAGGATCGAGCCTTCGTGGGTTTTATGGGTCGACCCTAATAACACGAATAACTAAACGGTTAAGAAATTTGACATGTGAACTCACCAATGCAACTCGAACCCGACACGAGAAATTTATACTACAACACGAAAACACGACACGAACACGAAATGTTCGTAGGTAAATGTGTCGACACGAATAATTAAACATGTAAGGTTAGAGTTGATGGGTGTTGACACAGGAACCCACCAACCAGAACCCGATAACCAGGACACGACACGAATTGCTAGCCCTAATTATATACTATCTCTTTTGTCTAATTAGAATAATCTATTTTCAAAGATATTCACTACTACAAAATCCCCCTTAGGAGGTGGGTCCTAAGGGTGCAGCACCCGCCTCAGCTGCGGGCGCCTCCATTTGGAGGTGCCCGCACCCGCCTCTATAAATTAGATCATTGGAGGCGGGTGCAACATGCACCCGCCTCCAATGCTCCTCTATTGATGCACCCGCCTCCATTAAGTCTTATTCAAGGCGGGTGCAATTTTGCACCCGCCTCCAATAACCCCTCGTAAAAAAATTTAATTTCTTTTTCTTGCACTTTATGGCTTTAGTAGGAATCGAACTCGTGCCTAGAGTTTCACTTAACTCTTGCACATTAAATTTACCACTACGCTGCATATACTTATGTATTTAATATTAAAATTGAAATTATATATATTTTTTCTAAAACTTGTGATTTTTATTATCTACTAATTTTTCGCTTCGCTAGAATCTCGATAAATTTTCAAAATTATTTTCAACAGTCCAAAATAAAGACAATTTTTGATCTAGTATTACAAATTAAAAAAAATCATTTTCGTATTTTGAAATTGGAGGCGGGTGAAGGTATCACCCGCCTCCAATTAGGAGGTAATTGGAGGCGGGTGAAGGCAAGCAGCTTACTGGAAGCGGGTGAAGGTATCACCCGCCTCCAGTGCCTCCAGTAAGTTGCTAGCTTACTGGAGGCGGGTGAAGTAATCACCCGCCTCCAATTACCTCCTAATTGGACCCGCCTCCAAATTTTATTTAGCCTCCTTTGGAGGCGGGTATTTGTACACCCGCCTCCAAAGGGGCGCCTCCTTTGAGCATTTCTGTAGTAGTGATTTCTTATTGCAATAAAAGAGAAAACTATTCTGCACCCCCATAGAATAATGCAACCAAATACATTCAAGGAATGCGATACTATTTTGGAGGCAATGTAATAGATATGTAGGGTGCTCATCAATAAATATAAATTTGAATTATTAATTTATCATTGATTTGCTGTACTATTTATAAGGATGTAGCGAATGAATCTAATAATTTCTCTAATAAAAGAGTAGGAATATTAATAAAATAAATGGTGTCAAATTTAATATTTTATGTGTTATACATTGACATTTATAAGAAGATGTAAATATATGTAACTGGAGTCTTAGTGAAATAGAGGAGTATATGTTTTAACATTTTTATTATTTAATTAAAAGTACTAAAAAACAAAAGAAAATAATGCGAAAAAAAAAAATCAGAATTGGATTTCTCCTCTGTTCCAAACCCTAACTGGAGATGTCCCTAGACAGGCAGGCATGATATCCATCAATCATATCATGATTTTCTTTTGCCCTTATTGAACTACTAGGTAAAGCGCTACAGCCTTTTGATTTGGAACCACAATCGTCTCAGGAGGGTGCATTCAAATTAAAGTCAAGTTACTAGATTACAGTTTCAATTTTGTTAAAAAAATTATTCAATTATTAAATTTAACTTATACAATTACATTATTAATATATCGAAGGTTAAATTCAATGACTGAATAATTTTTTAAGTGCTCGTTTGGTTTGGTTAATGAGGATTTTGTAGTATGAAATTATTTGATTCATCATTTTTAGATTCTTTTGTATGATTTGATCAGTCCGTCAAATAAAAAAGAAAGATTTAATCATGTGCGTTTAATTAATGATTAGTAGATTAAATAAATAAATGTGAAAATTATGTTGACAATGAACAATTATATTAATCCACTCAAATTTTTTTGTGTCTTAACCATTACATTTTTTTTCTCAAATAAGTGTTCTTTAACAAATTTCAACACAAAAAATTTAGGAGATTTTAATTTCACCCCTCAACTATGTTTACTCAATTCTAATGGCATTAATTGTATTTCTTAATTTCCCAAAAAAGAATGAAGGTTAAATCAGATAAATTATTCATCTCTTGAATTAGTTCGTCCATCTCACTTGGAACGGTTAAAAAAGAGAGAGTTAATATTATTGGCAAATAACTCATCTACTTGGAGCAAATTCACGTGTGTTGATAGACACATTTTCTCTGAATGGTGAATTATTAGTAGAGACTTTTAAATTTTGGAAATTTTACTAGCGGTGCAAATCGAACTCTTAATTTCAAAGTCTATGATGTAAGTGTTTACCACTTAAACTGTGGATGATTCACAAATAGCTGTACCTTTTGATTCTTATATTGAGATAATTTTATTTATTTATTATTATACTTCTGTTCCACAGTAAAAGTCATTTTAATTCCAATTTTTTTTTCAATAATGAATGACATTTTAATATTTCAACAAGATTACTTCGTATTCTTCTAAAATTATCTTTATTTATTTCCTTCCAAATTTTCAATATAACTACTACGTTATTACTATTACTTGTAATCATGACATTTTAGAACATTATTCATCTATTTAATTAGTCAAATCAACAAAAGATTATAACTATGCACTTTCTTCTTTTTTTTTTTTTTTTTTTTTTTAAACAGTCGAAGCTGGCGGGAGTAGCATTTTTTCCTTTATTCCAAAAATAGAAGAACTACAAAAATGAGGACATGAAAACTGATCCTACCTCAAAACGTATCTATACTCGAATATATGGAAAATTCCTAACATCTAAAAGGACCAACCCCTAATTTGCAGCGGAATAACTATACACTTATTTTAGGAAGAAGATAAGATAGCACGATCTTTTTTCATTAAATGTACCGTAGTCACACGTCAATAAATTAATAAGTATTTGGAATATTATGACCAATTAAGTTGGAAGTAAATATAAAAATGACCTGAAATTTTGGAAGTTCCCATTATTAATAATGGGACGCAACCACTCACGGGAAAACATTTATTAGTAGGTAGAAGAACAACTACCCTTTTCTCCAAAAATTTCCAAACAGTAAGGGAAATTTCGGCGAAGTGTCCATTTTCGCTGTGGGTTTTCTAAGTAAGCCAAAACCGAAGGAAAGCTCCGCCCCCATGGATGCTCCATCTCTACATTTTGGCTCCACGCATATATACATCGATTAATGGCAAGCGAAGGACACCGGAAACACACATTAATGTATACATACATATATATATATATATATATATATATATGTGTGTGGAAGTTTAAGCAATTCTGAAACTTGCCCTAGCTGTTCCTGTGTTCCACTAGTGGTAATTTGTAACGACGTCGTGTTTGGATGTTTTCTCTTTCTTTGATGTTCAGACATGGGAATGGCAATGGAATCCATCTTTTTCATTAGTTACATTCTGATCGATTTCTTATTGTCTCGTCTTTCAATCCAACAACGTTAACGTTCGGAGTTGATCGATGTAATCGGCCAAAAAACAAAGCGTACGTCGACGTTGTTGCTGATAGATGATTCCTTAAATATTTCTGCACAGTAATTCTTGGATTCCGGAACCCTTGTTCTTGGAAGATATTAATTAAAGATGGTTTTGATTTTTAGCTTCAAACATCTAACAGTTTAGGCTTAGTTGTGGAAATTAATGTTAACTCTCAATCCAAAATCAAAGGAGGAAAGCAAGAATATTGCATGCTGTGCTTCTCTCCTTTCCATTTGTTTAATCTGAATCTCTTAGGCCGGCCGGTACGTTAGCTTATATATGTTTTGATTTTTTTTTTCTTTTCTTTTCCTACTGTATATCTTACATCTCATAAGTCATAATAATTTCCCTTCATTTTTAGGTCAATATTTTAGAAAATGTCTTTTAAAATGAGCTAACGAGGGACGCTTAATTCCTAAATTGCTTCGTGTTTGTCATGGGAACAAGCTGTTCTGCAATCATTAACTTACACATGATCGAACACTTTTTTTTTAATAGGATATTTGAAAAGAGACAATGAGACATAGAGTTATCACGTATTGTTTCAAGTGGAAGTAATTAATTGCCACAACTGCTACTAAGAACTTTCCTGCATCCAACATAATAGGAGAAGGTTTAGAAAGTACACCTAAGCATTCATATGTGCTAGCTCCTCATCATTTCCTCCCAGTTAAGTTATCAGATCCATCAATATTTTTACTCGAAAATTATTCAAGGCTAACTATCATAATAAAGAGACGAGTCTTATAATATAACACGTGGGTCGCATCTTTTCCTGCAAGAAGATAAATAGGGAAGACATTGGTAGGACATGCACAAGATCCGATGAGCTATCATAAAAAGTTAAAAGAATAGTTTGACACTTCAAAACTTATGTCCCTTTTACCATATCTTATTCTATGCGAAGAAAAGTAACATTTATTGGTTAAAACACTCCGTCGGCTCCTTAAGTTGAAATGTTATATCTATTTGGTCCATTAACTTTAAATTATTGCATTTTGATCTTTTGACTTCGAAATTGTATCAAAATGTTCTCAAACTCAAATTCTTGCAATATTTGAGTTATTTTTGACCAACACAACTTATTTCAAGTTAAATTAAAGGGTGAACAATATAATTTAACTTTTTATTAGTATTTTTTTATTTTTTGCCCTTCTAAATGGCTATGAATCTCATTTGTTAATTGAAAATAACTCAAATATTAATTGTAAGAATTTTAAATATAACATCTCAACTTACTGAACCAATGAAGTGATTTAACCAAATTTATTTTATCAATTATTTGTATTTTGCTATCAAGCTTGAGTAACGCATAATATATATAAGCCCTAACAAGTTGAACAAAGTATTCGAACAATAAGTCCTGAACAGTTTAAGAATGAAGTCATCATTCTAATTGAAGTCTTCAACACTGAAATGATCTTGTGAGGCTTCTTGGTTGTCGCCTCACGGAGACGACGAAAGGTTGCCAATTTATGAGTAGATACCCGCCAAAAATGCAGTTTAACTAGAGTTTACACTACTTACTTCTCTCTTTTCATTAGAAAAGTATACTTTTGAATTGTATCGTGTAATAAAATAAAAAAAAATGTACCGATAAACTCTTATAATCAAATAAATTTTTTTTTTTCATATTCGGTCTCCTTTCCTTTCCTACTTAGTCTTGGATCAGTCTTATCTGGCCCACACACGCTGACACAGTAACAAATACAAACAAAGCAGCTGATCGTAATAGGACATCATGCATCTGCGATTCTACATGTATGTAGATTGGAGTTCGAAAAACATAATTAATCAGGGGCACTTGTTTATATCTTCATCAAGATTCCAGATCGATTAAGAATCATTTATGCACAAGGATCTCTTTACGGAACATGTCATTATACGAAAATCTAACTAGTATTTTCCTATAATTGATATTTTAATTTTCTCATTAGAAGAGTATCAAAGTGTTACTAATCACAATGTACAACTCGAAACATGATTCTTTCAACCGAGAAGGAGTAATTAATTTTTGTTCACTTATCATGCATGCAGTGGGAATAGCTTTTATCTATCGTGCATGGGGCATATTCAGTAAAATCTGACGTTTCTTCAGTTATGGCGATGCTTTTTTCTTTTTGTACTGGACGGAGCTTGTGAGTGGCAGAAAGAACATCTATTCATGCATTATTCAGATTAATTCTTGAGGACGTCACATGTATGTACTAAAGAATTACAGTGAACAGTTATTCTTTACTGTCGTAATTCACTTCAATATTACCTTGATTACTGACCAAGTTCGGTAACATTGGAACTCGATCACCGGCAGGCATGGCCGGGTTCTGCAATCTGCATGCTGTTGAATGAAGATAACGACTTTGGAAGTTGGAACTTGAAACTTGTGAGTGAGTGCATGGCAGAAAGAATTAATCATGCATCATAAGTTGCATTACCAAAATAGCTAGCGGGAAAATGTCGTTTCACCAATTTGATCATGATAAGACAAAATAGCGTGGACAAGTGATCTTGGCCGGGGACACGGGCCACCCGACACCATCTTTCTAGCCAACGTGAAGCTTCAGAAGACAACCACTAAGCTTGAGCCATTGAGCCACGAACCCATGAAGGCCATGCCAAGAGTTTTCGATTATACAGTATATTTTAATAAGAGTGAGAGAGTTCATAATGGATCCAACGTCAGAGATTTGTTAACCACCTTTGATGTCCTTATGCACGCATGTGTCGTATATAACTTGTGATACTCGAAAACTGGGGAAATTCTAATCCCGACGCACTGATCGACTCAGAATCGGTTCCTTGTTTTATGTCCGAATTTCCAAATTCCCGAATGGTTCGAAAAAGAATAACGAAGTTTAACTTTAAAACTATATCGTTTTACTAATTTTGCAAGTTTTGTTATTCTGCAATCAATTAATTAATTAGCCTACTAAGGCCTACAATCACACGTGATGGTGGATGGGTCCTGTAATCAAAAGCAGGTGGTGGTCGTGGATAAATTTTATTTTATATTAATTCACTACTCTAATTTGCCTTAATTTTTTCATTTTCCTCCCCTAATAAATAATGCCAATTTTTCTTAACGTACTTTCTAAGAAAGTAGAGACCAATACATGTGATTCGTTTTTTTTTTTTTTTTTTTTTTTTTTTATTGGTTTGTGCCAATTATTAGTTTTTGAGTGTGGCTGGGCCTGGGATGACGCTGGAAGAAGTCTCTACGGACAGGAAATGATAACCATTTTGAGGTCACACGTGCTTCATATCCAGGCCTACCTTCTCATTCAAAGCTAATAATAATCCCTCTCAAGTCATTTTCTCCACATCTTTGTTGCTCAGAAATGATTCTCCAATCTGCCCTTTTTTCTCTACGTAATTATTTCTTCATCATCACAAGAACCAATCTTGGGTTGGGTGGGTGGGTGGGTGGGGGGGGAGGAGGGGCTACTTTTTTCATTGATCTTTCTATTTACAGGTTGTTGCTGAACAAAATTGTCTCTTATGCAATATTACATGTTTTGCGTTTTGGTAGAAGAGTTATGTTTTTAATATTGGAGAATTCTTCGTTTGTTGGGACGAAAAGAAAGGAATGTTGGAGTAACATCTATGGAAAGGGGTTTGATCGAGAAATGTGTTGGACCAAATTTTTGTTGTGTGGTTAGGATATTACGCTGTCATCTTGTTGGATTTTGCTGGGCAACTTCGCTATCTGAGTTTGCTGTTGCTGAACAGATTTTTTGGACCCGAGGGCCTGTCGATCTGCATGGCATCGATGGAGCCTCAACGTAGCTCAATCTGAATATGTATGCATGTTTTGCTGTTCCTGGACACAACTTCCAATGGTTTGAATTCACCCTTTCGCTTGCAGAAGTGAAATTACATCTTTATCCCTCCAAAGATTTGAAGTCATGCCTTCAAGGTTATAAACTCTCTCTCTCTTTGTCACATGCGCCGAAAGAAAAAAAGTAAAAAGACACTTTTACCCCTCCTACGCTTGAGAAGGTACATTTGAGTTCTTTTTCAATTAAAAACGTCCCTTAAAATGACCTGACGTGTACGACCTTCGCAGATTCAAAGTTGCAAAATTGGGAAAGAATCCATTCTGACTGTGCCATTTCTCAATCAACTACCGCAGTCTAGTCTAATCTCTACAGAAAGTGGTCCATTAGAAACCGTGCTTGATGCTTCTGCCTCACTATATTTAGATGCATATATGAGGGGACAAATTTTGGTTGTTCGATCATCTGGTTGCATTATAAACACTCTCGAAATGGAACAAAACCAACTAAGATTTGGCAAATCAGGTGAATGGTGAACCCCCACTCAACAAAACACCAAAACCTGCCATTTGTGACTTCCTTTCTACAGGAATCGATGATATTTCTTTGGCATAAAACCGTCAAACAACGTCGTTTCGCTGCTCGTCTATGAGTTGCTGCTACGTCGTTCCAACCCAACTAGATTCATTGATTCATTAGTAATAAAAAATGAAAAAAAGGACAGCAAAAATTCATTCACGAGTTGCTGCTACGTACCACTACGGCATGATATATATTCCATACTGCAAGATTCGTTTATAATCGATCCTATTAATATTATTATTGTATATATCACGGGTTGTGGTTGGTTGTTCTTGGACTTGGACTGAGATCAATTATGAACTGGCTTTAAATTCTAAGTTATTCCCAGCAATATCAGAGTAGTCCCTTTCCTTTAATTTCCAGGACCCAGATCAATCCCATCAGTTTTTATTCTATGTCCCAAGGGACGGACCCCTTTGTTGTATAATTATGGACTTCCAAATTCCAACAGACTACTTTAAACTTTAAAGCCCGCCAAGAACAAGAATCTATAGTTCTACATCTTCAGCCTGGCCTGTTAAAAGTATCAAAAAATAAGCCTGGACTGGGTTAAAAAGTGAAGAAATCGCGCTGTATATGTGTTTACGAGTCACTTTTATCGTGCTTCTAATGTTGTGAATGTCATTTCAGCGTTTACTACTGTGTTTCTTTCCATGAAAAAACCAGGCTGTGTGGCCTCTGGAAGGAGTCCTCCTTCGTTTCCCAACATGAAAACCACTGAAGACATATCAGGCCTATCATCTGGACATTGTTGCACGCACAATAGTCCCACGTGGATTGCTCGAAGAGCTTCCGAGGAACTATATGAATTTGCTAGATTAGAGTCTGCTAAATCCAATGCTCTTCCTTGCTGGTTCAGCTTCCAGGCCTGGAAATTGGAAATCTTTGAATGCTTATTAACATAATATAAACAATTTGAGTCGAGAATTGAATTGAACGAAAAGGGATCACTCACATGTCCCAAAAGGTTGAGGTTTTGGCCTTCTTGAATAAACATTCTGTTCCTCTTACCACCAACGATCTCTAGAACTATGACTCCGAAGCTGAAAACATCCGATTTTACTGAAAAATAGCCCATCACCCGCGTATTCTGGAGAGATGTAGCCGCTGCATATATGACAGAAATAGCTTAAAAAGATTGTCATGATCACTCATGAATATGAATTGGAAATCTTTTTGTTTTTCTTCTTACTGTGTTCCTACAACTCTGCTGGTGTTGTCACCGGTCTCTTTCCCCCTGAAGCTTCTAGCCGTGCCAAAGTCTGATATTTTCTGGCTAATATCAGCATCAAGCAAAATGTTGCTTGCTTTTAGATCCCTATGAATGACTCTGAGTCTGGAATCTTGATGGAGATAGAGAATCCCCCTAGCAATACCCTGGATAATGTGGAACCTTTTAGGCCAGTCAAGTAATTTGCTCCTCCTTTGATCTGCACATAGTACATGTTTTAATTAATGATTTCTAGACTACTCTGTTATACATTCTGTTGTTGCAAAATGCAGCAGATTGTAAGGGCGGAGCTACCCTTTAGCCTGGTCGGGCAATTAAAATTAAGCAAAAAATAGGAGCGAAAATAAAGATATGGGAAGTTTTTAAATTTCTTGCCCCACCAGGCATTAGGAATCTGGCTCCGCCACTGAATGTTATAGAAGTTAAGATGATCAAACCGAATATGAAGTTGTCCAAGCTTTTGTTTGGCATGTATTCGTAGATCAGAATCTTTTCTGCCCCTTGGATACAACACCCTAGGAGCTTCACTAGATTCCGATGCTGAAGTTTAGCAATGCAGATTGCTTCATTCTTGAATTCGTCCAGTCCTTGCATGGAAGTTTGAGAGAGGCGCTTCACAGCAACTTCCTGCCCTTCCAGCTTACCCTAAAGCGTCTGATCATATCAAAGTTTTCAGAAACTTGGAGAAATGTAAAGCTTTTTTGTAAGTTTATAGTCATTTTAGCATGAAGCAGGAGGCAAGGAAGACAGGGCTTACCCAGTAAACAGGGCCATACCCACCCTCCCCAAGCTGCTTGTCATAGGCGAAGTTACCGGTAGCTTGAACTAATGTGGAAAACTCAAAAAAGGGTAGCTCTATCTCTTTGTTATGGTGCTCCTGCATGTAATTCTGTGATGGATGTTTGATCTTGACATTTTTCCTGCTGCAACACGAGCAACACCAAAGTTTAAATCTTGAAATTGGTTGATTACTAAAGCCTGCTGAAAACCAGCTGAAAAATATGCATGTTTGTTGTTACCTTGTTTTATCCCCAGGTGTCTCTTCTTCTTCCTTCTTTGATTACGCCACAGAGGCCAAGGCCGAGGCAGAGAAGAACCACGCCAATTAACAATGGCAAGATCACAAGAAGTGTTTTCACTTTTTTCTCCTCATGAGATTCATCTAAGGAGGTGCAAAATTTCCAGTTGAAACAAAATGGTTATTACCTTCTTTTATACTCTATCTGCTAAGTATATAAGTACAAAGGTTTCCATTGTCTGCCATACACAATCATCGAATTCATAAGAACTTATGATCCAAACTTAAAGAAAAGACTTGAAATCATGAAACAGAGAAAAATTTAGAGATCATCATATTAAACATAAACAACTGCATTAATTTGAAAAAGCTTACCTAACTCAGAAGAAGCCAATCTGATGTGAATATCTTGCCCAGCTCCAGGTATCACTTTCATGTCAACTAAATCTCCGAACCAAAGCAAGCAGCCACTTCCTCCATTGTTGATGTCCAAGCTAGAAAAAGCTGCACAGCTGCAATTCTTCAAGCACTCTGCTTCGCATTCCTCCAGAGACATACTTCTGTTAAATGTGGATCGATTCGTATCCGGAAGTTTAAAATTAGAATACTTCATAAATCCATCTCCATCTCCATCTCCATTGCCACATTCTAATGGCGTCTTCCTGATGCAGCCATTTTACCAATCTCCCTTTGCCCAATTCTCAGGATTCTTGGGTTCAAACTTCTCCAGGCATCCACAAATGGCTGAATTTCCAAAGTCACAAATTCCAAACGAACCACACAATCCATAACAATCACAGTTATCAGTAGGTGAAGACAGGTAAATTATCCAACTCCTGGTTTGATTGTCCCAAGTCCAACGTTGTCCGACTCCACTCGGACTCAAAGTATACCTTGTAACAGTGGAACCCAGAAGCTTGTAACTGTAATAAATCTCCTCACTGTTGTAAACAACTTCAAAGGAAAATATTGGGTTTTCTCTCAGACCCGGAAGCCCGCTAAATCCTTGCCCGTTCCACGGCCCGGATCGATAAACCAGACGGCCGCCCTTTTTCACAATATTTTGTGGATATCCAGTCGGGTCACAGTTGTTCGTGTATTCCCCCGGAGCCGGATCTTCAAAACTCTTCCACGATGAGAAATAAACTTCAAGACCCGAAACCAAATTACGACCCAGTTTCATACCCGGAATAAACGTGTCCGTCGGGTAATCGAGGCTCTGCCAAAGAAAATTTCCCGGAATGTCGTCGTTTGCGTCTCTGACGACGAGGTTTCCGTCCAACAGCTGCGCGATTGGATTTTGCGAAGCCGTTGAAGCATTGCCGGAGGACCAAACGGTGCCGTTCGTATGATTTCGAATTACAAGGAGCCCTTCAGGCTTGATTTTCTTCAAGAAACCAATCGTTTTAAAGAGGGGAAGTTCTCTGTTAGCGACCCATACCACTGTTTGAACTGGGATGTTCTTGTACCATATTCCCACGTATCTGACTGGGGCTGAAAAAACCCAGTTCAAAGATCCTGCCAGCTGAGGTGATCGTTTCGCCATCTTTAAGGATTTGATCTGCTGTTAAGTAATCTAACGTTATACAGGAAATCTTGTTATAATTCAAAGCTAAAAGTGAAATTGCATAAACAAAGGGAACAAATTTAACTGATATGATCTTCATGCTTCCCATAAACCAAGAATTCCCTCAAACTAAAAGTCTTTGTAATTGTTTAGCTAGAACTCCATTGAATGTCAGAGATTAAAACCTTGAAGTTTGCTATGGTATACAATATAAAAAATCAATCTTGTTTTCCCAGAAAAATGACTCCAGCTTACACTGTTTGCCATGCACGGGACGTAATTTAATTAATCACAAGTGGAGTGATTTGTGTAAAGTCAATGATTTGATGCAAAAGTTAAGCTCCATGGATCATGATTGGATTAAGTCAGTAAGCCAGTAAGGTCATGATCTACTGGCGTTTATCCATCTTTCGCGTTTGGAATGAACAACTATAAATGACTATTCAACGTATAGATCAGATCATCTGTCTATTTTTCTCTGTCTTATTCTGTTTACTGACGTTATTTGCCATTTTTATTTACCTACAAACTTGATTTAGTACACATTCGAAAACTTATCATGGCAAGTGGCCACATTCTCTTGATTCTGAGCATTTTGCAAGGTCCAAATCTTTTGTTTAGTTTAATTTGCCTTCTATCTTAACAAAGTAGTACACAGGCTAGAAAAGGATTGTTGCGTTTCATTGGCAGATCTGCTAAATTTTCATCTGTTCTTACAAGCACCTTATTTACAAAGTAAATAGTTCTGTATCAAACTCACTAATTTGAATACATAGACTCTGGATTTCTGATACAATTAAATACAAGAACCAACGTACAAGCAACCATTCCCTCTGAGTTCAAGAGTGATCCTCTGCAATGCCTAGTTGAAATTCTCAGTTTATCGAGCTTCTATCGTGGTCATGGTCATTTCAGCATTTAATGAGTTTCTTTCAGTGAAGAATCCAGGCTGAGTAAATTCTGGCAGCAGTCCTTCACTTCCTAACATGACAACCACAGATGACATATCAGGCCGGTCTTCGGGACATTGTTGCACGCACAGCAGTCCTACATGAATGGCTCGAAGAACTTCTGATGAAGAATATGAGTTGTTCAGATTAGAGTCGACCAATTCCAGGGCTCTTCCTTGCCGGTTTAGCTTCCAAGCCTAAAACATTTCGAATCATCGTGTCATAAACGATTTGAGGACAGCTGATATAGATTATTGTATACAACTACAAGTTACTTATCACTCACATGTCCCAAAAGGTTGAGGTGGTGGCCTTCGTGCAGAAAAATTCTGTTCCTCTTACTACTGACGATCTCTAGTATTAGGACTCCGAAGCTGAACGCATCTGATTTTACTGAAAACAGCCCATCTCCTGCATACTCTGGAGACATATAGCCACTGTTGACAGAAGCATCATTAGTGAAAACAATGTCATGGATATGTAATAGGACTATCTTATAACCTTAAATCTCAGATTTATTTTATACGGTAGCATTGGAGTTCTTACTGTGTCCCAACTATTCGGGTAGTGTTGTCACCGGTCTCATCCCCTCCAAAGCTTCTAGCTGTGCCAAAGTCTGATATCTTCGGGTTCAGATCAGCATCGAGCAATATGTTGCTAGCTTTTAGATCTCTATGTATGACTCTGAGTCGCGAATCTTGATGAAGATAGAGAAGCCCTCTAGCAATACCCTGGATGATATGGAACCGCTTAGGCCAATCAAGTGATTTGCTCCTCCTTTGATCTGCGCAAAAGTTTTATCTAAATTTCATTTTTACATTCCTGCTTTAGAACTCTTAAGGAGAATTCTTGAATTACATTTGATGTGTGTCCAATAGGTGTCAAGGAAGAAATATGAACTAAAAACATATATGCATATATAATAGTGCAAAATGCAGCAGATTGTCGTAGGAGTTGAGATAATTATACCAAAGATGAAGTAATCCAAGCTTTTGTTCGGCATGTATTCATATATCAGAATCTTTTCTGCCTCTTCGACACAACACCCTAGAAGCTTCACTAGATTCCGATGCTGAAGTTTAGCTATGCAGATTGCTTCATTCTTGAATTCATCTAGACCTTGCATGGATCTTTCAGAGAGGCGCTTCACAGCAACTTCCTGTCCCTCTTCCAGCTTACCCTGAAGTATGTAATACTAAAATAAATGAATATTCTTACATATGAAGGTTTCAGAAACATATATATCAAGTGTAATATGAAGGGAACATGAGATTTTTGCAATCAGACCATCAAGTTGGTGCTATCCAAGCAACAGTCTATAGTACACACATGAACTTAAAAATAGTTTTATCAAATATCCCGATAGCCTAAGAAGTACAAACTTCGTGTTTAAATCCAGCTGAATGCCATTCTAGCACTATTAAATAATTCACTATTGATTCATTCTCCTTGTTATGGCAGTCATTATTGAATTAAGCACACAGTCTTACCCAGTAAACAGGACCATAACCACCCTCTCCAAGCTTGTTGTCAGAAGAGAAGTTTTTTGTAGCTTGAACTAATATAGACAGATCAAACAGGGGTAGTTCTATCTCATTGTCACGGTGTTCATTCATGTAATTCTTGTCATGGAAATGTCTTGACATTGCTGCAACTGCAACACGAGCAACTTTGATAGACTTAATCTTGAAATAAGTGATTCCTAAAGTGTGGTGAAAGCACTCAAGCAGCAGGGAAAAGATGAATTTTTTATACCTTGTTTTTTCCTTGGATGTCTCTTCTTCTTTCTCCGGGTATATAATAGGAGGCTGAGGCCTAGTAGAAGCAAACCAAGAAACACTGGCAAGATCACGACGAGTAACTTTACTCTTTTCCCTTGAGATTTATTTGAG
This sequence comes from Leptodermis oblonga, assembly GCA_016801395.1. Taxonomy (NCBI): domain Eukaryota; kingdom Viridiplantae; phylum Streptophyta; class Magnoliopsida; order Gentianales; family Rubiaceae; genus Leptodermis; species Leptodermis oblonga. The sequence continues at coordinate 3,233,273 of CM028758.1, forward strand.
GGTACTGTCAATTTTCCAATACAAACGAATTGGTCAAGTTCAGAACATACATAATGAGCTTACAAGTTAGTGTAATATGCAAACTTGGCAAAGACAAATGAAAAAATGTAACTGTAAAGAAAAATGAAGCTGCTATGTAACTGTAAAGAAAAATGAAGCTGCTATGCAGTGCAGAAACTAACATGCATTAGAATAACTAACTGGTGCAAAAGGTTAAAAGCCAAACGAAACAGTTCCAAATTAGGCCACTAAAATATGTCAAAGTGTATTACCTAACTCTGAAGAAGCCAACCTGATGTAAATATCTTGGCCAGCTCCGGATATCACTTTCATGTCAACTAAATCCCCAAACCAAAGTAAGCAGCCACTTCCTCCATTGCGTATGTCTAAGCTCGAATAAGCCGTGCAAGAGCAATTCTTCAAGCAAACTGCTTTGCATTCCTCCAGAGATAAACTTCTGTTGAATGTGGAGTTATGTGTATCCGGTAGTTTCAAGTTAGAATACTTCAGAAATCCCTCTCCACTGCCACATATTAATGGTGTATTTCTAATGCAGCCATCTGACCAATCCTTCTTAGCCCAGTTCTCAGGATTCTTGGGTTCAAATTTTTCCAAACATCCACAAGTACCTGAATTTCCAACATCACAACTACCGTATGAACCACATAATCCGTAACTGTCACAGTAACCATCCGGTGCAGACAGGTATATATTCCACCTTTTGCTTTGAGCGTCCCATCCCCAGCGCTGTCCAACACCACTTGGACTCACGGTAAACCTTGTAATAGTGGAGCCGAGGAGCTTGTAACTATAATATACCTCTTTACTGCTAAAAACAACTTCAAATGAAAATATTGGATTTGCTGTCAAACCTGGAACACCACTAAATCCTTGGCCATTCCATGATCCAGTTCGATAAACCAAAGCTGTACTTGAATTTATAAAATTTTGTGGATATCCAGTAGGATCGCAACTGTATGTATAATCCCCTGGAGCTGGATCCTCAAAACTCTTCCACGATGAGATATAAACTTCATGGCCAGTAACAAAATTCCTACCCAACTTCATGCCTGGTAGAAATGTGTCAGTTGGATAATCAAAGCTCTGCCAAAGAAAATTACCTTGATTATCATCGTTTGCATCTCTGACAACTAGATTTCCAGTGTCCAACAATTGCGCGATTGGATTCTGTACAGCCATTGAAGAATTATTAGAGGACCAAATGGTGGTATTCATCTCACCGCGAAGAACAAGAAGTCCAGGCTGGATAATCTCCAAGAAACCAGTCATATTGGTGAGGGGAACTTCTCTATTAGCAACCCAAACCACAGTCTGAACTATGTTCTTGTACCATATCCCCAAATATCTTTTATTCGAACTAGGACTGAAAAATCCCAGTTCAAAGCTCCCACCGGCTGAAATGATAGTTTCACCATCTCTAAGGACTTGACTTCTTGCTAAGCTATCTGTTACACTTACACAGGCAATGTTGTTAATCAAGAAAAGAAGTGGAAATACATAAACCAAGTGGCGAATCCTAGCTGCTTTCTTCATGCTGAGTATTTGTGTATTAGTTCTTGGTATTGTTTCAGCCTCAAAATATGTATCACAGGGCTAAATTCATCTAAACCTACAATATTCTACTTAGATTAAAACCCTGAAGTTTGGTATGGTCCAATAAAAAACCAATCTTGTTTTCCAAAGCAAAGACTCCAGCATGTCAGCTCAAATTTACATACACTGGTTGCCATGGAATAATATATTGCAAGTGAGGTGCAAAGTCAAAGGATTATGATCAAAGTTAGGATGGATATACGGTTGACCATGAACTTCAGCTTTCTCATATCCATACAATAAGTATTGAGTGACTAGGATATTCAACATATGACCAAAGTTAATTATAGCTATACATAATTTCCCACAAATATTTTCTAATGAAACAACAACTAAGCTTTTGTCCTGCTACGTGGGTCGGTTATATGGATCATATTTCACCATCGTGTACAGTCGAAATAATTTCTAATGAAACAATAATTTCTAATGAAACATGACAGAAATTTCGGTATCCTGAGGAAATGTTAGGTTCTAGCAGTGCTTTCATTGGACAAACACTTAGGAGCTTTCTTGGTATGTGACTAACTATATGGATCATTTTAACAATTATATTCTAACACGCATGAAAATTTTGATGAATAAAACCAGAATTATTAAGGGAGAATTTGAATGGAATCTTGAGACGACTAACTCTGGCTTTGGCAATTTCTGGGTAAAAGAACCACTTTCAAACAGAAAGAAGAATTTGTCGTTGACCTCAGCAGCTATCTTTGACAATTTCAACGGTCTTCCTCCATCTTTTTTCTGCAGGCTGCAACCTTGAAAAGGAAATTACCAAACTAAGAAATATTCACTCGTATTTAGCTTTAAATTATGAACAGTATAGATGGCTTGGCCTCAATTAAGCATTTTCTCAAACACTACGAATGCATTTATTTGCATGCTTCAATATTAATTATTCCAGCTTGACAATCCAAAAGCTCTTACAAGATTCATATGCAGTTCAACTAGGGTCATTCTGCAGTATACAAAACACCCAGATCTTCCCATCAGAAGAAATTGACATAGATAATCTAATCTTCAATTCAACCCAGCATTTTTTTTTTTTACACTTATCTGACTTTTTTTATTAAAAAAAAAAAAATCCCAATATAAATGTATGTTATGCGTTATACCTGAACTTTCTAAAGATATAATAAATTCCACGAATCGCTGAATCACACAGCTTAAGGACTCCTCAATCAGCGGAAGGCTCCTCAAATTGAAGTTGACTTCGAAAAGTGTTAAAAGGATACTTGTTTTGGGTGGAGATATACTTATTTTGGGATGGAGGTAGTAATAATTATAGTAAAATATAGATATTGAGATTGCAGCTTGGCCAAGTTAAGAAAACAATACAGAAAACACTCTTGGGTAGCTAGACTATCAAATGAAGTTTTCCATTACCACAAAGGATAGCTAGCAAATGAAGTTTCTTGTTAAAATTTACTTCATAACAAGTTATGAGAGAACACTAATGGTGAATGTGAAAAAGGGAAAGTCAAATATGTACATCTAATCTGACATTAGAGATGCTTTAGAATGGTATATTTACTTCCATTTCAGAGTTCAGATGGCATTATCATGACATCAATGTAGTGCTGGAAAAAAACACAGCAATGCTGCTTCATCATTCCTTGCACTAACAAGCGAAACTGAGAGAGCAAATTTATACAGGGAACCTCAAATGCAGGAATTGACACTCGTTATCGGGCTTCTATCATTGTGATGGTGATATCAGCGTTGGTTATGTATCGTTCCACGAAAAACCCGGGCTGTGTAGCCTCTGGCAGCAGTCCTTCATTTCCCAACATGAAAACCACAGAAGACATTTCAGGCCTGTCTTCTGGACACTGTTGTACACACAACAGTCCAACCTGGATTGCCCGAAGCACTTCTGACGAAAGAATGGAATTGCCCATATTAGAGTCGACTAATTCCAGTGCCCTTCCTACCCTGTTCAGCATCCATGCCTGGAGATTTCTATCATATTAGCATTACTAGATTGAAGGATTATAGAAAGACTATTGTACAGAAAGGTATCAAATATCACTCACATGTCCCAAAAGGTTGTAGTAGTGGCCTTCATGAAAAAACAGTTTGTTTCTTTTACCACTGACAATTTCTAGTAGAAGGACACCAAAGCTGAACACATCTGATTTTATGGAGAACAGCCCTTCTCCAGCATATTCTGGAGATATATAGCCTCTGTTTGAAAGTAAACCATCATAAAAGCAAAATGTCACGAATATGGAGTAGGCATCATATCCATTAATGTAAGAGGCATCAAGTAATTCTTACAGTGTTCCAACTACTTTTCTTGTGTTGTCTCCGGTCTCATTCCCTCCAAAGCTTCTAGCCGTGCCGAAGTCTGATATCTTTGGGTTCAGATCAGCATCAAGCAAGATATTGCTAGCTTTTAGATCCCTGTGAATGACTCTAAGTCTGGAATCTTGATGAAGATAGAGAATTCCCCTAGCAATTCCCTGGAGAATGTTGAAGCGTTTAGGCCAATCAAGCAGGGTGCTTTTTCTTCGATCTGCCAAAAATTAGGCTAGACTTAGTTATTCTGTTCTTGCTGTTGGATCGCCTGTATCGCATATGATTCCGAATGTAGTTTCTACACGTACTGAAGGTGCACAGGCAACAACTTAACAAAGCCATCCTATATAGTTTGTTCAAAAGTAAGAATCAGTGGGATACTTGAATTTGTTTACATTCAGGTGCTTTTGCTAGATGGCTTTTCAACTGGTGTCCAGGAATAAATGGAAACTAAAATGCTTCACAGGGGACATAGAAAAAGCTAGAAGAGTATAAAATCAATGAGCAAATTTTATAAGAAGTTGATAAAGACAAACCAAATATGAAGTAATCCAGGCTTTTGTTGTGCATATATTCATAAATCAGGATCTTTTCTTTCCCTTCAATACAACACCCTAGAAGCTTCACGAGATTCCGATGCTGAAATCTAGCAATACAGATAGCTTCATTCTTGAATTCATCAAGGCCTTGCTCTGATTTTTCCGAGAGACGCTTCACAGCAATTTCCTGTCCATCTTCCAGCCGACCCTAAAGGAAGCCATTATATGTAAAGTGATTTCATCTATTTATGTTAAGGTTTTCAGGAACTTAAAATGAAATGAAAAGCATAAAGACACTGCTACATACCCTTTATAATCATGGCATCAGATTTGTGCAATATTATCAGCATCTTATGAGGTAGACAGATGAATCTAATTTATTTACTGGACATCCAGTTGGTAGAGGAAATGCAAAATCAGAACTTTGAAAGACCTAGCATAATGGCATAATGAGGAGGTTCATTTTCCTAGTGTACTTTTCAAAGCATGGCTTTTTCTAAATTTGGCAATTACTTATGCATGTATTACAATCTATTATCTCTTCATGGATTATAAGTCAGCATGTTCTGCTACTTATTGATTCAAGAGGTATGCTCAGCCGTAGAAGCAATAAATATTCAGATGCAAGTAATCAATTATGTACTCCCTCCATCCCACTAAAACAGTCATGTTCTGCGTTAGGAACGTGACTCTTTTGGTGGGACGGAGGGAGTGTATGTACTAGTATTTGGTATTGATGCATTGGTCATTATTATTAAAGTCATTTCTGCCTCGGGCAGCAAGACAGGCTTACCCTGTAAACAGGACCATAGCCACCCTCTCCAATCTTGTTGTCAGAAGAGAAGTTATTGGTGGCTTTGACTAATCCAGCAAACTCAAACAAGGGAAGCTCAATCTCTTTCCCATGATGTTCATTCATGTAACCCTTGCCATCAGTATAGCTAGAGATCTCTGCAATATGAGCAGTGTAATAGTCTTAATCTTGAGACTGAGTTATTGCTAAAGACTACTGAAATCAGCAGGAAAATTTTGGTTGCAAGATACCTTTTTGTTTTATCTTTGGTTGCTTCTTCTTCCTTCTGTGGGCATAAAACAGCAGGCAGAAGCCCAGTAGAACCAATATAAGAACTGATGGTGGCACAACGATGAGAAGTATTTTTCTTTCGTTCCCATCAGATTCTGCAATTTTTCAGAAGAAACAAAATATGTAGGTGAATTCTTTTACATCTGCTAAGCATCGATCAACTCATGAGCAATATCATTGTCTGTAGAGTTCGTAGGATCTTTTTTAATACACTGGAAACGTAAGAATGAATTAAAATGCAAAACATATTTATCTCGAAGAAACAAAATGCTAATTTGAACGAATGTAAACGACCAACATGCTTTTGAATAACTGACTAACTTAGACAGGAAGTGATGAACCCGTAAGAATAAGTTCAAATTAAGACATTCAAACTATGTAATATTGTTACCTAGCTCCGAAGAAGCCAACCTGATGTAAATATCTTCACCAGCATCAGATATCTCTTTCATATCGACTAAATCCCCAAACCAAAGCAAGCAGCCACTTCCTCCATTTCTTATGTCTAAGCTAGAATAAGCTGTACAAGAGCAATTATTCAAGCACAATCTGTTGCATTCTTCAAGAGATATATTTGTTAGAGAAGTGGAGTTATGAACATTAGGCAATTTGAGATTACTATACTTCCGAAATCCATCTCCACTGCGACAATCTGAATTATCTAATGGTGTCTTCCTAATGCAGCCATCGGACCAATTTCCCCTAGCCCAATTATCTGGATGCTTCGGTTCAAACATATTCAAACATTCACAAAAAGCTACACTAACAAACTTACAACTTCCATACGATCCACATATTCCATAGCGGTCGCAGGTATCTCCTGGTGCAGACAAGTATATGGTCCACCCTGGGCTTTGATTGTCCCATATCCACCGCTGCCCGACTCCATCTGGACCCAAAGTGAACCTTGAAAGAGTGGAGCTGAGGAGCTTGTAACTATAGTATACCTCCTTAGTGTTAGAAACAACTTCAAAGGAAAAATATTTATTTCCAATCAAGCCTGGAACCCCATTAAATCCTTGGCCATCCCATGGTCCAGTTCGATATAACAACTTGTTTCCCATTTTTATCATCTTTTGAGGACATCCAGTGGGATCGAGTCTGTATGTAAACTCCCCTGGAGCTGGATCCTGAGGACTTTTCCACGATGTGACATAAACCTCTAGACCTGTAACCAAATTCCAACCCAGCTTCATGCCTGGGAGAAATGTGTCAGTTGGATAATCAAAGCTCTGCCAAAGAAAATTCTCTGGATTATCATCATTTGCATCTTTGACAACAAGATTTCCATTGTCCAACAATTGCGCGACTGGGTTCTGTACGGCTGTTGAAGAATTAGTGTACCATATCGTGCTATTCTTTTCATTGCGAAGAACAAGAAGGCCTGGCTTGATGATCTCCAAGAAACCTGTTGGACTAGTGAGGGGATCTCCTCTATTACCAATCCATACCACAGTATTAGCTGGAATGTTCTTGTACCATATTGCCACATATCTATTTGAAGAGTTATTTGGCCAAAATCCCAGTTCAAAGCTCCCACCAGCCGAAACGATGGTTTCATTATCTTTAAGGACTCGCCCAGCTGTTATGACATCTGTTACACAGGAAATCTTTTGAATGAAAAATGAAAGGAAAACAAGATGAACCAAGGAGAGAACCCCAACTGATATCTTCATGCTTTCAATAATCATGCATTACCTCTCTGTATGTTTTTGTGATGCTCAAAACAAGTGGAGGAGGAGTAAGAATATTAAATACTTCTCAACTTAACCAGCTTATCTCGAGTCTACGGCTCAAATTTGAAGTATGCATACTGTAATTCCAGAATAACAGAATTTCTTGGGAGTAGAAGTTTGAAGTCTAGTCTGATTCAAAATAAAAATCTATCAATAAAGTAAATTATCTCCAAGCCGAAGTCACCATCAATGTGTCATTTTGGCAACCAAAAAATAGTTTTGGGTTGTATCCTACATAGATTTTGATAATGAATGCAAAGGCTTGAAATATTCCACCAATGTCTATGACTAGCTATGAACGTCCTCGCTTTGAATTTTCAACCTATACTTTGGTAAGGAGATAAAACAGACATTTTTCCATTTTTGTCATCCTCACAAATGTAACCTTCTAGATCAGTAATTTCATATAAGTAATTCAACTTTGACTCCTTACTATTGAACTACATAGATCAAACTTTGGGTTGAATGAGAGATCACAAATGCAATTACTCTGCAATTTACACTTAATCTCTATAACCCTGAAGCATGACATTCAATATATTTGACCGCGATTTTTCCATAGACTCTGCATTTTAGCACCTTCCTAGGTCCTTTTCCTTATTAGTTTACAATAAAAAAATGAACTAAAGAAAGAAACTAAACTAGAAAATCAGCTTATAATGCTGCATTTCTACCATCTCTCCATACATGAGAACATCAAAAATGAATCAAGGAAAGAAAGCTAAAGAATCAAATCTTGGAGGGATGTCAGTATTACCTTCAGATAATCATGTCTGGTGATGGTGATTCTTGGTAAGGCATATATTATATTGTTAAACACAAAGTGGACCTCAACAACCTTGCATTTTAATATTGCATTCTTCTCAAGGCCTGAAAGGGACAGCAAATAAAACTAATCAACCGACTAATCAAAGATGCATGTAGCTGACTTGGCTAGATAGTTGAAAACGTTAAAAGAGATCGAATTTAAAGAAATGAAACTCTGGGTTTTAGTTGGGGGCACTCTTCAATGTCTGACCAAATTTTTAAAAACTAATTTTCAGATAGAATCTATTCTCAAGTCAGTAACTTGTAAACACACAGCCAACAAACAAATCCCTCCATTTTCTAAATTTATATTGCAAAAGTCAGAGTCTCGATCGTAGTAACATTTCTTCAAACACAATGATGTTCCTTCCTTCCTAAACTTAAAAAACACATCTTGGAGCAAGAAAAACAAGAATAATTTGTAGATTGGGGGCAATACTAAATCAACCTTAGCAAACAGGTCTGATTCGAAGGGACAATCGGCGAAAGAACGTAGGGAATACAAAAGGGATCCATGCATAGTTTAAGGGGCGAATTACATTTCCCCCCTTTGGCTAAATTACAAAAGCACCCTCGTAGTTTTGTTAAATAACAAAATCAGTCTTTGACCAGCGGATTAGTTACAATTTCCCCCTGAGGTTTGGGTAAACTACAAAATTACCCTCTTAATTTGGTTAAATAACAAAAATCTCCCTTGACCAACAAGAAAATTATATTTTCCCCCCTGAAGTTTGGATAAATTACAAAATGATCCTCCTAATTTAATTATAAAATTGACCCATTTAAAAATTAAAATATGACATAAACATTATATACTTGGGAAGACTAAAGTGCCCATAACTTAATCTATTTGAAATTTGAAGATCAAAATGACATTCACAAAGACACAAATGAGTGCTTAAAATCCATAATTTATTATGTCAAAAGAAATTTTTTTGTTTCTATTTCTCAAATAAAAACATCGTTGATGGTTGCTTTTTCAATTCTACAATAGGCCGTAAGTGAATGACATTTGGTTGATTTTAAGCACTCATTTGTGTCTTTGTGAATGACATTTTGATCTTTAAATTTCAAATAAATTAAGTTAGGGGCACTTTAGTTTTTCTAAGTATATAATATTTATGTCATATTTTAATTTTGAAATGGGTCAATTTTATAATTAAATTAGGAGGATCATTTTGTAATTTATTCAAACTTTAAGGGGAAAATGTAATTTTTCTGCTAGTCAAGAGTGATTTTTGTTATTTAACTAAATTAAGAGGTTGATTTTGTAATTTACTCAAATCTTAGGGGGGAAATTGTAACTAACCCACCGGTCAATAGGTATTTTTGTTATTTAACCAAACTAGAAGGTGCATTTGTAATTTAGCCAAACCTCAGGGGAAAAATGTAATTCGCCCTAGTTTAAGAGAAAAATGTGGAGTAAGGTGATCCTAATGCATTCCTTCTGTGGCTAAAAAAAAAAATGAAAAATTGCAATTTCGGTTTCTCAATTATACACTCGTTACACTTTCAATCCCTTAATTATTGAAACTCGCACTTCGGTCCCTTAACTATTACTCTTTTGTTATTTTGGTCCCTCTTACCAGCAAGCTACCAGGTTATCAGTCATTTGGGTCAAAATAAAAAATTTATAAAATATTTGGGTCAAATCATAATAACTAAAAAAAATTTTAAAAATAAACAAAAATAGAACTTTTTTTTTTTTTTTTTGAGTTCATAATCATAGATAAGTTTCTATTAAAGTGAACGTCCAAAATGTCATCTTACTTTTTTACTATGCCTGCTTTGATAACTAAACTTTTTTATTTTCCATAAATGTCACCTTACTTATTAAAACCGGCCGAAAATTACACTTTTGTAATTTTTCCGTCTTAACGGAAAAAGTTTAACGGGAGTTGCACATGCCAAATTATAAAGGCATTTTTGGACATTCATTATTAAAATATTGTTGAACCATTTTTCTTCTTTTATTTCTTCTCCTATTTCCTTGCAAGTCTTGTTTTTCTTCTTTCCTTTTTTTCTCTTTATTTTCTTTCTTTTTCCTCAGCCAATATCTCTTTCTTCTTCTTTCGTTTCTGATTTACATCTTCTTCTTTCTTCATACAATCAAACCACTGTAAATATAAAGAGTATGAACAAAATTTTATTCATACTTTATAAGAATTTCTACCGATTTGGACTTCTACTACTGCAAATCAACTACAATAGCTATGGATGCAATCTCAAAAGTTAGCAGCAACATTAAACCCAGCACCACCCATTGCCACTTCGTTTGGACAACTTCAGAAATTCTCCAAATTCATTTGGAGAATTCCCTAATATCTCAGCTAGCACAAAAATCAGCACACCCTGCAACTGCATTATCCCTAAACTAGAGACAATCAGAACATTAATAAAGCTAGAAATTGAAAAAAGGAAATTGGACAGAGAAAAAGGGGAATGATGAAAAACAGTCGCCGACGGGCTAGTGGAGGAATCCAGTCGGTGATGGAGGAACTAGTCACTGGGATGGAAGCTGCAGAAAACCCCCCTTAAAACCAAAAAAAAGAAAATCTTGCACATGCCAGTAGAATTAAATCCAGAAAAAAATTAAATTAGAACAAAATTTGAAACAGAAACAGACTGAAGAAAAAGAGGCAGCCGTCGTTGGTGGAGTGAGCGGTAGTCGCGATCTGGTCTTCTTTACGGGTTTGATAACCTAAGCTCGTAGCTTTGCTTCTTTTTTCTTTTTTTTTCTTTTTTGTAGAAAAAGTGATTTTTTGTTTATTTATTTTTGAAGTTTTGAATTAGATATGATTTGGCCTAAAACTTTTATAAATTTTTCAGTTGGGTCCAAATTACCGTTGACTTCGTCGGTAGCTTGCCGGTAAGAGGGACCAAAATGACGAAAGAGTGATAGTTAGGGGACTGAAAATGCGAGTTTCAATAATTGAGAGACTGAAAGTGTAACGAGGGTATAATTAAGGGACTGAAACTGCGATTTTCCCTTACCTTAAAAAAAATAAGAAGCCTGTGTCTTATTCTATGAATTTGTTAAGCATATCAATGGTAAATGTAGAAGTAGAGGAAAATAAGAGTATTCTATTAGTAATTTGAGAGAACTGATTTCAATTATTTTTCCCTATTGAATTTCTCTTTTTTTTTTCTTTTTTTTTTTTAACACCTACGCTATTACGATAATTGAGGGCAACAGGCGGGAAATGGATTCTATCCAGCAAAAGTTCCTTCTACATTACCGATGAACCATTGAATGCTACCCGAATTTCTGTTCTAATCTTCCTTAATTTTCTATCCTCTTTGAAGGATGTCACTATTAAGGTGCAAAGCAGCACTTTACTAGTTAGAGTTTTTTGTTTTTTTACTAGTTATAGGATGTCTAACTTTTAAAACGTAGTAAATTGAAATTTATAATATACGTTAATGAATTTGATGTTAATATTAAATAAATATATGAAAAGTAATATAAAAATAAATTTATTAAATGTTTAAACCTAAAACCAAATTTGAAAAAAAATATAAATAAGTGAAAATTTAAGTTCAAAATAGTTTTTTTTTTGTTTTTTTTTTTTTTGAAGGAAGTTCAAAATATAATTTTAAATTAAAAATAAAAACAAAAATGATACCGGGTTTAATCATATCAAGTCTCAACAACTATTTTTTTCCATATATGGGTTTGGATTGTGGGCATGCCTAACAACAATGAAAATTCTCCTTTCAATGTTAAAGCCCAACCTTTCTCTAGTTGGGCTTCAGAAATTGGGTAACATTTTGGGCCCAATAATCTCCAACTTTCTGCTCAAACAATTGGCCCAACCTTACAAGTTAATACTCAACAAATTTTTACTTACAAGTATTTTTTTGCATTGCCATGGGATTTAAGGGTGTTCAATAAACGGGTAAACCAAATAAGTCAATCAAACCAAATTTACACTTACTGTGATAAGAGTAATCCGAACACAACTCAAATCGATTCGAGAATACCTTTTGGTATGTCAAAAAGTGAGTAAGGTATTGGGCTTGGCTCAATATATTAACAGTAAGCCCAAAAGGAATCAAAACGTAAAGGTCCAAAGGGAAGAGAAGTAAGGTAAAAAAGTTAGATAAGTAAAGAGTCACTTGGCTGGGCTAAAACGTAACAGAGAAGTGTGTAATCGGGCTAAAATGCTTTAGGCCGAGCTAAAAGGCTCTAGGCGGGGGTAAAGGTGTATAGCAAAGGTGCGAAGCAGTAATAACAGGGTAGGAGATTAGGCTATTAATGTGGCAGGAGTTAGGCAAGACATTTAAGAGCATTTAAGTTAGTGTCTGTTACATGAGCATTTAGGCCAGTGTCCGTTACACCTGTATTAAATCCTATGAATAGAGCTGGAAACATGGAGGCCCTTAATGACAATAAATGGTCATAATGACGGTCCAACGGACAGATCACAAAGCAATGTCTATATAAGGTTGGTAGTCATTTTTTTACCAAAGGTACGAAATTCTTTAGAATTACAAACACTCAGTCAATATCATTATCTTCTATACTTTGCTAACTTGAGCGTCGGAGTGGAACATGGGGGATAGCTCCGCTTGTTTCTTGCCTTTCTTCCCAGATCCACTCTTAAAGCGTGAAGGCCGAGCTATAACATCACCAATCCGAGCCATATCGCCATCCGTCCGAACTATTACTTCAAAAGCATAAGGAATCGGAATCCAAGGGCATTTTGTATCACATCACCTTTCTATTATAATAATTATATATTAGGCTTGAATCAAACGTAAGACATGATTGTGACACATTTAACTTGAATACCTAAATCGACCAGAAAATAATAGGTATATTAGGTTTGAATGCATGACTTTGAATCGATTCGAAAATATCTATATAATCTGAAAACCTATTTTAAAATGACAAATTGATTAAATTAGTTAAACATGTTAGGCTGATTGACCCCAACTTGACCGATATAGTGTCGTCTCATTCGTATTTGACCTAATATTGACATGGATTATTCGCAAGTTATATTTGACCTATTAAACGCATGCTAGCTTTGTGTCGAATTTTCATATCGAGTTACTTTTAACCTAAAATAGGAGGTAGAAAGTCAAGATTGGACTGGGCCGAGTTAAAGTCGGAACTTGGCCTGGCTAAGTATGAACAAAACGGATGTAGGTCCACTCTTTATCCCACGGAGTTCCTGACACAATGAAAATTAGCAGGCAATTTCTTGATTTTCTTTTCCATAAAAGTGGATTTTAAATAACCAAAACCCATCAATTAAGAAATCGTTAATCGCCAGATGCCACCCCACTAAAGCACCCACGTCTTAGCTTCCTCAAGAAAAGACCATTTCTATGCATTTATTATTATTGTTGGAAGAAACTCACAAGCAATTTCTGGGGTTTACAACCGGCCTTTCGTCTTTAACAAATTCTTACTGTACCTTAGTTGTCTCCCTAAATGCTCCTTCTCTCCCACTTCTTCGAAAGACCCCCAAGGAACCCTTCATTCCGCCCCTTTTATACCCATCCCCAACCTTAATCTCTCCTCAAAATCCACCGCAAAGTCTTCATCTTTCTTACTATTGTTTTTGTTCTTTCGAGAAATGGCATCCAAGAAACAATCGAATTTCCATGATTTCTTGCCTCTTATGGCGGAAAAGCTCGGCGGGGACGGTCTAATCGGGGAGCTCTGTAATGGGTTCCGGCTGTTGATGGATGGGGATAAAGGGGTCATCACTTTCGAGAGTCTCAAGAAGAATTCCGCCCTTCTGGGATTGCAGGATCTGAGCGATGAGGATCTCAGGGGAATGTTGCAGGAAGGGGATTTTGACGGGGATGGAGCTTTGAATCAGATGGAGTTTTGCGTTTTGATGTTTAGATTGAGCCCGGATCTAATGGAGGAATCTCAGTTTTTGTTAGAAGAGATCCTTCAGCAGGAGCTTAAAGATTTTGATGTTCCTCTTTAATTTTAATTCCTTCTTCTGTTTGATCATTTATTGATACACTCTCTGTAACATGGTTTTCATACTGATTCTGGATGATTAACTCATGAATATACATCAATGGAAAAAAAAAAAAAAAAAAGGAAATAAATTTATTACTCTTTATGAAAAGTTTCCCTTCCTTTTTTCGGATTCATTTCTTGTTCTGAGATCTTTAGACAACAGAAGTACTTCTGATTTGTGAGATTTAGATTAACGTTTGTTGGAAGTGAATGTGATCCTGTTCATCAAGAGAATAATAACCCAAAATCCACCATTGAAGATTAACTCTAACATGGAAGGACAAGCCAAATTTGAATACATGTTGAGTTTCTGATGATCAGTTTTTTGGTTATATGCATTCTGATTTTTCACTTCAGCAATATTCAAGGAAAGGGGTTAAGCTGAGATTTGCACATTCAAATCGGTGTATCAACAAACAGTTTTGAACTTTGGCGATTGAAACATGGCTTGAGAAGCGTTGGTGAAGTTTTCCCAGAATGACCAGTTCTTGGGTATGGATGCTCTGCATTTAGGATGGGAATTGCGAAGAAACTCACCCATGATCATTTTTGAAAGAATCTTAAAATCTAGTTGAACCGAAGGTTCCAGATTGGCGGATAACATTATTCTAAGAGCGAAAATGAAAGGTAATTCAGATGATAAATTATTCATTAGTGGAAGTCATGGGATACTGTTTTCCTTTTCTTAATGTCGAATACAACAAATAGATTATTAATAACGAGCGAGTGCCCAGCGATTGTTACGCATAGAGTGCTAGTCAAAGGTTGATAGTTTGATTCCTATCTCTGTCAATTCTATTTTTTAGGGTGCAGATTGGAAAGTGCAGATATTCTCTAACTTCGTTCTTCTTCTTCTTCTTCCTATAGCTCATACTCTTATGTAACATGTAGCTAATCGTGCCGAGTTAAAAAAAAAAAATTAAACAATAATACTACTAGACTATTCCTTGCGTCTCGTTATAAAAATCTAAAGGTGTCTAGGCACGAGAATGAGAATAAGAATAACAAACGCACTCTAACTAATCATTTTAATTTCAGAAATCAATTATTCATTCCTCTATTTTCATTTTGCATATCAAACGCACTCTAATATAATTATAAAGTAGACTATTCTAACGAGAACATCGTAATCCAAGTAAGAAGTGGTCTAATCTAATCGGGAATGTCTATTTGGTGAGGAAAGCTTGATTGAAAATGATAGCCCATTTTACGTAGTAAGTGACGTGAAGGATTTACTAGTTGGAATGCAATTGCAAGGCAAAGGGCCCTAAGATACCTTTCGGTTTTAGGGGAGGTCCATGGAAATTGGCCTGTGTTTTGTTCTCTTCTTTGTTGGTTAGTCCACCAGAGGTGGCTCGTCTAATTTGCTAATATTTTGTCCTCTTCAGGATTCATTCAAATTAGACTACTTCACTCCTTGACCTACCCATCATCATCTTCTCTAAAGTGGAAGCTTGTGTCGTGAGAATGCTATGATGGCTTCAATATCCCCCGATCATTTGTCTAATTTTTTCTGTTTTATTTTGTTTCAGAAGTTGTTGAAATTTTGGTTTAGATTTTTTCTTTTAAGGAGTGTTGAAACAGTAAAAGTCATACTTCAAAATAATGCAAAGTATGGAGAAGAAAAAGAGAAATAGGATATTCTTGGCGTGGCAATATGAGGCTGCTATAGGTAGCCTATAGGTTCAGCCAGTTCAAATTGATGTGACCTGAATCGCTAACAGTTGTTTGTCTTGTTTCT
Organism: Leptodermis oblonga; assembly: GCA_016801395.1. Lineage (NCBI taxonomy): Eukaryota > Viridiplantae > Streptophyta > Magnoliopsida > Gentianales > Rubiaceae > Leptodermis > Leptodermis oblonga. The sequence goes on from CM028758.1 coordinate 3,249,084, forward strand.
TTGGCTGCAGGCATAACAAAGTCTACATCCACAGTTTAGATGTGGTTAATCAATTAGGTCACGCATCGACAGGACAGTTCAGAAGACGCTATGCTACCGCCTATTCTGATTTAATTATTAAGAAAGTAGATATGTCACAGGTGTATGAGACACATATGTTGGCCTCAAGTGCCCTTAGAAACACTAATATTCTATCTATTAGTTAATGTTAATGAGAATTACCTTTTTTTTTATCCAAAAAAAAAAAAAAAAACCACAATCGAATGATTTAGGTTATATATTTTCTCCATTTCATTAGAAAAATTCGATTTTTAATATTAAAAACAGCATTCCAATTTGGGGTGATAACGAGCCGAGCCGAGCTTTGACGTGTTCATTTATTTATCGAGGTTAAAATCTTGTTCATGTTCGTTTATTTATTAATCGAGCCGAGCCGAGCCGAGCTTTGACGTGTTCACTAATTGTTCATTTATTTATCGAGTTTAAAATCTTGTTCGTGTTCGTTTATTTATTAATCGAGCCAAGCCGAGCTTGTTCATGTTCGTTCTCAGCCCTACGTGTCATGCTCATCTATTTATAAGGAATTTTCCTCCCAAATATTCTCTTATTTCTGACGTGGGATTGGGTGAAATTCACATCAAAATTGTGAAATAAAATAAATTTGACCTTGTAAAGATTTGAACCATAGTTCTCTTGCTTGTCCTTTTGATGTCTTACCACTGCACCAAATTTATTTTCATGTTATATGTATGAATGATAAATTATATATGTATTTTATCCTTCTTAAACATTATTTTTTTCTTATCGAGCTGTTCACGAATGTAATCGAGCCGAGCTCCCTTTTGTTCATTTATTGTTCGTTTATTAATCGAGCCTAAAATTTTGTTCGTGTTCGTTTATTAATAAATAAACGATCTCAAACTGAGCTTTTAACGAGTCGATCCAAACTTGTTCGTGAACGTTCGTGTTCGTTCTCAGTCCTAATTCCAATTATGTTGTTACGAAGGAATACTGTTATTCCTCACAATTCAGTGGAACAACACTCCAGATCTGCAGTCGGGGAGGGACCTCACAATTCAGTGGGGTCCACTGAATTGTGAGAAGAAACATTTTTCCCTTGGACCCTTGCTACATTAGATTCCAATTTTAAAAACATTATATACTCTCTAATAGAACAAATAAAGTATCTAAAGTTGTTAACGGACTTTTTCTACCACCTTAGGATTTAGGTTTGTGAATCTTTTATGGGCCATAGGTTTTGGTTCATGCATCCAATTTGGTTTGAAACAAACATATTTTTCACTTTCTTTTTCCTCTTTTAACTTATGGGATTTCATGGAAATGTGCAAGAAAGAAGCCCAAGTGGACCCAACTTATGTGGTAGAGTAATGGAGTGGTGTTTCTTCTGCCTTCAAATGTCATAGTATTCAAGATTATCATTTCCTCAAAAAAAAAAAAAAAGATTATCATTTCCTCATTCATGTTGTGTTGCCAATCCAGAAGCCAACAGGACACAAGAAGAAAGGGAAATGCCACACTCTGTCTGGCTTGGCCTTTCGCCTTTCGCAGTAGTAAGGAAGCAGCAAAATCTCACATCATTTGGCCGAAGTTTGGAGAAACTCTAGTATTCTTATTTCTTGAGATAAAAGGCATATTGCCATTGGGTGTTCCTCCACGCCCATGCCCATGTGGGCCTTTCTTCTAGAAGATTTTCTTTTTTAGTTTCGCAGAATGAGTTATTATCGCGTCCTGTATAATTTACTGGTGTCACCTCTTCAGAAATGAAACTAATCATTCTACGCGGTTAGGTGAGTTGCTCTAAAATCACACTAGCAATACTAATCAAGGGGCTTCTAATGGAAGTCACGGCAAATTATAGCTGAGCAAAGGCCAAGGGCTACATGCCAAGAAGAAGAAGAATTCTCACTTACTGTGTCAAATGATCATTGGTTTTCATTCATGCCCCATTGTGGACTTTCGCCACTGTCTTCTCTCTCAGTGGTGGTGACCCCAGAATTGGGATCATACTCATTAACGGGTCGGTCCCAAAAGCTCCATTTTTATTACACTCAAAAAAGAAACTTCAGAAACAGAAACTCCATTGTTTTCTCATGTGGTGTTATTGCAGGCTTGGCTCCCAGAAAACTGCACTTGTACCGATCCATTTCGGTACAAAATTATTTTTTTGTTTCATTAAAAAAATTTATTTTGTAATTATATATTATAACTTATAAACAATTATATAATTGAATATTGAATTTTACAGTAAAAACGAGAATCTTTTAATTTTTAGGCACGTACGGTGCTTTCAATCCTCAAACTCAACAAGCAGCCTAGCTTGCACCTTAGAGTCCGGCAAAAGTCAATTACCATCAACCTACCACCCGTAATAATTGAAATAATTGGATCCAACAGCAATAAGGCATCACACGCTGTCAATCTCTCTCTCTCTCAATCAACGATACCAGTTAACATAACACGTGAAAGAAGATTATTGGATATTTAGAATGAAACGATTGACGGGTTGAACGACTACCATCATCTATATATCACGTTAATAATGATTCCAATTCACTATGATTTTTTTGATGTCAATATTGTTTATCTTTGATAAATAAAGCACGTTTTGGCAGCTTTGAGAGCAAATTCTGAACATGTTTTTTGTCTCTTTCTTTTCCATCGTAATGGGAAAAATCTCACGCCTCACCTTATTTATATTCCATGTTTGGTTATGCTTCTCTTCATTTTAGTTTTCTGAAGAAGCAAAGCCAGCTGCTGCTTTATTGGACAGCATTCAAAGGAAGAAAAATCTCATTGGTCCACATAAGAAAAACACTATCATATGTATCCAAACACGTTCTTACATTTTTTTAATTTAAAATTAATAATAAATAAAAAAAGCTCTCAAATATATAATTAATTAAAAAGAGAGTGATTGATTATTAAACTTGCATTATCTTGAGGCTACTCGTTTATTATTAACGAAAATGATGATAAGCTTGACAATGGCATTTCATCATTACACGCCCACCCACTCGTTTTCCTCCTAAACCTTAATTTAAATACATAAAATAAAATAATTTAAGGAATTATAATCTTATTAGTAGAATATTTGTATTAATATCTTAGAAAATAATAGAATTTAAGGAATAAATAATCGATTTTCGACAAAAATAATACTCCCCTAGTTCCATATAAGAGTTCGATTGCAATTTTTTTTATTTTTTATCCCACCAAAAGAGTTCAGTTTGAATTTGTTTATATAATACATATATCTTTACTAATATAATAATATATGATTCACAAATATCTGTTACTTTGAAAATAACCATATCAATGAAAAATATAACACAAAATTACATATTTTAAGTGTTATAGATTATGATTCATAATACGTTGCACATTTTTCAAATTATATTTTAAATACAATTTTATTAAATTAAGGGGTTCAATAACTTGCTAAGTAGCCCTCAATTAATTCAGAATTTAAAATGTAAAATGATAAATCAGAGTTGGTCACCAGCTTCGGTATTGGTCTTCATCAGATCTTACATCCAAATAATTAGCATTTTTCTTTTTTAATAATTAAAAAACAAACTCTGATAGTTAGAGTTTAGAAAATAGTTCAATTGAACCGTTTTAGATAAATACATTTATCTTTTTTAATATTTGATCAAATTAAAAATAAGCCCTTATAATTTCATATAATTACCAATATATCCTTTTAATTTAGTCAAATTACAAAGCAATCCTTATTAATCTGAAAAATCCTTATTACGCAATTTATTTTATAAACAATTCAGGCCATTCTAAGAAATTTCAAAGACAAAAACGAGCCAGTTCCCCCAACAATTGTGATGAATAGAGAGACAAGTGAGGAATTCGTTATTTCCTTCCCCACAGGCACACCCGGCCGAGTTTTAAAAAAAACTTTCTCACTCTCCTTTGCTTTCACATACATTTTTTTTAAGTCAATAGAAATACACAAAATTTACAAAGGAAGTGTATTTTGTATCATTATTTGATAAAAATAAAAAATAAATATACAAACAAATTGATCGTAATAAACTGATGAAATATTCCAATTTTAAATGACTTTATACCGAGTTAGTTATTACTGCACTAATGAGAGCCAGATCACTATAGTCTGAACCAATTCGGACTCTCCATTATATTATAAATATAAACGCCTCATTTCCGTCTGCTATTCTCTCTCTCTTCTCACATAATTTGTCAACTCATTTTGGGAGCTAATTCTCATCCAATTCTCTGTCAACGACTCCAATGGCGACTAAAGTCTATATTGTGTAAGTTTCTAACACTGTTTTCGGTGGTTTCATTTTTATTTTTGTAGTATTTAGAGCGTTGGATTTCATTCTTCGGAAGGTTTCTGACGTTGATTTAATTCTGCTATTGTGATATGAATCAATTTAGGATCGTGAGTGCTGCCTATGGCTTTCTAATTTTCGGAAGATTTAGCTGAATGCTTTATTTGAAGTGTTTAGTGTAAATTTAGTACTGAATCGTTAGTTTTATTCGGAGTTATTCTTTTTCTGTGAATTGCTGTCGTGATGATTTTGAATTTGTGAATATTTGTAGGTTCTATTGCTGGAATCTCTTGCGTGAAATTTGTCAGATGATCTGTTTTGAATAGTTTGTGTTTTTTTAAAAATTTTCTATTGTTAATGCTATGAACACGGCAGCTATATATGATCCGTATGGCTAATCCACATAATGGATAAAATAATTAAGGTTTCGTTGGTGTTGTTGTGGATCTTGTTTTAGTTAGGTACATCTGAAGAAATAAGAATAACGGTTCCTGAATTTGATCTGAAAAGCGAGTTCATCCTGTGTCAATGGCTTTTGCTTGATGTTACTATGCAAATGTTATCTGATTAATGTTTTGAGCTCTCTGTATTACTGTTTGTGCATTTCAATAAAAAAAACTCTAGTTTACTTAGAATAATCAAATGAAGTTAGCGATAGGCTTACTGATGCTAATCTGAAATTCATTAATGTGTTAAGTCTGTTTATGTGGTGGGATGGGTTGGATGCGGTTAGGGTAGTCATCTGTGTCTGTATACAAGTTACAGATTTTTGTTAGTGCTACCATTTGAGTTTGTATTGCTTCAAAGTTATCAGAGCGGAATGGGAAGTACATCATAACGTTACTCTTGTCTCCACTTAGCAAGGAGTATCTAATCAAAGTGGATTATTGTGGAACTTCTATACTCATGATGCTGATTTTGTTATTTAATTTTGGGCTTCCTGCAATGTCTCTGTTTATTACATGGTTGTCTATCTAAGTTTGTCTTGCTATTATAGTTGACAATAAAGATGTCTGTTATAGAAACAATTATTATTAGCAATCATGTGGCATCATCATAAATGCATTACAACTCTTATGAAACATCTTTATGTACCATAGGATCTAGTGATATACTACAAGCTGAATCGTGTTAAAACATCTTTTTTATGCTTACCTTTTGGGGGTGATTGAGAAGCTTCCTTTATTTTTTTTCTGCCGATGTGCTTGTTGAGTCAAATGTTTCTTGTCAATTTATGTAAGCTATGCTTTGATTAATTCCTTTTGTTGGGTTTGCCAAGGCCAATCATAAAATCTTTCAATCTTATTATTAGCCTAACAGAATGCTACGTTTGATGTATTATTCTTCTTCACATTACTTACCAGAATCATGTTCTTTCATTAGTAATTAATTTTGAAATGCTGTCGGTGATTTAGCATTGCAATATGTTATAGGTTTTGTGGCGGGTGGAGAGTGCATTTTTTCTTCCATTTTGGTTCTAGGTGTATCTTAATACCATGATTATCCATCTTTCATTTCCTCTACAGGTACTACTCTATGTATGGACATGTGGAGAAACTAGCTGAAGCAATACAGAAGGGGGCATCAACTGTTGAAGGAGTTGAAGCCAAATTGTGGCAGGTAGATGTTACTGTTGACTTAGTATTCTTTTCTAAATGGATTTGTGGAGACAATGAAAGCTACTGACGTTCCTGAAGAACTATCTGTGTATTTTAACTTTATCAGTGAACTATTGATGTTTAAGCTTCGAGGCAATGATTGATTGAAAATTTGATCAAGTAATAACAGCTACATAACTATTTATGTATAAATGTTAGGGCATTTATTGGTTGAAATGCAGCCTGCCGTTATACTTCATATTGTCCTAGATGCTTCTTTTGGAGTCTTCTTCCTGGTCATGTGTATCTCAATTTATGCTTAAAGCCAGCTCTATGCATAATGCATCCTTCTAAAGTTTTTAGAATTGGTGTTCATCATTGGGAATTGCCCACTTATCATTCTTTATTTCATTTCTTTCTTCAAATTGCTATTGGAGAAAATTTTACCTATCCAGTTTGGTTCATGCAGGTTGCTGAAACATTGCCAGAAGAGGTGCTTTCCAAAATGAGTGCTCCACCAAAGAGTGATGTCCCAATTATTACTCCTAATGAACTTGCTGAGGCTGATGGGTTCCTTTTTGGCTTCCCAACAAGATTTGGGATGATGTCTGCTCAATTCAAAGCATTTCTTGATGCAACTGGAGGACTCTGGAGGACACAACAGCTTGCCGGGAAGCCGGCTGGTATTTTCTACAGCACTGGATCCCAAGGCGGTGGCCAAGAAACAACTCCGTAAGTTCCCAATATCGATTACAGTATAGAGTATTGGGAGCTTTCCTAAGCATTTCAAATGATGAACTAATCCGTTCCTATTTCTTTTTTCAGGTTGACTGCCATTACTCAGCTTGTGCACCATGGGATGATTTTTGTGCCTATTGGCTACACATTTGGAGCAGGCATGTTCGAGATGGAGAAAGTGAAAGGTGGAAGTCCCTATGGTGCTGGAACCTATGCTGGTGATGGCTCAAGACAGCCATCCGAGCTTGAACTGGAGCAAGCTTTCCACCAGGGCAAGTTAATCGCCACCGTTACCAAGAAGCTGAAGGGAGCTGCCTGATTAATTCTTAACCAAGTTTGGCATTCTTACATTTTTTTTGTTTTCCTTCCAACTTCGGAACATTATATCTTACTATTTCTATGATTGCAAAAAGTAAAGCATGCTTTGGTGGCAAGCTATATGATGTTGTCTATTGAGTATAGTTTCTTCCATTAATCACACACTGTTGCTCATTCTGTCAAATGAATGTCTATAAAGATTTTATTGTATGCATGCCTTGACTTGTTATGCTTCTTGGAGGTAAGAAAGGGCCGTTACATCCTACTTCCTCGTCTTATATATAGTCTTGTTTCGAGTTGTAATTTGTGACCTATAAACAGTTGTATCACGGACTCTTTTAATAGGACGGAAGTAGTATCTGTCTTCCTATCTTTTTTTCAGGTTTCATGTTTTGCTTCTGCCACTTATTAACTCTGAAAAACTAGCCGCAAACTCATATGGGCCGGAGTCGATGCTTTTGCCTCATGCGGAATCATGGAATGGATTTTTTGTTTTCTGAAACACTTTTAACTAAAAGCGATGAGAGTCTCCCCCAACCGATTATATATATATATATATATGTTTTTTTTTTTTTTTCCTTTTTTCTTTTCTCAAAGGCCCTTTTGGAATAGTGGCGTGTTCTCCTTTAATGATTCATTCATTTATCCCTTCTTTAAAGTTTAAAGGCCTTTTTTTCGTAATAGTGAAGAACTTTCAAAAAGTACCCCTTAAAGGCCCAAAGAGTGAAGTTGCCCCTTGTAACAGTGGGTGATCTCCCCCAAATTTGCATCATATTCTTCCGTAAGGGCTTCTCCATGAAATAGTATCTGTTTAGCACAAATATAAGTTTTAAAACATATTATGGATACTTATAAAAATCTGTAATAATACTCAACTCAACTAACTTTTACAACTTTCATATAGCAAGTGAGCTATCATACATTCATTGGTCAATAATATAGTATTCATAATTATTTTTTAAAAGCGTAGCCAATGAATGCATAACACCTCACTTGCTGTATGAAATTGTGAATATTAGTTGAGGAGTGTATATTACTCCTGAAAAATAAGATTTGGCCGAAGAGAAGAGACCGTATGACTTTAAAGTTTCACCTTGAAGACCCAAAGAGTGAAAAACTTTTTTTGAAAAACTTATTAGATGCATTCATCTTATGTATTATTAAAAACAGTGCAGTCTACCGATTTCTGATAATGATATAGTTTTGGGCCTTTACTTTTATCAAATTTTGACAAGCGAGTTGAATTATACTTTTATTTCACCGATTATCTCATACTGTATCATCTTACGTGATATAATCGTTCGTACTAAATCATCTAATCTCTTCAAAAGAGTGAAATTGTGTAATCTCTACATGCCAGGGGGACATGGATGTGTCCGGATTGAGTATCCTTAATTTTGAGGAGCTTAGAGATGTAAACTAATATATGATTATGAAATAAATAAACAAACAAATGTTAATGTTTTGGACTAATTTATTTTGATGCCCTTTACTTTGCTGATGATCATTATAGCTACCCTTAACCATCCTAATTAACAACGTTCTTTACAATCCGTCCAGAAGTTTAGAGAATCATTTACAGATATATTTTTATTGGGAGAGCAAAATAAAAAAAGAAAAACAAAAACATAACACACATATTAGCTGATAAAGGTTCTTCTTAAAGATAGATAATGAGTATGAAACTCATCACCGTTATTTCTGAAGTTGTTACACAAATGTGTATTGAGAGGTGTTAAACGCAGGACAAAAAATGATAAATGCAGGACAGAGAGATAATAATTTACAAACTTAATACCCAAACTATCCTTTGTCCTTGAGTTCCCTTTTTACAGCAAAATTATCAATTAATTAAGACATTAAAAAGTACATATTTAATTTTTTTTTTAATAAAAAAAGGGGGAAATTGGAACGTTGGCTCTCAAGGGCCAAGGCTATGGAACTCGAGAGCCAAGGATCCCAGTCAACCCTTTTCTTTTTCTTTTTTTAATTTTAGTTTATTCTTTTATTTTAATTACTATTTTAATTTGATTTTATTCTATTTTAATTTTATTCTAACACTAATTAATAGGAATTTAGATATTAATGTATTTTTAATTAACAATTCTAGTTAAGGATAATTTATTATTAAATTCAAATTTTTAGTTTTCTTTGAATTGACCTTTTGGGTATCTATAATTTGGTCATTATAAAGCATAAGATTTTACTAACATGTTTTTTTGAATTTTATAATTTTGAAATTAGAAATTTTAAATTACATTGTAAGTTTAGCAGTTATTGTGAAAGGAATAGAGACATCTAAATTCTTATTAATTAGAGTTAGAATAAAATTAAAATAGAATAAAATCAAATTAAAACAGTAATTAAAATTAAAAAAAAACAAATTAAGAAAAAGAAAAAAGAAAAGGGTTGATTGGAAGCGCCAAGGTGCGCTAGAACCTTGGCTCCGGTTCCAGAACCTTGGCCCTCGAGAGCCAAACGTTCCACCTCCCCCCTTTTTTTATTTAAAAAAAATAATAATAATAAATATATACTTTTTAATGGCTTAATTAATTGATATTTTTATTGTAAAAAGGAGAACTCAAGGACAAATGGCAGCTTTATAGGGTAGTTTGAGTATTAAGTTTGCAAAATATTATTTCTCTGTCATGCGTTTATCGTTTTTTGATCCTGCGTTTAACACCTCCCATGTGTATTATCAGTGGCGGAGAGAAGGGGGGGCGGGGGGGTGCCACTGCCCTTCCTTTATCCGGGAGCGAAGGGTAGTAGTATTACTACCCTTCGACTCCGCCCCCGCCCCGGCAGCGGCACTGAGCTGCTGCCCCGCCAGTAGTCTTCTCGAAGAAGAAGACCAGCTGAAGAAGATGAAGTCTTCAGCTTTTGTTCTTTTCTTTTTCTTTTTTTTTTTTATTTTATGCCCCCTTAGTAAAACGACGTCGTTTTACTAAGGGGGAAAAGCAAAAAAAAAAAAATAACATTAAGGGCCTGACTAAAAATTGAATTTTGCAAATTAATCCCTCCCCATTTTTAACCTACGGCCAATAATTCAATTTCCCCCAATTCATACCTAACATTTCCTTGAATTCTTTCCTCTCTTCTCTTTGTTTGCCCATTGAAAACAGAGAAGCAGCGCGCTGTAGCAAGGCTCAGCGGCGTTCCGGTTCCTCCGTAAACAACCACCGCGAAACTCCTCCTCCGCCGCCGTCCGTCCCGTCCGGCGTCCACTGCGAAAAAAATTCCTATTACGCTCGCCCCCCCGGGAATTTAGCTCTGCGTTCGCCGCTGTGTATTATGCATCTTTTAGTACAAGTCCTTGCTCCGTATTGTGTGAAATACAATACATTTAATTGTTAAAAAAGAAGTGTGAAAAAAATAACTAGACAGCAACCAGGGGAATATTACATGGTCTTCACTTTTCCAAGTTTTTCTTTTCCCTTTGACATGATTTTTATTGTTCCTTTTTGGGACTTGTCTTCTTTTGCGGGTTTCCCTTTGATCTTATCTCCGCTTGTTTAATTGGCTCCTTCGAATCAATATTATATGTAATTCTAGGGTTTTCTACGACGTACTTGATCGATAATAATATTAAAAAACCCCAATAAAATAATTTTCTTTTGGATTTTTATAATCGACAATAAATAATTTAGCAAATTAATTATAGACATATAGGACTCCGCTATGAGTGCGCCTGGATATATTAAGAAAAGTTTAAAACTAATATATAAAGGAGTACAACCCCTAAATAGGTAGTGGTATAGTCGGTAGATGTCTTTACTTTAGTCCCGCTGATAATTTTGTTTCCTTTTTTAAATTCCATTACATACATCCGTCCTATTAAAAGAATTCAGTAATACAATTATGTTTGAGTTGTAAGATATAAATCAAAATACGACTCTTTATACGAGACCGACCGAGTGTATTATTTCTTTAAAAAACAATAACATCGGCATTGCTTTTAGCTTCCCCTATCCCACAATTGGTACAAACCGCTATAGTGTCTTGTGCCGAATGATCAATCAAATTAGGCCATCACTTTACTAATGAACCGAGCTTATATATTTCATATCTTGAAACTCTTGCAAATTTCTAATTTTTTTTTATTTTAAACATAGTGTCGTTTATCAGTTTATCCCAATTTTCCAACAATGTAGTTTATTTATTTTTTAATAATTTACGGGAGAACTTAATATAATCTACTTTGGAGCACCGAGTTACGTGCAATCCATGTTGAAGTACTAAATAGAGCTCACATGAGACACTATATATACTAAAGCGTCTCTTTTAATGTACTTGGAACATCGCCGTTATTTATTGCAAACACAATACTGGAGGTATTTCTGCATCACGTTCTATTAGCGCTACTCAAACTCGAGACCTTTAATCTTAGGGAATTGGTAAAAATTAAACTAGGTAGCTTGTAGCCGAAGACAATAGTAAGTAAGCTTTAATTGATTAATTGTATTATTATCGATGATTGATGACCAAATATATTCGTAATTTATATAAAAGATTAGTGAGATGAGGCTAGCTAGAATACAAAAGAATAATAATGGGAATCGATGCCTTCTTTTTGTATTGATTTATTATGCTTCTAAGCAAAGGTAAATCTTGCTGGGAATTTTGTTTAAAGTAGAACTAGTACTCGATGACCATCTAAAAGTGCATTTAATTTGGATATGCTATTGCTAGCTACTGATCATAAGTCTTCTTATTATGACACTTTCTTTTTCTTTTTTCTTTTCTTTTTATCCTTTTCCATTTGGCTCATGCCCGGAACCCTACTCGTTTATTCAAAGTAGCGTATTCATGTACGTCAGTGTAATGTATGAAAATTGACGTTATCTATGCAACGAGGAAAATACTCAAGTGCGTGAGAGTTTGTCTAAGAGGAGCTAGCAAGACGCGCTAGCGTATTTACCACAGAGTTTGCCTTATGAAATACTTGTGTACCCTTTCTCGTTAGTGTTAATTGGAAAGGGGGAAAAATAGATTTGTTGACCATTAATTTTGCTCTTTTGCCCCCTCACTTATAGTTCCTTAAGTAATTAATTAGTTAGTTAACTAATGAATCTTTTATCAAAGTAATAATTGGTCGTTGCCATATGGTGAATGAGCTTGAAAAGTTTTATATTATAAATGTACAGTATTTCTGTTACGAAATTATTCAGTCGTTAATTTCATAATGATCTACACAATTCATTAGTAATGTCATTTTATACATTGATTATTACCTAAATATTGAACAATTTTATAACGAAATTGTAGTTTTCTTCGATATATAAACTAAAATGAATAAATAAAAAAAAGTTGGGATGGGTAGACAATTTTGGCTTCCATTCTTCACCTTCCAATGGTAAGAGTTCAATGTGACCATTAGATTCAAAGCACAAAAAGCTGATGATTTCATACTTATTCAAAGCTCCTCCAACCATTTTTCTACTCCAAGAATATGAATATAGAATTATTACAAAATATTATAAAATGGATTGAATAAATTAAATATAAAATTTTAAATTTATAATTTTTAAAAATTAAAAAAAAAAATCCCCCAAAGGAGAAATTATGGGCCATCCTCTCTGACTTCCACTAACATATATTCCAAACAAATAAACAAATCAAAAGTGAGATTTCCAATCAACTCATCTTCCCCACACTCATTCTTTCACTCCTATTCTGGAATTCTCAATTATTCCAATCTTTCTTTTTTAAACTTATAAAGCTATAGCTACTGCCACCTCTCTTTTCTTTTGCACACCATAATTTGTTTCTACAATAACAATAATTTTTTGCTCTAAATTAAACAATTAAGCTAATAATTAATAAATATTGTACACTTTTTTTTGTTATTATCTTAACCAACCCTTTAATCATAATTAATGTTGGATTATTACAAAAAACTATGTAGCTATATTCCCCTACAACTAATACTAATGCTCCCTAAAAATTAAATTTTCTAGTCGAAAGTTACATCATTTTGCCTCTAGCTTGGCCATCATTTGCCTTCCCTGTCCTCTCTCTAAAGAGTCGTATCATTTTCCTTTCCCATCTTTTCATCATCCTGAACCTGGATTTCAGCTCCGATTTCACTTCAGATAACCCGTAACACTGGTACTATAACTTCAAAACACACGTGTTTTACACGTATAATTATCAACGAACAATAAAACACGTGTGTTTTAAAGTTATAGTACATGGTTAGTGGAGAAAAAAAAAATCGTACATAAGATCTGAACTCGTTCCTCCCACTAGAGGCAACATGTTATAAGTTTCACCTGAAAGTTCCTCCGAGTCTTGGGGTCCAGAAATCCACGGTGGTTTCATGGGTGACTGGGAAAGTACTAGAAACCGGCACCAAACATAACCCTCGACTTCTGAGGTCTTGCTTAGGTCCATCTCCAGAATCCTTAGTTTTCTCAGGGTTCTGCACATTTGATATTGTACATTTGATTTATGAAATGATTATGACATAAATTCATGCTAACTACAAGTTTAATTAACAGTTAATCACAGGGTAATTTACGAAATCAAGCTCATTAATCGATTAGCATGAAGAAAATTAAACTTGAATATCGAATTTACCTGCTGGTGTGTCATCATTGTCATCGGAGCTCCACTTTTCATGTATGGAGAGCTTAAATTCTGATTTTTAATGCCAAAAAAAAAAAAAAAATTTACCATGCCCTTTTGAAGATTATTATACGATATTCTTTAATCAACTTCCAAAAAAAATTCACAATATTAATAAATATATTGATCAAATACTTACACTAACTTGTTCATGCAGAAACTTGATGTATTCAATGGCTTCGGAAAGAACAGAAGCCGTATCAGTCTGAAATTTATAAAAAGAAGGAAAAAAAAGATCGATCATCAACATGGCTAGCTCTAAGAAATGAATAAATATGTTAATTTTATGTTTCTATTTTGTGAAATATTAGGGCATTATTTGAAAGAAAGAATAATATTGGAGAAGTATGATTATAAATTAAATTAATTACCTTTCCAAAAGGCGAAACTAATTGTTGGAGCGCAGTGATTCTGTCTCCCATCTTCTCTTTCCTCACCTGAGATAATATTACAGAAAAAAAGCTACATGCTCTTATCCACGGCCAAAAATGAATTCAAACATTACATATATATATATATATATATGTGCACACCTTAAAAGCAGGCATGGGGGCTGCCGGCGTAGTTTCATTCCGTGGTCTTTTACTCGAAGTTTCGTTGCCGCTCTTCTTCGCCATGGAACCTATATCCCGACCTTCAGATGTATTCTGTTTGTACAACTGTTTATCAGTCACAAGTTACGACTCTAAAGTATAACGGACATATATGTATGTATGTACCTTAATGGGCTTGTCTTGAAAGTTTGGTAAGGAAATTTGTGATTGGAGTGAAGGGAACAAGCTTGACCTCCCATCACTATTCATGGAGGATGCATTCCAAAATGGGGTGTTATTGGAGAAGTGCAACTGACCACCACCACCCTGATGATGTTGATGATGATGATGATGATGAGGTGGTGGCGGGGTTGGATGTTTCGGCGGCGAGGTTCGGAGAAACTGAGGAAATTTATTGCTAGACCCCGACGTCGGGGACCAAGAAGGCGGCGCCGCCATAAGCTGCTGCTGCTGCTGCTGCTGCTGCTGATCAACGCTGTTGATGCCACCGTAATTTGCGTAGGAATAATTCATGGAGGAGGGCTGTTGATTAACTAATAAGCCTTGTAAAACATTTGTTGGAGGAGGGCTATTATTAGCATATGTTGTTGCTGAAGAATCAAGCTGAAAGTTGGAGGAATCCTCACAACTTCCTGAATATATTTTATGCCTCCACTGCTGATCTTGACCCTGAGCTTCTTCTTGAAGCATGGAGCGAAAGCTACTTTCGCTCTTTTCGCCCCGGCTGCTGCGTGCCCAAAACCCGCCAGCCACTTAATAAGTTGTACGAAGAAAAAAAAAAAAAAATTCCATGCAAATTAAAATTATGGAATACTCACAAGAGGGCTTGGTTCCAATCGGCCATGGATTGAGAAGAGAGGGTTAAATCCATCATTTGGAAACTGGGATCTGGTAATAATCCGGTGGGGGCGGCGGTGCAGGAGACGGGAACGGAATCCATAGAAGAAGAAGAAGACCTTGCCTTGTTATTAATGTCCACTATTTCTGTCGGCCACCCAAAGCTACTATTATTCATATTCAGGGTTGAAGTTGTTGATCCGGCCGTCGAACTCTGATGATGATCATATCTGTTTAAATTCCTGGCCGTTGATGATGATGATGACGAGGACTCCCACCAGCCGCCGCCGCTGCCAAGCTGAAATTCCTCCGCCATGAAATAATAGCAAGCTAAATTTGTTTGTTGATGGAAGGAAGAGAAGCTGTGGTGGTTTTCCTTTTGAAAATGAAAGCGGTTCGCTGCATCTCAGAGTATTTATATTGATCGGAAAATGGAAGAGAAGAGAGAAGCCATTTTGAATTTATGTGTTTTTTTTTTTTTGAAGAGAAGAATTTGGTTGACTTTTTTATGGGTTGGGTTTGATTAGACTAATGAAATGTCATTTCGGAACTATAAATAAATAAATAAGTAAATTCCGTATGCTTTGAGAAGGTATAAATATCTTCACTTACTATTTCCTAATTATTTTATTAATTTAATCCTTGTTTTTTTCTTTGGATAATCCATAGGTCTACGGCGATTTTTATTTTTTTTCAAATGGTAATTGATGAGTCTCATATGCAATTATTATTATTTATAGAAATGTTATCATCTCTTTAGACTTTAGTGATGAATCGTACTCTCTGGTTGATGTTCCAACAGAAGAGTCATATTTCAAAATTTTATAATTTTATATGAGTTTAAAAATTAATTAATTTGTATTTTGTTATATTTATAAACGACACATATTAATAATAAGAATATGAAAAATAAAAATAAAATATACACATGACTTTTGTTAAGATAAACGTATATTTGTATATTCGGACTCAAGACTTTCCAATATTGAAACATATACCGAACAAAACTCTTTTATATTAATATCTTTTTATGTAAAGTGTATGGAGTAGTTTGTAAATTGCTTTTAGAGGGAATTAATTAGCTAGTAATTACATAATACTCGTATACACTTTGTGAAGTGCTGTCGAGTCAATATCCCATATTGCCGGTACAAGACAAAACCTAACATCTAACATGTCTTCAAATCTACCAAAATATACAAATACAAATATAATTTTTGTATTTCTATTTTCTCAATGAATTGTGCACTGGCTACTTATCAATGTAGCTTTTGGGCAAAAAAGAATGTTTGATTTTATTTATTTTTTACTCTACAATCCTCCAACATTCAAATTCACGACTTCAAAAATCAAGAAACGATGCAAGTAGTCCCTTTCCCTCTTACTACTCTTCCAACCCTCGATCGCTCGAGCGTTTGATTAATGTTTTTCAGTCTGGAACAGGTTAAAATGTGCAATTAGGGTATAGCTATATATTCCCAATTCCCATAGGCAAAAAAGTGAAAAAATGGTTCACATAATTAAGTAGTAGTGCAACTTTAGCATTGTCAAAAATTCCTTTTGGCTGCAAATATTTGGCAAAAGAATGATGCTCACAAAAGCGTTCATCATCCATTCCATTAAAAATTTAACTTACCACTTCTTCAAGTTAACCCTCAAAGTGGCCTCCTAGAAAAAGAGAAGAGAAAAAGAGAGGGTAGGAAATAGCTATGTTTACTACTTTTTACAACCAGGTCCACTTTGTTAAATTAAAGAACTACTTCTCATGTATAGCTTTTGTTTTCGTTCAAAAAAAGGAAATTAATTCAATCCCCCTTTTTTTTTTTCTTTTCATTATATATATTTAACTTCGGAGAAACACGTCTAAGATGATCTGGACATAGGAGACCCTAAACACCCCAATATATAAGGTGGGTAGAAAACATAGATAATATCAAATTTTGGTTTAGGGTCAAACTTAAAAATCGGTTGCAAAATATGATCTATATAGACGATTCCACGTAGGTATTGTTGTTGTTGTTGTTATGAGTGAGTAGGAATCGCTGTTGAATATTGCATTTTAGACTAGTAGAACATAATATTCATTTGGCGAAATCCATTATCAAAATTCTTCACAATAAATATACCGACATAAAGTAAATAAATTTGCTTATGTTGCAGCAGCGGAGCAGAGAGATGGATGATATAAATGGTTGACAAAAAAAGGAGACGTGTTTTTCAAAGCTGAATCTGGAAGCGTCAATTTTGTCATTGATTGGTGCCAACTTGTGATGCCAACTTGTTAGGACCACATTTCCATTTATTCATTCATTCTTAAACATACGTAGTTCGTATTTATTATTATTTTTTTTGGCATATAAAACATACTATGATCTTTTGTTTGGTAGGTGGATCCAGGGTTTTTGTATTTAATTAATTAATTAATTAATTATTGTCTCACTTAAGTGTCCCAATTCATCATTAATCATTAATGTTGGATGACTAAAATAAGGCTAACCTAGCTAGTTAACTAGCTAATTAGAGGTGAATGATCAGGCCATACGTCATCAAGTACTCACTTCTGTCGCAAAATATGCCAAAAAATATTCGAAATTGTTATACGCAGTAATCGTTTTACTATTCGCAGTAACATTCCCTTATGAAAAGTCTATTTTACCCTTTAGATAAAAAAAAATACCGCACAACATTTGATTTTATAGTCACGAGTATGATCCATATTACACGGTATGTAAATAACCTTCACATTTTTTCGAAACGGGATAAAATTTTGCGAAAATACCGTCCTTTGTGGGCGGTATTTCAGAAAATACCGCCCTTAGTGGGCGGTATTCCTGGGAATACCGCCAGCAGTGGGCGGTATTCCTGGGGGAATACCGCCTAGCTGGGCGGTATTTTCCAAATGTTTTTGTCAATAGTGTGAAATTTTATGGAATTTTTTTTTAATACTTAAGGGTAAAATAGACTTTTCACAGGGGAATGTTACTGCGTTTAGTAAAACGGTTACTGCGTTTAGTATGCCTCAAAATATTTTATACATATGTTGTTATTGTATATAGAAATGGTTTTTATATTAATTGCGTAGTTTTTATATGAGTGCAGATAAATAAATAGTCAAGTTTATTGTCGATCATGTATACGGAAAAAAATTGTTACAACAAGCAAATACATGAAATGAATATTGCTCCAATATATTTAATTCATAATTAATGGAACTCCATAAAGTAAAAAATATCTCACATTTATTGACTAATTAAGCAAAACTACTGAAATTTAAGGTTACATATATAATTTGGAAAATATGCTTTTATTCACGAGCTAGCTATCCGAGAAAAATAGAGAAACTAACTAGCTTATTGATCACTAGGATCATGATAATTAATTATTGGCTTATTTTCCCTTATCATATTGAATAGGGCTGTTTAGTCTGACCCACATATCGATCAGATCCGATCCAAAATTTTGGACCGGATCAATAAGTGTGGATCGTTTTGGAGAAACTAGGGAAGACGTACTATAGCTCATCCACTAGGATCATGATAATTAATTATTGGCTTTTTTTAGTACAAGTAAAAAAAAAAAAAAAAATCTTTAGGACAGAAAATATAACTACATGTGATATTGAATAAGTATATGTTATCATAATGTCAGAATAATTGCAGTTTGCGAGAAATTTAAGAAAGAAAAGGGGGGCGGAAAAGGATATGGTAATAATATGGAGTAGATCCCTTTGTACATGGGAAAATTATTACCAATATTTTATGCATAATTACCAAGATCCATATATGTATCAATGTATTTTTGGAAACTTCTATATATCTCATTTAATCATATTAAAAAAAACACTAAAAGTTGAATTGCAAAAATATAAATTTTCATTTTTGGAGAAATTAATTAACATTTAAAAAAGTAATATTTCTTCGATTCCATTCAAAAAGTACAATTTGTAATACTGTTTTGATGGAACAGACGGAATAGTATAGGGGCAATTTTTTTTTTTTTTTTTTGATAGTATATATTCAATTTACTTCAGAACACATAATAAATTGTATTTATTTTTCTGGAGATAACGTAACTATTCTAATGAGACGAATGAAATAATATTTTTCTTAATTCGCAAAAGTATCAAAATGCCTAGGTTGGCCTGATATAGTACTTATATGTATATAACCTATACGTACGTGCGGAAAAACACTTGAATCAAATTAGTAATAATTAACAGTTGCACTTCTTGCTGGGCAATAATGAAGTATAATGAGCGGTGAGATGCCGATTAAAATTTGGTTTCAAAAAGATGAACATTATTACTACAACAATTAATTAACACTCTTGATTCTTATTAATTATTACTTTATTACGCTAAGCCATTTGTGAATTCAAATAAGATCGAGCATCGAATCGATTTCATTACAAGAGTTTAGTTTCTAATACTAAAAATAGTATTAAAATTCAGAGTTTTCTAATGGAACCGAGAGACTATATATATTTTTAATAAATGAAGAAAAGCGCATTGTTAGTCTGTAAATACGGAAGACTTTTTTTTCTGTTAAATAAATAAATATCTAGTTAATTAAAACTAAAAATAGTTATATATATATTTAAAAAAAAAAAACTAATTTGAGGATCTCATGATCCAAAAATATTGAATCGATCCTAGTTTAGATTTTATCTAATCCTAACTTAAAAGGGAAAAAAAAATCAAATAAGAATTTTTCTTATAATTCGTTTGTAATTTTACATATGCACATTTTTTATCGGATTACGACCAAATCCTATCAATTCCGAACTTACACTTAAATCAATCTCGCATGAAATTCGATTTTGCAAATGTATGATACCTCTACAAAATACTATCTATAACATGCACATAAATAGGAGCAACTAGCCATGTATTTTCCCTTAAAAACATGAAATTCGTAGGAATTAAAGCAAGTTGTTCGGCCACTTAATTGGAATTAAAAATTATATAAAATGGCCAATGTACATATGCAAGTCAAACAAGAGTTGGAATTTTTTCTTTCTTTCTTTCTCAAATACACCGAAAACAACGTTAAAAACACCTTATTTATTTATCAAATGTAAATTATTAAAGTAGAAAACACAGAAATTCCATCTTTCGTATCATTGCCTAGTTTTTTAAAATTAATTCCGTAGTGTCCTAATCACAAAAATTATAAAAAAATTCCAATCCCACCAACAAGTATCCGATCTTTTACCGCACCAATAAAGCAGTCAATAAAAAAATAGGAGGGGGGTGGGCTGGGGTGGCTGCTGGCGAAGGCGAAAGCCGGTTAACGGCGGCGGTGGCGGTGGAGCGTAGTCTCTAATTTTGATATAGTGACAGCTCCACTTGGACTTTCGTCTCACAGAGCGACAGCGTCGTCCTGGGGTTTGACCTTTGTCCAAGAGAGAAAAACCTAAGTGAGAAAAGTCAACGGAGGGCGGGGTCCACACGACATGCTCGCGTGCAGGTACGAAGGGCCCCACACTGGAATACCTAAGAGTGAGAGCCGCGAAAGTGACGGTCTCTGATCGATCAGTCTCTCTTACAAGTCTACATTCTTCTCCGTTTCAATGATTTTTATTGAATTTTAATTTTTTTTTGTTTCAAAAAAAAAAATAATAATAATAATTGTTTTTGTTTTGCGATTTGGCGATTAGATTACCCGACAAACACGTTGAAACATATCTTCTCACCATTAGTGTTCTTTTTCTTTCTGGTCCAAAAATAAAGAAAAATGTCGAATGAAAAAAATCAAGGAGGAGTATGCTATTTAGTCTTTGTAACCGCCAGCTGACTTTCTACAAACTGCTAATTAACTGTCTTCTCTATGGTGGTGGCAAGGGGCTAGGGTTGCTGTGTGCTGTTCACTGGGGTTTCGATTGGCGACTTTTTTGTCATCAAGTTACCAGCTCTCTTGTCTTCTGAATTTGTTATAAAGTGTGAATTTTTAAGAACTAGAATCCTATGAATATGATATGTGAGTGGGGTTGTACGTGAGCGTGAGTGTGTTGCTTGGTTGAGTCAATAGGTTAAATACCCAATTGCACGCGTCTTAAATTGTTGAGTTTCGTAGATGGGTGTTGAACATTTTAACTATCTCAATAAGTGTTGGACTAGGATGGCTTCTTGAGTGCATAAATACACATGGTATTATCGCAATTTGATAACTTTCTCCCTATCATCATAAATAATTTTGTTTTGAATTATAAAAAGTATATATGAATTGACACCGAAGTTAAAGTCAAGGGACACATAGCTAGTATTAATTTTATATATTGACGTTGACTTTTACCTAATCAGAAATATCTGCTCATCTTAATTAAATTGACAGTCACTTTGGTGAAGGTTGAGTCACGTATTAATTATCGATTTTTTTGATTAATTTAAGGCATGAAATATGAACTATATATACAAAGTACGTACGTACGTACTTGCATACGAATCGTATATATAACTAAAATTTGCACTAATAATTTAGCATTTTTCTGACAAGAGAATTAGACAAGACAGAAGTACTATGAACATGAGCTTAATTAGTTGCGTGGTTTGAGGGCCTGGAATATTATATAACTTTGGGGCATACTAGGTTTGTTTTGCAGGGTTTAATGATTCTAATCATGGCAAACCACACGCTTTGTAAATTTGTTTTCGGAGTTGGAGGTGCATGTCCATCACTACTCATCAATCGTGATCATTCATCTTCACATCCATCCATGGATAAAAGTGATATGTCAACCCGTTTGTACGGAAACAATTTCTGACACGATACATGTCCGGAATG
The DNA here is from genome assembly GCA_016801395.1 of Leptodermis oblonga. NCBI lineage: Eukaryota > Viridiplantae > Streptophyta > Magnoliopsida > Gentianales > Rubiaceae > Leptodermis > Leptodermis oblonga. Next base: position 3,270,866 of record CM028758.1, read on the forward strand.
ATCATCCATCATGGTAGTAGCTAGGAGCACCTGATCTCATATATATGAATGATGATTGCTGGTTTTTGTCTGGATATACATGATATTAAGATGTTAAGAAAGATTCGAACAATAAACACTGGAGAAACGAAACAAAAAGAGAGAATGTTGGGTGGATGCAATGCTACTTCTGTGTAAAGGCATCATAAATGTTTCCAAGCCAAAAAAAAAGGTTTAATTATCAAATTTTATTGGACAAGAACAAACAGGATCTGCCACTAAAAGAACCTTCACTAATGATTATTATCCTTAACACGCAATTATAAGGACCAAATATATATATATATATACTTAATTATATGCTAGCAGTAATTTGGTATTTGTATAAGAGTTGTCAGACAGTATATATAAATATATAAATTCTAAGTATAATTAAAGACTCAATAATAAGGGTTAATGATTTTTCACCTCTTATATCTTGGGGGTAATTCCAACGTTTTCCCCTTTATTTTAATATAACTTTTTTTTCCCTCTTTTACATTGTTACTGTTCATTGGAAAATGACATTAGTGTACTTAGGTAGAGGTGTTCAATATTTGGGCTGAACTGAAAAACCCACCGAATTCGAATTAGTCGAATTAAAATTCGGTTTTCGAGTTTCGATTGAGTTTGGTTTGGAAACCGAATTCTGTTTTAGGTTTTCAAATTGATTTTCAAAGTGGTGATCTAATTCGAAAACTGAATTCAGAATATATTAATATTATATATATTTAAAATTTTATTTTAATAATTTTGTGTTAATATTTGACGAAGCACTAAATATTTAATTTAATGGATGATATTTTGATGTATGAAATTTTAATTTAATTGTTGCCACTGCTACTTACTGCGAGTCTGTCGCCAATAGATCTTAATTTGCAACCAAAAAAAAAATCATGAGAGCATAATTTATTTTGGGTTTTTTCGAATTAAATCGAATTCAAACCGAATTCGAATTTGGTTTGATTTCAGTTCGATTTTTCGGAGTTTAATTCGAATTCGGTTTGATTTTTGAATTGGGTTTTTAAAAACTTTATTCGAGGAAACCGAATCAAAGAAATCGAAGAACCCGAAAACTGAACGGATGAACACCCCTATACTTAGGGGGTTAAAAATGTTATTTTCATGTGAACAATTACAGTGCAAGAGGGTAAAAATGTATTTTGAGTATTATAGGGAAAAATTGAAACTATCCAAAATATAAAGCAAGAAAAAAGTAATTAAGCCAAATTGTAATTCAAAAGATAATTATACTAGTGATTAAAAATTGTGTTGAATCCGATGCTTAATTTGTCAAACAAAAATCAAAAGCCTAGTATCCATACATAAAATATGGGAATTTACAAAGTGGGAAAACTGTTGAATAAAGTCAAAAGCAGGAAGGAATGAATCCATAACAGTGAAATTTTTATATTTTACATTAAAAAAAAAAAAAGGTTAGAAAAGTAGTTAAAATATGAATAATAATTAATGAATTTACGTCATTCTTTCTTCTTGTTTTCCATCTTAGCCACACTTGACTTGAGTGTGTAGCCCATGATGATGTGAGCTACTCTTATTATACTATATTGAATATATTCTCCTCTCAAGTCCCACTAAGAGATTGATAAAAATTTTCCAAAAACAAATATTTTAAATATATTTAGAGAGAGAGAGAGCCCACTATTTATTTATTTTCTTCCATACAAAATACTAGTTAGAAATGTAGATGTGGTAATTCGGATCATTGGCAAGTTACTATTAACATGTTATGCTTGTATGTCGGTCAGAAATCATCAATAATTGTCTCTCAGATGCGAGGGTTATAATTTATACTCCTTCATATATATCTAAAATAAATAACATGTCAGAGGGAGTAAAAAATTATAAAATAAATGATGTTTTAGCAATCAGACAAACTTTTTCCCCAAATTACCCTTACCTTAACTTATCAATTAACTCTGTTCTTTTTTGGCTTGTGTTGGAAAAACTTTGGTTTTTTCTTAGAAATTTTTTAGAGGAAAGTTTTTTTTTTTGGAAATTGTGTAGTGAGAGATAAAAAAGTATAATAATTGTGTTATTTTTTGAATTTATGTGAGTAGATATTTAGAGGAAATTTTTAAATTTTAATTTTGAATTCTTAAAAAAATGAAGTTGTTTCTTTGTGTTAAGTTTTGGAAGAAAAAAATAATGATTCTTGTGAAATAGCCACAAAAGAACAGAGTTTTATTAATTATCTCAAATACTATAGTTATTATCTTATAAAAGTTATTTACCAATTACTTCTCTTGTTATCGTTTTAACGTATTAAATCTGTATCTCTGTATCGAATATTTGTGTCATGTCAGATATCGTCAACGCTATTTGGATCAAATAGAGAAACTATGGTTCAATTGGGCCAGTTTTTCAGGAATAGGAGGGTTTGGGTTGGGTAGTTAATTTCATTTGAATGTAGGTGGACAAGGGGGGTGACGCAAGTGTGCGGTGAGGATGAGGGTGTGCAAGATGACAAAATTAGTAGACAAAGGTTACGCAATATTCCAACACGGAGTGATTAGGGTCAAGACAAAGACATGTAGAGATGGATAGCAATTGTTTATTTTATGAGAGGAGAGAAGAGAAAGTCAATAAAAATAACGATAGATATCTCAATTAATTATTATTATTTTTTTATAGCAACTTATGTGATATGCATTCATTAGTCAACTATATGATATTAATAATTATTTTATAAAAATATAAACAATAAATACAAGTCACGTAAATTACTATTAAAAAATTATGATAATTAGTTGAGATGTCTATCATTAATCGGTTCCAAAAGTCACCTTCCAAGAACATAATATGGTGGAGCCCGTGGCTTTTGGCCCACATGTTAATACCCTAGTGCCTTATCAAACCACAAAACGCCCTACACTTCATCCCTTCAGTATTTCAGTGTTTTTTTCTTTGTTGAGGTCAAGCAAGAACTAGAGTGAGGCACGCACCGCGTATTACCAGCTGCAGTCCTAGCTACATCTTAAAAATTTATGAATTTGTTAGAAAAGTTATATTTTGTAATAATTTTGAGTATTATAAAATCAACTCTTTTAAACGAACGAAGTAAACAGTTATGGCCGCCTACCTAACAATTTGAGATAGAATTATTGAATATTTTATGTTGTTATCAGAAAGAAAGAATATGTTTAATTTCAAAAGATTAGAGTACAAAGTAAATGGTGATACCTAGCTAGCTCTAGAAACAACATATTTTGATGAATTTTTTCTGAGGGATTTGAATGGCACTTGTTAATTACGTACTCATTCAATATCCCCATTGTCAAATGAAACGCGCTCTCTCCGTTTCGATGAAAAAGTTCTGTTGTTGTTGTTTGTTTTTTTTTTTATTTTAATAAAGCTTTCATCTCAACAGAATAGTTCGTTCGACCCTTCTGAAAATGATTAGGTATGATCAATAATTAATTTACACTTAAAAAGTAAAAAAATAAGTAAAATAGATGAAGAAAAATGAGTTACTTTTTATGTTGTATTTTCATATTTATGAAAAGCTGTACGTATTTGAAACATGCACGACTCTTCCATTAAAACAATCATAATATATACCACAATATAAATAGAATAAAAAACGGTGTCATTTTACTTAAAATTAACGCATTGTAATTAGGTTCCACTACTTTTAGACATTGTTTAGTAATATAATATCATAAATTGGCATCTTCTCAAATTAAAAATAGGAGTTGACATGATTGAGAAATGAAGAATGTCGAAGTGATGGTCACACCATAATTAAAATGAATAAATAAATATCATTCTAGTAGTGTGTCAATTGTTGAGTTTACTAAGAGCAAAAAAAAGTCAATTAATTCTAACCATTTATGCTTTAGTCAATTGGAATGATGATCCATTTTGACTCACACGACTGCAACTTAGATGGTGCACATATCTTGTTTTCTGGGATGTCACACGTGTTTTATTTCATTTAATTATACCTATGATTAATTCATTAATTCCGTTTTCAGAATGCTTAATTAATTAATTTTCAAAATCGTCTGCCTCCATCTTTGACACTAGTCTTTCTTACTAAACTCATCCTACCGAGACCCGTTTGTTGCTAATGGAAAGCATCGTAATGAAGACTGACCCCACCAGGTAACTCTACGAATAAAACAGGAACCACTTGAAAGTTCATAGACGGTTGAATACCTATTCCATAAGGGTTTATTCGATCTAATCAACGCACGTAATATTTTCGTTGTAAAAGTGTTTTGAGTGAGTTATTTGCGTTTATTTTTCAGATCGGTTCCTAGAGTCACTAGAAAGAGGGTGACCACTAGTTGTTTCATTCATAACCTATTTTAGGATGTATTGTTCGTGATTGTAGTGTCATATTGTCATTAAATTTCTATAATTGCCCTAATTAGGTGGTCGCTAGGCTAGGAGATTTCTATTGATAATTTGAGCTCGAGACTAAATAAGTAAATACAAAATGTGAAACCATAATTAAATACGGAAGGAGGTGTAGGTCCCCGGTGTATTGAGACGAAATAGAAGAGAGAAATGTTACGCCAACCAACTTAATACCATTGGTAGACGAAGCGTACAACGACGTAACTACGATACGTCAGCGATTAGTGACTGCCCAGAGTAGGCAGAAGAGCTACGCGGACAGATGCCGTTAAGAGTTGATTTTCGAGGAATGAGAGAAAGTCTTCCTCGAAAGAGAAATAGCAATAAATTAAGAGTAGCGAGCCATTCTTGAGCATTACAAGCATGCACATACAAGTAAGAAAATACTTACTCCGTTTTACATAAATAGTTTAATTACTTTATAATAATAAAAATAGTATTACGAAATGGACTTTTTTAAGTCCGGCGATTGAAAAATAGATATTCTAAAGCTAGGTTTAGATTAATTGGAAAATTGATCAGCAGCGTACATTATTCATCGCCCACCAAACCATGTAATGATTAGTTAATGTAATAGTACTAAATTTTAGTTCACATACGTAACTATTTAATTTGATCAGTGCCCTAATTTTCTTTCACAATATTATTTGATAGTTCTTATTGGCACATAAATCCTTGTCAACTTTTGTTTTTTAACCTTTCATTTTCTCCTACACCAATGCCCGCTTGCTCCAAAAACGAAGAGACACACACCCCGTTGATTTAGCAGATGATGTTCCCTCTAAAACCCTGTCAAATCATATACGTAAAAATTTGTATCCAACGAATATGATAGTTCGTAGGGTGTGCGTTGAAATTTAACCTCTTATATCTCATATATTGGTTGAACCTTTGTTATATCGACTTTAGCATATGAAGTATTGTAGTTTTGTTATCAAAACACACGTTGTACTGAATTTAGCCTGTGATATATTGCGGTTATAAGTTTAACTGTTGAATTATCTTGTATTGAGTTTAATTTCTAATATATTACGTATAAGGTTCATGCTCTAATGTATCGAACTGATTGTATGATGTATCAGGGCTCTCTTAAATAACAAATATTGAGAATACACGCTTTTTAGCTGCAAAAATATTGTATATATATATATATATTTAAGTTACTCTATCTTTTATCTTATGTTATGTAATTGGAGGAGGATTTAGGTGGTGATTAATGAGACGCTTTGTAACTTTAAAATCATAAGTTCGAACATTGTGGATATAAGGATAAAAAGTAACACAAAACTCGTATAATTTAGACAGATGATCCAATATCCCGAAAGAATTAGAGATGAGAGGCATCTTATCGAGGTCAAAGCCAAAATTCTCTTTCAATATTTTTATTTTCTTAGATGAGTATCCATCTTTAATTTGGACTTTGCAGAAAGTATTGGAGTACACGACTGCAAAAAATCTACAATGGCGTGATGGAGATTTGAATACTTTGGCCATTGGGGATCGACTAAGTTTGACACAATTTTGACTAATGCAAAATGCGTCTTGTCGTGGGGTTGACCTGGCTACCTCATTGACCCTAGTTTTTTTTTTTTTTTTCAAAGTAAAAAGATTTAAAAATTTTATTTTATTATTTACAAATGTATTTTGTCTCAATCGGTGTAATTATAAAAATATTCCTAGTCATCAATCCACTTATATATTTTTGTTGTTTGGGCCCTTTCCGTTCTGCCATCACCAACTTTCCCAAAAATGAAAACTTGACCACCAAAATATCTGTTTGTTTAGTCATAATGGGGATGATGAATTTTCAAACAATACAATTGTTTATATATATATATATAGTATGATAACAAAGTCTGATGAGTTCATACACAACCACCCAAACACTCCTTTCATTATTATTTTTTAAATTAACTGTTTTAGTACAACAAACTGGACCCTTCTAATAGAATAAAAGGAGTACTGTTCTACTTGAGTAACTCTCATGCGAGACTGTCTCCTTTGCTACTTGCCTGCTGCTGTGAAGATCTCGGAACTTCTAGGTTCCCTTACTTCGAGGGTAAGGGAAATGTACAATTGAACGATGCCTTAGGTACAACACTCCCTTTGTAAGAATATCTTTAAAGAAAGGCCGATTGGTGCATGAATCAATATTATTAATGGGTTCTTGCCAAGACTAGAAATTTTGAAAATGACACCTTTATAATTAGTTTTGTCCTAAAAATTAAATACCCAAAAAACAAATTTATACTTTCTGGCTATAACCAAATAATACTAAGCGCAGAGAAATTTGGGCTAAAAGTTTGGATCACTGTACCATTAAATTTTCATTTCGAAAGACATTCCATTTTTATTGGGCTCGAAATTGGACCAGTAACCGCAGAAAAATTTCGTCAACACTACAGGCCCAAAAATCTTTTTCTTGAAAGCCCAAAACTCTCTTAAGTTGTTTGTAGTCCATAGAGAGATAATGGGCGTCAGCCCAAACTATATTAGGAACAAATGAAACTCGGCCCATAATGTATTTGAAGTTTTAGTAAGAAAAGCCTTTGCCGAATAAGAAGGATTGGAGAGCAGAGTTCCTTTTCTCAGGCAGCCATGGATTCGTTACTGAGCGCTTATTCAACAGGATCAGACGAAGAAGACAACCGGCAGCTTGAATTCGGACCTCCAAGACCCGAATTCCATCCAGCAAAACGGCCAAAACCCGATTATTCTGACCCAAAAGCTAGAAAATTTCCAGCAAACCAGTCAGGCTCGGTAACAATTCTTCCCGCCGAAGCTCCGCTTCCCGGCAGGTACATATCGAAACGAGAGCGAGCAGCGTTGGCATCTGCAAGCGTATCTTCTGACCCGGAACCAGCGATTCAGAATCCCCTTTCATCTCCAGGTTCTTCACTTCCCTTTCTTTTGTTTGCATTAATAGGCGGTGTAAGTTAAGACAAGAACAAAATTCTTATGATGATATGCTTGAAATGACGATGTGGTTGAATACTAAACGAATGGGCTTCAAAGTTTACTCAGTTATGAAGTTTTGATAGGCACCAACTTTGCGGTTACAATTGTGATTTGTTGTTTCAGTTATGGGAGCCCTCTCGGAGGTGGGCTTGCCGCATACAGTCTTGTCGAAGCTGAGGCAGCAAACTAAAGGTTCTGCGCACTTGGGCAAGTTGCCGGAAGGGGTGTCCGTAACTCTAAATGGGCATACGAATGCTGTAAACACTGTTCAGTGGTCTAGAACCCACGGTGAGTGTTTTAGTTTGCATTTCATTTTACTAGCATTGATGAAAACAAGACAAATTTGTATTTATAATGCTATTGCCGTATCAAACGTTTCTGCAAGTTCATTTGTTATCGGTTACCCTTTATAGTGAATTTTCTAATTTTCCCTGATGTATTATTTGGGTGATTTATTCAAAGTGACTTGGTAGTAGTTAAACTTGAAGTGCATTGATTAGAAATAGGATATTAATAGGACAGGACAGAAGGTCGAAATAGGTTATTAGTTTTTCTGGTAGCTCTCTCACTCGTCCATTCTAGATTACGGGCTTTCGCGGTATTCTATTCTACATGTAATTTGCAGCCTTTCTTTTCAGTGTATTCATAAATGTTTGGATTTCCAATCAGAGTTTGCTCTTCAGTGTAATGTAACATGAGGGGGTTATGGGAGTAGTGTTGTAGTTAATAAAGTTCCATTCTTTATATTTATAAACTGGCACAAAATTTACTGGCTAGTCTTGTGTTTGCGATTAAATGCTAACTTTGCTCACTTACATTGTAGTTTTGGTAGTTTCAGATTAAGTTTGTACTTCTGATCTTTTCCGTAGTTTTAGTTTTCAGCTCACCTTCTTGCATCTGCTGGAATGGATCAAACTGTGCGTATATGGAACGTGTGGAGCAGCAAGCAGAGGATAGCACGTGTACTGAACTTTCACAAGGCTGCCGTGAAGGATGTGAAGTGGTCAGAACGGGGATTATCTGTACTTTCTTGTGGATATGATTGTTCATCAAGGTTAACTGATGTTGAAAGGGGAATAGAGACTCAGATTTTTAAAGAGGATCAGGTAGTCGGAGTGATAAAATTTCATCCAAACAATTTCAACCTTTTCCTCTCTGGGGGATCGAAAGGCCTTCTTAGACTATGGGATGTCAGAACAGGAAACGTTGTCCATGAGTATTCTCGGAATCTTGGCCCAATTTTAGATGTAGAATTCTCCATCGATGGCAAACAACTGATTTCTTCAAGTGATGAGTCAAGGAGCAATATCAGTGAAAATTCAATTCTTGTTTGGGATGTTTCACGACAAATTCCATTATCTAATCAGGCAAAGTCCTATTCCATCCTCTTCTGTTCTATTCTCCTTCTGCAATTTCTTATGCATCCATCAATAATTACTGTGATAGTTGTGGTAGGTAGATAACTGATTATTCACCATGTACAAGTAAACATAAAAGAGAAATATGATATTTAATGGCATAATTTTTTTTCATGATGAATACTGAGTTATTTACAAGGTTTGCCCATGCTTTAATTTCCAAGTGTAGTGACTTGTGGCGTTCGCTGTTTAATTAGAAGTACCTGTTTTGCGTTATCATTTGTGTATATTAAGAACAAAGACAATGGCTTGGGTTCCAATTACTTTTAATGACATCGAGCCCAAACTCCACAATAGAATGAAGGCTGAATTTTTTGTTGTTGTTGTTGTCTGTCCAAACTCCTTGGTTTGTATTGCTGCTGCAATGTTTACTCCAACTGCAGGTTTCTTCGATTATCACTGATACCCTTCACATTTCAGGTTTATGTTGAGGCATACACATGTCCATGTATCAGGTTTCACCCAGTTGATCCATATTTTATTGCGCAATCCAATGGAAATTACATCGCAATTTTTTCTTCCTATCCCCCCTTCAGACTTGACAAGTATAAGAGATATGAAGGTCATGGTGTATTTGGGTTCCATATTAAATGCAATTTCAGCTTAGGAGGAGACATTTTAGCGTCTGGCTCTTCGGATGGATGTATATACTTTTATAATTATAAATCATCTAGGCTTATCAGAAAGATTAAGGCTCATCAGCAACCCTGCATAGATGTTGCTTTTCATCCTGCGATGCCTGGTGTTGTTGCCACCTGTAGTTGGAATGGAGAAGTTTATGTGTTTTCTTGAGTGGGTTTTGAACGCTGCAGCTGCTGAGATGAAATACCAAAATGAATCATTTCTCACTTTCAAGGATCCGCTTGAAAGTCAGGAATCATCATTTTTTGCTTTCAGCCAGCCACTTAAAATTATCCAGGTGTGGTGATCCCTGAAGTAGCTTTGTATGGAGATTTCAGGATTATTATTGGGTTGACACTGAGTTCTGCATCTAGATTTCTACAGTATTGTGGTACTCAGTGCTCCCATGTGCTCTTTTCTTTGTGTTTTTTTTCTCATTTGTGTAGTTTTTAATGAAGAAAGACATTATGCTACTTTGTGTTAATGTTCTTTGCCCTCTGAGTATCACTTAATGTAATTCATTAAGCTCTACAATATCCACTTATGTAGTTTTTATTATACACTATCCTCGATTTTTTGTTTCTTTTTAAGCTCTGCCATATCACTTAGTATAACAATAACTTAAATCAAGCCATTTCCCTGCTTTTCAAAATGAAGTTATTGTGAAGATGCTGGCCACTGAATCCCATTGTGCAACAGTATCTGTATTAGCAAGTCACCATTGTCTTTTATTGGCAGATGCTTGAAAACTGCTTTGATATTCTCATCTGCAGTTTGCACGGTGGTATAATGATCCAATGGAGGATGGTTTAAAATGCCCTAACATGTTTTGATTAGAATTTAGAATAGCAATTGATGTGAAAATGTTCTTACTGTTCTGCTTTCCAGTTGACCGAAAGGTAGTTTTTGTAAATTTTTATCATCACCCTATAGTTTGTGGAAGCAAGTATATATATATATATATGAATATAACGGAGCTAACACCTGACTTCTTTGGTTGAGAGCAGTGAAGAAACATTCAAAATAATTGGAGCCATACATTACATACAATAAATGATCAGACACAGAGTTGCAGGTGAATAGGCAATCAGGTTTTTTCCAGGTTCGTTCTATGATCATTGGAGGACCCCCCTATATGATTTTGCTTTGATGAAAATTCAACTAACAATATGAGCTTTGATGCTTCCCACTAATGAAGAACAGGATGAGAGAGTTGAGACATTATCTTGTGCTTTAGTTTGGAGTTGCTGGTTAGTGAATAAGCTACTTGGTCCCATCTAATTCTTCTGCATTCTGCAGCTTATTAAACAAAGCTATTATTGTATAGTTTTCCCATCTCTTTAAAGCTAAAAATGAACTGAAAGTAGGTAGTGCTGAAGAAAAAGTTACATGAAGATAGGAAAATTTACTGTTTGGTTAATACTTGGCTGATAAGTAGCCCCACTTGTGTGTGTCTAGATACTCCTAACCCACACCTAACACCATAGCAGATGAATGTATGATTTAAGAGGGGCTTTGTGGGGGCTAAATGTTTGGTTTAATTGTAGATTGCAGAAGCCGACCCGACCGTGTTCAACCACATTTCTTTGATGACAAGAGACTATAGAGTTTGGGGGGGGGGGGGGGGGGGGGGTGTTGGCTGGGGGTGCAAAAGGATAGTTAAGCAAGACACAATAATGGGGAATTTCTCTTCCCATTCTTCATGGGATTCATTTAGAGGGAGACATGACACACCACCTCCCTTTTTAGTTCCAGTTGTATATTCTACAATGGGACCTATCCAATCCAAGTTCCTATTTCTTTCTCTCAACTAGGTCACACCCTGCAAACAGATACTCGTGGCTCATGATCTTCTGTCATGTTTAGGTTGTCTTATCAAAACAGTATTAGAAACATGACTCGGGATAAAGTATATCAGTTTAAAAACTAAACAAAGATTTGATTTTTATATACTGGTCATGGAAAAATATCTTGGGCTATGGAACATTCATTCAATGCATGCATTATTTGATAAACATTAAAGAAAGGCTAGTTTTTCAACCCAGCAAGAGTAAGCAATGGTCCACACAGCACACACTCCCCTTAATATTTGGTTGCTGTTCTTAATGGGAATAGTGTACAGATATACAATCCTTGATTCTAGAAACAAAAACAATGAGAATAACATAGTTAAGACTTAGGGGAATGAATACTGCATTACAATCTACAACCTATTATTTGCTTTGCTGCTGCTGCTGTTGCTGTTTGCCTATGTGCATTACTTTTATTTTCAACTTCTGCATGAATGTGTTCCCCACATTGCCTGGTTGAATGCTTCCCTATTCCTCTTGAATCCCTTGAAATTTGCAGCCCCATTTGGTGAAAAAACAAATAAAAAAAAGTTAGGGAAGAAAGAAAAAAAGAAAAGTGGGCAAAAAGAATGGATGCAGATTGTAGGATGCCCCCTCCCTCCCTCCCATATGGCTTAAAAAAACCATCTTGTAAAAGTGGGATACTTTTCAGGGTACTTAATGGGTGTTGGTCCCACTGGCTGCCCTAAGGGGTGGCATGAGACGATGGGCTAAAAGGTTTTAATCCTCCATGGACCAATCACTTGGAGTTGGGATTTTCATCTTTAAAACTTGTATGGTGCGAATCAGTGGCTATACTTGTGTTTGTATTAGGGAACCAAAAAGGAAGATTAGGAAGCACTGAGAGAATCTAAACTCTTAATTATCATCGTTAAAAACCTTCTTAATTTGTCTTTGTTTCTTCTAAGTCATGTACATATACTTTTCAACCATCTTGTCTTTTGTTGTTTTCCACTTTGGAGGATCACTGTTAAGGTTTGCTTTCTCCTACATTGGATTTGGAGGCCATAATCAACTTCCTTAGGAGCTCACAAACATTATCTTCAACCTTCCAATCCAGACCTTCAAAAGTGATCGACAAACTCATTTTATTGGTACTTATCATGTGAATTTGAGGCCAGCCATGTTTGGCACTCCTTTTTTGGTTCCCTCAATGCCTCTTTAAGCTCTTAAGTTTTTATTTTTATTTTATTATTTTAATTACACTTTGGCCTAGCCACTATTAAATATCGAAATTGTTATTTGCAGTGACAATTTTACCATTTGCAGTAACATTTTTCTATAAAAAGTTTATAATGCCCCTTAAGTTTTTTAAAAAAATAAAAGAAATTCTTTTTAATCTAATTATGGCCGATAGTCACGAGGACAATCCATATTACACGGTAAATAAATAATCTATACATTTTTTGTATGTAAAATTAATTTTTTAACAAAAAAATAATAATAATCTATACATTTTTCATGTTAGATTGGGTTTCTTCTAAAATACTGCCCAAAGTGGGCCGTATTTTAGATCAAAATACCACTGGGGCGGAGTGGGCAGGATTTTGATCCATAATACCACCCATTTTGGGCGGAATCAAAATACTGCTCACTTTGACCCAAATACCGCCCACTTTGGGTAGTATTTTGGTAATGTTCCTGCAAATAGGGGGCGGGATTTTGAAATATATATTTGTCAATGACGAGATTTTCAGCAAAATATTTTTGTCAATCTCGGGCCAGACAGGGTTTTTTTTCTGTTAACAAACAAACTTTACGTAAAAAAATGTATAGATTATTACTTACCGTGTAATATGAAAAATATAAAAAAGAAAATTTTTTAGCTAAAGGGCAAAATAGAATTTTCACAAAAAAATGTTACTGCAAATAGTAAAATTGTCACTACAAATAGTATGCCCCTTAAATATTAATGCTTGTTCCTGTGCTACATAGACTTTCTTTCCAAATTTGGGAATTATTCATTTCTGAAATTCTATAAGCATGCCATTAAGACAACTTCAGATCTTTTCACCAATTTTTTTCTATTTTATTTTCTCCAAATAACATCAAGGTAAACGATAGAAAATACTTCTGAGTAATTACTTTATTGTTATTGGAAAGAATAAGACAAGAAAAATTAGATAAAAGATCTGAACTCCGGTAAAAGACTAAGTTAACTAGGTCTTTTGGCATATTAAAAATTCAGGTCCTCCTAGGGTGATTAGTGTATCTAAATGAGTATAATTACCACTTATGCCTTGCTCTAGCTAGGTTAAATCATGGCAATGATGTTGTTGAAAGGCAACATTGAACAATCGTGGATACAAATTTTGTTGTTTGATCAACTTGTCACTTTGAGTGAGTTAGTCAAGTTCCACGACCAAACTCATGTTGAGTGAGATGTGTGCAATGCACAATTGTAAGGATTTATTACCTTCTCCTGTGAGGATGTGATGTGAAAAAAACTATCAATTTCTAGCGATATGGGCGCAGGAGCGCCCATGATGGTCAAGGGTTATCTACGCTGGGTGGAAAAGAATGAACTTCAAATCCATACATAAGAGTGCGCGAGAGCCCAATCCAAGCCGGAAATTCTCTATCCAAATTAATATGTCCCATTTTATTCGAGTTATTAAGACCATCCCCAACCGTTGCCAAAATGGCAACGGTTGTGTCTAACGGGTGGGGAATGGCATTTAGCCATTCCCCAACTGTTGCTATCTTCCGCTGCTATTAGAACTCGACGCCAGAAATGGCTCCAGCATTTCTGGCATATTATTATTTTATTGCTTTTTTTTCTTTTTTTCTTTTTTTTACTTTAAAAGATGAGTTTTTTTTCTTTATTAGTTTCTATAATTACTTAAATATATTAATTAATTTATGATAATTAAATATTGTGAATAGTTCAATTTTTTTTATAATTTTATTTTTCAAATTAAATGACTTTTCTATTTGAAATTATAAATGTTAATAAACTACAATTATTAATAGACTAAAAAATATTAAAAATTAATTTTTAGTAAAAATACTATAATTTAAATTGAATAATATTGTAATAAAAACAATATTATTAAAACAATATCATTAATGGAGGAGAAAATTAATACAAGAACAAAATATATTCATACTAAAACAATAATTAAAACGGAAAATAAAAACATACAACAAACATAACAATAGTTAATACCATACAACAATGAGACGAAAATATTATTGTGTTTTTTACAAATTTTCCTATGTTTTATTAAATAGTTATTGAATTGAATTATTATTTTATTCCGTAATTTTATTGTTTTGTACAAATATTTTTTACATTTTATGACAAGCGAAGAATAAAATTATAAAGAAATTTTATTCTTAAAATGGTAGTATTAACAATAAATATTCATAAATGGCATTAAAAATGGCATCAACCATTGATCTCTCACCATGGTTGATGCCATTTTAAATGCCAATTTTTTGGCATTTATGCTAAAAATGGCATCCATGGTTGGAGATGCTCTAAAGACGATATAATTTCAAACAATCCGTGTCAAACTTTTAAAATGATTCTTTTGATTTCCCCTAATGATAGGGTTCATGAGACAAACTTATGAATATGCATTACGGGCATGTTCTTTTTGAACGTTTTGAAAACGGTTTTGAAAACAAGTTTTGGAAAATAATTTTATAATGTAAAAAGTGTATTGAAAATGTAAAAAGTAAATGCTAAATAGTAAAAAATTGTATTAGAAATGATGAAATGTGATTAAAATATATTAAATTTACTGTTGAAACCAAAACCGTTTTCTAAACGAAACAAAAAAAACATGCCCGTCTTTCCCTCTCCACCTTCAAAAATGAATCCTGAAATAGCCATAACCATAGCCATTCTCATTTATGGCTTATTATATCTTATCCCAATCAAAGTTGACCTAAGCATCTATCTATGCACCTATATAGAGATGCAGCATTTTTGCCTTTGACGTCTTGTCTGGAAAAGAAACTATGGACGGCTAATAAAATTAGTCACCTTATCAATTATGTTTGAGAACAATTATATTCTTCTTCAAATTTTTTTTTTTTTTTGAGATAACAATTCTCAACCCAAAGCAAAGAAACTCTAATCCCACCTTTTGTCTCCAAGATTCATTGTCTTATATTAGAAACATGACTCTTTAAGTGAAACGGAAAAAATTCCCGGGTGCTAATGGTCTACGGGGCAGTAATTACTTTTGTTACTGTTTTTGTCGGTAAAAAAAAACAAAAAACAAAAAGGGTCACTGAAAAGTAAAGGGAGTGTGCCATATTCGTTGTATCATCCTTCTAGTCATTTCAAGAATCGAAGACATAAACACCACAATATGGATTTATCATCATCATTCATCATTCATTTTTTTTTCTTTCTTTTCAAAGGCAATAATTTTATCAAAGTACCCATTTTTTGCCCTTTTTTCTTTTCTTGGGGATTCTAGACAGTTCATTGATCCATCCAAATCCCAAGAAAACAAAAAACAAAAAGAAAAGGGAAATCCTTGGTTCAATCAGTTAGTCATTGAAGCATTATTCACTGCAGAAAAAGAAGAAGAAGAAGAAGAAGAAGAAATAATTGGGGATTTTGCTGTATATTTTGAGAACAGTGATGGTGGTGAATAGTAGTGTGGGTATTTGGAGCACTTGACCGACAAGAGTGCTTAAACAGTAAGATGATAAAGACCACCATTCCTTCAATCCCCCAAGCCTCACCAGCTAATGTGGAGCAAAACTAGAAAGCAACAAGGAAAGGAAAATTTCAAGTCTAGATCCACAGGAATAGTAGTCTTTGCTACATGCATCGTCCACATTTTTATCCTCTCAACGGTCAAACATGGCTTTTGTCCGTCTGGGCTGAACCGAAGGTTGAAACGGCGAAATCAACGGGTCGCTCGAACCGGGGGTCAAATCGGATGACATCATATATATATATATATATATGTATATATATATTAATGAAAACATGGTTTAATTTTATCATTTTTAACATTTAAAATATATTTTTTTCACAACAATTATATATTTTTTCAAATTTTACAACTAACTTAAACATTAAAATTCATTACTGTAAAACCTAATAAGTAAATCAAATATAAAGTATTGCTTATTTTCTATTAAAAAATATATAAAATTATATTACTAAATTTTTATTAGAAAAAAAGAAGAGATAAAATTTGATGTAAAAAAAATGAAACATATTTTAAGTTAATACATGAAAAAATTAAACAAACTTTAATTGAAAAGAAAACAATAAATAAAAATTATGATAGTCTTAATTTTATAAATGGTAAGGAATGACAATAAAATTAACATTAGTTTCGATAGTCCAATTAATAGATTCTTAGAAAGTTTGTGATTCATATTAAAAATGAGTTAAAATAATGTTTATACAAGAATAAACAATGGTACAGTGGAAATTACTCTTGTCTACTATATGGGTGATTAATGTTCGAATCACATTGAAAGCAAAATTTTTAAAAATTGAATAATTCAAAAAAAAGGGTAAAAACCGGGTTTGGGCGGTTCCGGCCGGTTCCTAGCCAGACCCGAATTTTCTCCCTCTCGATTTTTTTGCATTTTTAAACCGGCAAGGCTGCCGGTTCGCGATCGGTCCGGTCTGGCCCAGACAACATTGCTTTTTTCCATTGAATGTTGCATATGGGATTTAACCTAGCTCTTTGATATGACTTAAAAGTTTGCGGGTGGGGGTGGCGGTGGGGGAGGGGAAGGGGGGATTTTGAAAGAGAAACAATCACAGTCCTTTCGTTGCAGTGTTGTTAGAACCAGAGCAGGAAGTGAACCACTTGAGAGAAATGGTTAAAGGGTACTAGATGAAAAAAATTATATGCAAATTTAAGAGTTTGACCTTAATTTTTGACCAAGTTTGACCAAATCTGATTCATAAACAAAACCAAACCAACTATGATAGAGAGCCAAGAATCAATTTGTTTGCCTAGCGAATCAACTCAAATTTGTAAAGAGTTATGATTTGATTTGTGATTAATTAATAACTCAAAAGCACTCGTATCACCGAGCTCTTCAGGTGGAACGGATAAATTACGTAATTGGTATCATTAACATTGAGTTGGATGGATGGACGATGTACAAAAATAATGGTGTGTAGTGTAGTGTAGTGGCTTGTAAACTGGTTTGTTTGAAGTGGAAAACAGCGATCACATCAGATCCCGTCCAATCCCATCGGGGGAAATGCATATCCATATGGATCTTCTTTATACACATAGTTCCAATTCAATGTGTGTCCATTTGCAAGGACGAACATGTCCATATTTTCGTACAACCAACGTACACGCCCGTTGATCATAAAATATATACGAGTAATGATACTTGGTTTGAAAAACCGTAACTGATATGACAATTACGTAAAATGAAAAATATTGTTATACATTTAATATTCAACATGTTTTAATGGCTATTCATATCACGTTTATTATTATTATGCTAATTTACTGTGAATTTTTTCATGGTAAATATGTATATATATATATATATATGGTTCTTGATTTGGTTGTGAAAATAAATAAAATTGTAAGATAAAAATGGGATGTTGAAGACTTTAGCTACGTACTACGTACCCTAGCTAGATTCGATCAATTATGATTAATTGTGAATGGCCTTGTTTGTTTGTGTACCTCAAATTCCTTAGTGCCTCACGATTTATAATGTTGCATCACAAACACAACATCATGAATCCCACAAATAAAATCATACATTAATTTCTGCCCTCCCATTATTTTCGGTCAACGAAATATATATATATATATTATGAAATTTTTTTAAAAAAGTTATATAAATGAAGGATATGTAGAAAGAAGACGGTGATGATGAGCAAGAACATCCTAGTGAGAATTACAACTATAACGGCCAAGTTCCATGCATGAATCTAGTTCTTTTGTTTGTGTGACAACTCATAGTTTTGGGAGAGGCTGGCCAACCTTTCTAATCACTTCAACTTTTCCTCCGTATGCCTAACTTATCGAGTTTTCTACGGGTCGTTCGGTAGTGCGTGATACTAACTCAGTGAGTAAATGTAGAAATACTTTCGTAAAACTCGAAAATTATGAAAACCCTACTTTTTCTTTTCTTTTTTTTTTCTCTAGCCCTAATCATTTTGATGTGGTGAAGAACAAAAAGATTCCATCAATAATTCCACAGGGTAGTGATGCTCATCAAGGTTCGTTCTCGGGAGCAGTAATGTTTAAAGCGAGAAACCATGCAAATTAACAAACCCTTTTGTTTATTTTTTTGTGTTGCAAAAGGAGATGAAAAGTGCAAATTTACAGCATGCATCTGCCCCTCCAAAGCCATTCAAAACATTTAATTTAATTAAATTTTTAAAATGATTAATTAATTAATCAGAGAAAAGCTGATCGATCTAATTCATGATGCAAAAAAAAAAAAAAAAAGAGGCTTCACTACGTGCCATGATACGTACGTACCTGAAAAGGGTACGTAAACATGTGATTAAAGTGCCATATCAATTACCAATTAATTAATTAAATTTGCATAGATTTGAATCTTTAGTATCCAATCAAAGTGAAGTCTTCTTACTTTAATTAATTAACAACGTTAATTAATTAGACAGGGATTAATGCCAGAATGTAACACATAGGCATGCAGGATCCTGCCTCGACGCTATCGCGATCCCTTAATTAACAATTAATTAGTAACGTTAATCATATAATTAATTAAAACTCATTTATCTCAGCTGGCAAAGGAAACATGTATCATTAGGGACCACATAATCGGTCTCCTAAGACTTAGTTAAACATTCCTAATTCCTACAAATTTATATCCTGTGGGCTGGATGAACTTGGATTCGGGATTTGTCTTTTGGATGTATTCTCACATTCACCGAGCACCAGTTACTTTCCTACTACGTTCCAGTAAATCTCTTTACGGTTTGTGGCCTTCACCGAGCATGGGACTACCTTCTCCATGACCAAATATCTTTGGCTGTACAGTTCACACACACACAGAGTTTCCGCCATGATAGTATTATATATGATTCATTCTCTAAAGTCTTCTAAGCTTTAAACCCAACTCCCAAGTGAGAATCGGGAGAAAACTGAGTTAAATATTTGCATGGAGATTTGGTCCATGCTTGTGTGCTTCGACTTCAAATGCCCCCTTCGTTTCATTAAAAATATATAATTTTTTAACTAACCGAAACAAATAGGAAAAGAATATTCATTAAACTTGATTGAAAGTTGAAACATTAATTTTGTGAAGGTTGATTAATGATGGGTAATAAGTAGGTAAATTACCAAGAATTTAGCAAAAGTTACATATAATTCCTCAACTTTTCAGAACTGCTTTAGACAAGTTGTGTGTTTTTCTAATACTACGTGTCTTTTCAATCATGTTTCATAGTAGCAAAGCGTAGGGGTTTTTTGACCTTTATACAGACACCAATTTTAACTTTTTTACCTTATTTTAACGTCAAATAATTTCTCCTTCTTTGTTTCAGAGACGACAAAATCATTGTTCATAAATCAACTCGGAACAACAAAGTCTACACTTCTGTTCAAGTTAGTTGTCGCATTCATCAAACCACTCCCAACTTACTCTAATTATTTAACAGAGAAATCAAAGCATTGCTTTAGCTCTTTCTT
Organism: Leptodermis oblonga; assembly: GCA_016801395.1. Classification (NCBI taxonomy): domain Eukaryota; kingdom Viridiplantae; phylum Streptophyta; class Magnoliopsida; order Gentianales; family Rubiaceae; genus Leptodermis; species Leptodermis oblonga. The sequence goes on from CM028758.1 coordinate 3,290,744, forward strand.
TTTCTCAAAAATTTTAATAAAATGTTACAATAATAACTAAGCGTTTATCTATTTACGTGGGAGGAAGACGCAGAAATATGACCATATCTACTGACAGAGAACACGGGGAAGAGATGGGAATATGGCAGACAAGATTAGAATAGCAGGGATTGTAGAAAGCACACGGTTTTCTAAAACTGATCTTGGGACCAATTTCCAGTGATTAATTAGTGTTAAACTAAAACATTTCTTTAATTTCCTCGAGATGTTAACAAAGTAAATTTTTAATGAAATTAAAATATCTGGGAGGTGAAAGTCAACGGTCAAAGATTTGCGTTACTGTCTCTGTCTCCCACATATAACCCGCATTAATACTTAGCTTAGCTTACATTCTTCTTCATCATATCATATTACTAATATTAATTATTAAAAAAATTACATTTAATTTAATTTAATTAAAATAAATTAAAATTTCTCTCCTGTCACACACACACACACACAGAGCACCAAGCACTATGCGCCCCACTTGGGTGCGGGCCTACCTTTTGCCTTGGTGCACCCGCCCTCCCTATATTTCTCCCCCGCCACCAAGCAACCCTTCTTTTTATTTTTAATTTTAATAAAAATAATTAATAATACGACTAATATTGAGATAGAATAAATAAATAAAGGAACACTAATTTTGTCTGCCTTGTAGCCGTCGGATCAGGTGACCGGTCGTGCGCAAGGACGGTTGGTGGTCACTGGTCAACGCTACTCAGAGAGGTCAAAGTGGGGTTCGTTTCATACTCATCACTAATAATAAGCTCCGTTGACGGTCGCCCGCCCCGATAAAAGTGGACAAAATGTGCGGGTAAGGACACGTGGCAACCAACAATCCCCAACCCGGACCCGGACCCGCCTGGATTTCCTGCCGAAGAGCGGGGCTCCATTTTTTATAATTTGAGTGACGAATGGTTACTAAGCATGAAAATTCGGAGATTAACAACATTATACTACTAGTTTGATACTTTCGGTGAGGATGTTGCTGAGCTGGACAGCTCGATCCAGTTGACTTAATGTTTTGACCAATTATTGGCGCAGCATTTGTGCCACCCCTGCGAGCTCGGTTGCTTGTTTTTGGGATCTACTTAGTCAAATGTCACTAATATTAATAACACTAATAATATAGCAATAATGGATAAGACGAATCGCCGCCAGCTCAACTTGATTCGTTTCGTAAGAGATAGTAATACTATCAGATGGTAGTGTGTTGATTCAGACACTGTTTCTCAGAATCTCTTCTCAGAGTCTGAAAATGATGGTAGGTGATCAATATCGAGATTATTAGTTACAACGACGTGATGCTTAATTAAGGTTGAAGAAACCTAAGGGTTTTGCAAGAAAAGTAATTTGAAGGGTACTTTCGGAGAAATCTTTTGTTGCTTGGCTGCGGATGGAAACGGTGTCGTACGTGAGTAGGACTAATGGAGAACTGAAACCTAACATTTGTTACACGCAGTTATCGGTGGGGAAAATGAGTCCAAATGTTTCCGTTAAACATTGGCAAGCGTCCAACGATTTCATCTCCAAATTTGTTGTTTTCGTTTTTGTTTTCTTCAGTTAAAGTCAATGATTATCAATTTATCATCTATAATAATAATATTGTACATAGTTTTCTGACGGAAGTGGAAGAGTTCAATCTTTTGTCGACTTGCTTTTTATGTTCGTATTTCTATTTTGGGTTTTAGTAATTAAGCTATTTTTATCTTCCACGGACAATAATCCTTAGCCATCCTCGAAACTAATTACATTTTAAATATTATGTAATTAATCAATTGATTATTTATTTATTAATTTATTTATAGTCATGCGGTCGATTGGTCGGAAAAACCTAAACAAGAATCATATAATCAAATCATATATATATATATATATATATTGTAAGATTGTAAAATTTTGTAATGAATAGCTCCACTTCTCATATATATTTTTTAATCAAATGGTCTTGATCATCTTTATCTACCAACTTGGAAATATTAAACTTTGTTTATTATTAACTTTCTATATAATTATGGTCTTTAGTTGGTGTCTTGTTCCTTTCAAAATGATAAAAAATTTACTTGTATGTGTTGATTTTATTAGTTTAAACATATTTTGCTATCGTGTTTCAGTTGAAACGCATTGTCATTGTTTTATTTTGTTTAAAAGTAACACTATGACAGAAGTGATCAGTAATAACACGATTTTTGTGACAGCCAATAAGATTTCACAAATGTTTTTACACCAAATTCAGCTAGAATTAGTTGTGTCACTAACTAAAATTCTTACGTTAAAAGAATATTGTAATTAAATTTTGTTACGCTTACAAATGTCACAAATTTGTTATTCCTACAATTTTATTTATAATTTTCACAATACTTTTAAAAATATGTCCATACTGCTGTTTCTTTTTATTGAAGTATAAACTAAATAAAATGCTCTCATCTTAAAAAATAAAATGCGGTTACTAAATACTTCTGGTTGAAATTTTATTTTATGATTCGTAAACAGTTGTATCAGTCAATTCTTCATATGAAACGAAAGGTGAAAATAACTAGGGGATGGAGAGAAGATCAAGGAGAATCAAAATAATGAAGACGCAACCAACTTTGATTTGATTAAGAGTTTATTAATAATAAAAAAGTTAGGAAGTACTGTGGTAATAAGTGAATCTACCAACAATGTTAGTGAAGTGGATAAAAAGTTAGCCAAGGTAAAAAGACAGAGCATCATGTTCATGTCTCAAAGTCAGTAATTAATCATAAAAGTCATTTTCTTTTCACAGTTAAATCTCTTTGTTTAGGATTGTGGACAATCTCGTATTTCTTCCATAAGAGGAAGCAAATCCAACCTTTTTATTTACTGTTCCTTAAAAAAATCGCAACCTTTGGAAATGGACCATGTTGTCCTATATTTCTGTTGCACCATGCATCTAAAATCATTCACTCTTTTAACTTCTTCATAAATCAGTTATCTAAGTTTTATTGAAAAAATTATAAAAGTAATCCACAATCTTTACTCCTATTTCAAATGTAGTTTATAATCTTTAGTAAGTATCAAATATAGTCCACAATGTATCTTTTTTGTTTCAATTTCAATCCAAAAAACAGAAATTTGACCAAATTAACGGTCAACGAGTTTGACCGTTAGTCAAAAATGGTTTTGATCTCCTGAAATCACCATCAAAGATTGTGGACTACATTTGAAACATGAGTAAAGATTGTGAAATACTATTGATTTTTTTCGAAATTGTTGGTGGGAAATTTTTAGAATTATGAGAATGAGAATTTAGGAAATGAGAAATTTTTGAAATTAAATAGCTTCTTGTTTTTTATAATTTTTCATTTTCAAACTTATGACATTATTTTATTTTTCTACCTTTTTTGTTTAGTTTTTCTCTATTCATCCTTGTAATTTGTCCTCTTTTTTTTTATTTTTAATATCTTTGTCATTCTTTTTCTCTCTCTCTCTCTCTCTCTCTCTCTCTCTCTCTCTCTCTCTCTCTACTCTCATTTATTTCTTTATTTTTTCTACCCAAATCTTATTTTCTGTTTTTCTTAAACATTCTTTCACCTTAATTTCTGTGACACCCCAGATTCACTACCCCCATACAAGGGGTAGCTTCACCGGATGTCTACCTAGTTCGCACCAAGACTCAGAACATGCTTATCATAAAAAATTATATTCTTTATTAATATATAAAATTTAAAACTTACACAGCCCGATAATATTCTTTAAAACTTATATTTTTACTATTCACAGCAGTGCAATCGGTTTTACCCGATTAGGGACTTTTGAAATAAAATAATTTTATGATTTTATAAAATTTTCTAAAGAAAATATTTCTCAACTAAAATTCTTTTTATAAAAATACTCTTATAAGTTTATTAAATATACTTATTATGAATGTTAGGGTACAACAACTAAAATAACTAATTTGACACAATTTATTCCACACATACTTATTAAGTATGAGATAATTGTGGACCACACATTATTATATTAGTAAGAGTATGAAGAGTAAAAAATTTTAAAAGTTGACTATTATATTGGAACAAGAAATATTTTTCAAAATGGATTCTTTTGATGGAACAGAGGAAGTAATTAATTTTTAAAAATGCAAACTTGAGATGAATATACTACAATTGTAACATAATTTTTTGTGACTTTTGAAGCTCCTATAATAAGTAAAAGGAATCAAAATTGTCAATATCTTCAAAAGTAAGATAAATATGTTATTCTTAAATAATATGAAAAAAAATCAATAGTAGTCCACAATCTTTACCTATGTTTTAAATGTAGTCCACAATCTTTGGAGGTGATTTTAGGAGGTCAAAACCGCTTTTGACTAACAATCAAACTCGTTGACCGTTCATTTGGTCCAATTTCCGTCTTTTGGACTGAAATTGAAACAAAACAGATATATTGTGGACTACATTTGATACTTACTAAATATTGTGGACTACATTTGAAACAAGAGTAAAGATTGTGGATTACTTTTGTAATTTTTCCAAGTTTTATTATATTCGAATGTCTCCTATCACTTATTCTGTGTACTATATTAAATACACACCAAAATTCGAAGATACGTAGTAAATTTTAAAATGTATTAATAACTTTATCTTTAAAACACACGTTCATTAAAGTTAAGGTAAAATGCACAAAATACCACATAACTATCGGTTTTTGTAAAAAACACCACTTTCCTTTAAAAACTCCAATTACAAGCACTTTACTTTCAAAACGTGCGTCCAGTACCACTCTGTTAGTCAATTCTGTTAAGTGGCTAATAGTCAAAAAAAGACAGGGGTAAAACCATCATTTCACACCTGTGTCACTGTTCATCGGCTTCTCCGATGAACAGTTCATCGGCCGGCACTGTTCATCGGCATATTTTTATTTATTTATTTTTATTTAAATCGAGCCTTCTTCTTCTTCTTCTTCTTCTTCTTCTTCTTTTGGGTCTTCATTGGGTCCAATTTGGGTCTTCATCGGAGGAGGAAGAAGAAAAAAAAAAGAAAAAAATTTCCAGTTCCGGTCGATAAACAGTGTCGCACGTGTAAAATGACGATTTTGCCCTTGTCTTTTTTTAACCGTTAGTCACTTAACGGAATTGACTAATAGAGTGGTAGCGCACGTTTTGAAAGTAAAGTGTTTGTAATTGGAGTTTTTAAAGGAAAGTGGTATTTTTTACAAAAGTCAATAATTATGTGGTATTTAGTGAATTTCACCCTTAAAGTTATGGTACATTAACAAATCGCTATTTCACCCTTAAAGTTATGGTACATTAACAAATTAATGGCACGGAGAATCTCACTTGCATTTGGGTTCTTCCCAAGTACTAATCTCTCTCCCTAAGGGTGAGTTTGGAGTGCAAGAATGCGAATGGGAATTTAGGGTATCTCATATTTAGAAATGGATACATATTTCATTAAAGTAATATTAGATTGTCTTTTAAATTATGGTGAAATGCACCAAATACCACATAATTATTGGTTTTGCAAAAAACACTACTTTCCTTTAAAAACTCCAATTACAAGCATTTTACTTTCAAAACGTGCGCCCAATACCACTCTGTTAGTCAATTCCGTTAAGTGGCTAACAGTCAAAAAAAGACAAGGGCAAAACCGTCATTTCACATGTGCGTCACTGCTCATCGTCTTCTCCGATGAACAGTTCCCGACACTGTTCATCGGCAAATTTTTTTTCTTCTTCTTCCAATGAAGACCCAATTAAATCGGGTCTTCTTCTTCTTCTTTTGGGTCTTCATTGGGGTCCAATTTGGGTCTTCATCGGAGGAGGAAGAAAAAAAAAAAAAAAAATTTGCTGATGAATAGTTCCAGCCAACTGTTCATCGGAGAAGACAATGAACAGTGTCGCACGTGTGAAATGATGATTTTGCCCCTATTTTTTTTTTACTGTTAGTCACTTAACGGAATTGACTAACAGAGTGGTACTGGGCGCACGTTTTGAAAGTAAAGTGCTTGTAATTTGAGTTTTTAAAAAAAAGTTGTGTTTTTTGCAAAAGCCGATAGTTATGTAGTATTTGGTGCATTTCACCCTTTAAATTATATAATAGTTCTAATTATTAGATTCATATACGTATCAAATATAGAAATTTTAATTTTAGAAATCAGATGTCCATCACCCCACTTCTATTCCCGCGCGCCAAACCCACCCTAAAGTTTCCCGTGTAGTATTATAGAAATTTCTAAAAAATCTAAAATATAATTTGACAATTATCCACAAACTAACTAATGTCGCGGGTATAATAAAATTATAATGGCATTCCCTAAGATAATAATAGTCCATCCGTTTCATTCGAAAAGTTCACTTTGTTGTACATAAAAAAATAGACTTTTTAATGGAACAGATGACGTGCATCATTAGTGTAATACTATTAATTAATAAATTTAAGAGTGGACGGTTTTAAAGCAGACTCTCCATTCATTAGATAGAGAAGATCACCAAGATTTCGTGATCCGCTGCCGAACTTATTCCAATTCCAAGAGCTCGGATCGGAATCGGTATATCAAAATTTTATAAAATAAAAGAAAATCAGAAAAATTAGAACATCTAGAAATGTGATGTCTGATGGACATAAACTAAAACGGCCACATGCAATTAGCGTCTAAAACAATTGCGAAAGGTGCCAACTGTGAAGTTGATTCCCAGTAGTAGTACACGTTTCAAAAACGACATGTCACCGCCAGCTGTCAGTTTCCCACGGGACAAACCGTACATATTTTTCAATTATTTTATATAATCTGAAAAAACAAAAACAAAAAAACTCACGAATAATGCGTTTTGATTGGCGTTGGAAGGCAGTACTGTACTAACGAACGAACAAATGTAATGTTAAGGTTAATTAATTAAGAATTATCCACGAAAGATTTAAAATATTATAAAATAAAATAAAAAGAAAGGAGGATTTGGAGGGCTTGTTTTGTGCTACCGGGAAATGAAACGAGGAAACTCAGTGCTGCTATGCGAAGGAACACCCGCACTACAAGCATGCATGTAACCAGTTTTAACACTTACCCACCGAAATAAGAGGGCCTTGCCATTTGCTATCTTGGACCGATTATTCAGCGCATTCACTGTTTCACGTAGGATCGTGCAGTTAAATATATTCGAGAGATAATTAGTACTATTTGTCGGGAAACTAATGAACATGTAGCGCCCGCAAAAAAAGATAATTCCTTTCCTATTTTATTATTGACTTCTTGTATTATTTGTGAAGATGTTGCAGATGTACTGAATAATTTTTCGTAATTTTAACACTCTTCAATCTTCATATTAGCTGACATTTTATTAATTACTTATTTTCTTTCTTTTGGGGATTGGATTTTCACATCGAATAAATAAACTATATCAAATTACTTTGAAATGAGTGACACCAACTTAAATATTCACAAAATTATACACTCATTCTCTCCCAAAGAAACACGACTCTTAAATATGAACTATGTAAATGTTAGCGACGTTTAGAATTATTTATTGACATATAATCGATTTATTTCTTTACGTTTCTAAATCACTTACAATATTGTTTATATTTACGACGGGCACAACAATTCTAATAGAACATAGAGAATATCATCTTATTTAGGGAAATAACGTTAGTTCATTGTAGTAAAATTTAAAATGATGTCGTTTTTGGAGAGTAACGCATTAAATGTATAGACAAGTAGTAAGACACCCACACTAATCCAGGCTATGGGGGAATGGTGAGCGTAACCGGGGCCGTGGTATCCACACAGCACCCATACCCTTAGGGTCTACTTAATTTAAGTTTTCCGCCTAATGTTTTTAGTGCATAGAGTGATTATAAAAAGGAATGATCGGGAGAATGAAAAATCTCAAAGAAAAAAACGACTGATATAGCATCGCAAAACACGTTTACTTTACTCGTAAAAAACAAGTGAGTGATAAAGTACACGTACGTTATTTATGACCAATAAACCACCCACCTACGTGTTGTGTTTTTTAATTAATTAATTAATTAGCTTACTAAATCAAATGTCAAGGTGGATTAAAATAATAATTTGAGGAACTTTGTTGAAAGTTACTGAAGATGACTCAAAATAAAATATAGTAAGAAAGAAAAAAAATAATAAATAAGTGACAGAAGGTGTCCCCTTCGTGTAGACAGTAGCACAATTCAAATCATAAGTATGGTTGATTCATTAAGGTTAAAAACTCAATAAAAGTTGCATTGCACCTTTTTCAAATTTTACCTTTTGGGTAAACCATGATTACATAAACTGTTCTTCAACCTTTTTTCTTCTTTAAATTTTTTCAATTGGCCCAAAAAAAAGAGGAAAAAGAAATAAATTAATGGTTTTTTTTTTTTTTTTTGGTTAGTGGGGCAAAGAAGTAACATTAAAAATAAAAGTAAAAAAAATTTGATGTTCTAAATAGCAAAATAAAACAAACATGCAGACGTTAAGGATATATTCTATCGCTCAAAAAAAGTACAACTTATTATGAGTGATAATGTACAGCCATTAGAATAGGTAATTTGATATTATTTTTTCGTTTGTACCCTTACTTTTTAAATAAGAGTTACTAATTGCGAACCACATATTATCATATTAATAAGGGTACGCAAGGTAAAAAAAAAGAATTGAATCTGAACTCTCTTATTGGAACGTAAATTTTTAAAATATATATAATATATATAACTATTTTAATATGACAAAAGAAATATATCTGAGTTGCGTCGATAACCGTAACACAACACAACATAACAAGTGAGCGAGTGTGTGTGCCAAATTAAAGTTTATCACGAAATGCTCAACTTGAGAATTGGTTTGATTTCTAAAATAGTATGGCTGATGCTACTAACAAATTTTGTTTTATTTGAAACCAACTTTTTTTAGAAAAAAATCCCCATATCTATATCGTGACACTATTAAAGCTGGCCACCTCTATCTAATTTCCTATTTATTTATTTATTTAAATGTTAAAATATTATTATTATTAGAGTGAACTGCAAAACGCATCACTTAACTATGCGTGTTTTATAAAAAATGACACTTTACTAAAAATGCTCTTTTTATAACACTCAACTTTTATTTTTGATCGAAAAGTAACACTCTATCAAACTAGTCCGTTAACTCACTAACAGTTAGATTTAGTTAGGGGTAAAATGGTCAATTTCCTTAAAAAAAAAATTTTAAATGGCCCAATTTTTCTTTTCTCCCAATTTTTTTTCTGCAAATTACAAAAAAATTGGCCATTTTACAATTGGCAGAAATAAAAAAAAAAATTATATGGCCAATTTTTTTTATTTGGCAGGAAAAAATTGGCAAAATTTTTTTTAATTTTTTTAATTTTTTAAAAGAAATTGACCATTTTACCCCTGTTTAAATCTAACTGTTAGTGAGTTAACGGACTAGTTTAACAGAGAGATACTTTTCGAGCAAAAATGAAAGTTGAGTATTATAGAAAGAGCATTTTTAGTAAAGTATCATTTTTTACAAAACACCTATAGTTAAATAATGTGTTTTGCAGTTCACTCTCATTATTATTATTTTATTTGAGATATTGACGTTGTATAAATCACTTCATTGATAAGCCTACTAGCTTTAAACAAAGTTCCGTCACAACTAAAATATATTTTGACTTTGTTACTCGACACAATTATACGTATCATAACTAAATTGTTGACTTACATCCCACAAATCAAACATTTACATACATTCATTTCAGTCTCATGTTTTCATCATGTTTTGATTATGCAACGACACGATCCTTCACATAAATCGACAATTTTCTTTCGTAGTTCATATACAATCTTTTCGTCCCAAAAAAAGAGTTTTTGCGACATTTTTTTTCTCATATCGAGCTATGAAAATGACAATCACAATTGTATGTAAATTGACAAGTTAGTTTTGGCAGAATAAACTCTTTCGTATGAGATATTATAATTTTATTGTGTTCAATTATTTCGTGTAAAAAATTGTCACAACTACAATATAGCTAGCACATCAACATAATCATAATGTCGAAAAAATATGTGTGGTTGTTAATAGAGCAAAAAATGGATATGAGAAATTAGGCATAACCTAAGATAAGCGTGAATTCTCATTCTGTCTCACTAAAAGAGTTCACATTGAAAAATGTACAATTTGTTATAAATAACAACGTACAATACTTAAAACAAACAAGTAACTGATACAATAATTTTCATTAATATCCTTATTTCTTAGATTAAAAATTAATTGTGCACCACACATTATTATATTTTAAAGTATGCAAGGTAAACAAATTAAAACTAGCTTGTTCGTTATAAGGTTTTATGGGAGGTTTTGTAAAACATGTTTTCTAAAACAAGTAAAGGAACACGTGGGGAAAAAAAGCTGTTTTAAAAAACTATATTTAGTCAAAGAATTTTGAGAAATAGTTTTTTTAAAATTTGTTTGGTAAGGTAGTACGTAACAAACACGATTCCGCCTATCAAACAAAGTTTATGTTTTAAAATAGTTTTTTAAACTTTTAATTGTGCAAAATTAGTCTGCAAAATTTTCAAAAAATACTCTTTAGATTACGAATTACACATTGTTATATTAATAATAGTATACAAATTAAGTCAATTAAAAATATGTATTTTTTAAACAAAACTTTTTATATAAAATATAGAGTAAAAAGTAAAAAGTAATAATTGGTACCCTGCTAGAATTGTGACAGGCAAATTATGTGAAGCATGAAAGTGTTATGTCTTCGTGAGTCATAAAAGCATGTTCTCAAATGGAAAACGCAAAATGCCACAATGGCCCCTGCCCCCATATTATTATTTATTTATTTTCACCCCATTTTGCCTTGTTTCTTTCTTTCTTGCACTTTTCTAATTTTTGATTAAAATACCTCCCCAAAAAAAAAAAAAAAAAAAAAATTTGTGTGTATATGTGGACCCCATAGCCCCTCCTTATATTTTTCCCTTCTATAAAAACCCCTCCTCTCTTCCTTCTCCCCCCACCCAACAAAATCCCCATAGCCACAACAAAATTTCTCTACTGTTCTTGAGTTTTTCTCTCCCTTATCTCCCTCCAAACCTTGCAATCTGATTGCTTATTTTAGCCCTTTTTCTCTCTCGTTTTCGAGGTGAAAACTGAAAAAATCAAACCATGCCTGAGGCTCCAAAAGATCAGGTGGCTTATGTTTACGACTCTAATAGTACGGCTGAGAAGAACAAGAAACTCCTGGATTTCATCGAGGAAGTGACGGAGAACGTCGACGAGGTTCAGAAGAAAGTTCTTGCTGAAATCCTGTCCAGAAATGCCCACGTTGAGTATCTCCAGAGGCATGGCCTTAATGGCCACACTGACAGGGAAACTTTCAGGAAAACCATGCCTGTCATCACCTACGAGGATATCCAACCGGACGTTAACCGTATCGCCAATGGAGACAAATCCCAAATCCTCTGCTCTCACCCCATTTCCGAGTTCCTCACGAGGTTTTAAATTTTATAATTTTTTGGTAGAAAAAATCAGATTTTTTTTTTGCATGTGTGTTTTTGCTTATTTTATGGTGATGAATATGCAGTTCTGGGACGTCCGGTGGGGAGAGGAAATTGATGCCTACAATTGAGGAAGAGTTGGAGAGGAGGCAATTGCTGTACAGCCTTCTCATGCCTGTGATGAGCCAGTTTGTTCCTGGTTTAGACAAAGGGAAAGGAATGTATTTCCTTTTCATCAAATCGGAGGCCAAGACTCCCGGCGGGCTCGTCGCCCGTCCAGTTTTAACAAGCTACTACAAAAGCTCACACTTCAAGAACAGGCCTTTTGATCCTTACACAAACTACACTTCCCCAAACGAAACCATCCTCTGCTCCGACTCCTACCAGAGCATGTACTCCCAAATGCTCTGCGGGTTGTGCTTGAACAAAGAAGTCCTCCGGGTCGGCGCCGTCTTCGCCTCCGGCTTCATCCGGGCCATCCGGTTCCTGGAGAAGCACTGGCAGCTTCTGGTCAACGATATCAGAAATGGGACTCTGAACCCGGAGATCACTGACTCTTCTGTGAGGGAATCCGTGATGAAGATCCTGAAACCCAACCCGGAGCTGGCGGATTTCATTGAAGGCGAATGTGGTGGGAGGGCTTCTTGGCAAGGAATCATCCCTCGGCTGTGGCCGAACACGAAATACGTCGACGTTATTGTGACAGGGTCCATGTCACAGTACATACCCACTCTGGATTACTATAGCAATGGCCTACCTCTTGTCTGCACAATGTATGCTTCTTCCGAGTGCTTTTTTGGTGTTAATCTTAACCCACTCTGCAAGCCAAGCGAAGTTTCCTACACTCTCATCCCCACCCTCGGCTACTTCGAGTTCCTTCCGATTCAGAGGAACAATGGTCCGACGAATTACCTCTCCGTTCCGAAATCCCTCAACGACAAAGAGCAGCAAGAATTGGTCAATCTGGCTGATGTTAAGCTCGGTCACGAGTACGAGGTTGTTGTCACGACCTATGCAGGTAATTTGATTTGATCATATCAGATTTTGATTCATTTTGAAATTTGGCCAAAGTTTTGTTTTTTTTTATTCTTGAAGGTCTATATCGCTACAGAGTGGGAGATGTGTTGAGGGTCGCTGGTTTCAAGAACAAGGCCCCGCAATTCAACTTCATCTGCCGGAAAAACGTTGTCCTGAGCATTGATGCCGACAAGACGGACGAGGTTGAGTTGCAGAACGCGGTGAAAAACGCCGTGACCCATTTGGTCCCTTTCGATTCTCAGCTGACGGACTACACTAGCTTTGCGGACACCACCAGCATTCCGGGCCATTACGTGCTATTCTGGGAGCTCAGCCAAAGCCGGTCGACCCCGGTTCCTCCGTCGGTGTTCGAAGATTGCTGCCTCGCCGTCGAGGAATCCCTGAACAGCGTCTACCGCCAGGGCCGCGTCTCCGACAAATCAATCGGCCCTCTCGAGATCAAGATCGTGGAGGCCGGAACTTTTGATAAGCTCATGGATTACGCCATTAGCTTAGGAGCTTCGATTAATCAGTACAAAACTCCTCGGTGTGTGAAATTCGCGCCGATCGTTGAGCTCCTGAACTCCAGGGTGGTGTCGAGCTATTTCAGTCCGAAGTGTCCCAAGTGGGTTCCGGGTCACAAGCAATGGAATATCGGCATGAACTGAGGATGATGATTCTTCATGCCTAGAAACAAAAAGAAAATGGATTCAATTTCATCCTTTAATGTTTTTGTGATCATCATCTTAATTTAGTAGTCTCTAGGAAGGAATTAAGAAAGAAATCGATCCCATGTAGGTTTAAGTTTAATTAACCCTCCCTCATTTTAATGTTTATCGATCGGATCCTTTGTCCATTTTTAACTGTTGTTTATTATCGTAGAGATTTTAATTAGCCTTTTGTACAAATCATGTCCGTACCCAATCTTCATCTTCTTTCCATTATGCCACTTTTTAACTTTGAAAATGTGGTTAACGTTGATCTTTAATCTTTGTCACGTTATCTGTTTCATTAAAAGCGTATAATAATCTTATATATATATATATATATATATATATATTGTGATGCCAGCTGGATGTCTATGGTTGAAGTATATAACATAATTGTTTCATGGGAATTGTTTTCTTATTTCCAGGCAGGAATTCTGGGCCACTGAAAGCTCATGAGGAGCTGCCGATGCAAATGCCTATGCTTATTAAGGGAAATTGAGAAGTACCAAATAATATATGGCACTTTGATTCATGATGCATTTTCCTTTTCACTTCTTCTCTGAGTATTATACTTTATAGTGAGTATTATACTTTATAGGTAAAAGCAAACCAACTTTATGTCTCTTGCAATTCAGCTCAAAGATAAGCAAAGCTATCCACTTCCACTCTAGTCTTCCACTACTATCCATTTCCATTTTCAACGTCTTGTTAACGTTGTTTATGCATCATAACAATTATTTTCTCGAGTTGAGTTGGGTCTCTCTACACGTTATCAGAGTTCACTTTTCGCAATTATTGATTCTATCCCCTAACGGGGGACGATTGGACTAATCTCTGGAGGGCCCTCCTCAACTCTTAATTGGGTCAATTCTTGCTCTAAAAAAAAAAAAAAAAAAAGAGGTTTGATTTATCAACACAAAGCTAGTTGGGTGTTGCCCCAAGAGCTGGGGACCCAAAACAAAGACTTTGGAATGGGATGATTAATTAATCAATTAAAAGTGGCATTGTACGCTAACAAACTTTTTCATTATTTTTTAGGAGGAGTTGTTGTGTTAATGGGATAAAGTGTCAAGTGCCTATTTGCAGTGAATGAATCTTCAACGATAATGCCTTTATTAATTCTAGTTGTGTGAGGGAATGTGGATTGGATTTGAAGACACGAGAGAGTTCATTGACGAGCTTCTTCTTGAGTCTAACATGAATAATATTATACGTTTTTGGATGATGATGGTATGTGAGTGCTATTTCTGACTAGGGAAATTAATAATTATTTTGGTGGTGAATTTTGTTACGATAAGTTCTAACGTTGTATTAAGTGAAACGATGCTATTTTATCGCAAAACATTATTAGAACACATTATGATATAAGGAATGAAATATGGGTAGTTAACATTCGGGTAATCAAAACCGAATTCATTGGGATGGAGAAAATGAAGAAATTGGGTAGTTATTGGACATGAGTTTCACGTCAAACACATCCATTTTTTCCTTCTACTTAGTTCCATGTATATTCAACGCAAGACCCAAATTTCAAATAGTCTCAAAGGTTTGGTAGAAAATATGAAATACAGCAAAAATTTGTATTAGATGCATCTGATCATTTGGCGAACGCTCGTATCCAGTTTAGACTCTAAAATATCGTGTGTATGGAATTTAAGTTGTGAAATATTAAATGTCATTTTTAAGTGTTAAATTATTGAGTTTATCCTTTAAAGTATCGTGTGTTATTCAAAACCCGTGCATCGATTTTAAGTATTAAATTATTGAGTTAGAGGTTGAAATATCGCGATTACAGGGTATCAATTTTGGGGGGTTAAAGTATTGTCTGCTGAACTGTCAAACGGTCGGACATGAGATTCCCTCGTAAAATCAACCCCGAGATTTGAAGGAGAAAAAAAAAACCCAAAAATTCTTTACCAATATAGGACCCTTTGAATTTATATAAAAGTACGAAAATGCCCTTGAGTTAGAAACTTTGGAAATTTTAATAAAATTAGGGGAGTATTATGATGTGTAGTGAAAATCTCAAATTCTCAATGTTTTTTTTTTGGGTTATGAGTTATCTATGTGATTTACTTATATACCCTCCTATACTTTCCATTTCTCATCGCAATTCGGAGAACTGAAAATTTGAAACCTTCCACATTTGTGAACCACGTGTATCTGTATGAGAGGAAAATGAAGATAGAATGCAAGTAAAGTAAAAGAACAAAGTAAAAAACATGAGCAGAGAGGGGCTGAGCAAGAAAGACAAAAACTGAAGAAAGAAAGAAAGAAAAAAGCATTCAACACACAGAACAGACACAGTAAGTAGAGCTAGAGAGTGGATCCATCATCCATGGATGGACAGGAGGACATGTACGTATCCAGAAACAGAGCAAGAGGAGGAGAGAAAAGGAAAGGCATAGGGAGTGTGGTGGATAAGAAACCAATAAGAATCAATGAAAGATAATGATGATCTTATAAATTCAGAAATTGTTCCCCGGTTTGCCTTCTTCACAAGGAACATCGGTTAAACATTTTGCGCAGAGGAATTCAGATCACTGTGGGAGCGGAAAAAGGAGAGAGAGACAGATGCAGAGACAAATTCCAGAGAAAGATCCCATTAAAGCTTTGATGTGGAAAGATGAAGAGGAAGCGCCTGCTTTGTTTTTTGTTTGCTTCCCCACCCCGCCACAAACCCCACCCTTGTACCACTCACTGTACTGCTCTGGGTCTGGGGGGTGGTTGCTGCTGTGTGTTTGATGTTGGATGTTGGGATGTGAGTGATGAATAATGGAAAGCAACTAAACAATCCTCCATCATTTGTCTTCTTCCTCCAAATTTTTCATCACCTTTCCCTTTTTTCTTTTGTCTCTGCATTATTATCTCATTTTCACCGTTATTAACTCATCAATCTAATCTACCTACAACACCAGCATGCACTATGCTTCTATGCTTGGTGGTGGTGGTGGTAGCGGTAGTTTCACGAAATTTCGAAAAAAATAAACTTATAAATGATCGTATCGTTAAACTTTTGAAATAAATACTATGGATCTGGAAAATCATGACATTCATTTATTGATTGTATGTACACAACACAAGGGAAGTCCCCGTCTCTCTTAATTTCCAACATCCTAGGACTCCAATATATTTGGAATTCAACATTACTATGAGAGATATAGGAAGGGGGAAGGAAGCAAGTTGGAAAATGGCATAAGTTAATGAAAAGAAAAAGCTAGCAAACTATCAAATTTCGGATCATTTGATCAATTTAGACTCTAATCATGAATGAAATTCATCACACGTCTTACCATTTGATGGATTGAACTTTGAAGTTTTGAGTAACCCGTCACACGTTTCTCCATTTGGTCACATAAACGTTTGATCCGACTATAGTACTCAATTATCAGGGAAAACAAACACGTATGTGTCGTTTTTCTCAATCACATCTATTTAATGCTGCTCTAAAACTAAATTTGGTAATCTTCCTTTCGTTTAAGAAAGTAAGAAGGAAAGGAAAAAAAAAACACTTAAAGGCATGTTCGTTATCCAGTTTTGCGAACTGATTTTAGGTGTTTTGGGGTTTCAAAAACTATTTCAAAACCCAAATCTTGTTTGGCACCACCTTAAAAGTTATTTTCTAAGACCAGGTTTTTTAAATAGATTTTTCACATATGGCATTGGAAAACACTACCGCATAAACTTTAGATGAAAAAAAAATATCTCCTCACTTCTCAAACTTGAGATGAAAAAAGTTGTCCTTGCTTTGTTCCGCAAGCTTCATAAGAATATCTCATCGTTTTTAAAAAACTAATTTTTAACTCTTATTTGCTAGCATGTTTTTGAAAACCTATTTTCCTAATAGCGAACAGCCTTTACGGAAAGAAATCATTATTGTAATGATAAGCATTTCTTTCTTCTTCAAGATAAACGGAAATTAATTTTTTTTTTTTCCCATTAGAAATACGTATTAGTATATGTTGGTACGAGAAATTATGAATAGCAACATGTGCGCGCATCACGTAAGATGGTATCGTGATAATAAGTGGAAGATAAAGGTGCACCAAATTTGTGAATCCATTAAAAATACATCGACCATACTAGTTTTAACGATGAATCCGTTGAACTAAATAATTTTTCGCCTAACTAATACTGCTGGTTAATTATCAGCAAGGCCCTAGGGCCTAGAGGAGGAAAATTTTGGTGAGGAAATGGAGACCGATCCACGTATACGTGGACCCCTTTGTCTGTGGGGCCCGAAAACCATGCAATTGCGATCCCCCAAAGAAGCGTAAAATCCGGAAAAAATATTAAGCCTGGGTGGGGGACCCCTTTTAGAATTTCGCCACGTGTATCGTTGACCTTACTTCTTCGTTTCACTCACTCTTGAGCTGATATGGTTAAGCAACAAAGTGTGAAGCGTAAGCACGGGGCCCACATGCCACTCGCCCAATCACGGCACAAAAATCCACGTGGCCTCGTCCTCTCTACTCTATGTCATGCGCGTTTTGTTTTTTTTCTTCTTTTTCTATACATAGCTTTTTTTTTTCCTTTTTATCTTTCCAAAATTAAGTAAAATTTCAAAAAGAAAAAAAATTTTATCCGAATAGAGTTGAGTTTTAGTGGATTCACAGTTAAATAAATCTACACGAATAACATAAGTGATTGAATGAGTAAGGTCATGGATAAAAATAAGAACACGTCAACCCGTGAACAAGTAATTTTTAATAAAACACAAATCTGACACAATACAAATTGAATAGGATTTTTTGGCCTTTGTCGATTTGCATGTTAAGGGCCTGTTCTTTTTTATTGTTTTGAAAACATGTTTTTGAAAATTAATTTTATAATGTAAAAAAATATATTGAAAATGTAAAAAAATATAGCTGAATAGTAAAAATTATATTAGAAATGATGAAAGATGATTTCTAAATTTACTGATGAAACTAAAACCAAAACCAAAAGAACAAGCCCGTGTAAACATAAATAACACAATCAATTAACAAGTCGATTTTACATCGGCAAGTGTTTAAAGCTGATTCAAATATGACACGAATTAATTCCAGATTAAATAGTAATACTATCACTATTCATGAAAATCGAACCACCACACTATATTATCTATACTAAAAAAAAGGAAGAAATTAAAAAAATATCTCATGCATCATGCATTCTTATGATCACCCTTATCCTCTCTACCTTTGTACAAATATTTATTTATCCATTTAAGCCTACAATCATAGAACTATATGTAATCAACATCAACAAAGTACGAACCATCTCTTACTTTAAACTAACACTTGCTTTTTCTTGTCAATTGTCAACCCTAAAGTCCAGATTACTTGCCAATCAAATTCTTACTTATTGCTTTTCTAAAACACCGGAACCGTCCCATTAAAAGAGCTCGATTTCAAAAATATAAAACTTAATATGGATGGTAAGGTATGTGTAATAGTTGGTTGCATACTCCACACTAATATATTAGTAAGAATATGATACGTAAACAAATTTAAACTGAACTCGATGGTGAAAATATGGTTTAAAAAAATGTGGTCCTCCTCCCAAATAATTGCAGGTTGTGAATAAATATCATGCATGACCACTACATTCAGTAATGGGCTGCATAAATAATTCTCCATTTGAGATATAATTACTAATCAAAGCCACTGTGTGTGTGTAATCTGTATATATTACTATATATCTGGGCAATAATGGCGATGGAAAGGAAAAGTGGGGAGTTTTTGAAGGCGACTGAAATGGATATAAACAGAGCGATAGTGAAATGGAGTTGTGCTTTATGAGACAGTCTACCCAACTGTGAAGGTGACTTGGAAGGCCACACTTTCATATCTGTTTCACTGCAACGGTTCGGTTTTAAAAATGTATATACTCTCTACGAGTTACAAAATATGATACTTAAATAAGTAGTTTGTTGAATGTCATTGTTTTCCATTATCACGTGAACCACTCGTAATTATATTAGTAAAAATATAATGAGTATAAGTGAACTATTCTAATTGAAAGTGTAGTAAGCTCTCTCTAATTCTCCAAAAGTGGGTGAGAAAAGCAGATAGTGAAGTCTAAGATAAAGACTAATACAACATGCATGCATAGTTGGTGCCTGCTCAGGTTGGACAGCGATTTTCAATACTTTTGTGTTATATATATATATACTTTGTTTTCGTGCCACAGGTTAAAGCGGGGCTTCAATTTGATAATGTGTTTACTACAAACATGGGGAGGGGTGGGTAGGTCAAGTCTCTACAAGTGAATAATGATCAATTATGAGACCGTTTGTAGAAAGATACTCCCATATATTGTCTTATTAAAACAAGTTTAATGTACGACTGTCTAACGATTTAACGACAATATTTCAATAACTAAATTTTATATGCGTATTTTTATCAATATTCGATATATATTTTCTTCCTATAAGTGAATACTTATTGTATTGACATAACTGTAATTGGTTAGAAGCTATACGCGATACATTAACAGTTAAACTTAATACTCAATACGTGTGTTTTTATAATATAACCACGATAGGGACCGAAACCAAACGTTTAGGCTTCTAGGTTAGGATTGGTTTTGAAGCTTTGTTGATTAAGTGAAAATTAGTTTCAAATGAAGCATCATACATCATGCAATTCTATAGTCTGATAAAAAAAATATTTGTTTTTACTTTTATAGAAAAAAGGATGAAGGATTAGGTAATCTTAGTGCAAATAATCTGACTTTTTTGCAAATGAGATTCACAACTTCAACTGGAAATTATGTAGAAAAGCAAAATAAAAGTCAAACTTTAACCTAACGCGTCAATTAATAAATACAGAATTAGAGTTGAAGTGATCAAAGTATCTTTTTATGGAAAAAAAAAAAAAATGTGTTTAGGAAATATTCATCTTCTTTGATTATTATATAGTTATGTGTCCCCTTTCTTTCTCTCTCTCTCTCTCTCTCTCTCTCTCAAAAAAAAAAAAAAAAAAAAAAAAACCTTTCCAAAAGGAAAAAAAATAGGTATGTGTCATTTATCTAATAAGATAACACGTTGTGATATTTCAATTTCAACCCTACGTTGCCCCCTTTTCTTTTATTGACGTCAGAGAAGAGAAAATTGACATATAGGAGAACATGAACGTAGACTAGTAGTACTAACTGAGATTTGAATACAGATGAATGATAAGGAAATTAATGTTATTGTCAAAATTAATTTTAGCTTTTTTCGGAAGGAAACATACTGAAATTTGTCCAATCACAACTAACATGCAAGTACCTAGGAGTGGTACCTGCATGAAAATTGTGACACTAGTCTTGAGAGTTGCTACGATTCGATCCCTGGTCTCCCAAAAACTTAAAAAATAATTTTATAATATAAAAAGTGTATTAAAAACGTAAAAATGTATAACTGAATGGTAAAAAATTATATTAAAAATGATAAAAATTGATTATAATATATTAAGTTTACTGTTGAAACCAAAACCAAAATTAAAACGAAAATAACTGGCCTTAAAACTCATAAACATATGTATTTCTATTGGATGAATTTATAAGTCAATAAGTGAGAAAAAGAGTTAGTGAATTATATATATATTTAAATAATCATTATTAATTGATGAATAATTTTACAAGTCTTACTCGTGTATATGTGTATATATGTGTGTGTACGTTTAGAATTGGGGTTCCAATAATTGGAGTAGTAGCTAACAAACTACTAACAATCATAATAATGAGTTGTTTTGTTTTGGGCGAAGAAAGACAAGGGAAAATAAATACAGAATGGATGATCAGGAAGGCACACATGGATTCATTTCTGGATTGGCATCGTACACCACTTTGGTATGCTATATCATACGTGCATGAAGCGTATCGTTTCAATTTTATTGAATGTCCTTCCGACACGTTTATTATAAAACGTGCAAAGTTGTACAAACTACATAGTATGGAGGGAGTATAGGTGTTAACAGAAATGAAAAGACGTGTGTTTTCATTGACTTGACAAATTTGATCCAAAAATCGGACACTCACTCACTCTCGATCTTCATTAATCCCAGATTTTATTTGGTACCTACACTGACAACATGACAACGTTAATTAATTAGTTGATTGATTGGCCATACTTAATTTGCATTATTAATTAGGACATCAAATCTCAATCTCCCCTCACAAATATTCAATGGGTTAATTGAATAATTAGTCAAATAATTAAGCTCGCCGTGTTAATCACCCCTTCAAATCAAATCATTTCATGCTTCGTTTTTCTCATAGAGTTGAAGTTTCATGCTTCGTTTCACATTCAACAAAAATAAAAATTTGAATTTTTATTGAATGTGAGACAATACACATGTATCGTACGTACAAGTAGTAAATTTCCTCAATTTTTGAAATTTGAACATTCAAAATGTTGATCTCACATTACATACTATGAATGTTAAATTCACAGTTAATTAGAAATAAGTAAAAGAAGGAGATCGATCTAACCTATTACTCCTTACTTCTTCTGTTCTAATAAAAATTCGTATTTTTAGAACCGTTTTAAAATAAAAACACGACTATTCTATTACAACGGAAGGGGGAAAAAAAAAACAAAGAGGCATACTAAACGCAATAACCGTTTTACTATTCGCAGTAACATTCCCCTGTGAAAAGACAAAAATGCCCCTGGCCAAAAAGAAGAAAACCGGGTACTGTTCACATGTGCGTGAACAGTACCCGGTTAGAAAAAAAAGTGAAGAAATACTGCCGGCCGGAAAATACCGCCAGTCGCCGGCGGTATTTTTGGCGAAATACCGCCTACCGCCGGCAGTCGGCGGTATTCCGGGAATTCCGTCCGGGGAGACTGTCTCCCCGGCCAAAATGTTGCAGAAACAGAAAAAAACGTCCTGATAATCGCAGATCGGGGAAAAAAATCCCCCCCGAATGGGTTTTTTTTCCCGAAAATTATAATGAAGGGGTATATAAAGAATTTATGCAAAGTAATTTAAAGTAAAAAAATAAATATAGTGTTTACGTTTAGTGTAATATGGATCGTACTCGGGTAATTCGGACTTTTTACAGGGGAATGTTACTACGTTTAGTAAAACGGTTACGGGGAGACCGGCGGTATTTCTTCAGTTTTTTTTCTAACTTGGTATTGTGCACTGTTCACGCACGGTGAACAGTACCCGATTTTCTTCTTTTTCTTTTTTCTTTTAGGCCATGGGCATTTTTATATTTTCATAGGGGAATGTTAGTTTCCAAGTGTTTGGAAAATCAACGTGGAACAATATGTTTTGACATAGACAATGCATCACACGCAGAGACGTGAGATAAAATGAATAATTGGTTAATTAAGAGCCACCCCACCAAAAAGCCCCAATTTCAGCTAAAAATAAGAAAGAAAAAAAAAACCCACGTGACATGTCCACATTTATGAGTGGAGCTGGAGCTGGCCCAACTCCCCCCGCCGGGTCACCTCACACGTGTTTGTACCCGAAAGAGACACTGGATTTAAGCAACCTTGGCCCACCCGCCCAAGCCCCGCCCCGCCCCAAGAGAGAATGTTGACTTTGACTGGACCTTGTTTAAAGCCCCACCCACACGTGAGGGATATCTGTTTCGTGCTCCCTTGTCGGGCCTATTCTTTTTTTTGTTTATAACGGAGGCCTAGTTTCTGGCCCATTTACTGGGCCCAATACTATTTCCCAATAGTTTGCTTGGTGGACATATCCCAGTATTTCAGCTTCTCTAATTATTTTATTTGAAAAAAGAATTTTTATTTTATTATTTATGGTTAAGGGCCTAAGGGCCCTCCTTCTAAAATTCTAATCCACAAGACATCACACATGACATCATGATCATCTGGCATCATTATTGATTTAATAATAATATTGTCTATTTTCCTTGACTATATTTGCCTCAAATATTTTTAAATGCTTTGTGGTTTGTTTAGCTATTAATGGCACAACTTGATTTGTTTCCTGGATATCATTTTTCTCAATTTTCAGGCCAAATCATGAAATCTATATAACTTCTTGTGTGTTTCTAATTGTAGTGAGGACCTTTATCTTTTCTTTTCTTTTCAGTTTAGTCCCTATCTTTAGAGAATGGAGAGCATGAAATTCAAGCCCTCCTTCCACCATTACACATAAAGATCCTTACAGCTAGGTTTAGAGCGTAAACAAAACATTATAAT
The DNA here is from genome assembly GCA_016801395.1 of Leptodermis oblonga. Taxonomy (NCBI): domain Eukaryota; kingdom Viridiplantae; phylum Streptophyta; class Magnoliopsida; order Gentianales; family Rubiaceae; genus Leptodermis; species Leptodermis oblonga. Next base: position 3,314,088 of record CM028758.1, read on the forward strand.
CATTGAAAAAGCTGAACCGTGTTTTAAAATATGCTACTGAAACATATATTTTTACGAAAACAATCTATTTCATCCCTTTTCCCTTATAAATATCCTTTAGTGAATAATCCAAAACCCAAATAAGGGCCTATTCTTTTGTTTATGTTTTTGGTTTTGGTTTTGGTTTCAACAATAAATTTAATATAGTATTTAATCATTTTTCATAATTTCCAATACAGTTTTTTACTATTCAGCTACACTTTTTACATTTTCAATACACTTTTTACATTATAAAATTATTTTTCAAAAATATGTTTTTAAAACAGTTTTCAAAACCCTAAAAAAAACATGCCCTAAATTGACATGAGAGGACCAAAATGAATATGGGGAAGACTACAAGGGCTTAAACATTGCTACCTTATAATAATGAATGAATTTGTTGACTTTTTGTCTTTGTGATTGTGTAGAAAGCAGAGACTATTCAGATGGTTTTATAAATATATAAAATTAAATTTGATGATGTAAAAGATTTTCTAAAGTGCAATGCATGTAACAACTAACTGATTATGACTTCATTTTATTTAATAATATTCATACTCAACTTGTTAATGTTATCGTGACCAGGGCCGCTTACAAGTTTCATTTCCTTTTGACCCGCATAGTGTTAATTATATATATTTCCTTTTTAGTACATGTGGAGATAGATATATCTAGAAAAGAAATAATTAAAGGGATAGGACGAAGACACGATTTTTTCAGTCTAGAGTTTACTTTAACGTTATATGTTGCGACCTTTCTAGACTGATGAGACATGTACGTACGTTATTTCTCTCATTAAAAAAATGTTAGTTTGTGAAATGCATAACTTGTTATAGTTGGAGTGGATAAAAAGCGTTGAAATATGGATCAGCGGGTGTTGAATTTATGGGACAAAGGTTGACATAAAATAGATAAAGAAAAGGAGGAAATAGAGTAGGCTTCCTGCTCAAAAATAGTAGAAATGAGCTCATCATTGTGCCCGTGTTGCCATACTTAATAATTGAATCATCTCCTATACTGTGTATGATATGATAGTTTTTTTTTTAATTTAGAAAGGAAAAAAAAAACTAAAAAGCTCCTAAAGTTTGATAAAGGGCATGTTCTTTTTCATCGTTTTGAAAATGATTTTGAAAATAAGTTTTAAAAAATAATTTTATAATGTAAAAAGTGTATTGAAAATGTAAAAAGTAGATGCTGAATAGTAAAAAGTTGTATTAGAAATGATGAAATATGATTAAAATATATTAAATTTACTGTTGAAACCAAAACCGTTTTCAAAATCGAACAAAAAGAACAGGCCCAAAAATATCAATACTCTTGAATTTGTTTAAAAAGATAAATTAACTTTAAGTTTCTTATGGCTAAAGTTAGCTTATTGCTTATTACCATTCTCCATCCGAATAATTTTTTAAATAATTCAAATTTTATATTCAAAACTATCATTTTCATCTTATTCACACTGATGTAACTATAAATAATTTTATATGAATAAATTACTCCCTCCGTCCCACTCAAAGAGTCCACTTTGAAATGTGTACAACTTATTATGGGTTGTGAGGTACAACACCTAAAATACGTAATTTATCACCATATTTTCCACTTATATCCTTACTTTAGAAGTAAGGGGTTGATTGTGAATCACACATTGTTATATTAGTAAGGGTATGTAATGTAAATAAATTCAAAGTGGACTCTTTAAATTAGACAAATTTTTTTTTGTTGACTCTTTGAGTGGGACAGAGGGAGTATTATTTAATCAATTCAGCATTAAATATTCAGATATAAGTATTAATTTCTATGAAATAGGCCATTACTATTGATAAAAATGAACTTTGAGGGTATTTTTTTATTTTTTACACACAAATTTATAGATACTGATATTTTTTGTCAAAATGGTAAATATGAAATTGATAAGCTTATTTTTATGTTTTGGACTTTTAGGGAGATAAGAGTTTTTTTTGTTTTATAATCTTATTCAAGTTTGCTCAGCGGAGGACGTCCAAACTATAAGGAGTAAAAAAATCGTAAAGCCCAATAGGCCCAAACATCAATTGGGCTCATTAGGAATTTCTTGTTTAATAAAGAATTAATAATAAAGGCATTTGTCATTTGTTTTTCATTTTTTAAACAAATCTGGAATCTCAGAAACAATGTGAACCTCCATTGGCAATCTCCCAATCTATGTATAACATAACAAATGTAGATTCAACACATTCAATACCCTTAACTTATGAACCATGAAAAATAAGCACAGAGTATCTCTTTTCTCAATTTGTACGTGTTATCTTCTTGATTTGTTCTCTGAAATTATCACCAAGTTGATATTACTGGTCAATTTGAAACTACCAAACCAGTTTGCAAAATCAGACGTGTAGTTAATCACTTCCATCAATGGAGGAAGACATCATTCAGTATACAATTCATATTCTTTGTAATAGCAGCCACAGACATAATTGAACTTTGATCAATGCTACAGAAAGTATTTTTCTTCAATGGTGATACACACACTAGTGGTTAAATATTTTCCAGAAACTCAATGTGACTGAGGTTTGTTTATTGAAGCTTGTATCATCTTCACTATCGTTTCAGGTTCCAGTGTCGCATCAACCTTAAATATCCCTTCAGATTCATCAATCTGCAGCAAGTCTATTTGAGACTGCAAGAGCTTTGCAGGCATGAAATGCTTCCCTTCTGCGGCTCTCTTTTCCAGCCGAGCAGCGAGCACCTCAGCTGGAGCGTCCAACAACACAAATTCAACTACACTAGTGTAGGAGCCTGGTTTATGGTTTTGATCTGCTGATCTAAGGATTTCCCTGTAACGCTGTTGCAGAGCTGAGCAGCCTAGGATCACAGTTTCTCCATTTGATATACTTCTTTTTAGGGAATCCCTTAGTGTTTCAAGCCATGGAATGCGATCTTCCTCTGACAGAGGGATCCCATTTTTCATCTTTTCTATTTGAAACAAAGGATTCAACAGTCAATGGAAACCATTCCAGAGAAGTACGAAGACACTACTCTGGATAGCAACACTCTGTGTTTACCTTTGTTACTTTGTGGATGATAATCATCAGCATCAATGTAGCTGCAACCTAAAACTTCTGCCAGCATCTGGCCTATTGTTCTGCAGAAGATAGGATGAACATGCATAAATGTTTTGTTTGTTAAAACAGAAGATCACGGGAACATCAATCCTAATTCTCATTCAGCCAGACAAAGACCCGAGCATGGGGGGAAATTTGGGCATGATCCTTTTGATGACAAAGTTCCTATGCTAAAGAAACTGGAAAACTTTCACTATTAAGCAAAATAGAGAATTCTGTTTCTGGACAAAATTAACAAAATCCCCTACAGACAGCAAGCACAATTATGAACCAGAAGCACAAGAAGAGCCTAAAAATAGATACTTCAAACTATTAAAATATTTTGAAGAACAGCTAAATTACTATGTGTATCTGCAGAATAGATATGAAACTCACGATTTCCCAGCACCACTGACTCCCATAATAACAATAGCCTTCCCTATTAAGCAACCTGCACAGTAAATAGGCTGAAATTAGCAACAATGGAAGGTAATTTAGCATTCAGATGATACATAAACTTCAAAATTTTCAATGCAATCACACATCACCTTCACATCCAGGAGCCATTCTGTGCAGAATATGCAGAGAAAATTGTGAAGTGGCCTAGGTTGCTCAAATCTGAACTCACAAGGGCATTGCAAAACAAAAAACCTCATAAATGTTCTATCTTGTGGAACAGAAACCCACCAAAAATATAAACAACCTGAATAAGGTGAAATAGAAATTAGCTTGAATTGACATACTATAAACCTGAAATGATATTTACATGAAGATAGAAGATGAAAAACCAAAGAAAACAAATTGAAGGCACCGGTCAACTCTGACGAACCTAACGAACCAAGAATGATTGATAAATTAAAAGTAATTTCTTGATCCCACTCCTTATCAAAATTTGTCGGATCTTACCAATTCTTGAATATTTTCTTACCACAATTTATCTAAGTATGAGATTCCCAACAGCAGAAACATTGCAGAAAAAGATTTAAAAACCTTAAAAAAGAGTAATAGCAGTGAGATCAAAACGCTAGTGTGTGAAGGAAAATCCCAAGAATAAAACAAATGAACATCAAAATTGTACTTACCCTTACCATTTACCTATGGCTCGTCAACCGTCACTTTTTTGGTGCTACCTTTTTGTTTTTGTTCCGTCATTGTCTTGTTGATCGGTGGCGAATGGCGCCAATAACGACTTTTCACGGCGGCGGAGTGCAATGAACGATGGGGTACTATAGAGGAACGGGTCCGGGTTGGGCTGTCCAACTCCAAGCCCAATATTTTGATAGCTGTATTTTTAATTCAAAAGCCCAATGGACTTGGTCAGAATAATAGCCCAGGATTATAATGAGAATCCTAAAACATATGTATAGTGAAAAACAAGATATGGCAAAAAAAATCTATTTTTTCTTCCCAATCTGTTTAAACTTAGTGCCGTCCAGTGTCCATCACCAGGTTTTGCAAGCTGATTTTGGAGTTTCAAAAGTCATTTCAAAACTCAGACTTTGTTTGTCAATAACTTAAAAGTTGTTTTCTATGACCGTGTTTCCAATTCAAGTTTTTCACATTTGGCCTTGGAATACATTGTCGAGCAAATTTTAGACGAATAAAAAGACTTTTTCTCTTTGGCGTTCAAAATTGAGATGAAAAAATCTCTCCCTACTTTGCCCTTGCAAACTTGATAGGAATAAAACACTTATCGTTTTTGGTAATTAATTTTCAACTGTTGTTCGTTTGCATGTTTGGAAAACATATTTTTCAAAACTTCCTTTAAAACTTGGTAACGATCATGCAATAAAATAGAGTTTTATTGTTCGTTTGTTTCAAGCGGGTAATTTTTTTCTCAAATAAGAAATAGCTCAATTCTCATTCTTATTTTTGTACGCTAAACACACAAAGGAAACAATCTCAAAAGTTGATTGGGAAACATTAGGCATTAGCATTCTAGGCCTACTAATGAGTCCAATGCAGTCTTGTTTATAGTAACAGTAGACTACATTATAGTGTAGATTGCAGAAGACAATGCTGAGTGGTAGCTAGTAAAAGGTCTATTCAATAAAAGTGATCATCTTATTGACAATGTTATCTTCATTTCAATTGTGAAAAAAAAAAAATTATACTAAAATTAAAAAAATTGTGAAACGAAATTACACAAGCCACCTGAGCTGTAGAAGTTAGAACTGGGACCTTCTGATTACGAAATCCTCTCATTATTCATCATCCCAACTCTCCTCAGAAATTAATTAATTATATATATATATATATTTCTTTCTTATAGACACATCCGAAAAATTTTGCCCAAAATTAAGCTGCCACTTTTCAATTGTTTCGGATTATTCTATCTTTGATTTCGAGTCAAGTTAATTTACTTTAGTGACAACATTATTACCAGCATTACTTATAATTATTGGTCTCAAATTAACTTTCTTGTGAAGGTCTCAAAAAAGCCCATATATAGGTAGTTATAGTTATAGTACAGGTCTATAAAAGTGTAATCCCATTAATCCTCAACGGACGGTCAATTAAGTTTGCAAGTTTGCCCTAGTTTCAGTCTCAGATGATGATTAATTGGTTATCATCTTTTGATGAAAACCTTTTATGTCTAGTAAACAACTTCTATCTTTTTATTTAGTGTGATATAACAAGCAACACAAACTGAGGATAGTGAATAGTGTTGAGAACGAACACGAACAAGTTCGAGCTCGGCTCGATAATGTGTGATGTAACAAGCAACACAAACTGAGGATGTTGAATAGGGTTGAAAACGAACACGAACAACCTCGAGCTCGGCTCGATAATAACGATCATAAACATATTTTTAGGCTCGATAATAATGCTTCATTAATTTTTAAAATATTTCATTTTCCCAATCATTTCTCGACTTTATTTTTCTCTCTCTTTTTTGAAACTTAAATTTTATTGAATCTTGGTTTGTTTGTCCCAGTGATTTGCGCGTAATTTAGAGCTTGCCGGTTGCCCACCCGGTGTCTTTCAAATCACTTGGTCTATCTTCAATTAAATATTTGTATTGTTACAACAACAAAAAAAAAAACAAATCCTAACAATTTAGTTATTTAATGGGTTTCAAATCCAATATTTGGTATATTTGTTTACCTTTTGATTGCAATGGTAAATATTAACAGATATTGGATAAAATTAGTTGGAAAAAAAATTTTGTTTCTGGATAATTAGACAAATCAACATAACTCCTTTCATCCCACCATTAATTATCTTTTACCTTTGAGTATAAACTCAATAATATCATATCAAGAGTGAAAAAAAACTCAAACTATCTCGAGTGAGGTCCCCTAAACTTGTATACTAAGTAACCTACGTTCTATTAGAAATCAATTACTACTTATCTAATAGCGTACCTCGGTCTATATTCAACATAATATTTCTCAAAATTTTAAAATATACTTTTACCAATTAACGATTAATTACTTGACATTATCTCATACATTAGTTGGAGATTGTCTGTTTTTTTAAACGAAAATAACGCGTAACTACTCTTTTGGCTGAATTAATGGTCAACCCCATTTAAGAAAATAGAGTCAGAAAACATATGTTTTGATTTGTACCTTTGGCTTAATCATATGTACACATACATGTACTAATTTACTAGTATATTATGAAGGGGTTGACAGTTGAATTAGCTGATGTGATCGGGGTTGGTTAGCTTAATAATGTTAGATTTTTTAAACTAACAAAATGTCTTTATGTCACCCGATCAAGAAAGGGACATTATACATATATAATTTCTTGGATTTACGTCATTGATGTATATGTTTTAGTAATATATTTCAAAATATTCCAAATTGTATTCAAAACATTTAAAAATGTATTTTGAAAATAGGTTTTATTAAAATTTATCATAAAATATAAAACGTTCTACTAAATTTGAAATACGAAATCATAGCCATACATATTTGAACAAGTCATTTTAGTTGAAGTTGGAGATATAAATGTAGTTCTTAAGACGTAACATATATATAAAAATCATCATCAAGTCCAAACATTGGAGGTCCTACACAAGATATTTTAAATCATATACTATCGAGATATTTAAGAAAGGAATAAATAAATTCAAGAAAAAAAAAGAAGTAAAATATTAATTTTTGCACATAATACGTTATGTGTTATCGTCTAAAATATTATTTACTATAAATAATTATAATAAAATAAAGAGCGAGAGCGAGAGCGAATATTATAATTTGATCTCTATGGATAACAATGCAAAGATATAGAGATAGCAACTTTAATTTATAATTTCTCAAGAAATATAAAAGGGTTTGTGATTCCATCAAATCCAATATTACACACGAGGAATCAAATATATATATATATATATATATATATCCTTTTCAAATTTTACAACCATATAAACTAGATATTTGGGATTGTATAACTGAATGATCAACATCTACAGCCACTTTGAGTATCATTGAGATATTTATGAGATATTTAAAATCAAAATCTACTTTTTAAGATGCATAAGAAACGGTCTTTACAATTTATAGTAAAGGGTAAATTACATTTACTTTCCATAAGCTACGGTAAAATTATAAATACATATCTTCTCGAAGTTTATGACAAGAAATACTCTTGCACCGTCCAAATTCTCCCAAAATAATAGATAGGTTTACAAAATTCTTTGGTTTTGCGTGACAGGAAAGTATTGATAATTTTGACTAAACCACGATAAAGATAAATATAACTGATTAAACATCTTACAAATTTATTAAGTCGTTTAGTAACAGCATTGAATACATTACTAAAATCATTGAACGAACGAAATATTATCAAATAGCTGAATAATTTCGCGACTAATCATGTATGTATATGTGTGTATTATGTTATTGTCAATAATAGTCCCCACTAATTGATTATTGGGCACACTTTGGGCCTACTAACCAAAAATAATTGATGAAAGTTGCAAAATCAATAATATACCCCACAAGCAAATATGTTAATTATTGCAAAACCATTTTGCTTAAACCTCAATTAATTTATTTTTCTTCTTTCTTATAATTATTAATTTCCCTTTTAAACAGTCCTTCCACTTTCCAAACTCCCTCCACATTTTTCTTTCCCTAAATTACCCCTTAAAAGCCTTAAACCCTTCTTCCATTACTCCCTCTGTATCTCTCTCTCTCTCTCTCTCTCTCTCTCTCTCTCTGCCTCCCTCCCTCCATCCTTTTTCTCGCAGCATTTCCATGGCAATCCCACAAAGGAAAAATCATTTCCCTCTTCTCCTTCTTCTTCTAGTACCGCTCTTACTCCTTTTGGTCGTCTCTTCCTCTTCGCAACCCTTGTCCATCCACGACCTCCTCAAAACCAGAGGCTTGCCGGCGGGACTCCTCCCCAAGGATGTCAAGAATTACACGCTTTCGGAGACCGGACTTCTCGAGGTTTATCTCGAAGGCCCCTGTTTGACCAAGTTTGATACCATGGCGTTTTATGAAAGCGTGGTCAGGGGGAATTTGACTTACGGAGGGTTCACCGGAGTTCAGGGTTTTTCTCAGGAGGAGCTGTTTCTGTGGCTGCCGGTGAAGGATGTTATAGTGGATGATCCCAATTCTGGTTTGATTCTTTTTGACATTGGGTTGGCTTATAAGCAGCTTTCTTTTTCCCTCTTTGAAGATCCCCCGGATTGCAAAGAAGGCGGTGAGTCGGTTTAATTTTGGTCGTTTCTTAGATCAGTAATTGGTAATTAATTCTGATTTTTTTTTCCCGGAATTGTTTGATCGTCCGGCAAAGTTCTTCGTCGGAGCCGGATCACATTTCAGCTATCTTTCTTCACTGTTGAAAATCATACTGTTTTTTTTCACTTTTTATTACTTGAGAATTTGCTTTGGAGATTGGGAATTTGGAAGCATCAATGAAGTGTTTGTTGGTGAGTTGCACTGCACTCATGTGAACACATGGGACAAATTTTCAACCAAAAATCCTTTTCTCCAGAAAAAAAGTTCTTACTGCTTTTTTGAATGTCGCTTCCAAAACCCTGGGGCTCTGTAATTTTCAGTTTTGCTCTGAAACTCTGAATGATGATTTTGTCGGTTTGTTAAGGAAAAGATTCGAAGATGCGTAAATCCCATCTTGAATGTGGTTGTACACTGTTGCTTCATTTTCATTTCAGTTTCTGAATTAATTTAGACATTTATTACGATGGTAGAGAAACTGGGATTGGGTTGATTTGGTAAAACGTAAATCTCTCTGTATTTCTGCTACTAATAAGAAGATCAAGCTCTGATGAATGAACCCTCTTTTAAGGAATGTTGTTGCAACGATTTTAGCAGAATCCCAATCAAAACCGTTATTCTCCTTCTATACTTTTCTCCCTCGAAATTAAACTTATTTTGTCGTTCACTTAAATGCAGGCGTTTCGGGGAGAATTGGTGAAAGAGGAGGAGGATTTGAAGACCAGAGATAGAAGAAGAAGAAGAAGATGCCACTCTTTTATAACACTATATAACTTTAGTTACAGTTGTTGACTAGAATAATAATATGTTCAGGAGTTTTTGGTAGAGATGATGCATAGTTTAAAAAAACATTTGGAATCCCCAGATTCTGATCAGTAAGATTAGAGCTTTAGAAAGTACTAAAATGCTAATCTTAATCCCTTCTAACTTTACACTGACTTCATCTTCTTCCTCCAAGATTAAACTTAAACGCAAGGAATCTGCATCCAAATCTTTCATTTGAGACAAAAAGCAGAAACATCCCGGAATTTTCTCAAACACTGGAAATATTAAACAAATGAAAGGCAAGCCGTGCCGGTGCCGGCGACGATGCCGGCCGTGAATGCTTATTAAATATTGTTGGTCCACCTGGAAATGACTGATGAGCCGTGTATTTGGATTTATCTTGTCGTTGTTGTTGATGTGGACCATATGATATGTGGAAGCAAGCGCATGCATGTTCCTATATGGACCCATTTAAACGTATACTTTCTTCTTCTTTTTTTTTTAACCACTATTCAACATGTGATATACTGACTATGGTGAATAGATGTGATAGGAAGCCGAGTTTCGACGTGTTCATTTATTGTTCATTTATTTATTGAGGCTAAAATTTTGTTCGTGAACATTCATATGCGTTCTAGGTATAGTTAATTTAATATATTATATCAACTCACATAAAAATTAAAATTTAATTTAAATTCATATATTAATATCTATGTGTATATATATATATATATATAAAGATTCAATTATTTGTATTATTTAAAATTTTAATAATATATACTTATTTTATTTATATTATATAGTTAATTTTAATCGAGTATGTTCGCGAATATTAACGAGTTTTTAACACTTTGTTCGTATTCGTTTATTATCGACCCTAAAAATTATATTCGTGAACAATTTTTATCCAGCTAAACTCAAACTTATTCGTGAACGTTCGTGTTCGTTCTCAGTTCTAATTGTGAACATTTTATAGTTACTGACGTGATGAGATTTGTTTGAGCGGTTGATTAACGTTTGCTGGGACTGTTTTAGTTTGGTGACCTTTTTGTTTATCTTGTCGTTAACATTTTGCTTTGCTTTTAAGATTCACGAGTCAAACATATGAGTGTGAAATGAGAGGGGGAGCCCACAAAGGGAAAGGGCAGCATGTAGGACATTCTTTGCTCTTATTGTGTTTTCATTCATCACTGTCGTGGAGTCGTCCTTTATGGCTTTTATCTTTATTATGGTGGAATAGAGAGGAAATATTATAATATAAATCATTCATTTTATGTATTATTTTATAAAATTTTTGATAAATTAATTAATATTGTTTTAGGACGAAAAATAATATAACAAGCTGTTAAGAAGTAAGAACCAAAAAGCTCGTTTATTTAATAAATCGACTCCGAGTTGAGATTTTTTATATCTAGAATCATCAACTAACTCAGCTGATTAATTAGAATTTAAGATTAATTAAAGGGCAGAAGTAACTGTTCAAATCCGAAGCCTTTGGACTTTCAAACCCAATATTATAGGAACGAGTCAGTGCTCCGACGCACACTGAGCCACCCACAGGTTAAGGGTTCGATTTCTATCTCTGTCAGTTCTGTCTATTTAGAGGGCAGGCTGACAAGACTCTGCAGGTGACTCCCCAACTTCGTTCTTCCACTCCCCCATAGCACATGCCTTCAACGTAATAGTTGGTAGAATAGTGAAATAGTGTTGATTCCAGGAAAAAAAAAAAAAACAACAACAACCCAATCTTGTGATCTCAGTCGTGACGGTTTCTTTACTTTCAATATTGAGATTTTCAAATTCGATTACTTATTTATAGGAAAAATGGCAGTTTTGGTCCCTCGCGTTTGGTTCAGTGACGATTTTAGTCCCCTTTCTTTTTTTTCTTAGCAGTTTTGGTCCCTTATGTTTTCCCCTTCGGCAGTTTTGGTCCCTTACATTAAGTTCTTACAGAGTTTCTCCAGAGCAAAACTACAGTTACAACTTACATTAAAAGGAAAACATTTCCTTCAATTAACAAAGCCATCAAAGTCTTGGCGTTTCAATCAACCCAACAAAAATAAACCCAAATAGTTTGAGAAAATCTTTGTGGGTGTTTTCGGTTTTTGGTTGAATGAATTCTCAAAATATTCAAGAAGTCATGGACCCAAAATTTTCCGGGAAATGGAAAACCCAAAACCGAATTTAGCCCATAAATCCTATGAAACCAATCTTTGTGGGTGTTTTTGGTTTTTGGGTGTTTTAATTTTGTGGTTGAAGGAGGTGTTGATAGTTGAAGGTTGGTGGTTATGAAGTTGGGTGTGTGGGGTGGACCGGTGGTGAGGAAGAAAAGATAAAAAAAAAAAAAGAAATAGGAAAATTTGGATTTGCCCCAGAAATTTGGAAAATTATTTAAACGCCCCAAATTACCTGTTTTACCTCCAACTCCCGGTAAAAGGACCACAACTGCCGAAGGGGAAAACATAAGGGACCAAAACTGCTGAGAGAAAAAGAAAAGGGACTAAAATCGCCACTGGGCCAAACGTAATGGACCAAAACTGCCATTTTCCCTTATTTATAACTGATAGTTATCTTTTAATTATAAAAGTATATTATACTCGTACTACCTTTTTATTGAAACATACTTCTATGTGAGGCTTCGTAATACATGCAATAGGGACTAACTCCCTCTCTGAGTGCACTAACTCTCCAATGACTAAGAGGGAGGAAGGGGACACGTCATTAGCTGGCCTCATCCTTTATTCGACATATATTCCCTCTTCTCGAATAGTAACCGCGAGAGACACGTGCGATGGACAAGTGTACTATCGCGAATGTTCTAAATAACGCATCAAATGAGCAATGAGGCCCATTTGCTCACCGAAGGCAGTCTCTCTCCTGACCTCGTCACTTCCTTATCTCGGCCATATTTATATATCCAACACTTTTCATACTGTTTATGTTAAAATGTCAATTCGAAGAATTATTATTATTACTATTTTCCAGTATCAATAAAATATGGTTTCAATCATACCCATGTAATGATACACTCCTCAAGTAATTTTCTCAACTTTCTTAAATCAAGTGAGGTGTCATGCATTCATTGGCTACACTTTTATAAAATAATTATTAATGCTACATTATTGACCAATGAATGCATGACACCTCACTTGAGTTAAGAAAGTTGAGAAAATTATTTGAGAAGTGTATCATTACTAAAAAAATAATAACTAGGGATCCTTTTCTCTAACCCTTGAATAGTACTTTAATATTTTAACATCTAAATTTGACATGCATATTTTAATTAATACGCTATATATTGTATGCTAAAAGCAACATTAAGCTAAACACACTATATTGGAGGCAAAATTCGATACACAATACATTAGAAACTAAGATCCTGTTTGGACAAGTACTTCAAAAACATTTTCAGTGTTTAAGAGTATAAAAAACTTTAAAATGGTGTTTGGACAAGAAATTGCAAAATGTTTTTAAAAAATAATATTAAGTAAAATGTTTTTAAAGTACACTTTTTGAAGTACACTTTAAACATGTTTTATAAATATTTAACAAAATTTTAAGTCATTTTAAGTTAAACTCGCAGGTCTGCCTGTCTTACCCCCGATTCGCCCCAAACCCAGGACCCACCCCAACCCCGGTCCCATCCTCTGCGACCTTGGCTCAGTCCCCGACCCGACATCGGCCCCACCCCCGTTCCAACCTCAACCTCGGCCTCGCCCCCAACCCCGGGCCGATAACCCTGCCCCCGTTTCGACCTCGGCCCCACCTCGACCTCACCCAGGGCCCGACCCCACCCCCGTTCCGACCTCGTCCAGGACCCTGAACCCAAACCTGACCACGGCTCGGCCCGTGCACCTACCCCGGACCCGACCACGCCCCTGACCCAGACCCCGACACTGAACCTGACCCCGACCAGGGCACCGACCTCGACCCAAACCCGACCTCGACCCCAAACCTGACCTTGAACTCAACCCCAACCCTGACCATGGCCTCGACTCCAACCCTGGACCCCGACCTCGAACCCGACCCCTACCCGGGCCCAGACCCAACCACTCCCCCACCTCGGACCCGACCACAGCCCCGGCCCCAACCATGGTCCCGGACCCGACCCTGGCCCTAACTCCCACCCAGGCCCCGACTACGCCCCCGCCCCAACCCCAACCATGCCCTCGCCCCAGCCTCAAACTCGACCTTTCCCCCGCTCCAGTGCAACTCAGTCCTGGACCCCGACCCCTGCCCACTCAATAGAAAAAAAAAAAAAAGGATTTATATACCGAAAACATAATTTTTATATAATTTCCCGCATCAAATATAATTTAAAAATATATATATATATTTCAAATAGTTGTCCAAACATCTTTTAAACTATTTTTAACTCAAAAAACATTTTTGTAAAATACTTGTCCAAACACATATTTCATTAAAAAAAACTTCAAAAACATATTTTATTAAGTATTTTTGAAAAACACTTTCATGAAAATGTTTTTGAAGTACTTGTCCAAACGGAGCCTAAAATCAATACATATATTCTCATAACACACGTAAGATTCTTTTGAAATAACACGCAAACTTTTGTAAAAAATAAGGGGCATGTTAATTGCAGGACACTTTCTACTAAATACATGACACTTTTTAAAATTTGAAGTGGTGAAAAGATAATAATATTCTTATACATTTCTATTATCATAAATAATTTTACCTACACCCTCATTTCCTCTTTAACTCTCCATTTCACTCTTTAACTCACTCTTATTTTTCTACTCCAATTTTTTCAAATTTTCTTTCACTCATCTCCATTCCTTCTACAGTAAAAGTAATAAGAAAATAATTTTTAAAAAGAATCGCCCCATCCGGGCGATTCTATGGGCGGGTGATTCTTTCCCAAAGAATCGCCCCAAACAGGGGATTCTATGGCAAAGAATCGCCCGATCCAAACGGGCGATTCTTTGGGCGATTCTTTCCCATAGAATCACCTAGATGAGGCGATTCTTTTTAAAATTTGTTTTCTTCTTACTTTTACTGTAAAAGGAAGTAGAAAGGGGAAGGGCAAAAAAGTAATTTCAAATCTAAATTTTTTAAAAAGTGTCATTTATTTAGTAAAATGCGTCATTCAATTAACAATTTCGAAAAATAATCCATCTCCCATGCTCCCATCTTAGAATAAAATGATTCCCTCAATCCACATATTACCGGCCAAGAAAATATATACTATATGCCTTATTCGTGTCTATCTAAATTTAGAAAAAAAGAATTGTAAAAAAAAAAAAAGAAAAAAGAAATCCCACCTAAACAACTTCTAAAGTAAGAAAGTGGCACGTGGACTGGAAGGTAGCCCGAGGCGGTAGAGTTCATACGAGCTTGTAACATTTCGTTTCGTGATGACCGATTGAAGCCTTTATATTCACGCTCCTGAAATTCTTACTGATTTATCGTTTCCCCTTAATTCAATTTTCCGACCGTCGTTTAGGGTTTCGGCGATTTTCACTGCGCAATCATCATGGGTGGCGGAGCGGCGATGAGAGCGGCTGCCAAAGCCGCCGGCGCTGGTATTTTAAACAGGGGTCTCGGTGGTATTGTTCCCGATCACCCTGTTTCTGCTGCCGCGCGTAAGGCAGCGCGTCCCGTCGGAGTTTTCACTGCCTCATCGTCGTCTTCTCCCACGGACGCCATGAAAGCTTCTACTACTTCCGTGGGGATTGATCAGGAGGCGGTGCCGATGCCGAGTTGGGAATTTGATGAGTGGGAGATGGCGGGAGGGGAGGAGGATTTCCTCGGTGTCGCTAACGAAGGGATGCCAAGGCTTGTGTTTGGTGGTGCTCCGTCAATTGAAGAAGCGAAAGAGGCCACTTCTGAACTTAAAGATGTTATTGAGAAGTACTAATTAAATTTCTCTTCTTTTCCCTTTTTTGACAATATTTTGTGATTTTTGTGAATATTACTGGTTTAATGGCTTTAACTTCTCTAATTTTCTTCGCGAATTCAATTGCTAGTAGAGTCTTTGTATCAGCTATTATTATTATTATTTTGCTCCCTTGATAGAAAAAATCGAATCTTTGTGTTGGTTCTTGATTTTAGTTTATGGCCCTTTTCTTGATGCACGGTGGTCTGCCTTTTTGTTATCCTTAGCTGTATTAGTCGTTTTTGTTAAATTGGATTTGAGGTTCCTCTACTGTTTGTTTTGATCATTTTCATGGAAGAGAAATGCTGCCTGGACAATGAAGTTTAACATTAGTCTAACAAAGATTTTTTCGTTTTTTGTCTTGCTGAACTCTATTTCGAATTGTCAGGGCATATCTTTCTTCTTCACCGAGTTCTCCACTTTCACAGCGTTCACAGTCAGAAGTACTGGAGACCATACCCTGCTTCACTAGTGAGACGGTTATTGTTCCTGCAGCCCCAAAACAGGCAATGCAAGCGTTTAGGTTTCTGAGTGAAAACCCTGCAGCTCAGGTTCTTGAACTTTTGTTATTGTACAATTTCCACGGTCTTGATTTCACCACTTGCATGAATGCTTGCATTTTGTTTCTCTTTTTGTCCATTTTGCTGTACTTGCAGTTCAAATTCATATGATAATGTAACTGGAAGTTTGTGTCTGTAATGTGGGAAAGTTCAATCTAGTTTCCTTTTGATATTTTAGGCTTCTAATACCTTATCCTTTGTTTCACCTTGTCTTTCTTGTGTTTTTGAGACCCGAACTTTTTCTGTTTTAGAGTGTTGTTGCTTCAATTGCATGTGATCCAAATGTGTGGAATGCTGTGATGCTTAATCCAGCTCTCCAGGATTATATCCAGTCACAAAAGATCAGTAAGAACATCATGCGTCTTGCTTTTGTGTCTACCTCCACCATTGGTTACTCCTCAAACCTCTTGTTAATGATACTAACTTTGGCTTTTCCAGGTGCTTCAAATGTGGAGGAATATGAAAAGGAGTCCACTGGCAGGGATAATCTTTCCCCGAGGTCTCCCAGCGTGCTTGATGGACTATTTAGTTTCTTTGAATCTGGGGAACCCAAGCCCCCAATTGGGCTAATGGATTATTTGCAGAACATTAAACTTTCAGTGGTTGACATGATGGACAACGTGGCTGATTATTTCCAGAATATTTTTGGTGGATACAGTGGTGACAAAGATGCCAAGGGAAACTCATCTCCTGGCTTTATTGAGAAAGCTCTGGGACCTTCACTGTTGGGCTTGGCCGTGATGGTTATAATGGTGGTTATGTTGAAGAGAGCCTAGTGGTCTTCGCTGTATGGCTGATGAATTTGCCGAAGCTACAACTTAAACATCATATGTTGATGGAGAGAAAAGGCCTTAGATGGCACTCGAAGTGTTTTACTTGTGTAGATGTGAAATCCAAACTTCTTGTTTTCTATTTAGGTTCTACAATTTGCTTTGTGGTTCTTAAGTTCTCACCCTTCTCATTTGTTGAATAAAGTTTTGAAGCTTTCTTTGCTACTCGATAGCATTTGTGATGCCTTGCAGTTGAAGATTTGCATAATAATAAATAGCATTACTTTTGCTCGTATTTTGTTTTTAGTTTACATGCAGGGAAAACGATGAATTAGGAAACTTCCCAATGCTTTCTCTGTGTCTTCTTCATCGCACCTTCGTGGTGTGCCTTCAGGAATTACATACGTGTTGGATTATATTTCAACAATCAAATTGAATTGTTTCCTAGTTTCTGTACTGTGTGGTATAGCTATAGCTATGGCATCTCTGTACATTTGTATACAAATGTAAAAATCGTTTCACTGGGAGAATCTGAGTTCTCTGTTTGATCCCAACATGTTTCTGAACCATTGAACAGAGGACTTGGGTATCCTCGTGAGGTTGTTCTTGAAATCCACATAGTACAGTCCGAACCGGACGGTGAATCCCATGTTCCATTCCCAGTTATCCAGCAATGACCATGCGAAATAGCCCCGGATATCGCATTTGTCTTGCCTGCATTGGTTTTCATTTTGCAGGTTAGACTGTAAATGGCGTAACTCGAACAGAAAACAAGGGATTACCTTATAGCAGCTGAAAGATTTGAGAGGTAGTCCCTGTAATAATTTATCCTTTTCCAGTCTTGTAAAGCCTCATCTAGTGATAGATGAGATGCATCATCCATACCTGAAATTATGAACAATTTTAAGGGATGTTTGAACTTGATGAGCTCTCTCTCTCAATATTCGTGGACAGATTCTGCATACTTACCGTTTTCCGTGATGATCACAGGTGGATTGCCGTATCTCTCGTTGATGTATTTTGTTAACTTCCGGATACCCCACGGGACAATGCGCAACCAGCCAGATGCAGCCTGGAGAAAAGATGCAGTTGAGGATCAGTTTTTGCCTAAAGAAGATTCACTGGAAAAACAAGGTCGCCCGAAATGAGAGGTTAGAACATACCTTATCTCCTATAGCAACTCCGTGCCTGTACGCTAGATTGCATGTAAATATATGTTAGTCCAAATTTGGTTAATCCTCATTCCAGACTAACCGTGGATCACAAGTTTAAAACACTCGTGTTACCTGAAGTTATGACAGCAGAGTCAGAATAAGCGTCCCGCAGTATCAGTTTCTTAAATCTTGTTCTGTCATTTCGGGCATATAAAGTGGTGTAGTGATTTATGCCCACAAAGTCCAAGGATCCATTCAGGAATTTTGACACCCGCGGAGTGATCTTTGGTAGTCTTTCTTCCACCAGCTTCTGCATTGAAACAGGATATTTCCCAAGAAGAAGGGGATCAAGGAACCTGATTCAGTTATTGTGTGTTATGGAAAGCCCCTTTTGATTCTTGAATTTTCAAGAAAATGAAGTTTTGCTAGTAAAATATATGCATTACCATCCAAGAGAAAAATCAATGGCTCTACTTGCAGCATCTCTGTCCTCATCACAATCTGACATCGGTTCGAACCATTTAGAATCAAGCGCTATGCCAATTTGACCTCCTTGGCTTTTCTGTACATCCACGAAGAGTAAAGTTTTTACATTTCACAGGAGGATCGGAACACCAAAATTGGGACAGAAAATCTGCTTTCGGCCTTTGAATTTCTGTTCAAATACCTTGAAGTTTCTGTGGTAATGATGATAAACAGTGGCATGTGACAACAGAATATTGTGAGCTACAATATATGGTTCAACAGCTGATTTCCCTTCCCTGCAAAACAAATGTCCTATGATAGAGCATCTCCCCGGAGCTTGAATTCCGAAGTCATGGCCTTGGATCGCGAAACCTCGAGGCTCATTGAAGGTGATCCAATGCTTCACCCTATCCCCAAAGGCCTTGAAACAGGTAACAGCATATTGTTCGAAATCATTCCTGAATCGAAAGAGAAATTCTCAATTTGCATTTTCAAATTTGATCACTATTATGCTGCAAGCGAAACATTAACTTCATTTATCTATACAGACACAATTCGATCGTCCAGAAATCCTGCATATGCATCCTGAAGTGCCTGTGGAAGATCCCAGTGGTACAATGTGGCGTAAGGCCGAATTCCCTTTTCCACCAGAGCATCAATGAGATTGTTGTAGAAGTTTATTCCTTCTCTGTTTGGTGCACCTGTTCCATCTGTTTCAATGAAACTGAATCAAGAAAGGATTGAAGGGGAAGTTTCAACTTTGAATGGGAAATTGAAGTTTCAAGTAAGATCTATCTAGTGGCTTACTGGGATAGATTCTTGACCACGAAATGGAGAATCTATAGGCATCCATTCCCAAATCCTTCATCAAGTCTATGTCATCCTGTAATATCATTAAAGTAAGGAATAAAAGGTAAGTAAGTCATGAGACAGTTTCTTAGTAATCGTGTGGTTGTTGTCTTCATAGGATGCTAATCTTTTTTGCTTATCTTTTCTTCCTTATTTTTGCATCATCCCATGTTGGCTTTTTTAACCTGAGATCTTCTGTCTACGTCTATCTTCCTTGTCTACCGTCTTACAAATAGGGGCCCACGATGTGATACGTGGTCCCTCTATTTTAAGAGGGTAAATAGAGAAGACACAGTAAAATAGACAGAAGATCTGATATCGTCAGTGACGATGACTGCTATTTTTTTAGAAAGATGAAATATTAACCTTGAAACGATGATAGTGATCAACTGCAACATCTGCATTACTGAAATCCACTATTCTCCCTGTTCAGAAGCAGAACAAATTGATCAGGAAGACTGCAAAAGCCAGGCAGAACAGGAAGAAATTTGATTTTTTTAAATCCAAAACCTGGTAGCTTGGTGAAAGTATCCCATATGCTTTGTCCTTTGTTTCCTTCATCCACTGCTCCTTCAAACTTTCATCAAAAAGGTATTATATCATAAGCAATTACAGGGATCGGAAGGCAAGAATAAGGTAGACAGAATATCTCACGGGCAAAATCTCACCTGGTAAGCTGAAGAAGCAGTTCCGAAGGTGAACCCGTGCGGAAAATCCTCGCGGGTTATGGATTCAGACTTGAGAAACAGACATGTTAAGTAGCAGAAAGCTATCAAAATTGTCCTCATTGGCAGAGGAATTGAATGACACGATGAGGATGATCAATCAATTAAAGTGAAAATAGAAATCAGAAGTTCCGTCCCTCCAAGGTTGCAGGGACCTGGAACTGATCATAAAAACACAAGTTGCCAAGAATGGTGAAGAACCTGGAAAAAGGTGGGAAGTTTAATGAAGACGATGAACCCGAGGTACTAAAAAAAGAAAGAAACCTGTAGATTGGACGTCAAGTTTACTAGTAAAGGAAAAACATAACTGATTTAAGCTTGGATTGAAATTTTGATGCTAAACACAAGTATATAGGTGTGTGAGAGTGCAAACGTAAGATATAGCGTGGTGTTTCTATCCCATAAAACATGGTTAAGCGATAGAATGAGAGGAGGAGGCTAAGCTTAGTTGTAAAGAAGAAGAAGAAGGAAAAAAAAATGGAGAAAAGGGTCAAAGACATATTAGATTAGGAGGCTTTTTGTCTTTTGGTACAAGTCATTCTGGAAACTGAACTGTGTGGTCGGTTGGACGTTGAAGTTATCTGTGCCTTTTGCTTACACGTTATGAAATCTCCACCTGCATTATTTGCTATTATTATCAAAAAAGTATCAATATTCTAATATTAATTCTACTACCGACGACGTTAATACTATTTAGTAATCGCATATACAGTGGTGCATGTCAACGGGAGCAGCCGGTACTATATACCCCCTCCTTCCTCCGTTCTATTAAAAAGAGTATATTTTAAACAATGTAACGAGTGTCTAGGTAAAACATCTAAAATAATTAATTTGACATTCTTTATTTCATTTATATATTTACTTATTAAATATATACTAATTAGTATACCACGCATGATTATATTAGTAAAGGTAAGAGAAGTAAAAAATTTGAAAGCGAACTCTTCTATTGAAACGAAAAAATGTTTTCAAATTGAACTTTTCTAATGAAACGGAGGATTATCTATTTATGTTATGTTATGACAAAGCAAGTGATACTAACTAATACCAATTGTTTAATCTCTTCAAGCTGCATAAGGTTGTCTTGGAGGATTTAAACACTCTTTGGAATAACTGTCCGACAATTAATCAGTATATGAATGGTAACATATTATTCTATTAGTTCCACTCAAAGAATTCACTTTTTTTTAAAAAAATCTTATCCCATTTAAAGAGTCTATTTTGAATTTATTTACATTACATACTCTTAATGTGTGATTCACGGAAAGAGTATTATTTTTCAATTAATCAGTATATGAATGGTACCATATTATTATGATTTGACAACCGCAACGAGTCCATATCATAGTTTACGAAATCTTGATTGGTATAGTAGGATTATATGATCCTATGATTCTAGAATACCAGATCCTATGATTCTAGAATATTAAGTAGATTATATTCACGATAAAGTGGATTAACATTAGTTCGGAGGCTTGGAATTGGATAACGCAATATACGTGGGATGTGATCCGGAGCAGACGTATGCATATTTTTTGGCTAACTCAAACGTCAAACGATTATTTCTTTCTAGGATGCTTTCTCTTCTCGAATGGTCCCGGCCCCGACCACCGATGATGTTGATGTAATTTGTCGAAAAATTATTTCGTACATCTGTTATGTAAAATAGCTAATAAAATTTATTTTCACTTTTGAAATCCTTACGTATTTATTACCGTATTAAAAATAATAATTTTTTTTATCAAATCTATATGCAAGAGGGATATGGATATATTATTCTATTGAACAACATTCTTGACTTTAGGTCAATTTAATATTTCTTTTTCATTGTTTTTCAGCTTAAAAGAATGGGCACACCAAGCCAAAAATTTTAAAAAAAAGGGAAAAGGAAAACATTACATTACATTATCATAAATAATTGTCTCGCGCAGCAAGCAACCCTATCTTGTTTCATCAAAATTTATTATTTCCTATAATTTAACGTTAAACGTATTCTTCCTATATTTATACTATAAGTTGTATGTCGTGCAATGCCTGGCATTTTCCCAATAGTATTATTTAGTTATAATTTTTCTTCGACTTAAATTTTAAGAGAATATGAAATAGTTTAGAATTTAATTGGTTATACTTATGTTATGTATATGACACATGTTATAAATACATGTAATGTACGTGTGTGCATTAGGTTAGATTCAAGAAAAGTATAGGAGTTAGAAATATTGTTCCATCATATAAGCTTATATTTTTTCAACACACACAAGAAGAGATATGAGTAAAAATAATTAATTTTAAGAGATAAGATATGTACAGTTGTAAGCTTATCTAATATAAAATCACTCGTTCAATGTATATGGATAGTTGTAGGTTGCCATTTTTTGGGTCAAAATTTAGAAAAATTGTGTGATAGAATAATATTAACAAATATTTTCTGGGGTGCGATGAACAATGCAAGAAGAAGCCAAAGAAGTACGAGTATTTGTAGAGCACATAGCAAAGGAACAACAATTGAAATCATGAATGGCATTGCCCAATGGCTACCCCACACTTCCACAATTTCCCATAATTATTAGGTGGCTATTCGGTTTACCTGTTATTTAATTATAAGTTAAATTGGATAATAAATAATAAAGTGAAACAAAAATTGAGAAAGCTATCTAATGGAGAAGATGATAAGTCATCTTAAATTATGAAGTTATAGGGTAAATAATTATGTTGCCAACGTGGCATCCATGTGGCACATAATATAGGATATATATTGAATACTAATCTTATGTGGCAGCCATGTGGCATCCTCAAATCAAGCTTATGTTAGTTTCTATTATATAGGTTAGATAACGGTAGGTATGAAGTTAGCCTAACAATATTAATATTAATGTAGAGGGAGAAAAGAACTTCTTACCTTTGAAGATATGCTCATCTCTTGTCAACTATTCCCTAACGGTTGGTTAATCACATCATTGTATGAGAATTCTATAGAAAATTCTCTAGTCTTGCCTTGATGAAAAAATAAATAAAATACTCTCTATATTCAATTAGAAGAGTATGATTTCGAAAACGTAACACTTAGAAAACGTAATACTTAAAATTACTAATTTGTTACTATTTATTTCACTACTGCTCTTACATTTTAGGTGAGAGACAATTGTGAACCATATATTATTATATTAGTAAAAGTAAAATGTATAAAATATTTAAAAGTAAAATTTTCTTTTAGAACAAAAATAAAATTTGAAAGTACACTATTTTATTTTATTGGTGAAATGGACGTAGTAATAAATAGGGCTGGTAATTCTTGACACGACACGATACGAAAACAGGACACGATATAAGCGGATTAGAGTTGAACCTTAGTGGGTGACGGTTTATTTAGAACGACCTGAATAATACGAATAATTAAACGGGTAAAGTTAGGATAGAGAATATAGATACGTGAACTCGTCAACTCGAACACGATACGAATAATTTATACTACAATCTGAAACCACGACACAAATCTAAGATGTTCATAGGTCAACACGAATAATTAAATAGATAAGTTTAGAGTTGAGGGGCGTCAACAGAGAACCTCTAACCCGAACTCGGTAACTGGACACGAATTGCCGCAAAAACCTTAATTGAGTTACACTTGCACAATAGTTGATTGGGCTAAAAGCCCTATAACCAATAAAATTCTTGGCCCAATTCAAATTCATCGAGACGGGCTTCTATTCTATATTTTCAGAAATGGTAAAGCCCAGATACTGGCCCAAATATATAAAGCCCAGCCCAATAACGTCCACTAGGGCTCCCAAACATCACTTTTATACCCTCCCATAACTCACTTTTTCTTTAAACCCTAGAAGAGAGAACTCCAACTTCCCTCCTCTCCTCCCTCGGCCGCCCCTTTCCCCTTTCGCCCACGCCGGAAAACCCAGATGGGTCGTGTGATCAGAGCTCAACGTAAGGGAGCTGGGTCTGTCTTCAAGTCCCACACACACCACCGGAAAGGTCCCGCCCGTTTCCGCACTCTCGACTTCGGCGAGCGCAATGGTTACTTGAAAGGAGTCATCACTGAAATCATTCACGATCCCGGCCGTGGTGCGCCGTTGGCCCGCGTCACTTTCCGCCACCCCTTCCGCTACAAGCACCAGAAGGAGTTGTTCGTCGCCGCCGAAGGAATGTTCACCGGGCAATTTGTTTACTGCGGTAAGAAGGCCACTTTGACCGTCGGTAATGTCTTGCCTCTCAGATCCATCCCCGAGGGAGCTGTGGTTTGCAACGTTGAGCACAAGATGGGTGACCGTGGTGTCTTTGCTAGGGCTTCTGGTGATTACGCTATTGTTATCAGCCACAACCCTGATAATGGAACAACTAGGTATCGCCCTCCTTCGGATACTATTTTATAATAATCAAATTGGATTTTTTTTTCATTGTTTACGTTTGATTTTTTATTGAAATTTTGTTTATGGTTTGTGCATAAGTTGTTTATAGACTTCAATTGCCACAATCCTGATTATGAAACTACTATGTATCTTACTCATTGGTCTTTCGCTTTATAATCAAAGTAGTGTTTTTAATGTTTGATTATTGGGTCGTCATTGAAATTTTGTTCATACTCACTGTTTACGTATAATTGGTGTATGGGATTTACCGGCTATAACTATTAGTTTCTTGTGTATAAGTTGTGTATGGAATTTACTGGCATGTTATATGTTTGATTTATTGTTAATGCGAGTATAGTTCAGTTGGTGATATTACATGTTTGAAGTGCATTTTGCTATTAACTTTTATACTAAAAATGTTCTTGAACTGCCAGTTTCATGTCATTCAACTAGTTTCTGGTTTCTTATTTTTGTCATTGTTGGTATCGTTGATGTTGTAATATAATTTAATTCAGGACAAAATGTGCCTTATTTTTCAATTGTAATCCGACTTGGGACATTTCCTATGTTCTTGAGTTTTGGTTAGATTCCAATTGTTCTTGAGATGCGTGTTCATGATCCTTAGGTATGCAATTCAATTTCTGGTGCATGAACTTATTCTTGGGTTGGACTATGGAATTCTATGAATGACAATCAATTATCATCTCATTGAGCATTGCCTCTGTGTTCTTGTTGTTTCCTTTGGAAATTTGTATTGGTCTAATTAGTGGAGATGATTCCCTGTTCTGACATGGTTGTCTTTGCCATTAGGGTCAAGCTACCATCTGGTGCCAAGAAGATTGTTCCCAGTGGATGCCGTGCTATGATTGGTCAAGTTGCTGGAGGTGGAAGAACTGAGAAGCCTCTCCTGAAGGCCGGTAATGCCTACCACAAGTACCGTGTGAAAAGGAACAGCTGGCCTAAGGTGCGTGGTGTTGCCATGAATCCAGTTGAGCATCCTCATGGTGGTGGTAACCATCAACACATTGGTCACGCCAGCACAGTCCGCCGTGATGCACCTCCTGGGCAAAAGGTTGGTCTCATTGCTGCGCGTAGAACTGGACGTCTCCGTGGTCAAGCTGCTGCCACTGCTGCCAAGGCCGACAAGGCTTAGTCAAGTTATAAGAAGGATGCAGAGCAATTATTTTTGTTGTCAATTTACTTTATGTTGTTGCTTAGTGAGAGATGCTTATTCACTGGAGACTTTGACATTGTCGTGGTTTCAAGAATATAGTACTAAATTTTGTTTTGATTTTCCCCAACTTATTTCAGTTTTAGAAGTGTTGATTCGTATACATTTTTTGTTCTTGTGCTATATTTATGGTTTTATCGTTTCTATGGTGATTCAGCATGAAAGCTGATGTTATGCTTCTTGTTATAGCAAAAATAAGTTGAATTTTGGTGGCCGTGATTGTTAAGGCAACTTAAATACAGCTAACAATGATACATTTAAAAGTTGGAAACCTTACCTTAAGTTTAATAGGTAAGCCTCCAACTCTTGGAGGAGGAGGATGCTTGATCGAGATCCCATTCAACCGCAATGCGCGAACTGCATCATAGATAGAGACTGTGCCTTTATATGGTTTGGTTTTACCATCGCTCCTAGTAGTATTACTGTCATACAATAATGCTTATTTGCTATTGTTTCTATGTAGTGTTCGGCCTTATTCCTGTCAAACCAGAATGCCCTACTATGTAGCTTAGGTAGATCATGGATTCATAGATGATAGAAATCTTGCAGAAAAAAAATCGTGTAACACATTTTGGGCTGTTTTAGTTAAATAAGCCCAATTGTGGCCCATACTAGGATGAAGAGTCCAGTAACAAAAGTGGGAGGCCCGATTTATCTGACCCCACTTAACGACGTCGTTCATGTGCCTTAATCCTCCCTAAAACCCTGGCCTGTCGTTACTCCCCATTTTTCTGACTCTGACCTCGCGCAGCATCTGAAGCTTAGCACCAAAGAAAAAGTTGAATCGATGGCGATGAGGGCAGCAATATCCAAGGCGGCGCTGGCACCCCGAGGCTTCAGGGCTCTCTTATTCTCCACCGAAAGAACTTCTCCGCTGTTTTCACCGCCGCAGGCTCCAGCTCAGAATGATCCTCCTGCAGAACCCTCGGAAAATCTTTTCATCTCCGGTATTATCTCCATTCATCAATAATCTTTATCGATATATGCTATGCAACCTTGTAAAGTCTATCGAGCCAGTGCTTTCGTTTTTGTCCGAAATGATTGTTTGTTGCTTCTGCTGTAATTGAGCTGTGCAGATTATTAATTAGAAATTTAGCCCCAAATTTTTATGCTTTATTATCTGAGAAAAGGATATCGTTTTTCCTCCATGCCTTTTATTTTAGTCATTCCTATGATGGGCTGTAAGTATTTTAGGTTGTTTGCTTCTTTTCCAAAATATAATGTGCTTTTAGGACGAGTATATGTTATGTTTAGCTTATTAACTAGCTGTGTAAAGTTCATATCTTTAACAGTGAACATTTAATTTTTATGCCACATACTGGGAGTTAGTAATTTAAGATATCATGGTTCTTGGGACTTTTTGAGTAATTTAAGCTTATGTATTCTGAGTTTACTAGAGTTGTTTATAATGATTGGCTGCATTCTGAATTTACTAGAGTTATTTAAATCTGGATTTTTGTTTCAGTGGTTAAGAAAGATGTCGGTTCCCCATTTGGTTGCGTCTAGTTGTGTTCTGTTCTGGTGCTTTAATCTCATCACAGCATTGCTGTTGTTTTCATTGCCAAATTTGTTTCCTTGCTTGCATTTTTATTTGGATCAAGGAATTGTTTCTCTCTGCTGTTTACCACTTTCCTTTTTTCTGTTTGATCTCCCTTTAGCTGTTGCTTTGGTAACTGAATTCTGAGGGATAACATAATGCTTTTTAAGTTGATATCAGAAGTGTACTAGAAGCCAGTAATACACAAAAGTGGGAACTTTTTCACATTGTACTTGGTAATTATGGTCATTGTGTTCTTTACTGAGGACGACGACGACAAATGACTAATGAGATCAAATTTGGCTTCAGAGTGGATCCAATGGATGAAAAAAAATGAGAGGAACATATGCGTAGGAGATTTATAGATTCCCCAATATGCGTAGAAGGAACATGTGAGATTTTTTTTGGGGGAAAATACAGAGTTATTAGCTAGCTGAAATTAAAAGTATATGGGAAAACCTGAAAAGAGTTGGAATAAACTATTAAAAAGGCATGATTCGTTTCCATATTTTCAAACACATGTTTTTGGAGTTTTGGATTTTATACTTATTTCTCATCATTCCCAATACATCTTTTTACTTTTTAACTACACCTTGTATTTCCAATACACTTTTCACATTTAAAATCATTTCCAAAACTTATGTTTTCAAAAGTCTCCAAAACGAACATGGCCTTAAGGGTGTTACTCTAATTTTCCCAGATTTTGCTATGTAATGTTGTCGTTGTAGGGCACTTGATGGTCCTTTGTACTCAACTTGGTAATTGGTAATTGATGGTCCATATTTTGATGAAACTTTGACTAGATCACATCGTATTTTATTCTTTCAGGTCTCAGTAAACGTACAACTAGTGAAGGTCTCCGAGCTGAGTTTGAGAAGTTTGGAAGGGTGGTTGATGGTAAGTTTCACTTTGAGCTAGTCATAAAATTGATCTCATATACACTCCCACATGGAGTGTGATATATTTCTTTGTTGTACACCGTGCAGCCAAAGTGGTGACTGATCGAGTCTCTGGGTATTCCAAGGGTTTTGGTTTTGTCAAATACAAAACCGTAGAAGAAGCTCAAGCTGGTTTAAAGGCCAAGGATGGTGGGGTGAGTTGAGATGACTTGAAACCATTTTGTTTGTTTTTTTTTTTTTTTTGTGGGGTATGGTCAACCGTGTTCGAGGACAATACTAGGTTTAATGAATGCAACCAGTTCAAATGCTCTTGCTATTCCACTAAGCAAGTCTTATTGTAAATAGAACTACAGGAAGGATTAAGACAAAAATAATAACAAAATATAAGAATGAGATTATAGAAGCTGTGTTCTTGACTGATGTATGTTTTAAACTTCTATTTTGTAGTATCTGGATGGCTGGGTTATCTTCGCAGAGTATGCAAGACCAAGAAGTCCTCCACCCCAGCGGCAAAACTCTTTTTCTAATGGTTTCAATGGCAGTTCTTTTCAGGGAGGAAGAACAACATAGTAAGTCCGTAAGAACTTATACAATGAGTGGTCGTAGTAGCTTCGGTTTGTTTCGGGGGTTGATTCGAGTCTGATAGGAACAGAATGTGCTTATTATTCATACCGTATTTTGTATTGAGGTCTGCTAATTCATGGCTAGACTGGAGTGGAAATGATCAAATTCAGATTCCTTGATGTTAGTTGAGGCTTTGTTTCCACCTATGTTTTCTCATTTACGTTGTTAATTCAAATTTGGACACAGATAAGTTGTGATACCCGTGGTGTATGGATATGCAAATCTTGTTGTATGGACTGGGGAGTTTACCTTTGTAAAACTCGAAATACAAGTACAATTGAAATTTAAGATTTCGGTTGTCGTTGGTTTTAGAAGCCTATTTCACGGAGATTCGTCTAATCTAGTGGTAATATCACGGGAAAGATCAAAGATGGACTCCAAAGTTTTTTTTTTTTTTTTTTGTGTCTCTTGATATTTGGGATCGGTGGGTGGGTTTAGATCCCGTATCATGTACCAGTTGTGTGGTTCTATTGCCAGACTATCTTTTGAAACCGAAAAAATATTTCATTTTCAACGCACTTATGTTTTTCAATCTAACAATTTACTTCCTTATGTTTCCACACGCTTTTTTTTCTTTCCCAGTACTTCTTGATATAATTGTGAAACTGTATGCGAGTGAGTTTTAAAATCACGTGAGACTTATTTTTTGTTTTAACATACATGTTATATATTAGAGGGAGAAAACTTAATACTCTTACCACCTAAATATAATACACACGATATTTTTTTAATCTAAACTCGATACGTTCACCCGTTTCAAACCCTTAAAATGTTCGTGGACAGATATTGCCCTAAAAAATAGTATATACCACCTAAACCTATGAAGATATACACCGTCATTTTATGTAATTTTAAGATAAGATCAGATAAGGTCTCGTTAAACTTAATAAAAGGATCGACATCTTAGTTAATTGAAGAATTGCATATTAATGATTTTGATAACCTCGTTTCAGAAAAGAAAACAAAATGATTTTGATAACCTTACCGTCCAGTCTTTGTCAAGGTAGTTTGGCATTGAATGCGGAAATTCGCCGGTGACTTTCACTAGGAGTATTACGTACGTAGTTGTAGTTTTTTTTTTCTTCTTTCCTTAACAAAAAATCTAGAGTTGCTATAGCTTTATCGATCTACGTAGGAATTAATGATGAACTGATTCCCAGAATTTTGGTTTCCCTAACTTGTGGCTTGCCCAGATTGCCAAATTCGAGATGAGTTTACATGTTTTAAGTATGTGTACGACGCAACGCCCGAATTCGTACGGCATCCATAACACCGATGGCTTCGAAACTGGCCACGATTTTGCTGCTGATGAAGAAATGGCAGTGCCAGGTCGGTCAAATGGCCAAAATGAAAAGAACCCACAAAAATTAATGTCGGAAAGTTACTGTTGCTAAGGATATTTGTAGCTACGTATTCGTCGACTGTGCTTCTTCTTCGGACAACAACTGGTCGTGTCTCGTCAGGTGGCTGTGTCCTATGGAAAAACAACATCTCTTAGATGCGTGGACTGAACTGTTCCTTAGTTTCCTTTGGCTACAGGAAGTTTCTTTTTAATTCCATTCATAAATTCTTGTCTCGATTAGATATAGAAAAGGCCATTTAATATTTTTGGATGAATGTGAGTTGCAAGATATGAATGGCAATGAGTGAGCGCGAGTCTGTCTATTTGGTGGTATGTTTGCGACCAGAAAGATTTTGAGTTTTAAGTTCTACAATATTTTGGTTTCAAAACGTTTTCACCTACTAAACATGACTTTTCTAATGCAACGGAAAGAATAATAAGTAATAGTGAGATAGCTTTTGGTTTGAGTAATTGTAGTGAGAATGTGTACTTGTTTGATAATACGGTGGAAAGAGATGATAATCAAATTGAAACTCACAATTTTTTATGGGTTAAATTTATATCCATTTGTAATTATATGGTAATTATATGGATCTAATTTCAGAGTTGTCATTACCAAACTTATAAACCAAACATTTTTCTTTTATATATATCGTTCAATTTTGGTGCACATTTAGAGGCACTAAACTACAAACCCGTCTCCTTCAGAAAAACATGGGGCATTGGAGGCAGGTTCTAGGAAACCCGCCTCATTTTCTCGGTTATTGGAGGCAGGACTTGGAAACCCACGGCCAATAACTCCAACGTTTCAGTATTGGAGGCGGATTTCCAAGAACCCGCCACCAATACCAAGAAAAGGAGGCGGGCTCTCCAATACGGAAACGTTGGGTTAATTGGCCGCGGGTCTTGCCGAAGTAGTATTGGAGGCAGGTTTCTAAGAACGCACCTCCAATACTGGGAAAATGATACGCGTTTTGGAAACTTGTCTCCAATACTGAATACTGAAACCATTATCCCAATCAGTTGTATATAAACAATTGGGGTTGTTGAACTCTTATAAAAGAGTCAGATGTCCCAGCCACTCTTAACCCAAAATTAATATCCGATGGTGTGCATAAAATTGAATCTCCATTGGGCCTAGCCCAACGGACTAAAACAAAGATAAACAGTGAAGGATAAAAAGACGCATATAGAGCCTAGGACCATGCTTAGGTCGGAAAGATCGTCCAAACCAAGCCAATGAGTATTTTTGTTACAAACTTAGGTCGGTCATAACCATAATACCGAGCCGGACAGTATATCTCGTAAAAGGTTAGATCGGACCTTAGACTTTAGAATGCTTTGATCATTCCCTCACGTTTCTATCATGATAGTTGGCCTGACCGATCTAAGATAGTTAGACCGACCTCCACTGCCTCACTGACACAGTAGGTGACAGTTGTCATAGATTAGGTATGTCTTTTCTATTAAACGCGGAGATTTCCAGATCTTCTAAGAGAGGAAGAAATCCATAAAATCCGGTCAAGACAGTAGCGTCCACGCCACGCTAAACAGAAGGTGCAGGTGAGCAAGTCAATCATGAAGGTTCAACGGACTCATTTCAACTTGAAGGTATATTTACTAAGTCTTCAGACTTAGTGAGGTACGCAATCTTTACCATTTCAAGCATTCATCTTTACTGTTTATCTTTTCCAATCATACTAACTTGGCCGTCGGAACCTACACAGAGGGGAAAGCCCTACTTCTTTCTTGACCATCTAATATTGTCACCGGAACAGTACGAATCACTTCTCTCCATCAACCTTGCTGATCCGAGCTACCCAGACCGGTTTTCCAGCTTGCTCTTCTCCTTCGCAGTGAAGCTTCATCTAAGTTGGGCCTTTGCTTTTCGAGAAATTTTACTGGGCCTTAAGAAGCACAACCTGAAGTGCATTTTTTGCGTCACATCATCCGAGATTGGGCGAATCTCGAGCTTAGAGTCCTTTAAAAGAGTTTGAGCACAATTTTTTTAGGTTCGACTTGCAGATTTTTTAAAATTTCAAAAAGTTTAGGTAGGGAAACACGCCCCCAATACTCGGATAAAAGGAGGCGAGTTTCCAAGAACCCGCCCCCTTCATCATTATTGGAGGCGGGTGTAGGGAAACCCGCCTCCAATATTTGGGGAAAAGGAGGCGGGTTTCACCATTATTGGAGGCACGTAGTAGGTAAAACCCACCTCCAATACTCGGCTATTGGCTGCGGGTTATCCCAATGGCAGAGCCTGTACTGGCTGCGGGGGCCCTAAAAAACCCGCGGCCAATAATTTTTTTTGTAGTAGTAACGAACTCTCAACAATTTGACTCGATTTGAACTCTTTTAACGGGACAAAGAATAATAGTTTTAAAATTGAAACCAAAATTTGAAACTGTGGGTTTAGTTCATTCAATAGGGAATTTGGTAAGCAATATGTTATGGACCACAGTTTTGGTGGATGAGCAATTAATTAAAAGAAAGAGTTAAAAATATCTCGTGACCAACTATTTTATTTTACTTTTACTTTAGCTTATTCACAGTATCGTTAGCTTGAGCCAGTGGCCGTTTGATGGTGAAATTAGTAGAAAGAAAACTTGTTGGAAAAAAGAAACGATTTTGAATCTTGTTTTGTCCATAATAATTCATAAAAGGCCAACTTGCACTGACCTGGCAATGTCTCCTCCTTCTCGTGATTGGCCTTCGTTTGATTAATTAATCTTTTTGTTTTCTAATTAAGTTTCTTTCACTATCAATGATCATCAACTTGTTATATAAATTTGATAATGTTACTGTTTCTTCTGCAACCTCAACAACCGTCAAACCTTACCCCACTTTCTCCATAATGATCCCATTCAAAGTAAAAAGGAAATAGCATTTGGTTCGAATTATATATCTGATTGTATTATTTTACGTGATACAACGGATACATCGAAAGTGTTAAACGTTATAAACATTTTCGTTAGTTAAGGGAACTTTCAACTTATATTGATGATTGTGGAGAAAGTGGAGAGAGTTGACTTGTCTATGGAAGTAGCAAGTTAGCTAGGCTGGTAAGCTAATCTTCTACTCCTTTACTATTTAAATTGTCATTAAACAGAGGAATAGGTTGTTTCAGTTGAGGCTATAGCTGCAGCCGCTGCACCAATAGCTTGGCCAAACACCAATACTTTATAGAGAGAAAATAAACACAGTTGATGAGTCTCGACATACAAACGATTAATACACGTAATTCCTTTTCATTCTATTACAAGAGTTTATTAGTATAGCTTTAAAGTAAACTCTTTTGAGATTCGTTTTGTTATTGTTAAAACATATTGGAGCGTTCATGATCATGACTATTTGTTATTTGCTTGTGAAATAGTATAATAAAGTATCTGTTGTTATGGAGAAGTAGTAGTTTTGTATTTTAGTCTTTTTCATAATTAAAAATTAGGCCATGAGGATTGATAGAATAGAATTAATTAATTAATTAATTAAAACCCACCATCATATACCCACTAGTTATTAATCAATGCTAATTGGAGTTTGCCGCCATCGTCCAAAATGACTTTGGATCATCTATTACATTTTCTTGTTACACGTCTTAATAATTTATTATAAATATTATATTTTGTATTAATTTTTATTACAATAAAATGTTTGACTAATAATTCACTTTTTTTTGTTGATATATTTATTTTCATTTTTTTGAATTAAAAATGTCAATAAATATAAAATTATATTAAAATATAAAATTAATAAAAAAGAAAAGTTCAATATTTAAAAAAAATAAATAAACACAATACAACTGAACATCATTGATAAAAAAAAAAATACAAAAAATAATGTTTACAATAAGCTATTGAGATGTATTACAATAAAATGCAATAGAAGATTAAAGCCATCCAAATCACATAGTTTCATTTTAAAAAGTTTACTCCTCAAAATTGTTTTCACTCAAATGAATTAAGTCACTTTGGATACTATACACAATAGAGTAATGAAACACAACTCAACTAATCTTCACAACTTTCATATAGCAAATGAAGTGTCATTCATTCATTGGTCAATAATATAATATTAATAATTATTTCATAATAGTGTAGCCAAATAAATGCATGACACCTTAGTAACTATATGAAAATTATAAAGATTAATTGAGTTGTGTTTTATTCATCATTCAAAATAATACACAATAACTTGGATTTTGGATTTGAGCTCGTAGGAGGAATTCCAAAAAAAAAAAAAAACAAACTTGTAGGAGGGGGACCTCCTACAATAAAGAAAGGACAAAAGCGTAAACTCCATGTCCAAACGGAGTGGGCCCCCAATATAGATTAGTAATCAATTTTCCGATAAGGACAAATAATCAGATCGGTAATGGTGATGTAACTCCATTAACCACCGCGGACCACCCCTTCTTCTTTTTATATCTCCCCCTCAACTCATGCACTTCTCACACGAAAACAGAGAAGAAAAATGACAAAATACAAACTTCAGTCTGCTTGGTGACAACCCAGAAAAGCCTCCATGGCTCCCTTTTTTGCCACAATCTATAACATATAAGCTGCTGATTCACTCACTTCTTCTTAATCTTATTAATTTGATTTTGAATTCTGTGTGAAAAATATGAAGTTTCTGTTAGAACTGGTGGCGTGTTGCGGTTCGGGTTCAGGTACACCCATGGTGAAGGAAGAGGCGCGGTTGTTGGCGGGTTCTGGTTCTGGGCCGTCGCCCGCTCCGGGAGCAGGCCGGAGTAAGGGGAGAAAGAGAGTGAGGGCGCCGGGAACCAACGGTGGTGGTGGTGCCGTGGTGGATTGGCGGCCGTCGTTGTCCTCGATTGCCGAAGACAACGTGTCGAGTGAGAGGGCTAAGGTTAAGAACGTCCAACATCCTCCTCGTAAGGTAGAGGCGGCGCCGGCCGTGAGATCACCGTCGTCGGACCGGAATCTTAAACGGAAAGTTACGACAACTCCTCGACCTCGTTCTTATTCTTCCGGGGAAGATGCTAGGTGAGTTTCACTTATTTACTTTCATTTGATTCTACGAAATCTAAAATACAAATTTGTGTGTTGATCAAATGTTCTCGAGTATCATTTTCTAAATGACTGAAGTTTAGATCGATCAATTCCTAAAACACCTCGTTAATTAAAATATAAATGCATCAAACATTAGACAACTTTGTTGCAAAAATTGAATTTGGTTTTGCAAGCGATCAAAGAAAAGAAAACTTGATTCATTGAAGTTCTTGTGGTCAAACAAATGGAATGGTTATTGTTTGTTACACCGTCACGTCAAATAATAATAGACTCCATTCAATTTATTGGATAATATAACACAAATTGCAGATCTGGAAAGAGATTTGTTTTTTTATGGGAATTTAAGTAATTATTGTATTGAAATTTCAGACGACAATCGATTCATGCGGTGATGCCAACGTTTTCTCCAGCACCATTCATGTTCTGAGAAGAGAACATCGATCGTGTACATATTTTGCTGCTAAGAGACGTGTGATGTTCGTCTCTATTCTCTAATAAGTTACTTAAGACAGTTGGATAGGTTCCTTGTTAGATGCTTTGGGGGTTGTACCATGAGAGAGTTGTACCACACATTTCAACCTTCAAAAAAAGAAAAAAAAAAAGAAAAAGAAAAAAAAGAGAGAGATTAATGGAGGTTGTAGTGTGTATATAATTATATATATATATATATATATATATATATATATATATATAGTATTTAGTATGATTGTGGCAACTAATTAAAGTGTATTTGTTGTGGTTTTTGATGTATGTAAGGTAAGGTTGTGGCTATGGAATTACTGTTAATCAAGCTCCAATTAAAGGAGGAGATTAATTTAGTAACTTAATTTGTTTTTCTCTATGTTAATGCGATTCCACTATATCCCATTATGTTGAGGATCGGAGGACAAAATCTTCAGATGACCCAAAGGAAAAGTATTTGTTCCTAATTCATTAACTAGTTTAAAGATAAGCAATAACTTGTACCCGACGTGTCTGACAGCCGCTCGTTCACGTATTGAGTTTAGTCTCAAAAGTACGGATGAGTATTATGAAAACACACATGTCACTTTTAGCATTTGATCTGTATCGCGATTTTGATAAATTATATAGTTGTTGAAATATTGTAGCGTTGAGTTTAACAACATATGTACAATATTTAGCACAATGTATTGTGTATTGATTTGAACTTCTGATCGAAGTATATCGTACTAACGAAAGCACGTGTCGGATGTCAAATGATCGAACAAGAAACTCCCTCGTAAAATAATTGAATTTAAGTTCAGAGAGAAAGGAGAGAAAATTAAAATAAAAAACTACATTTGATTTTAGTACTTATATATATATATATATTGTTGTATTTAAATTGAAGGAAGTAGTACACATCATACCCACGTTAATTGCATACTCTACCTAGGACAGAAAAATACTTTAGTTCAGTAAAATAAATAGTAATTCATCCATGACTATGACCTTTGAAGCCTCAAAGCATGCACGTAATCAATTTTGGTTGCGTGCGCCGGCGGCGACTGCTACTCTAACGTATTTTTGAATCTTTGAAAGTTTCTACTCCCTTGCATTATAAGGGTTCAATTTGTTGTACTGTTTTAATTCAACAAATTGGACCCTTCTAATGAAACAGAGGGAGTAATATTTTTGAATTTGTTGCATACGTAGGTTCATAATCAAGACCTACAATTAGATGAAATTACACGGCCATTATATTTTCATAGACAGTAAAAATATTTTGATACTCAAAAACAGTCTTTTAGTTATTTAATATTTAGAGTAATGATAGTCTTAGCAATAAATCATAGCAACTTTTTGATAGCAACTCATGTGGCATGCATTCATTGGTTACATTTTTATTAATATCAAATAATTGGCCAATAAATGCATGCCACATGAGTTACTATCAAAAAGTTGTTATGATTTGTTGCTGAGTATATCATTACTCTAATATTTAATTATACACATTAATGAGTTACCTAAAACTAAAAGTTTATACTAAAATCTTGTGTGCACACATATATATATGTATATATATCTTTTTAGTGGTGAAGAAGTATAAAATAGTCTTTTAACGAACACCTTATTGGCGAGGGTGGGATGCCTGTGAGAGTAAGGGAACAAAATGAATCATGTGACATATACGTAAAGGTATAATTATTATTTATATTTCTTTAAATATGTAAAAATTATAGATATAAATTATGTTTAATTTTTTTTTTATTTTTAAAAAACCAATCATTCATACGAATGGCACGGACTCAAGTCTATACCCTTTTCTAAAATTCTTCTCAATTTCTCATTTAAATTGAATGATGAAATTAACATACCAATTCAATATTCCTTTTTCATTTTCATTAAATCACCAATATCGATTCACATTATCTTTTCAAATTACTTGCATAATTTATTACTCCCTCCGTTGTATTAGAAGGATCTAGTTTCAAATTTTTTATTCTATTAGAAGAGTCTACTTTCAAATTTTTTACACCTCTTACCTTTACTAATATAATTATGTGTGGTCTACAATTAGTCCTTATTTTTTTAAGTAAGGATATAAATGGAACAAATAGTAACAAATTAAGTATTTTGGGTATAATACTTTAACATTCATAACAAGTTGTAACTAAATAAAGATGAACTCTTCTAATAGAACGAAGGGAGTATGTTTAAATATAAAAATAACGTTATTTAATTAAAAAAAAAACTTAGAGAAATAATGCAATCGTTTTATTACCGCGAACAAATTACAACACTATAACTTAAGGGGCATGATATTTGCAGCGACGGAATCGATATTTGCAGTGACATTTTTTGTAAAAAGACTAAAATGCCCTTGGAGAAACAAAAATTAAAATTTTCTATTCCTACTGTCTACTATTATTAAAAAAAAAAAAACCCAGAACCATCGCTGGTCGCCGACGATTGTTTTGGGTAAAACCATCACCGGGCGACGATACTACCCCCCCACCCCCCCCCCCCCCCCCCCCCCCCCCTTTTATGTTGAGATTTTTGATATTTGCAGCGACCACCGGGCGGATCTTCCCCATTCCGGTAAAAAATTTCACAATTTTGACAAAACTACTAATAAATTTGGACATAATACAAGTAAAATAATTAATAAAACTACATAAAAAAAAATCCAGAACCATCGCCGGTCGCAGGCGATGGTTTTGCATTAAACCATCGCCGGGCGATGGTTTATCAATATATAAACGATCGCCGGTCGCTGGCGATGGTTTTGTAGAAAACCATCGCCCCGCGATGGTTTAATGCAAAATCATCGCCGGCGACCGGCGATGGTTTTGAATTTTTTTTAAAAAAAATATTTCAGTGGATTGGAAAATTTAAAATTTTTTTAATTTTTTTTTTACTCCAAGGGCATTTCGGTCTTTTCACGCAAAAATGTCGCTGCAAATATCGAAACCGTCGCTGCAAATATCAATTCCGTACTGGAGCTAACATTCACTTTGGTCAAACTTGTATTGATATAAGTGAAAATGTACGATCAACATTAGGAACATATATCAGTATTAAGTAGGGGTAACAAAAAAACCCATTAATCCAAAAATCGCCCAAACCCATTGGGTATTAACCCAATAAAATCCACTTTAAAAAATAATGGGTTGGGTGGGCTTGGGCTAAATATGTAATGGACGGATTTAGGGTAGCCCATTGGGTACCCTAAAACCCGCCCATCATGGGTATCAAAAATACCCATCCACAATTACCCTTAAAAGTATAAAAAAAAAAATAAAAAATCAACAAATCACATACTTTAGTGTGCTCATTTTATTTTTTTCTTCAAACTTATTTTTTCTTTTTCTTTATTTTTCGTGTCCTACAATTACTTTACGTTTTTTTTCCATTTATTTTTTATAATATTTTAAAATTACCTACTTATAATACTAATTCAAAATTCGTTCGGGTTTAGGGCCGGGTTTGGGTTTGGGCAGGGCTGGGCCGGCCCAGTTCGGGCCTAGTTTTTGACCGATTTCGGAGCTGGCTCAGTTTCAGCCCGGGCCCAGTTTTGGGCCTCGGGATCAGTTTTGGGCCCCGGGGCATGCACGAGTTTATATAAATATAAAAAAAAGTAAAAATTGTGTTTCGACAAAAAAATTACATACAATTAAATATAAAAGTATATAAAATTTAATATTTCAAATTTTAGAATATATTCAAAGAATTAAAATTTACTTTAAAAAAAAATTAAAATGAAATTAATAAAAAAAAATTTAAATTTTTTTTATTAATAAACTATTAAATAAGCCTTACATTTTTGTATAATGGGTATTATGGGTACCCATAGCTACCCATTACCCATTTGAGTTAAAATCATTAATTAAGTAGATAATGGATGTACTCATTACCCATTAACTTAATACCCATTTAATACCTGCCCAATACCTGCCCGTTTGACACCCCTAAGTATACATAATTCGTATAGTTTAGAGGAAAAAGTAAAATTAAAATTTAACCAAAAAAAAAAAAAAAAAAACCTAGACAAATGGTATTACAATAAAAAGGAGATATCATATATATATATATATATATATATATATTTTTTTTTGTGTGTGTGTAAATAATAAAACAGCAACAAAATTAATAAACCATTTTCTCAAGCAATTACCGGCCACTCTCGTTCTCCCTGTTCCATTCCACCCAACGTATCATACAGAGGCTTGTACAGAGTCTCCGGCAGGTAAAACGACAACACTCCCCCCACAATCCCACACGCGCCGAACACCGCGAACGGCAACCCGCCGCCCAGAACCACCACAAACGGCGACAGTATAGCTCCCATCTGGGCCGCCTGAGTGGCGCAACCCAGCGCCGCATTCCTAACCACCGTCGGAAACAGCTCAGTTGTGTAGATAAACAACAGGTTGTAGGTTCCGGCCATCCCGAAAATCCCCAGAACGCCGCAAATCATTTGGGCCACCTTCATTTTTCCAGACCATTTCAACAGGCACCCTATGACGCAGAAGAACCCGCTGAACCACTGCGTTCCGATGGCTAACGGTTTCCGGCCAAATCTGTCCAGCAACACCGCCGTTAGTAAATACGCAGGCAGCTCCGCCACCGAATTGAGCACGACGTTGAGGTAAAGATTGGTTCCGAGGTTGACGACGTTAAGGCTGAGGCCGTAGTAGACTATGGAGCACAAGAAATTAATCGCCACCGCTAAAAACAACCTAGTTCTCGTAACAGGGGATTTCAGAACATCAAATAAAGAACCCGTAATTGCTTCTTCGGATTTGGGGCTTTCAACTTTACTCGATTGATTATTATTATTGTTAACGTCTTCATCCACGGCGAGGATGACTCCTTCCGGGAGGATTTTCCCGTTTGATTTCGCAATGTTTTGCATTATTTTCAATGCTCTGTTCATCTTTCCCCGAATGAGGCACCACCGAGGGGATTCCGAGACGAAAGGAAGAACGATCACGAGGAAGAGAACGGTAGGAATGGAGGAAGCAATGTAGAGATCTCTCCAGGATTGGAAAATATAGGCTATTCCGGCGAGAATGGCGATGCCGCCTGAGAAAAAGTAGAATGTCGACATTCCGGCGACCCCACGTTTACTTGGCCCGACGGGTTCTGTTGCGAGGACGAAGGAGCATAGGCCGGCGCCGCCGGTGCTGAAACCGGTGACAAACCGGAGGAGAACATAGGTCTTGAAGCCCGGAGAAAATGCTGTTAGGCATCCAAACACGGCGTTTAAGATGCATACCACAATTAACGAACCCTTTCTTCCTAACCTCGAGTCTGACAAATGGCCAAATACTCCCGCCCCTGCATTGCATACAAATATTACTCCCAATGTTAGAGAAGTTGTACGATTCGATTCTGATCCAGAAACAAAGCTCTTTTAACGAAAAAAAAAAAAAACGACTATTTTTAATTAGTATAAAACTAATGTTGGTCAAAAAAGATGAACAGAAAGGGTGAAAAGGAAGATCGGATTGGAAGCTAAACATGGATATTGCGGCTTCTGGAGTGCGAGAGATGATTAGACAGCTCTTGCGCCGCTCAATTTCTTAAAGAAAAGACAAAGATACCAAGAAAAAGGCCAAGAGCTAAGAATAGAAACCAAAAAGGAATTTTTTTGCAGATTTCAGAGGCACCGTTATATTCAAGCTATTTTTCCATCATCTTATCATTAGGTAAGACTAAAATTGTACCTAAAAGTCCAATATAGGGTTATTAATGATGAGATGCATGCAAGAAATTAAGGTTTTGAAGGTAAAACGAGTAATGGATATTTCACTAGTTTTGAAGTTGAATTGTTCTCAATGTTCGAATTATCTGCATGTTCGTTTGCATGTTTTGCAGGATTATGAGTTTTAGAACCTATTTTAAAATCTAAACCTGCTTTTATATGGGGTTTAAAAACTTGTTGGCCAAAATCTTATTTCAAAAACAAATTCTTTGTTTGAACATCAAAAAGAATTTTTCTCCAAACCCAACCTTAAAGGGAAACCTCCTTCGTTACATAGTACCTTATTAAACAAGATTTTGAAGAAACTAATTTTCAAAATTCTTTAACTAACTCTAATTTTTGAAAAACTCTTTTTCCCACCTATTGGTTTGCTTATTTTTCAAAATTTTAGTTCACAAAACTTCCCGTAAAACTTTCTAACAAAACAACCCTAATATATAGACACAAAAGAAGTGAAAAAAACAAGAAAACCTTAGAAAGAGAGTTTTAAATATGCTAGAAATATTATGAGGCCTTAACAAATTAGAGTGTGGATATGCATGAAAAAAGTGATATTGTCCTCAAACGGCAGCCCTAGTGGTGTATCTATCTCCACATGCAACTAATGATATCACATCATTATTTGTGTTTGTAGTTAATCAAAAGTAAATTTGAAACATGGAACTTTTCCTAAGTGGCTTAATTTGTGGATTTATATGAAAGGACAAATTAGTGAGTAAATTCAGGATAAGAAAGCCACTAATCAAAACACATGGATTCCCTATCTACTTCTATCTTATTCATCATCTCTATCCTAAAACAAACGTCTAGCTTGGTTAATGTTATATTAGGACATTTTTATGTATCTATGCATGAATCAAGTTTGACTCAAACTCTCCCGTTCCGGATGCATTCTTAAAAATAGTACGTCAAACTTACATGGGATCCTACATATACATTACTAGTCCCAAAAAATAATACTCCCTCTCCATCCTAAATGTATCTGCCTACACCATCTTACGTGATGCAGCGAATATACCGAATAATCACTCACGTCAATGTATCATTGTCTTGTTACTCATTAGGGTGGTGGGAGTGATAAACCCAGAAAAGCAAGTTTATCACGCCACATCAAAAGCAAAAATCCACCCACTTTTATAAACCTACCCCCAACAACAATAAACCCAGAAAAGCAACTTTATCACGGGTCCCACTAATAAATAACTCTATACACATTCATTTATACATTTTTAATTATAATTTATCAACTATATTTAATTATAAATTTATTTTAATTTATTAAAATATTTAATTTCATAAATTACATAATTCAATAAACCACCAAAAAAAAATTATATAATTAGTAAAATATTATATAAAGGACGTTACATTAAATAAATAAAAAGTTATGAAAGAAATACAGTATTGCTG
Source organism: Leptodermis oblonga (assembly GCA_016801395.1). Taxonomy (NCBI): domain Eukaryota; kingdom Viridiplantae; phylum Streptophyta; class Magnoliopsida; order Gentianales; family Rubiaceae; genus Leptodermis; species Leptodermis oblonga. Next base: position 3,356,714 of record CM028758.1, read on the forward strand.
AAATAAAAAAGCACATCAAACAAACACAATATTACATTAATAAAAAAGGTTATCTTTTACTAAAAAAAAATAAAATTACTTAATTAAAAAATTGGATTTTTCTATTGTAAAAATTCATTTCCAAAAATTGATTGAAAAATTATATGATTAGGATGAGGAGTAGAGAAATATTAGAATTGATAGGTATTTATAGAAAAACAAATAGTAAAAAAAAGAATTTAAAACAAATAAATTAAAAAGATCCAATAGAAAGCAAAAAAAAAAAAAAAAGAATTAAAAAAATTGAAAGAAAAATACTAACGGCTATAAGTTGAATTTAAAAAAAAAAAAATAAATATTAAAGCTGTTCAACGACTAGCAAGAAGGAAAAAAAAAAAAAAAAAGGCTGGTCTGCCACCAGCAGTTCCTCCCACTCGCAAGTGGGAGGAACTCGCTAGGGGAGTGCAGCGTGAGCTGCATTCCACGCTGCACTCCCCTGGCGGGTAGAGTCCACCAAAATCCACAAACCCAGCTTCTGTTTTCAGAAACTGGGTTTGTGAGATGACAACATAAAGTGGTGAGTGGTGGATTTTGCTTGGTTTAAACCCATCAAAAACACACCACTCCCACCACCCTTAGCATACCAATTTTGACTCCCAAAAAGGATGGAAAATGAACAAGTTTGCGATAGCAATATGGACCATATCCCATGATTAAAAGAGACTCTGCAAAGGCATATTCTTTGTGGATAGATCACATGCTCATAAGCTAACAAGTCAGTGGTCAGAGATGCGTGCTAAATCTCATGTTCTAGTCATCATCAAGATCCACCATAGGATCCCCCAACTTAAACTATCATATACTTAAATCTGATACGTCATAACAGGACGAGGTTATTGGCCGAACAACAGTTCACCTTTACAATAACACAATACAAAATTGACAGCTTAAAAGTGACTTATTGTCACTCCTCACTAGTTACTACCTAGAGGATTATCAAATAAACAAATTGAAAGATAAAGCTTTCAATAAAAGGAAGCACAAGTTGCTAATTTCAAAATTATGAAATGGCTTTTAAATAGGCTGATCTTTTTTGTAATTTTATGTAGAGAAATGTCGTTTACGAATTATAAAATCTTTACTCCCTATATACATAGGGACAAAATATACATAAAATACAAGTTTTATTTCTTAATTTTATTTCAAAGTTTTGCATAGATGGTAGCTAATTAAACTCAAGCCACTAATTTTGTAATTAATTTCTAGAAGATTGGACTAATTAAGGGATACTACAAAGAGTAGTTTTCAATTTTTTGTTTTTATTTTAAAGGTCACAATTTTGGAGGTTCCATTTGTGTGGAAAATTGCATGTGAGTGAGCACAATTGAACTGACCAATCATTGTTGGCATAATAGTAATTAATGAGAAAACGGAAGAAAAAATCGGACTCACCAATCATGCAGCCTCCGAAAAACAATGCCTGAACCAAACCAACCTTAAATTTCTCGCCGCAAATCAACCCAAACTCCGCCACCGTCGAACTCCCCGCTCCGCCGATCCATTCCCACGACCCCGGCCTGAGCTCGCAGACGCTCGACGCCTCCGGGAAGCACCCCGAACCGCCGCCGCCGTCCAGGCAGCGCCACCGGGGTTCCCGGTCGGCGAAAATCATAACCATGGTGTGGAAAGCCTCGAGAGCCCAGGCGAGGCTGGCCAAGACGAAGTGGCGCAATTGCCAGAACCCGAATTCCCCGCAATACTTCTGCAACATGTCGTCGATGCATAGCTTCTCCTGATAATTATTGGGTGATTCTTTGGGCGGCGGCGGAGGAGGCGGAGCAGGGAGGAGGAGCGGCGTCTCGATGTCCCTTCCGTCGGGGTCCGACGACATTTTTTTCTTCTTCTAGATTCTTGGAAGTAAATCAAAGCTAGCGATAAGAAGAAGACTCTGCTGTGACTTTACAAGAAGAGAAGAGGTGAGAAAAGAAAAGATATTTTGTTGAATTTAAAGGATGAGGAGGAAGAGTCATAGGTGTTTATAGTTTATGCGTTATGCTTTATGCGAGGGAATTGATTGAATTTAATTAATAAATTTGGTAATTACCTGTGTTTTGTTGGACTGAATCTGGACTCTTGCTTTTCGGTTGACTTGTGGTCAGCTTACCTAATGGTACATTTGGTAGACTGAAATGAGAATGAATATTTAATTTTTAGAATTAAAGGTTTCTATACTTGATACGTACATGAATTTTGTAATTTAATTAATATATATTTTAAAAGAAAATTTAAATTTTTCTAAATAAAATATTCATTCATTTCTAAATATGAGATATACCTTATCCTCATTCTCATTCTCGTGGGGCACACGCGCACTAAGGAGAAATTATTTCGTTATGAATATTTTTTTTTTCTTCTTTCAAATGGGACCGGGGTAATGTATTGAATCTTTATTAGAGGGAGTTTCATGTCTGCCAGCCTCATATTACGATAAACGATATTTTATTGGAGTTTAACATAGCTAGTTACAATATTTCGGAAGCTAAATTCAATGTATTAACGCAAAAAGCCGGAATGCAATACCTTCATGACCTAATTGAAGGCATAATATACACGTAACATTTTAAAAGTTAAACTCGATATACGCGATGTTAAATTGGCATACACAACAAATACAAAATTTTGTGTTGAATCTTTATTGGTCAATCATCAAGGGGAAAGTATTATATTTTAGTCTACTTAAATAGGTTAAGCCACATAATTCTTCAATTACCATCTATGATCAAATTTTAAAATTTTTTTTAAAGTCAAAATTTATTATTATATTATAATAAATTCATACAAAGTTTAGCTAGGTGGTGTGCCTTCAGATTTTGGATTAGAAGGGTTCATTTTCACTAATGTATAATTTATTATGGATGTCAAGGTACAACACATTAAATAGATAATTTGACATCATTTATTCCATTCGTGTCCTTACTTTTATGTAAGAACTCATTATGCACCATACACAATTATAATTATATTAGTAAGAGTTTGATGAGTAAAAAAATTAAAAGTGAATCCTTCTATTGGAACAAAAGATATATATCAAAATGGACCATTATAATGAAATGGAAGAGATATAACATATTCAAAACTTTTTAGTCTTTGAAATTATATACATCCTATAGAATTTGAGTTCGTCGAGGTACAAATTATGTCCAAATTGGTAAAATCACATCGTTTTATTGAAAAAGATATTTAGTAAAACGACATAATTTCACTTTAAAATGATAAGCGGACATAATATTTTGATTCATGAATACGTATTTTCTTTAAAATCAGATACATAGCTCTTTTCCTTCTCCAACTAATTCATTCAGAAAAACAGCCCAAAAAGGACACCTAACAATAATATCAGAGCGGTTGTAATCTCTGAGCCCTATTTGGATCTTATAATATTGAAGGTGCGTCACGTTTCTATTTAATTTACCGGCTGGGAATAATTATTCGATGCTTACGCTATACCCACGTTTTTTTATTTTTATTTTTAATATCAATATAATAGACCAATGAATTTAGAGTATTGATTAATTTTGTTTTTTTTAAAAAAAAATGTAGGGTACGACTCTCGACAAAACAACAATTTGTAGGTCACTGAATAGGTAAAATGTTAAGTGCTTGCATGAAAATGATACCACTGTACATGACTCTTACTATGAAATTATACAGACTATACAATTTATTATGTAGAAAAAAAAAGAAAAAAAAGTGAATGTATAGAATAATTTAAAATAACTTTTTAATGGGACGAACAATTATTTCATTAATTTATTGGATTCATATTTTTATTTTGGTAGACCATTAAAACTAAAGTATTAATAAACTTTTACCTTCTATTTATTGACACTTCTAAGAAAAATAATAGCCAGGGATGATGGATGGACGAGTTGCCGAATTGGTAGTGTTGTGTTGGTGTTGCGAGCTTATTTTGAAAAGAAGGGGAAAAAAAAACCAAAAACAAAGGATTTGATAAATAATACTTTCTCCGTCCCATTATAAGATAAAACGAATTCTTTTAATTGACAAATTATTTTATAAAATTATAATCAACAAGAATCACATGAGTTATGGAAAATTGTGATAATTATTATAAATATCTATCATTATGATTTTTGCAATACTGATTTTGGGCCTCTTTAAAAATGTTGAGTTATATAGATTGGGCTGCGAAATCATATTGGAATTGGGTCAATAAATTAGAGCCCATTTTCATGGAATTTTTACAAACCTAACTTACGATTGTTCGTTTTGGACACTTGCTTCTAACATTTTTATGTGAAGATGAAGAGGAAGTTGACTCTTTTTTTTTTAACCTTCTATTTATAACATGGATGGCTTTAACCGACATGGTAATTAAATCCTGTATTCTTTTCGTTTAAAAGTTAATGCAACTAATTTTGCATCATTAATTTGATACAGGAAGAGATCAGATATTCTATTTGCCATAATAGAAAGTGAAAATTGAAATTCATATGTCACATTATAAGACTCAATTATCCTATTGTGAGATATTAGAAGACAAAGGAAAACAAAAGTAGTTAAACACTCATGGAATATAAAAAACACACAAAAGGAACTTATATAGCATACCATAGAGGCTCGTCTTTCATATCAGACGATAACTTATTTGAAATTTCCAAAAAAAAGCACACAATCAAAATCACTCGAACTCAAAGTACTTGAAAAACAACAAATTAAAACACAGTCGGAGGGCGCACTGAACCCTCTCACATAAGGTGAGCCCCACAAGTGGGGTCTCACATGAGGCATGCCCCCTATGTGAGAGGTCCAGTGTGCTTCGGAGATCTCCTCTGAATGATGATCATGTGTTGCGGCGGGGGATGGGATCCACCAAAATGGATGTGATGAAGTCTTTGGTGGTCGTGGAAGAATTGGTAAATAAATCCCCATCTTTATAGTAAAGATATATTATCCTTGAAAGGTTGAAGATTCGCTCGAAAACGAACAACGGCACTTGTTCCTCCTCCGAGTGTGGATGAAGATGAACAAAGCACTCTTTGTTTGAGACTTTCCAAGCATTTGTTATCATTTTTTCCAGTTCAACAATGGCTTCTTCTTGAGACGTGCCATATTGTCTCATGTAGCATTCAATACCCGAAGCCAATTCATTTCTCTCTTTCTCCACCTCAAACGTTGCCATATCGTCCATCAGCCTGCAAATTACTGTGGAGGATCTTAGAATTACTGGATTTTTTACCACCCAATGGATGACATCTTCACTCAAGAATTCCAGTATCAACACCAAGTAGTTAGTTGCCACCAGTTGATATCCACCACTGAAATCTGCATTCTCCATGTACTCATCAAAACTCGGAACATACCCACTGTCAATCCATATTGCCTCCTGATAATAAGCTCTCGCCACAGCTTTTACCTGGAAAAACAATTAGTTAATTAAAGCACGTCGCCGTCGTGGTCGTGGAGATGGATGAGTGACAAATTAAATTTAACTTACGGACGATATTGCGTAGTTCACAAAGTTTGATTTGCCAACCTTAGCCAACCATTCCTCAATCTCAGAGTAAAGATTTAAGAGATTTTGGTAAAAATATTGCATGTATGGTGGTAACTGATCCATGGCACTAATATGCCATCTGCATTAATTAATTAATTTGTACATATCATGATCGATCAGTGAATGAAGCAAGTGAAAAAGTTTATGTATATATATATATATATATATATATAAATTTATACCTTTGTATAGAATCAGTGAAAAGGGTGAGCTCATCCAAGGTTCCATGCACATCGTACATGTCATCTAATAAGGTAAGCATACAAAACCACTTTGGTCCCCAAGATTCGGGCAAAACTGTACTTTGGCTCACAATACACTTCCAAAATCCATAAGTAGCACTCAACCAATTTGTCTCTGGCAAATGAAAACTTGTTGGGACAATCTATGCCTTTCCACCATCTGAGATCATACACCAAAAGCTAGTTTAATTAATATGAAATAGTATATATTTTGTTATTAAATATTACTCTACTTACTTTGTTAGAGTACCGAGCTCCTTTTTGTGCAGTCTCTGCACGATATTAAAGTCCAACTTTGCGAAATTCAATAAAATATCATCGCGTGACCTATGATCTTCTTCATAGAAAGAAATAAATTTTCTGGTGCCGAGTCTGGGCAAAGTTTTATGAATTGGCATTTCTAGGGCATACTTGATGAAATTGTTGAGTTGGGATTGGAGGTGGGAAGTAGTAAAAATGAGTGCTTCCTCCAAAATATCCTCGTCGTGAATCCTGTAATTCGCGGCCTCAAAAAGGCTTAGCAACCCTCTAACATCCCTCACCAAACATTCCTTAAAACTCCCTGCAGGATCCTTAAACTTCTCAAACACATGGCAAGAAACATGGTGACCCAGTTGTCTTAGTAACCGGAAACGGAGAGCAACGACGTCGAGGTCATCGGCCTCAGCTTTCTCAAACTGCTCCAACATGGATGGCACCAGTGCCTCTATTTCGGTCTCAAAATGGTAAGAGACCCCAAGACGTCGGATGGCGTCAATTAGCTCAAACTTGTCTGCAGGAATCTGCAGCTTCTTCCTCACATCTTCTTTTAGTCGTTCATGTTCTTCCTCCTCTTCGGGAAAATTTTCCTGTAACATACATAAATATTCCATGCTTACAATTTTTGTATACGAAAACCAAAGCCGAAACCGAAACGAAAAGAACAGGGTCACCTAACCTTGCAGTTTGAGTATGCAAGAAAATAATCTCCCCAAACGGTTGGTGCATAGTTAGCTGAGCGGCGAGAAGGCTCATCATGGTTTTGGGGAGAAATTGCAACGTTATTGGTATCCATCTTTAATTAACTAATTATCAGATCGATAAAAATGGGTTTTGGCTGTGGAAATTAGCTAGAAAGGTGGTGTAACGTACTGTGTGAGATAGTTAGCCTGCTTATATAGGCGTTACTTGTGATGTGAAGTTGATTAATTAGCCCAATATAACCAAATATACACCGTTTACATAATATATTGGTTTGGTTTAATATTGCAACATTGAGAGTGAAAATTTTCGTAAGGAAGAACATGGTAGGTAGAGTTAAATTGACGGTTCACGAGTTCCACTGTTTAAGTAGCTACTAGCATCACAACCAAAGAATGAAGAAAAGGAAAAACAAAATATGTACTATCATGGTTCCGTTAGAAAAATTCCATGGTACCTTAGTTTATTAATCACCCGTTATAATTTGAAAGTGGTTTAATTTGTCCTAATAGAAAGGAGAGAGTAACTGTTACGTTTCCTATTCACGTAGGATGGCTCCGGATTGTCTTTTTTGTATTCATTGCGTTCGGGAACTAACTCTCGTATGCCACTTCGACGATTAAGTTAGTTCTGATATAGAGTATAAGTAATAAGTCCAATTCACTTAGTCGAAAATCACTTCCCTTGCATGTGTAAGACTACCTTATATTTATAGGCACTATTAGTGGCTTTAGCTGAGTTGTTGTGGCGGTGGTCGAGTTGAAGTACTAGATGAAATTGGTCCCTACTTGTGGTCCCAAATCAACTCGGCATGTGGTCCTGGCTATTAAATGACCAACACTTGTCGCTAATAGACTCCTTCCACTCTCTTGTGCGTCATTACCTATAAGCCAACCAATGGGTATACGACATGCGTGCTTATTAACTTATTAAGATTTTGTCCTAAAATTTGTCTTCACCTGTAAGGATTTTATATTATCTTATTCCGGGTTGAGACATGTGCCGAGTTGACGCAGAGATCAACTCGACTCTTGTTACCTACCCAACAATAACTTTTTGACCGTGTTCTTTTAGTTTTGGTTTTGCTTTCAACAGTAAATTTAATATATTAGAATTATTTTAGATCATTTCCAATATAATTTTTTACTATTCAGCTATAACTTTTTATATTATAAAACTATTTTGCACAAAATGTTTTCAAAATCGTTTTCAAACCCATAAAAAAGAACAAGCATTTCAAGCCTTCAATACTAATACAACACTTAAAATAAATAATATGTTGCTATATATATATATATATATATTATATCCTTACTTTTCAATTGTGAACTAATTTTGAGCCACACGTAATTAATTTACTAGAGGGTACTGTTGGATATAGAAATAGTGTCGACGCCAAGTTGGTCGAGGTAAACAGGGGACGACGCCCGGGACCAAAGCTGGCTCGTACCAGGTGTAGCCCAACATAAGGCCCAGAAGCGGAAAGTAGGCATTTCTAGAGATAATACATGTCCCGTACACGTGTAACTCTTAGATTGGTTCCACACAACATGAATAAGAGAAGATCTTCACCATATCTTCCTAGCAACGTCATCATCTGACATGGCCCGTCGCTTCTCCTACAAGCTACCCGGAACATCTCTGCCTACAAATATTCGATCGTCCTACTAGATAAGGTAACGTATTATCATTTAGCTAACCTTACACTATATTTGCTAAAGTACAAACTTAGGTATCGGAGTGGAATCAGGATGTGACACCCCCAACCCCGATCTCCTTGTTTCATGCGGGAGTAGAGACCGATATGCCTGCTTGGTTCACACAGGACTCATTCACGATACACAGAGCAACTAATATTTATACACTAAATTGACATAAGATATATTTTATTTCAATAATACAAAAATGTAAAAGCATAGTTCTACAACTGCTACAATATTCTTGCCTTAATTACCTCGTACGAGATTTCATCCTATAATCCCGAAGCTTTTCATAAAGTCGTCCTTAGTCCCTGTTACATGCAAAACGTCTAAGGGGTAAGCTTCTATAAGCTCAGTGAGGTCACACTATTAAAAACATTACCGAGTAAACAGTTACAGGCACATAGCATATAATTCCTAAGCACATAAGGAGGGACACGTAAGGGATAGAAAGAACATAAACCAGCAAGTTATACCGAAGGATTCGGAAACATTACTGATTACACTTTACCTGAATTTGTACTTTCCCATGCCGATACTGATAACATTAACATTGAACATTGTAGTAAATCCTGAAATATTACCGAACATTACCTATCCAGCCGCCGACATGCTCGATTTCAATAAACTGAATAGGGTTTGAAATCTCGACTTTCATGCACAATTAACATTGAACATTGAACACTGGACATTCAACACTAATCATTTAACATTTATCGTTGATAATTATAATTAACACTATAACAACAATTTCATTCGTATGATAAACTTTAATAAATATTTCATTTATACACATAATTCAATATTTGGGAACATTTACATATATATGGCACATACATAAACATTTCATTTTTCACACTTAAGTATCACAATTATGCATATCACAATTACACACATTACATGCATTTCACTGAACATAATTTTAATATGTAATAAACAATAATAACAGTAAGGCATGCTAACTTGTTTCATTACTATTTAGAACATTTAATCCCTTTAGTGAGAACACTCACCTTGGTCCGTAGATACTAGCTCACGATTTATCTACCCAATCTGCATATATTTCATGTTCCGAAATTTCAGTATTTATTTCCTAGTTATATCTTATGATTCTTAAACTTCTTACGTTAGCTACATATCGGTATAAACTAACCTACCTAATTTTTTTCTTTTAAAAGAGTTTATAATATCAAAATAGGGATTTAAATTTTATTTCTATTTTACTTTGGAAATAACAAATAAATAGATAAGAAAATATGTTAATTACTAATTTAAGAAAAATATAAGTTTAAAGCCCCTTAAAATAATTGTTGAAAAAAACTTTAGAAAATAATTACAAAAAATTATAAAGAAATTAATGAAAGCAATAAAATTATTCAAAAATCCATTTTTCCAGCGGATCGGTTTTAACCACTCTGAGGTCGGTAAAAACCGCTCCAAAAGTATTCAGAAAACCTTGGATCGGTTTTACCCGTCATGAAATTGGTTAAAACCGCTCCGATTTATTTTCAGAAAATCATGGATCGGTTTTCTGCTTTGAAATCGGTAAAAGCCGATCAGGAAAATTTCAGAAATTCCACAAAATGGTTTTGCCCATTCCGAAGTCGGTTTTAACAGGTTTTCTTGAGTAATGATCAATTTTTACCGGCCTTAGATCGGTTAAAACCGATTGTGCCTAGAAAATCTTTTCTTCAACTTTTAGCTTCAAGTTTCAATCGAAATAATTCTAAAACATTTTTTTTTCAGTTCTTTTTGCTAAAAATCATTCCTATAATATATATATATATATGTATAACATTCCTAACCATCTATAACATCTATATAACTTCTAAAATCAAAGATTCAATTAAAATTCAAGAAAACTTAGAATTTTATAGTTTTAAACCTATAGGCACTAAAATTCCGAAATCTAACATTATCGTAAGCGATTTAAACTTACTGTTGGATTCCTGAGATTGTTAAGATCCTATCCACCGAACAAGAATTAAGATTCACGATCAAAATTCCACTTTCCTAGATTTCCTTCCTTCCATTTGCTCCTCCTTCTTACGGATTAAGCTTCCCAATTCCAGTCCCAAATTCTTCTTCCTTTTCCTTTTCCATTCAATCAGCTCCGGTTCCAAGTTCCTCCTTCCTTTTCTATTTCCTTTCTCTTCTTCCCTTCTGTTCCTTCTCCCCGTTCTTTTCCTTTCTCTTTATTTCCATTCCCCCCCCCCCCCCCCCCCCCCCTCTCTCTCTCTCTCTCTCTCTCTTATAGTTTTCTTTTCATAAGGGTTTGCTGTTTGTTGTTTTACTTTTATTTCTTTTCATTTGGTTTAAGCTAGCTATATGTATATATAGGAATGAAGGCTGCGTGGCTGACTTGAAATGCAAGTCTCCACCGCCTCTTCCTTTCTTTTTTTTATTTTATTTTTTATTTTGTCCTTTTTATTTCTTTTTTTTTATTTTGTTTATTTTCATTCTTATCTCTTCTTTATTATTTTGTTGTTATTTTTTTCAAAACTTATCTCTTTTACTAAGTTTTACTTTTGTATTTTGTTTCCTTTCTTTTGTTTTATTTTATTTTATTCTTTTCCTTGGTTTCCAAGTTTTCCAAACTTATCAATTCAGCCGTTTTCTTCTTTGTTCTTCCTTCTTATCTTGTAGTTTAGATATTTTCTATATAATATTATTTAATTATAATTCTATTTATTTAAATTTTTAACATCGTAGTGAATTGTATATGACAAAAATCATGTTATTTTGTCTAAAATATGTTTGAATTAGTTTTCTACATTTATAAATCTTAGAATTCCTCAAATATTTTTAATCTTCCTAATAGTTCAAAAGTTGATTTTTAATAAAATATCTCAACTCTATTCGGTTATTCTAAAATCGAAATTCGACTTAGTGTTAATTTGATTAAGAGAATATCATAACTTTAAATTAATAATTAAGGTATTATAATTTTAATAATAAAATCTCACGTTAAAGCACTTAAGGAAGTCTTACGGCTATTTAAGATTTAAATTTTGGGTTTAAAAGTAGGGGGTCTTGTACAGGGAGTTTGTTCCGACTGTAGGTATCGTGACTTCAACAGGCCGGTTGAAAATTAAAAAATAAAAACAGAATTGTACTACCGGAACAAATTATTTTTAGAGTTAGGCCATGAAAGATATTTAACAAATGATACATATTTGAGGACAACCAATTTCTCGAAAATATACACTGATTGGGGGAATTGAGGAAGTAGGTCTATGGACCAAAAAATTATGAGGGAAATAAACCAAATACCACTTAATTATCGGCTTTTACAAAAAAATACCACTTTCCTTTAAAAACTCCAATTATAAGCACTTTACTTTCAAAACGTGCGAAAAGTACCACTCTGTTAGTCAATTCTGTTAAATGGCTAACAATCAAAAAAATACAAGAGGCAAAATCGTTATTTCACACGTTGTGATACTGTTCATCGTCTTCTCCAAAAAAATTTTAAAATGGGCATTGTTCATCTTCTTCGATGAACAGTCTGGCACTGTTCATCGTCAATTTTTTTTAATTTATTTATTCCCAAGACTTCTTCTTCCTCCTCCGATGAATACCCAAATTGTGCCAAAATAAAGACCCAATTAAAAAAGGAATGCCTCTCACTTTGGTCGCTATAGTTTGGGCAGAGCTATACTTAGGCTCAAATTACATTCCCAATAGCCAAAAGTACCACTCCACCAATTTGTCTCTTGCAAGTGGAAAATTTTTGGGACAATCTATGCTTTTCCACCATCTGCAAATCATCAGATCTTTCGTTTTAATAAAAGAGTACGGGTCATATTTAAATTATAGAAGAAAATACGAGACGAAAAGAGTAATGAATAACTAATGTCAAATGTTATATATATGGTGCTTACTTTGTGACACTACGAAGCTCCTTTTGGTGGAGTCTTTGCAGGAGATTAAAGTCCAACTCTGCAAAGTTCAGTAAAATCGCATCGTGTGATGTGCCCTGTATGTGCATTTAAAATGATATTATAGTTAATATTATTAAATGAAATCAATTAATTAAAAGGGAATATTGAAACTTTATAAATTTTTTGTATTGAAATATGTAAAGGGACACTTATTTTGAAACAAAAAAATTTTCTATAATGATCACTTATTTTGGAACAGATAGAGTAATTTGGTAAAAGGTCAAGAGCCAAAGTGTAATTTCCACACCAAAAATAAATAAATAAAAAATTAGTCAAACATTATACATATAACAGCAAAGGCACACGAAATGTGATATAATCCTGACCTCGGGAGGACCGGTGAAAAATACAAATGTTTTACGTGTTTTAATGGTAAAAATACAATAAAAATAAAATAAATTTTAAAAACACGTGTTATTAAAGTTGTGTTATATTATTGACACACAGGTTTATTGAGACAAACAATTTGAACTCGATACGTTATATTTCAATAGGATCAACCAAGACCAATTTGATAACGTCTTTAGCTACATTGAAAGCGTTGGTGTAGCCATCGTCTTCCCTGTAAAGAAAATACATAAACTTCGAAAGATTCAGGATTCGCTCGAGCACCAACTTTGGCACCACCGGCGCCGGACCAAGAAGCGCAACCCATTCTTTATTTATATCCTTCCACGCATCCGTAATCTGTTTGTTAAACTCCGCGACGGCTTCTTCCTTCGAGACACCGTAGTCCGCCGTGTAACATTCAACGGCCGAGGCTAACTCTCCTCTCTCTTTCTCCGCCTGCAATGCAATATCAATTAAATATCCCGATAAATATATATCTATATATATTTTTAATGAAACGGAGGGAGTGAATAAAAGTACCTCGGAGGAAACGATGTCGTCCATTAGCCTACAGATTAATGATGAGGCATTTAGAATTGGAGGGTTTTTGGCGATCCAATCAAGGGAGTCTTCACTAACAATATCTCCCATGCAGACCAAGGCATTTTTTGTTAACGTTGGATATGTACTCGTGACTAGAGCAATTTTCATGTACTCTTCGTAGGTGGGAAGATACCCGCTATGAAGCCATTTCGCCTCTTCATGGTAGGCTTTCGCTAATGTTATCAGCTGGAAAAAGGCCATCGGTCGAAGATTACCTCCCGATGTTTGAAAAACATCAAAATATTCTCTGAATTTTCGTGAAATTTTTTGGGGACATTTTTGTCCGAAAACTCAAAGATATATAATATTTTGTTTCGTACAATTTCATTTTAAGGTATTTTGATGTTTTTCGAATCTCGAGATATTTTGAAATTTTGGACTTTAGATAACTGTCTTAGCGTACTTACCGATGAAATTGCATGGTTGACTGCGTTTGTTTTGGTTGCCTGAGACCAGCCTTTCTCCATTTCAGAATAAACATCGAAGAAGCCCTTAAAACAAGGTCTCATGTACGATGGCAACTGATCCACTGCACTGATATCCCATCTGCAGACACACATGTTTATAAAAACAACCAAGGAATTCGTATTACTTATTCTCGATATATAATATATTCTTTCTGTTCTATTCAAAAAGTCTACTTCAAAAAATGTACAACTTATTATGAATTAGGATGTACAACATCTAAAATAAATAATTTCACAACGTATTTTTCACTTATCAAGTGAATACAACGGAGTAAGTAGTATATAAATAGTACCTTTCCATTGCCTGGGTCAAAAGGTCGAGTTCATCAAGGGTTCCATAAACGTCATAGATGTCGTCTATTATAGAAGCCAAGGCAACGACTTTGGTCATCGTTGACCGGGCATAACTATATTCTGGTTCAAAATAAACTGCCAAAATCCATAAGTAGCATTCCGCCACTCTATCTCTCGCAAATGGTGTGTTCTTGGGACAATCTAAGCCCTTCCACCACCTAGTCACAATCATTCAATCAACACCAAAAAAAAAAAAATTTTGTAATCTTCGTTCCATATAAAAAGTCACATTTTAATAATGTCGGGTCGGCAATAAGTATTTACCGGGGTTATTACTTACTTCGTTAGAGCACTTAGCTCCTCCTGATGCAGCTTCTGCAGGATTTTAAAGTCAAACTTCGCGAATTTCAGTAAAAGTGGATCGTGCGACTTATAATCTTCTTTGTAAAATGACATAAATTGTCTGGCTCCTAGTCTGGTCAACGTTTTCTGAATCGGCATGTCCAAAGCTCGGTTGACTTGTGCGGCAAGAGAATTGTTCAGGCTTGGCAACATGAACTGGAGTTGAGAAGTACTAAAATTCAATGCGTCCTCCAAAATATCCTCGTCGTGAAACCTGTAATTTGCCGCTTCGTACAAATCTAGCAACCCTCGAACATTCCTCACCAAGGATTCCTTAAAATTCCCTTCCGGATCCATGAATTTCTTGAACACATCTACGGTTATGTGAAGCAGCATATCAGAAATAGACTCTTTCAATGGGAAAGATGAAAAACTTAAGAAAAAATGGACTAGGGAATAGGGATCTCGATATTCGAATTCTTACCGGAAGAAACATTATAGCCATGGTTTCTGAGTAACCTGAAACGAAGAGAAACTGCATGGAGTTCTTCGTCGTCGTTCAAATCATCATAATCAAGATGATCATAGGACTCGTAAATTGATCTTAGCGATGCATCTACTTCTGTCGCAAAATGGTAAGAAACCCCAAGACGCTGGATAGCGTCGACTAAGTCCAATTTTTCCCCAGATTTGTCGCAAGTTTCAGTCACCATCTTCCTCACCTCTTCTTTCAATCGTTCGTGCTCTTGTGCTAATTCCTTCGAAAAACCTTCCTGCATGCAAAAAAAAAAAAAAAAAATTAATAATAATAATATTCAAAACAATAATTTCACCATAATCAAATTATTGCGTCACCTTCACATTGGAAGAATACGCAAGAAAATGTTCTCCCCAGATGGTTGGATGATAGTTAGCCGACCTGCGATTTGGCTGATGATTTTCAACTGAAACACCTAAACCTGGGGCTTGATGAACAATAACGTAAGAACCCATCTCAATTAAAACAAAATAATTAATTAATTGGGGGGAAATTGAATTAATTCTCTCTTATTTTGGCTGGTATTCATAATCCATCATAAGATGGTGAAAAATGTGAACGTTTTAATAATTTCTTTAATCCAATTCGGTCATTTTCACATTATTGATGCAAATTATTGCAAGATTCAGCGTTTTTCATGTGGAGATTAATTAGATTTGGTCGCTAGATACGTGACTAGGACCTTAATTAAATAAATTGAGTGCTAAAATCTAAAGCAGTTATCGTAAAATGACAAATTGATATTATTGATAATGTTTTTTAATTCTAGATATAAGGGCTGAATAATGAGAAATTAATGTTGGAGGGCTGTAGCTAAATTAGTATTTTTTTTATATTTACAAAATGAATATACTTTATCACTACTATCAATTTTCTGATTAATGAAAATATTAATTATAAGCCTGTATATATAATTAATCTATAAAATGCCAAAAAATGGTATTAAAAAATTACATTTTGTAAATGTTAAAATACTAATTAATCTTTTATTCATTACGTGAAAAGAGGGTTTCATTATTTTTATATATTTTTTTACATTATCCTTCATCTCACGACAACAACATTATTAATGGAGTGAGAGAAGATCGAATTTCCTGTCCCTTTCTTGGTTCCAGTATGAAATAATATATCTTTAAAAGTTTTCTCTATTTTTGCTGGATTATACTCCTATTTTTGAAAATTTTATTTTCTCACATTTACATGTATTATGTCTAAAATGTTTATACACTTATATATAAAAAAATTAAATATCTCATATAGCTATATAAATACATATTTGTTTATATATATATATATTTGTTTATGCTTATTTGTGGCATGGGCATCTCCCCTCCCCCTATGGCGTCTACAACTTAAATGTAGATGGCTCTTCCCGTGGTAACCCATGGCCTTCGGGTGAAGGATTTGTCCTGCCAGATGCAGCAGGGTTTGATATTTTTTTCCAGGGACTTTTTCGCTTGGACACCTTACCAATTTCTAAGCAGTGGCTTCAACTTTTCTACTAGGTCTTCTAGCATGTCAGATGTAGAATGTCCAATCCCCTATGGTATGGTGGAGACAGATTCACAGACACTTTTAGATACTCTATCAAAAGGAGCGTGGTCCTGGCTGCAAAGAAACCACACAGTTGCAGGAAGAACAGATCCAGAAGCAAAGCAATCACACAGATTATAACGAAGAACAAAAACAGATCAGAGAGAGAGCAAAAAGGAAGAAGATTTCAGAGAATATTCTAGAAAGTGAAATCTGTATATATTATTCAATATGCAATTTGATTACAATATTTATAGAACTCCACTAACCTACACCTAACTGCATTTCCTGATTAAAATACACAAGCAATATTTGCTCAGCTAACTAACATAATTACAGCTATGTACAGCTGTCCAATTAGCATGTGATCAAGTTGCAAATCTGTCCAGCTCAGCTCAAACGAGCTTTGCCCATCTGTAGCTCACGTGCAGGAGAAATAGGACATCCCTCTTCTGTTTCTATACAATTCAAGTGCAAACAGAACATCCTGTTTCTCTACACACCCCCTCAAGCTGGAGGTTGGTGGCAATCCAACAAACCAAGCTTGGAAATAAGATGGTGAAATTGAGGAGAGGGCAGTGCCTTTGTAAAAACATCTGCAAGCTGTTCATGAGTAGAAACTTGGATAAGGTCTAGAATGTCTGCTTTGAATTGATTTCTTACAATGTGACAGTCAATCTCAATGTGTTTGGTTCTCTCATGAAAGACCGAATTAGCTATAATGTTCATGGCTGCCTCATTCTCACAATGAAAAGGAATAGGAACATGGATAGGAATGTGCAAAGCTTTGAGGATGTAAAGGATCCACTGAAGCTCACATGTGGTGCCAGCCATGCTTCTATACTCAGCTTCAGAAGAGGATTTGGAAACAGTAGGCTGTTTCTTTGTTTTCCAGGAGATCAATGATTTACCAAAGAAAATGCAGAAACCTGTAGTGGATCTTCTAGTCTTCTTGCATGCAGCCTAATCTGCATCACAATAGACTTGAAGAGTTGCAGCAAGATAAGAAGGATAAAACAATCCTTGAGAAACACAGCCCTTGAGATACTTCAGAATATGAAGAGAAGCTTCCCAATGAATCTGCCTGGGGTCATTGACAAATTGACTGAGCTGCTGAGTGGCAAAGGTTAAATCAGGTCTAGTAAAGCCAAGATAAAGAAGTCGTCCTATCAGCCTTCTGTACTTATCAGGTTCAAGGAAAGGAGGTGAGGATTCATCATGTAGTGAGAGACCCTTGATCATAGGGGTAGAAGCAGGTGTAGCCTCAAGAAAACCTGCATCATCAAGAATATCAAGAGCATACTTCCTTTGATTCAGGTAGATACCAGATTCTGAGCGAGCAATTTCAATGCCTAGGAAGTATTTAGCATAACCAAGATCCTTGGTGGTGAAGGCATCATGTAGAAATTTCTTAACAGCAACAATCTCAGTTTCAGAAGATCCAGTGAGTAGTAAATCATCCACATAAACCAGTAAAACCAAGAAAATACCTCTTTTGTTGAAAATAAAAAGGCAGTGATCATGTTCACACTGCTGAAAGCCATAATGTTGAAGTTGTTCAGTGAGTTCATGATTCCATTGCCTAGAAGCTCGCTTCAAACCATACAGGGACTTTTGCAGCTTGCAAACAAGTCTACCTGTAGGTGAAGTATACCCTGGAGGAGGCAACATGTACACTTCCTCTTCCAAATACCCATGTAGAAAAGCATTATTGATATCTAACTGATGAAGAGGCCAGGATTTAAAAGCAGCTACAGCCATTAGAATTCTGACAGTAACAGTCTTGACCACAGGGGAAAAAAATCTCAAAATAATCTTCTCCTTCCACTTGATTATACCCCTTGGCCACTAATCTGGCCTTTAACCTATCAACTGTGCCATCTGAGTGTCTCTTGACTTTGTATACCCATTTGCACCCAATAGCCCTTTTTTCAAAAGGCAACTCAGTCATTACCCAAGTCTAATTTTTCTCCAGTGCCAAAATTTCCTGATTCATGGCTTTCACCCACTCAGGATGGTCTTTTGCTTGAGCAAATGAGTGAGGTTCATGCATTGTTGATATATTAGCCAAAAATGCAGTATATGTGGAAGATAGATGGGGTGATGAAATGAAAGGAAAGGTATGTGGACCATGGACAGGAACAGACATCAAGGATGAACAATCAGTAACCTGATGGGTGGAGACAAAGTCTTGCATCCAAGTTGGTTTTTTTCGAATTCTAGCACTAGCCCTTATGAGAGGCTGAGGAGAAGGATCAGGTGAGATATGAGATGGGGAAGTGGATTCAGAAGTTGGAGAGGATGTATGACTGTTAGGTTCAGGTGACTCATAAGAGTTATGAGGAATGGAATGAGGGGACTTAGGTTCAGATGTCTCAGAAGGATAATCTGTGACAAAGGAGTCTATGGCATGGATATTAGGCATTGGTATTTGAGAAACCTGAGGAATAAAATTTTGAAGGGAAGATTTGTAAGGAAACACATGCTCATGGAACACAGTGTCTCTAGAGATCAAAACTTTGTGATCAGTGAGACTATACAGCTTATACCCTTTCTGTCCTGAGGGATATCCTAGGAGGATTGACTTAATGGCTCTAGGACTGAATTTGTCCTTGTGTGGGGTAGTATTGGAAGCATAACACAGGCATCCAAAGTTTCTCAAGTGCTCAAGAGGTGGAGCCTGTTTATGTAAGATTTCATAGGGTGATTTCCACTGTAGGATTGTAGTAGGCAACCTATTTATAAGATAGGTGGCAGTAAGAATGGATTCTACCCAAAAAATTTTTGGAAGATGGGATTGAAACATAAGAGCTCGGGCAGTTTCCAATATGTGCTAATGTTTCCTTTCTACAATCCCATTCTGTTGAGGGGTATAGGAACAAGATTTCTGATGCTGGATGCCAAAATTTGAAAACAGTTTCTGGCAATGATGACTAATGAATTCTCCACCATTGTCAGCCCTAATTGCTTCTGGCTCTGATACCATGCAAAGAAACCACATAGTTGCAGGAAGAATAGATCCAGAAGCAAAGCAATCACACAGATTATGACGAAGAACAAAACAGATCAGAGAGAGAGCAAAAAGGAAGAGGATTTCAGAGAATATTCTAGAAAGTGAAATACGTATATATTATTCAATAATGCAATTTGATTACAATATTTATAGAACTCCACTAACCTACACCTAACTGCATTTCCTTTTAAAATACACAAGCAACATGTGCTCAGCTAACTAACATAATTACAGCTATGTACAGCTGTCCAATTAGCATGTGATCAAGTTGCAAATCTGTCCAGCTCAACTCAAACGAGCTTTGCTCATCTGTAGCTCACATGCAGGAGAAATAGGACGTCCCTCTTCTGTTTCTATGCAATTCAAGTGCAAACAGAACATCCTGTTTCTCTACACTGGCGAGCTTCATCTATTCTGAAGTAGATAGTTCAGATTCGGTTAGCATTCACATGGTTTTCTTTCACACACATCTATCGCGAGGCAAATGCGGTTGCGGATTCTTTGGTTCGTTTGGCAAGCGATTCTCATGAATCTGTGATGTTTACTACACCTCTGAGTATATAGTTTAGGGGTTTGGTTAGTTATGATGCACATAGTTTCTCTTATCTTAGATTGTAATTTATAGCTTTTTTAATTTCTCATATGCATGTTGCATCTTCTGTATTTCTTAAGTAAGACGCATTATACCCCTTGATTTTGCTTTTATTTCAGTATTTTTGTAGCAAAATTAATAAAGGGTCCCTCATATCTCAAAACACTTAATCGGATGTTACCTAAAAATAATAATAATAGGACAAACAGATGGAACGCAGCCGTATTCAACTGCAATCAGCAATAGAACAGTTCCAAAATGGAACAGTGGGATTTTGAACTCATATTCAGAGGTTTATGGAAGGATTCAAAATAGAATGTGTACAAGCATGTCTCATCATTCTTTCCATTAGAGCTGTCAATTTTTTCCAATACCATTGGGTGTCCCATGGGACCACATTTTTTGGGAGGCAAATTTCCATTATTTTTTCCCATTGGGTATTGGTTGGGTGAAAAATTAATATGAAATAAAAATTGATGGGAGGATATGGGTACCCATTAGGACCCAATGGGAACATATTATTGGGTCTATAATGGGTACCCAAATGGGACCCATTTTTTTCCAATTAATCCCTTTTTAATTTTTTTCACATTTTCAAATGATTTCTTTTACTTTTATTTTGTCAATTTGTTTTATTTTTTTATTTTTTTTTAGTTTTCTTTATTCACTTATTTGAGATATATATATATATATATATCGCACCGGTTCGTATGAGTCAAGAGTCAAATCAATTTAAAAATTAAAAAATAAAGTTAATTTTAAGTAACAAATTTTTTAATAAAAATTAAATTGAATAAATTGTGGTTAAATGGATCGGTCCCTCAGGTCAAAATGGGTCGTGACCCCCGTTGACCAAACCCGTTCATATAACTTTAATTTAAGAGGTAATTAAAAATAAAAACTACACTAATTTTAAATATTTTTTCTTACAAAAATAAAATTGACTTGCAAGTAAAATCGATCGAAACAAATAAGTCATAACTTATAACCCGTGCATATATATATATATATATATTCCTCCTGCCCTTCAGAAACTCGGCAATCAGTTCCCTAGGCTCCATATGTATACAGGGATCATTGGCCCCATTGACGACAAAGGGTTTATAGTTCCTGGATTTGGAGATGCAGGAGATCGTAGCTATGGCACATGAAATGAAAGGAAATGACCCAAGTGTTCTTTGATGCCGCCTTATTATTTTAGTCGACTCTACTCTTGTAGGACTAGGGTTGAACCTTTTTTTTTTTTCTTTTTTGCAACTCTATTAGCCAGATCTATAATATTATTGAGAGGTGATTTCGATTGGAATTAAAATATATATATATATATATTATAACCCGTAAATTATGCACATTAACGCACACACATACAGATATGCACAACTATATATTATAACCCGTAACTTATGCATAACGCACACACATACAGCTATGCACAACTATATATTATAACATGTAAGTTATGCACACTAACGCACACACGTACAGATATGCACAACAACACACACACACACAAATACTAACACACACACACGCTAACGCGCACACATATTATATTATTTATATATATATTAATTTACTAGTCATAAATGTAATAAATGAGAAAAAAAAAAAAGAGAGAGAAATGACAAACAAAAAAAAATTTAAATAAAATAATTTAATTAAATTATTAAATGTGAACAGTAATTAATAAGTAAAAGTAAATACTAATTAAATTATAAAAAAAGAACACAATAAAATTGGTAAAAAAAAACTCAAGGTGCATTGATTTGGGTACTTAATGGAAATTAAATGGGAACTTAATGGGATCCCAATTATTAAGTTCTCAATGGGACTTGGGAAATTTAAATCCCATTCCATCCCAATCCCTCCCAACATTAAAATTACCTCTACCCAATAAACTCTTCTTTCCCAATTCCCTCCCTTTCCCTCCCAATTGCCACCTCTACTATCCATTATGATTTTGATACATATATTAGGAACTTCCTCGCCTCCCTATATTGTTTGCACAAGCATATCAGCAGACAGCAATGGATGGAAATGTACGAAAATAGCACTTTAACCCTCTAAATGTGTCTCGCTGCATCTCTCAGGACAAATCCTGCACCTGAAGATGCACAAGATAATTTCTAATAGGCGACCGCTACTTCATTATCATCAAGAAGTTCCCCAAAATTGAGTAGTTCCCGGCTTGACACCCTACCGCGAGATGATGCATGCATGCTGCGCATCTTCGGCTACAGAAGCACCAACTCAACATTTGAAGGTACTAAGCCCTCTAGCTGTTGTTTGGCAAGGTTTCTAGCAGTTTCCTCCACCTTCGGTCTGCGCTGACGTTGGCCAAATATAGATAAAACTGTGGAGTGGCTGATCAACAGGGTCAACTACAATTCTCTCGAGGGCAACAGCGTTTTCTATCAAGTACTCCACGAGTTCAACTTCAGTGGTACGACCATAGTATCCCCATACCTCCACAACTTTGAGATGTTGAAGAGGCAAGGCTACAACTTTCTTGGATTTTCTTCGTCATCTTGCAATACCATGATTCCATTCCAACTGAAATACAGCTACATAGTTGTTAGTCCTAAAATGGGAAGCATGGCGGTGAAAAAGAAGAGCTAACCCTCCAACAGTAGCAAATAAAAGTTGTAAATATGATAAGGTTATGCCTACAATACATCATGAAGGAAAGAAATTTTCAAAAATAAAGACTGATTTTGATGGGATTGGTTTTGGACCAAGGCCACATACAGAACTTCACAGCAAGATTTGAAAGTTAAGTCCTAAAGCTGAATGGCATGACTTACAGAGAGCCAAGAGAACAGAGAAGGCACAAAAGTAGCGAAAATTAATCCCAGATTTAAAGACAAAACAAAAAGTATCACACCTTCAGTATAAATTTCTCCAAGTTGGGTGATGCCCTTATTAAAGAAGTAAAAGATATCAAGCTTTTGCCTTTTTTTCCTGCCCTTGCAGCTAAATTAAATTGCTCCAATTTAGTCAGTTGAGGAAGTGCAACTTCAGTGGCGTTTTCCTGCAACGATCAAACCACAAAAACAAGGGATCAGTTTATACTTGAGAGTACAACAAAGATTACAATGAATAATCAAGAATAACCCATTCAGTGTCATCGTCATAGACTCGCAATGTAAGAACCTCTAGTTTCGACAGGCAACAGGAGATCCAGGAAACAGCATTGCCAATTAAATTTCTAGAGCCTCGGGTGTATCCGGAAACATTTACATCCACAAGCACAGGGACATTCTTAAGCACCAGCTTCCCCTTCATTAGTTTTAAGTGAAACTATGTTTGTATCACATACCATGAAGGAATACAATTCAGAACAAAAACTTATCTCCAGATGTTTCAGAGCAAGAGATGGGCCACAAACTTTTAATTCCTCTAGCTTAACACAAAACTGCACTGCCAGATGTTCAAGAAAAGGACAATTGCGGATGAAAAACTCGAGAGTTTCGCCAGACACTAGTACAAATTTAAGAGTCAAAGCCCTGAGGGACTCACAGCCAACAGATAAATGAGGATTAATGCTATTGTCAAAGTGGTTAGAAAGAGATGCGGCTGAAGACTTAGCATCGCTCAAGCCAAGTAATCCAGGAGGTAAAGCATAAAAATTTGAAAAACCAATATCACCAAAGCTTAGTTCTAGCCTCTGCACCTTTCTTGCAATGGCATACTGAAGCCACTTATCAATAAGATACCGGAAGGGTTTGTCTATGTCAAAGCAAATTCTTGACAAATTTCGTGATATCTGAACAGCCGGCTTTCGCTCTTGGAATCTCTTCCACATCATCAAAATCGACTCTTGTAGTGACCAGCCAAAGACCTATCCAACGTTTCGACAAAACACTCGTCCTCACAGCATCTTTAGTGGTTAAAGAAGACAGGATTAAGATAAGAATTTCATCTGGGAGCTCACTAATCCAATCCACATCCACTAGTTGCTGCTCTGTCTTCTGGCACTATTCAGGAAAGCCAGGTTTTGCAAAATATTAAAAATAAACAAAAATATTAACAACAACAACTGATATTTGTACTAATAGTTTGAAGTAATGTGGTTCAAAATGATTAAATAGAATCAGAAATGCAGGTTACCTTCCTGGGTCCAAAATCAGAAGCCATCATCATCAAACGAAAAGTTTTTCAGCAATTATAAGCATTGCATCCTTCCAATCTTGCAATTAAACATCATCAAATCGAATTACTCATGGAAAGAAGAAAACTAATGAGGCAAAGTTGCAACCTTTGCAAGTAAAAGTACAAATTTCACTAAAAAAAAGACACTTTCACATCAAGAATACCCTATTTATCTATCAAAATAAGGTCTGGATTACAACCAAGCTATCAATTAAACCTAAACACAATCGAAGCTGGAAAAAATAAAACCAAAGATTAAGATATAAGAATATGAGTTACTAACAATGGCAATCCACAACTACAATTACAGAGCAGGAGTGTACGATTGACGATTCCATTTAATAAGCAGAAATGCGAGAGAAAAGAAACAAGAACAAACCGGCGGCGTTGCTGCCAAATGCCGATTACAGAAAGACAGATTAACGAAATACAGCCCGCGCACAGTTGAGAAATCTCAAACCTACGTTTGGAGGCTTTTCAGAAGGGGCGTTTCTATGCATTTTAAATGAGAGGGACTAAAATAGTTATTTTCAAATATGTTAGGGACTAGAAACGTTTTGATAGGCTTGTTTTCTTTAAAAGTAAATTTAATATATTATAATTAATTTTTATTATTTTTAATACAATTTTTTACTATTAAATTATACATTTTTTTCATTTTCAATACATTTTTTACATTATAAAATTATTTTTTCAAAACTAAAACGAAAACATTCCTTAAAGAACAGGCCCATAACCAATACAAAAAAGTTTGTTGCGGCCAAATTTGATTGAATGAATCATAATTTACAAGATCGAGATTTTAAGTTTAAAATATCGAAATTTTAAATGGGATCAATTTGATATTTTGATATCGACCGAATTTCGCAAAATACGGGATGAACTATACAAAAGCTTCCATATTGGTATGAATGGATTTATTGCCTTCAAAGAGTTAATTGCAACCCATAAAAGAGAAAACTTGCTATTGAAGAGCAACCCTTTGAGTCAATATTTATACCGTAAAAATCTAACTTAACTTCCATCAAACTCACAACAAGAAAACGAAAAACAAAATCAGCTGAAATAAACCATGTTTGATCGTTCTTATTAAACTATTACATAGATCCTTGGGGGAAAAATCAGTGCCAAGCAGAAGCTGAAATTAGATTCCTTTCTTTCCAGCCCAACAACATAGCTCCATCCCTCTCCACCAGTGTGTAATGCTCCGAGTAACACCTCAGCAAACCTTTGATCACCGAGTTCACATAAGAACTCAGAGGATACTGCCGGAATCCGGCCATCGTGAACCTCAATTTCCACTTCCCGAACAGCTCGTGGCGTTCGACTCGGTCTTTCCCCTCGCAGGCTATGATGTTCACCAAGTCCCTGGCCAGACAATGCTGCTCCACGTTGATCCTCTCCTTCCTGTCCCTCGGCATTGTGACATCCATGGACTCGAACATCGCAGAATAGTACTCCAGAGTTTCGTAGAACCTGGGGAGGAACGGGGCGGTGTTCGTGTTCGATTCTTGTTCGACCAAGGTTACCACTTTAGGAGAAAGGGACTTCACCATTCTGAGGAGGTTATCTCTTGGATTTGTCACGTCAACGCTTTCATCAGGGGTGTGATGGAGCTGCAGGGGAAAATTGACAGCCAGGGCTTCTCCAGGCCTGACATCCAGCATTTCCTTCGTGACATCGGGGGCGAAAACCGGGACCGGGTGGAATTCAACAGGGATCTTGAATTTCTCAGAAATGGCAGCCAATCTTTTGCCTACCGCCACCAATCCGTCTCCCCGGGCGTATTGAGAAACCGGGTCATCGATGCCAGTGATGCGAACATGAGGCGCACCGCTCGGCCTGGCTGCAAGTGCTTGCAACAAAGTCATCCACTGCGTGCCCTGAGCGATCTGGAAGTCCACAATGTGGATCCGATCTTCATTCCTGCACGCTTCTGCGATGGCGCCATTCGCAGCCATGTACCCGAATTTCAGGTAGGGGCATATTTCATACAGAATATGCATGTAGGAAAGTAAGTCCCGACCTTCCGGCTCCTTGCATCGCAGGGTCCTGTATATGTTGGTGCCTGATGCCTCTTTTCGCGCTATTAGGCCTTCGATCATGTACGCTCCAAGGCGCTGGATTGGCTCCCCGCTGATACTAACTGCGCCGCGAGCTTTCTCAACCAGTTTCTCAAAGATTTCCAGCTCGTTATCATGAAGTGCTCTAGCACATTCCATCAACAACTGTTTAAGGTTAGTTGGAGGGATGCCTTTCAAGGACAAATCTTCGATTGCTTTGAGACGCTTCTCCAGGTGAAGATCATGGCTTAACTTCCCCACCTGAGTGACAAAAGTAGGCTGAGGACCCTGTGTTTCCTGGCTCCAGGCCCTGGATATCTGACCTGATGTTTGTGGGCGCATGTTTTCCCCTAAAGAAGGATATGGTGTCCTGACTTCGTCTTCGGGTCCCATGAGAGCAGTCTCCAGTTGCTGCAAAGTGAACCTTATGGTCTGACCATTACTTGTGCTCTGGAAGAGAGGAGAACCCCCCGAAGAAACACCTGGATTTTCTTGACTAGATTCAGGAGAAGGGCTCAAATGCTGGTGATAACTACTGTAATTCTGAGAAGAATTGCAGGAAGGGCTGGCCTCAGAGAGATTTTCTGTGGAGCTATGCTGCTCTTGACCGTCGCTCAGAGCGGTGTGAATCTCGCTATCGAATTGAGTCCAGAATGGCGAATTTGGAGAGTTTCTTGACTCAAATTTCAGGGATCCAACAACCCTATTTGGTACGGAAGGAATACCGGAGAAAGAAGAGTGTGATAAGTCAGCACCACCCACGCTATTATATCCGAAAACTTGGCGCGAATCCATAACAGACAATTGGCATCAGCTGTTTTATATACCAATCACTCTGACCATAGCTTAATTTTGAGCAAAATTGTTGTTCGTTTTCCTTATGCAGAAGTAAGTATTTAGCAACAAAATATCCTGTAAAGATTACAAAAAGCCATAAGTTTTATGATTAAAATAACTCAGCCTAAGGACTCTAAAACAGACGGAAAACTGGACAGGTCACAGGTACATGTTCTGCCATATGAACAAAAAAAAAAAAAAAAGGGGAGGAGGAAAGAAAAGACCAGGAAAAACAAAGATAAGTGAAGTGCTCAAAAGAAAAGAGGAAAAAACAAAGAAACTGAGATACAATAAAGCAGCAAAAACAAAGAATCAAGCACGAACCATGAACAGGGCAGCTAAAAAAACTGTAATAGTTTTAAGAAAACCTTTTCTAACATCACTTTTTCTTCAAAACTCAGACCTGGAAAGAAGAACATACTTCAAAAGAAGGAGCTATACGTGGAAAGACTCTATACAGAGTTTCAATAACAAATCATGCGAGGAAGTAAAACCAAGTTACCAACTAATAGGGGTAGTAAGATTGCCCTCTTCTCTTCCCCCGACTTCCAACCTAGGAGATAAATGGTTGCTCCAGAACAACTATGCTATAAAAACCCAGCTGAAAATTGCAGTGAAGCATCCCAGAAACTCCAAATGAATTTTAAAGTCGCAATCTTTTTCAATTGACTTGAGCATAAGGGACGAAAAAACCAAGCATTCAACGAACCCCAATTCAACTCTTTGACTAATGAAACAAGTCTTCTTCTTCTCACTTAATTCCCTGATAGCAATTTTTAAATAAAAGTAAATGGAGGAAAAACACGAAAATCAAACATCTTGAATCCCACTTCTACCTCTGTCTTCCTGTTTTTATTTTATTTTTTATTTTTTATTCCCTCAAGCTTCAAATTTCAACAACCAACCGCCATAGAAGGACAGAACTTTAACATCAAAACACTTCCAAAAAAAAAAAATTGAACAACAATTAACTAATTATACGTTTTCTTAACAAACAGTACCTGAAAAACCAAGACTTGGAGCTTCTCTTTCTCTTCTTCCCTTCTGTATGATGTCAGATAAGCAAAAATTTTCCAGGTCAAGTAGTTGATTACAAAGGTTCTTGGTGTTTTGATGAAGAGAAACGAAAGAATTAGTGGTGAAAAATGGGGAATTTTATATATATAGGGGAAGGAAGATCCGCAGGTGTGAGTCATGAGCTGGGGGAAGAAATGTCCTTGGATTTTAACGATAACGGAGACCTGGGACTGGTGTGCCGTTGAATTTTGACGGATGTGCTGACGATGATTGAACCCGTTAGTTACGCCGACCACCCGCACGACTTTGGCGAACATTCTCAGCGCTTTCAAGTTTCAACTACTTGCCTTTTTGCGTAACACTCACGTGCGCTTTCTGGGAGTGTGGTACACCTCAACACAGAGATTCTTTTTCTTCTTTTTTCGTGTTTAAGTATGCATTCTAGAACATGTTGCTATTCTTGAGTAGGATGTAGTTATCCGTCTCTTTTTTTATTTTATTTTTTTATGGAGCATAAATAAACTCGAAAATCTATAATTAATATTACTTATTTTTGTCTCGGTAGTAGAGTTTGATTTTTAAAATTTACAACTGTATATGAGTTGCAAGATATATCATCTAAAATGATTAAATTGTCACAGTTTCTTTAACTAATATTTTTAGTTTTGATAAGTTAATGATGAACCATATATAATAATATTAGTGAAAGTATAGAAAATACAAAATTAAAATATCCAAATAAAACAAATATATATATATATATATAATATAAGGCTAAATTTTCAAATGAAATGGAAGTAGTACAATAATATTAATTAATTATACATTTGGTGGGATAATATTCTAGAGGAAATTTCATGTGATAACTTTAGAACACTAGAATCAATCAATGCATGTTATACTCCACTAATGGAATTTCTTTAATGGAGAAAATTGAAAAGCTTCATTATTTTACGTGAGTTGGGTTATATTGCTTTACAAAAATGTTCTAGCAATTTTTTTATTAAAAAAAATGTTATCTATTATATCTGCAATGGTGATGGTGTAACATATTATATACTCAACCCGTCCTATTTAAAAAATTTATTTCGTATCACTGTTTTCAATAGTGCAAAAATGATCTCTCTAAATTAAACCTAAAAAATATATTTTTTACTATTGTAATTCACAATAATTATACTCATAACTTCAATTTTACGAGATCTTTGCATTATCAGCTCGATAACAATACAACACATTCGCATTCACTTAAAACATATTAATAGAGATAGTTTTGAAACAATAAAATAGTGATGATATATACAATAAAAATTTATGAATTTTTATAGTGATTGACATGATAATTGGTGGACCTTGTTTGGCGTTAGGACTGTTCAAACTGTGAAATCCGATCCGATCCAGCCCGATCCGAACGGATCGGATCGGATCGGTTTCGGATCGGCGATCCGAAATTTCAGATCAGTTCAGATCCGTGATCGGATCGGATCAGGCTTGATCCGATTTTTTTTTTTTATAATTTTTTTATTGACAGAAAGAAAAGAAAAGAAAAAAATAAGCTCGCAACAGCTAGAAACAGAATGAGAGTTTTCTACCAAACACTGGAATGAGAGTTTTGATTCTTTTGAGTTGCTTCCCACCGTACAAACCATTGGAAAATTGCGACTTTATGAATCACTTAGAATAGTTGCATCAAGAAACAAAATCAAAGCTTTTGGGTGGAATCAAGTACAGAGGGAGAGAGGAAGGAACCAGAAAATCGACGGAATCTTATGAAGTAAAAACATACAAACAACCACCAACCACAGCAACTTACGAGAAACCAACTGGGCAACGGCAGAGTAGACTGAATCGCACAGCTGCATAGAATACGGAAACGCACAGCGACAGAGAAGACAATGTTGGCGGAGTGAGAAAGCGAGGATTAGGGCATTCGAATTTAGGTAGATTTTGATATTTGAACATGTTACACTAAAATTGTAAATTTTTTTTTTTTTTTTTGGTTTCCGATCAGTTTCTGATCCGATCCGATCCGAAAACCGAACCTGATCCACACTTATTGATTTGATCCAATCAATTTCGGATCGGGTCGGATCGGATCAGTTGATCCAACCCAATCCACGGGTCAGGATGAACAGCCCTATTTGGTGTAGGCTCAACAACAGGCTCAATTGCTAAGCCCATAGTTTTAGCACCGCTGATGCCCGAAAGGCTCAAGCCTCTGTGAAGAGCCTTGGGAGGAGCCGAGACATGTCAGCCACGTCTCTCGTGAGTGAACTCTACTATGCTTCATTGCCACGTCACCCACGACTCAAAAGTCACAGGTACGTGACCCTGGAAGACTCAGGCACTCCCGCCTGCAAAGACTCATGATTTCGCCCCTCAATAGCCTTGTGGGCAAATCTCGAATTTCCTGGAGCGATTTTGAAAAAACCTAGCACTCGCCAACAGGAGGAAGGAACCACTCCCTTATAAATACCCCACCTCCACTGGTAAAAGGTATACAAAATTTGGCTTGTGCAATTTTAGAGAACTTACACTCAAACTATTTAAACTTCGAAATGCTCATGAAGTTATCCCCTCACCTCTTTTCAAGTACTTAATTGGTGATCCATGACGTTTGATTCATCTTCGACAATCAACTCTATAGCTAATCGACTCCGAGGTCTTGTCAGCAAACCGTGTTCCATCAATAATTACATAGAAGAAGGTTATTAAATGCTTATGATTATAACAATCAAATGATTACAATCATATGAAATTAACCCAACATTTACACAACCTCAATCACTTTTCAATTAAACAAATAACCTATGTACATGACAACTATTGATTGATCAAATTATATATTTTTTGCATTTTAAAATGCATAAATAACTGTTATGTTTATTTATTATTCTCCTTAATTAATCTTTCCATTTATAATAGAGTAAGAAAATCTTCCATTTGTTGAGATATATAAGATTGATGCTAATCTATAAAATGAAAAGAATGTATCACCTTAATTAGATTTTAAATCAAACAATCATATCTAAGAGGAAATTCAAGGTAGGGATGCCCACGGTTCCGGAACCGCCGGTTACGGTTCATAAATCAGTAGAACCGAAACCTTGGGGGGACGGTTCCGTGCCGGTTCTAGAACCGCCGGTTCCGGTTTTAATTCTGATTCTGTCACGGTTCCATTTCTAATCTGTCATGGTTCCGGTTCTGTCAAGGTTTCCGCTCCGATTCCAATCTCTTCCGTTTATTGAACAATTTTTTTCGTTTATTTAAAAATTTTAACTTATAAATGTTATTTTATTTTGACTCAATTAATAACTCAATTATTTATAAATAATTAAAATTACAAAAATAAAATAAAATCTGTAGAGACGGTATATACATTTAAACAATTAAATGATTTATATAATAACAGATACAAAAATAAATTGTGAAAATATATATATATATATATATATACAGATGAATAATACCTCAATATATTATTTAAAAAAAAATCAAGAGAGTATCAGCCTTGTTATAAATCGTGAGAAATTAGAATTTGAATTTTGAAGCATTGAAACTTTTACAAAATAAATACATCTTAAATATTTAATATAATTCATCTTCATCATTTGCAAAAGTTCCGGTTGGATCTAATTTAATTTAATAATTAATTAATTTTAATTTAATTTAATGCTTATTTATATTATATTAATAATATATATATATAAAGTATACTATTAGTTTGTATATTATTATAATATATATTTAAAAATAGTTTTTATATATTATCTGTTAAACATATAATAAAATTATAATTATAAGAAAAAATTTTAAAAAAAGTAAATAGTTGAAGTGGTTAATCAACTTTGCTTAAAGCCTTTCAATTTTAACGAAAGGTTATGTATTATTTTTATGGTTCTCATATTAGAACCGAAGGGTTGGAACCGCCGGTTCTAACCTGCCGGTTCTCGGTTCTCAAATAAGAGAAATCGAAACATTAACCGCCAGAGGAGGGTCCAATTAGGGTTCTGGAACCGGAGGCCACGGAACTAGCGGTCCGATTCTGAATCGATTCCGATTTGAGCCGGAATCGGGGCCATCTCTAATTCAAGGGAGAAAACTCCACATGGAATCACGAAGCAAACAAACAAACGAAAACAAGTTCACGCGATGTTACACTTCAAACAGAGTGACGTGTACTACACTCGCCGGTCTCCAGGTGGTGGGATGTCCTAACTTCGATGACGTATGCAGCGACAACAACAAAACCCATCCCGGTAACACCCGGTTCCGTTAATGTTAAAAAAAGAAGGGGGGTGACGATCACGTGACATCCACGTGACGGAGGCAAGCGATCCGATTCGTCGGGTTTGGCGGTAACCCGTAACCACTGACCAGATCAGACATGAGCTGATGAAGAGGATTAAATTAAGGTGACACGTGTGCGGGGGGCAACGGCAGTCCGGACCAGAATTAACTATTAAGCTCTTCAAGGTTTGACTACTTTGACCCTGACGTGTCACGCGCTATTACGAGTCTCACTGACTTGTCACAAATTCCGATCTAATAATAAAATAATAAATTATATATAAAGAAACGCGCTATTAAAAACCTAGCTGGCAAACATCACTAGAAAATAATAATAATACGGATCGTCCATTTCTTTCATTGAGTTCATTGTGTTACATGTTTTTGTTTTGTGGTGGGTGCTGTTTTTTACACAGTCATGTGCTTTATTTAGTTCATATTTCATATTAGCTACTATTGAATTTGAGGGATGTCGATCTCTGGTGCTTACTCCGAATTTGTTTAGTGAGAGTTCCGTTTAAAATTGTATTTTGGTATTTATGAATATTTGTGTATATAGTTCGTTTTGATGTAATATATCACGTTAGGTTGGGTTTTGAACACTATTTTGATGTTGATTTTGGTTTCGAGAATGAAAAAAATATATGTATATTGTATAGGGAGAGCGAATGCGCATGACATGCATACAAACCCTAGATTTTATTAGTAAAAAACACGTTTAATGCTTCATGTATCTGATTTAGTTTCAAAAGTATTGCGTGAGTGTTATGAAAATACACATATCAATGTTAGTTTTTGGTGTATTACGAATCAGGTTTAGCAATGAGTTAATTGATGAAAATTGATGCCATCACATTGTAGCGAGTTTATGTATCGTATATTGTATTTAACATCTAATATATTACGTATCAAATTTAATACTTACCGGCTGACAAGAGAGTCCCTCGATTTTATTTGGTTTGTGATGACGTATGTTTAATATATTTGTAATGGAATTGTGTTGACTTGAATAATATATAATTGGTGTGAACAAGTCCTACGTTTGCAACTTGCTTTGTGTTTGTTTTATAAAAAGGCATAGATAGCCATTGAATTGAAGAGGAATATCACAGGGTAAGCTCTCATCCTCTCACCATATATAGACATATGTAACTGTGACATCATTCTTTCTTTTCCCCCATCACGTTCAAACATTTATTATGTAAACAATTATATTCGATCATAATATAAAAAGTGGGAACAAATTAATTTCACGCGGTGTATGAAAAATATATATATATATTGAGCGAATACACAAATGAAATTAACCATATCAAAATAATGGTATTTCAATTCTTGTTATGCTTTAAAAGAAGTGACAACACCACATGGGTCGACTTCATGGATCGTATCACATCGTGTACGGTCGTGACACATCGATTCATTTATATTCAAATATAAAATATCATATTTTAAAGTCGTTTTTCAATTCTTTTTAGGCCTTTCTCTACTCATTTTAACAATAATTGCTTCTATATTTTTGACATGTAATAGTGCTCAAGGACCCCACGAGGGGCCCTGGTCATACAAGTGGGCCCCACACAAGCTCCTTAGTACTCCACTGTAGGGCTTCGTGTGGGACCCTGGTCCTACTAGCGAGTCCCACTTAAGTTCCTCAGACCCTTGATGTGTTAGGTCACACCTACCACATTGGAGGTCACATCTATAAATAATAGCATTTACTCCCCTAGTAAGGGGGTTACTCTCTCTCTCTCTCTCTCTATATATATATATATATATATATATAACTACTCCTTCTCTCTCTATTACTTACCGTACGATTATTAACTTGACTGTCGGAGTGTATTCCGGTAGCCTATCCAAGAATACTCATGGTTCTCTTAGTTTTGATAGAACTCTGAGGACAGCTTTGACCTCCGTCCCAGACCATCCTCCGGACAAAGTTGACTTCATCAACATGTATTACTGAGGCATTTTTTACGTACGTGTCCAAACCATGTTATGTGTGCTTCTCTCGTATAGACTATAGATCATTCTAGGTTTGTATAGTTTAATTGAATTGTAAATTAATAATTAAGGGTAAAAACTTAAAGCAAATGTAACCTTATAGCTAAGCCCCCAACTCAATGAGTGGGATAAAAGAGTTTAATGACAATAACTGAACTAAAGAGATTGATCTAGAAGATTAATATTATATGATTATATCTACCCAATGCGTGACTTAAAAATTGATTGATTGACTCCCGTAAACCAACTACTTCAGATGATCATGATCCTATCTATATATTTACGAAGACTTTTCGGAGAAAATTAGGAAGAATCGATAACTCATTCATTCTTAAACTTTGTGTACCACGTGACTACTTTGAGTAAGTCAAGTAAGTCCGTACGAGATATCAAAATATATTACAGAGGGGCATATTATTTGTAATTATAATTTTATTATTTACAGTAATATTTTTTTTATGAAAAGTCTATTTTACCCTTTAACTAAAAAAAATTTTCTTTTTTATATTTTTTATATTACACGGTAAGTAAACAATTTATACATTTTTTTTAGCTATTTATAGTAACATTACCACAATACCACCCGATATCAAGTACTGCCCAGGCAGTACTTTGATATCAAAATACCGCCCAAATTGGGCGGTATTTTTTTTTTTTTGTTAAAAAATTAATTTTACGTACAGAAAATGTATAGATTGTTTATTTACCGTGTAATATGGATTGTCCTCATGACTAAGTGACATAATTAGATTGAAAATGATTTCTTTTATTTTTTTAAAAAAACTTAAGGGGCATTATAGACTTTTCACAAAAAAATATTACTGTAAATAGTAAAATTGTCACTGCAAATAACAATTCCGATTACAGAATACCAATCTTTAAATTTGATATGTATGTTTTTATCTCGAGAAGATACACGTAGCATCACATCAATAGTCGATGCCGATACACGTAACATCAATATTTACATTTAGGCCCTGTTTGGTAAAGAAACTCAAACCACGATTTGAGTTTTATTTTAATTTTATAATATTAAAATTACATTGGAAATGTAAAAAGGTGTGTTGAAAATGTAAAAATATTTATTAAAAATGTAAAAAATGCTTATTGATAATAAACGAAAAACTATTATAAAATAAAAATGAGACTGGTTTGAGTATCGTACACGTAATTTTTTGTATTCATCAAGATTATAATGATGGTTGAACTGAATTGATTCGTTCAACAAAGAAAATGAACCAATACGAGAAGATTTTTAAGGTAAATCAAGCGTAGAAACCACTCAAACGCTCGCAATGATTAATGAGTCCAAAATTAATTAATCATCATTAGAGAGAATTATTGTAATGAGTGATTTTATTTTCAGCAATTCAATCACATGCATAGTAAATAACCTGCAAATTTATTTTAAAAACCATAATTTGGATAGTGACCCCACGATGATACACTTTATACAGAAAACGGCAATTTTTAAATAAACAACGTTAATTTTTTTGGTGTTATAATTAATAAATCAGTACTTAAAATTTAAAATAAATTCATGGGGGAGAAGGAGTGATCGGCCGACTTGTTTATTTAATAATAATTTCTCATTATTTTATTTTTTAAATTTTTTTTTTTTTGTGATTCAAGTCAATTACTATATATTTTTACATTTTTAACTCACTATTTGCATATAAAAATACGGAATTGTTATTTGCAGTAACAAATTTACTATTTGCAGTAACATTTTACTGTAAAATATCTAAAATGCCCCTTAGATTTTTAAAAAAATAAAAGAATCCTTTTTACTCTAATTATGGCCGATAGTCACGATGACAATCCATATTATACGGTAAGTAAACAATTTATACATTTTTTTTAAAGTAAAATTGGTTTTTTAACCAAAAAAAAAAAAATTGTCTATACATTATTCATGTTCTTTTCTTCTCTTCTCAAATTCTAACATTTCTATAATGTGGTATCAAAGGCAATTTAATCAAAGTACAGCTTTTGCGGATCCAACTCCGCGGTGAGTTGGCGGGGTTCGGGGCAACGCCCCGAAAAAACTTTTTAGAAGAAAATACCGCTGACTCAAAATACTGCCGGCGGTATTTTGGGCAAAAATACCGCCCATCCCCGGCGGTATTTTGGAAGAAAATACCGCCGGGGTTGGGCGGTATTTTCAACAATGTTACTGCAAATAGGGGGCGGGATTCTGGAAAAAGGGGTTTTTTTTTTTTTTAAAACTAAAAGGTAAAATAGATTATTCACAGTAAAATGTTACTACAAATAGTAATTTAGTTACTGTAAATAGTATGCCCCTAAAAATATATTCTCATTTATCGTATTTGAATATTATCTGTGACGGGTTAATGTGGATGATGTAACTGATAATTATCCTTTTTTTTCTAAAATCTACGAATAAACAAATGATTAAAATTTGAAAAGTGGAAAAAAAAAGAAGGGTTTGATTGATTCAGATGGATCTGGAAAGCTACAAATCATCATGTTTTTCTGTAATCTACTAATTCCATTCTCTTTTCTGATCATGGCGGCACCACCACTTTAAAGCCAAGCCAAGTTTTTTATTAGTCACGCTCGTTTTCATTGTTTTTACCATTGTTAATTTCTATAAAAAAAAAAATTTGATGTAATATTTTACTATTTAATTATATATTTTTATATTAAAAATTTTATTTTTTACAAATGTGTTTTCAAAATTATGTTTTAAAACGTGGTAACCAGCAAAACATTACATAATAGCATTGATCGAATTTCTCTGAACTTTTTGCTTTCACAAGTTGGATGAAACATGCCATGCACGATCGATGGAGCTTTAAATTTATTTATTTTATTTAAAAAATATATATATATTCCAAGTTGTAGGCATCAACTTTTGCTTGTTTCTCTGTTTTTTTTCTTTTAAATCTATAAATATACTATATGCACGCAGGAAAAAAATTATGAAAATTATACTGATTTTATAGTGATTTTTTGATGATGTTCGTGTGACTTTAGCTAATATGATCATGATAATGAATATTTCTTCCGTGCCGTTAAAAAGAAAGAGGGCAGAATTACAATTATTTATAAGTTCTAAGGTATAATTTAAAACGCGAGTGTTTAAATGAAATGGATGAAACACACGACAATAATAATTTAGTCGATGAGTGAAAGTCATATAAGTCACTATACTTGATCTTTGAATACGTCGTTATTTAGTCCTTAAAGCAAATTTTTAATCTTATCTTCAACTTTTAATTAATTAATTTATGATGTTAATTAGTTAATAAATTACCTTCAAACGAATGATGTTGACACCACTTTAATTAGTATGGACCAAGTCAGATAATTTAACCTAATCTTAGTTTCCATCATTTTAACCATATTAATCTCGTGTTTATTTCCAAATGTTTGCTTTTCTAATAAATTAACAACATAAACCAAACCGAATGAGACAATAAAAATAATATTATTTTTTTTTTTAAATTTTTACAAGTCGGCATGGTCAATAAGACAAGGTTGACCAATGGAATTAAAATGTTTATTCCAGATTTTGAATAAAAAAGCACATGGGAAATGGAAAAAAAGTCCGAAATTTTTATGTTCCCACCCAATCAACTACCCAATACCTGGATTATATATATTTCGTCAATGAAATTAATTAATCTGGTTAATTTCTAATGTTTTTTCAACCTCGTGCAAAATTTAAATATCTATCAAGTTAGTTTCTCCGACACGTTAAAATAGTTCAGTATTATAACTAATTTTAATTTACAAATTATCATTCAAAACATGACTATTCATATAAAACGAATAGAATAGAGGATATACAATTATCGATCAATAGGAAGTTTTGAAAACATGGTTTTCTAATAATGAATGACTTTTCATCGTCAAACTGCCTTAATTTCAAAGCTTCAAGTCAATAACACGAAGAAATTAAATTCCAAAAGTTTACAATTTAATTTACGAGCCCAGGACCATCATTTAGCACTAATTAATAACTCATTAGTTATTTTGAACTCACTAGCTTTCTTAAGTTTTAGGAAAGTTGCAATCAATCTATTGATTTTCAACTTTTTCAAGTAAATAAAAGGTTTATTTTTCCGAGCAACGATGATTTCATAAAATTAAGGGGATTAATTGTTATGTTAGTTCATTTTCTAAACTTTAAAAAAGGTTCACAAAATAATGATAGGATAACTGTTTAGAGTAACTCGCTCATCATTTTCAGAGTCCAAGAAAATAAAAAGGGAAAAAAAAGTCTCTATTATAAATTGGATGGGAGCTGTCATTGAAATTATGTCCATTTATATATATATATATATATATATATATATATATATATCGTTTTAGTTTGAGAACGAGGAGAATATTGGAACCTGTCGATCGAAAAAGTCAACAATCAACAAAAATATTGAAGTCAAAGACGAATATGGCATGTTTGATGTATGTGTGTGTACGCGCACCTTTATACATGTTTAATTATGCAAATTTGATTGAATTAATGAGAAAAACTTCTGTCTATGTAACAGAAAATAAAAAGTATAGATAGGGATCCACAAGTAAAAAAGAAAGAAAGAAGGGTGAAATGCACCAAATACCACATTACTATCGGCTTTTGTAAGAAACATCACTTTCCTTTAAAAACTCTAATTACAAGCACTTTACTTTCAAAATGTGTGCCCAGTACCACTTTGTTAGTCAATTCCGTTAAGTGGCTAACAGTAAAAAAAAGACAGAGGCAAAATCGCTATTTCACACGTGCGGCACTGTTCATCGTCTTATCCAATGAACAATTCTGGAACTCTTCATAGGCAATTTTTTTTTTGTTCTTCTTCCGATGAAGACCCAAATTGGGCCAAAATGAATCAGGTATTCTTCTTCCTCCTCCTCTTCTTCTCCTTCTTTTGGGTCTTCATTGGGTCCAATTTGGGTCTTCATCGGAGGAAGAAGAAGAAGAAGAAGAAGAAGAAGAAGAAGAAGAAGAAGAAGAAGAGGAAGAAGAAGAAGAAGAAGAAGACCCGATTTAAATGGGAAAAAAAAAATTGCCGATGAACAGTGTTGGAATTGTTCATCGGAGAAGACGATGAACATTGCCGCATGCGTGAAATGATGATTTTGCCCCTGTCTTTTTTTGACTGTTAGTCACTTAATAGAATTAACTAACAGAGTGGTACTGGCGCACGTTTTGAAAGTAAAGTGCTTGTAATTGGAGTTTTTAAATAAAAGTGGTATTTTTTGTAAAAGTCGATAGTTATGTGATATTTGGTGCATTTCAAGAAAAAAAGCTATTTTTTGTATATTGACTTGGTGCAATAAAAACAAAAGGATCATAAATGTACGGAATATAAAATTTCAAACTTTAGAATTGTTCCAAGTGAAAAAAGTCCTGCCTCTGTTATCTCTTTGGATACGCAGAAAGAGACGGAACCTGAATTTCAGTTTTATCAAGCTCTGTTTATCCCAACAATATCAATTGCTTTCCAAAAATAAAAATAAAAAATTATATATATACATTTGATACACTCATGTTTTCAATCCACCAAAATATATTATTATCTATTTTTTAAAAATTTATTCTATAAAAATAAATTCAATGCTAAACATAAGGTACATTATTATTATTATTATTCAATACTTAATCAAATTTGAACTTGAGATTTCATAGTTAAACGCTAAATTCATATTTCAAATTTATAGTTTTTATCAACCATATGTACATTAATGAAATATTTAGACTTAAGTTCAAGCGCAAAAACTTGCTCTACTCCGATTGTCTCTGTTCTTCTAAAGGAATGCCAGGATAGACAATTGCGTTGTATATCTATGCGTGATGATTTGATGGCTGTTTCTAGTGCATCACCTTAAGATGAATATGATACTGAAGGTGTTATTCTTGATTTGATGGTGAAGTATGAATGGGGCATTCGGAAGCATACTGATGAAGCTAACTGTGAAGTCAAGACTGTATTAGCTCGAGTAGAGGAGGCAGAAACACATGATTGAATCACTTCACATCTCTGTGATAATGTACAAGAAATTGTATGAAGAGGCACATAAATTTCAGTCTTGGAGTTCACTACATGAAGACCCAATCACAGAGGCGAGAAGACAGGCACATGTAAAATATCTTGAACATAAGAGTTTGACAAACAGAAATGTGAAGTTATCAAAGTTGATAATTGACTATGAACGAAAGCTGCAAAAAAATTCCAAGAGTTTGAATGATGCTTAGAAGTATACAACATGGGTAACATCATCGATTTCTGAACTTATGGAAGATGAGGACAACCTTTTTGAGAAGCTGTTGGATGCCCAAATTCAAGCTCAAAATAGCTTAGATTCAAAGATCATAAATGTATGGAATATAAAATTTCAAACTTTAGAATTGTACCAAGTGAAAAAAAGTCATGGCTCTGTCATCCCTTTTGGATACGCTGAAAGCGATGGAACCTGAATTTCAGTTTTATCAAGCTCTGTTTATCCCAACAATACCAATTGCTTTAATAATAAAATTATTATAAAAAAAAAAACAGCAAATTATTATACATATACATTTGATACACTCATGTTTTCAATCCACCAAATTTATTTGTTTTCAATCCACCAAATTTATTGGAAAATAATATCTATAAACATGACGCTACATTCGATTTGCTTCCACTCTTACAAGAAGGTTACATTGCTAGATGTACAGTTTATCTATAAATATCAACATATAGAAGAGTGTTTTTTTTTTGTTTTTTTGGAGGCTGGAACTGGATTTGCAGAGAGCAGTGGGCTGCTGGTCATAGCTACAGCCCAAAGGGAAGATTTTTCAAAAACACCAAATTTAATAAATAGAATTGGATTGGGCTTTAGCCCAATGAATGGGTTGGGCTGGGCCTGTTGGAACTCCGCTTAGAGGAAGATGGCAGGAAACCAGGAAGAAGAACAATTGCACGTTAACCCACGTGTTTCTAACTAACATGCGCTGGAGTGGAGTACTGAAGTTGATCCTATAAAGCTTCATGAACAAGCAATTGTGTTTTTGAAGTATCAATTAACAATTTCATTATCCAAATACAAATTGACCATTACCAACAGTTTCTTCCTTCGTCATCGATGTCTTGTATTCAAAAATTATACTGTCTTATTACATCTGAGAATTGTGTACTTTAATTCGATCATATGATCATATCTTGTCCGGAAAAAGAAATTCTTAAAAAAACTGCAGCAGGTACGTACTTGGTGGTAGTAGTCACAAGTTATATGATTGGAAAGCAATACATTTGCCGTTAAATTTGGAGTCATTCATTTCCAGTTGTCGCATTTGAATTGAGTTGAGGAACAGCACTTATGCATTAGAAAGAATCCATAAAGTTATCAGTTGATTGCTCTTTTTCCTCCACACATCTCATCCATTTTTGGAATCCTATTCCTTCCTACTTCAAATCCACAATGAAATGAAAGTACTACTATTTTCAACTCTCTTTCTTTCTTTTTTTTAAAGATTGTATTTTCTAATATCTAAATAAATAACGATTTTTCATATTAAAAATACGATACTTTTAACAGTACAAAACGTACGTGACACAAGTTACATGGTGGTTTTAGAAACAATACCTTTCACTGGTACGAGATTGTGAGGATCTAAGGTGGTATTGTGGGATTGGATCATTGTGGAGGAAGGGCCTGTTATTTTTTTGAATAATAATAGTTGAATGTCGTAAGTGATGAGAAACGCCGTCGCAGCACTTTCCGCTGGTGACTTTATCGGCCAAAGTAACATGAACCTAATTAATTTTTATTTATATATACATATATTTGAGGTTAATTAATAATTACTGAGAAAATTCCGGGGCATTGGACCCTCTTTCTGAAAC
The DNA here is from genome assembly GCA_016801395.1 of Leptodermis oblonga. Lineage (NCBI taxonomy): Eukaryota > Viridiplantae > Streptophyta > Magnoliopsida > Gentianales > Rubiaceae > Leptodermis > Leptodermis oblonga. The sequence continues at coordinate 3,399,048 of CM028758.1, forward strand.
AGTCTTTGCGTCAAAACATTCTTCCTACTGCCCCTTTAATATACTATTCCACTAATTGCCTTTTGCTCATTTTATAATATATATATATATATATATATATCATGTGAATAGTTTATTTTATAAAAAAAAAGTTTCCTTTTCACTCAATTATACCGCCGGGTATTTTCGGCGGGATTTTTCCTAAAAATACTGCCGGCAGTATTTTCGAGAAAATTCCCCCCGGGCGGTATTTTCGAGAAAAATACCACCTCTCTCCGAGCAGGATTTCAGTGAAAATCAGGCCGAGGAGACAAATTTATGCCGTATCCTCGGCCGGATAATGATAGATCCGGCCAAAAATGGCCGGATAATCGCAGATCCGGGCAAAAAAAATAATCTGGCCAAATTATTAACAAATTCATCAAAACAACCAACAAAACATCAACGAAACAAATGTGAATTTTAGACACTCACCTTTGCCTATCCAATTTGTCTGGATTTTTATCCGATTTAGCCAATTTTTTGCTTCCTTTTTTCTCCAAAGAGAACAGGTACACGAATCGTTATTTGCATGCATAAGATTTATAGGATTTTTATTTATTTTTAGACCTAAGGGGCATTATAGACTATTCACAGGAAAATATTCTTGTAAATAGTAAAAATGTTTTTGCAAATAACAATTATATATATATATATATATATGAAAATGACCAGACTCCACCTCTCCAATTCCTCTTATTACCAAAATGACATCACAAAATAGGAAAAATGGCATTTTCAGTCCCTTTTGTTTGGTGGCAATGGCAATTTTCGTCCCTTTCGTTTCACGTGGCAGAAATGGTCCCTTTTGTTTGTATTTGTGGCATTTTCAGTCCTTTTTACCTGTGAAAACCGGTCATCACTAGTCAACTTTACAGTCAACGGTTTTTAGGATCGTTTTGAAATGAAAAAATAAAATTGGGGCTTTCTCGCGATTTTCTTAAATTCCAATGACCCAAACAATAAATATTTCCCTTTTTTTATTTTTTTCCCTGAGACTCTTCTTCTCCTTCATCACCCAACCGCCACCTTCTTCACTTTTATGGAACCACATAGGGAACCCAGTTCCCGTCTGCAATTTTTCATCATCAACAAAACAAGAACACAAAAACGAATCGAATCATTAGCATACACAAGTTTCTACACCCCCACACACAACACAATAAATTCATCAAAAACCCAGAAGAAAATACTAAAAAAAACAACTATTCGATCACTCCCTGCTCTTTTTCATCTTTCTTCTTGGAACTGAGAAGAGGGATGCGATGAAAATCTTGGCTCTTCATGCCTCAAAGTGGGGTTCTTGAGAGCATTGGAGGCTTGTTTTTGCTGTTCATAAAAAAGGGTCAATGATTTCATCTTCTCTTTAAGGCCATGGTGTGGCGCTTCGGAGCTACGCCGTCGAAGTAATCTCGGGTCGACTCCTCAATCTTTGCTTCTTCTTCCTTTGATAAATGAACATCGCCGTGGAAACTGGAAATTTGGAAAAACTCAGAGAAGGAAGGGGGAGGAAGAACTCAAGAGAAGGAAAGTGACACTCAACAGAAACAGAAATTTGCCAATTTCTATTTAATTAAAGGAAAGGGGAGGAAGAACTCAGAGAAGGAAGGGGGAGGAAGAACTCAGAGAAGGAAGGGGGAGGAAGAACTCAGAGCGGCGAAATAATACAGGCGTATCTTCCGATTTGGGTTGCCATTTGGGGAAAATAAACCTAAAAATGCTGCCGCCTTTGAGTGTTGACTGAGGAGGGGGAGGGGAGGCGGACGGTGGAGGAGGAGGGAGGGGAGGAAGACGGGAACTGGGTTCTTCTCCTTAAAAAAAAGGGAAATATTTATTGTTTGGGTCATTGGAATTTAAAAAAATCACGAGAAAGCCCCAATTTTATTTTTTCATTTCAAAACGATCCTAAAAACTGTTGACTGTAAAGTTGACTAGTGATGACCGATTTTCACAAGTAAAAAGGACTGAAAATGCCACAAATGCAAACAAAATGGACCATTTCTGCCACGGTGAAACGAAAGGGACGAAAATTGCCATTACCCCCAAACAAAAGGGACTGAAAATGCCATTTTTCCTCACAAAATATACATATTTCAAGGGTTTTCAGAGACTTTTTTAAAATTACTATTTGGGGTCTCAATTCCGATTTTAAAATCAAATAATCATTGCTAAAATTGATGACCGGTCAATATATTGTAAGTTGGAAAAAAAAGGAGTGAGATTTGTTAGGTTGACATTTTAGCCCCTCTCTCACATTCATATAATGAATCTTGCAGTGTGAATATGATCGGGAAGGAAACATGGAGCATGACTCTCCTTCACGTCTCCAAACTATAATGCATACTTCATCATATATACATGCATCTTATAATTAGTTTCGTTACCATTCCCCACACACACACACACACATATATAGGAGGATAGTTTGGTCAAGAATTCTACCATATACATTTTCTAATTTAACTCCGGAAATTTTAAAGAATGGTTTTGATTCCCATCCATATAAATTAAAACTCTGGGTGGCGATGTCCATTCCCTACGGAAATTTAACTCCGGGTGGGCTTGGCGTGCGGGAAAGGAAATGGGAATGGGGGCATCTCATATCAGGGAATCGATGATTTATTCATTACAAGAATCTTAGATTGCCTTTTAAATGATATAATAGTTGAAATTATTATATTCCTATACATACCAAGTATATGAATTTCAATTATAGGAATCAGATGTTCATTCCCTCCATTCTCATTCTTGCGCGCCAAGCACACCCAGAAAGATAAACAACAAAAAATGGAAGTAGCGATATGTCGTATGGCAAAAAAATGGAGTATATTATGGCAAATAGGCAAATATAAATACAAAACATTAATACCCGAATATCAATAGGAAATAAGTCAAATTTAATTTCATGGGGATCGATCCCCCCTTAATCACACTAACTAGCATGTTCAACATTACTATTTGGTCAATGGAATTAATTACACTCTTTATAGCTACATTTCCAATCACATGAACTCTAATTATTTAGTCTCAACTTACTAATGGTTACCACAATTACCTCTAGATTCATGAACATCATCCCAATTGAAAAAAATTAATCCTATGTGACTGGCTATAGCCAGAATAAGAATGGTACAAAAATATTCACGGTTTGGGTCGAACTAAAAGTTAAGATCAGATTAAATTTGTTTTCGGACCGAATTTGATAGACCCTAGTTGGAATAATAGGAAGTCACGCGACAAATTAATATTTATTTATCTCAGTCACTTTCAGCAGGATGTGGTATTAAGTCTTACCTGGAGGAGTCCCATGGATGTGGTCTAGTCGACATCCCAAAACATTTAAGGCCTTGGGTTTGTGGGAGACTAAGGTTCAATCCTGGCCACCCACAGGTACAGTATGTCCCTTCTTCCGTGTCCCCCAAATTGTTGTATTGTCGAGAGTCTCACCTTGCGCTGTGTGCGGCATGTTAATTTTTGCTTTTACTTTAATTAAAAAAAAAAAAAAAGTCTTACCTGGAGGATTTTTCATAAATTTTTTTTTATAAAAAAGTCTTATGTGGAGGACGGCTTACAAGTGACGCTGATGACTATGGATAGTTTCTTTTTGAGTTTAAGCATTGAAATTAATTTACAATTAGACTTGGTTAAGGATTAGGTTTTTTTAAGGTTAAATGGTACTGAGATTTCCCTCCATTTTCCCCCGTCTTAATCAGAATAGATTACAACATGTACTTGAAAGCGTTTTAGTAGTTAATTAGATTAATTAAGTACTAAGTAGATATGAAAATGGATGGCGTGAACAAAATATTTCAAACCTAACCTAACGCAATTAGAGAAAAAGGTGATGTCTAGTCAATAGTACTCACATAACCTCTCACCTAAATTCGTGCTAACTGTGCTTTGCACTTTGGTTCAGTTCGGGGTAGGTTGCACAAGTCAAATTTCCGACACAAGTACAGGCGGTCTGATTTTAGCAAGAATGCCGAATTTAATCATACTCGTCAGAATTACTAACGATTCATTTAAAAAATTTCCCTCTTTTTTATTGAACTGACTTTTTTTAGGGCATGTTCTTTTTTATCGTTTTGAAAACAAGTTTTGGAAAATAGTTTTATAATGTAAAAAGTGTATTAAAAATGTAAAAAATAGATGCTAAATAGTAAAAAGTTGTATTAGAAATGATGAAATATGATTAAAATATATTAAATTTACTGTTGAAACCAAAACCGTTTTCAAAACAAAAAAAAAAAAAAAAAATGCCCATATCCATTTTTCTCAATCGATTCGATGTTCAATCCGACGTCACATGAGTGAAATCTTGTGAGTAGTAGTGAATTCGTGTCCTTGCCCCTCATCTTGGTAAATCATATATTTATTGTTGAAAAGTTGATTCGCAACCAAACTTGCTAGAAAAAAAAAGGACAAAACGGTCCAATTGTCCTTTTGAACACTTGGACACTTTAATAAATTGTGGGGCGTTGTCCATTCTTCTAATCGTTGTGATGATGAAGCAATAGCAAGTAGGCTAAAAAATTATTCATTATAATCGTTTCATTTTTTAAAATAATACAGTCAATCAATTATAAAATATAAATTAAAATAAAAATTTATTTTTGTCCCATATACATTTGTCATCATCTCAATAAAATAATACTTCTCTTAAATATATTTGGCTGCATTATCTTACGTGGTGCAACGAATGTACCGAATAATTTTTTGTATCTCAAGGTCGGAAATCCCAAAGCCAAAAGAGGATAAAGTTATTTTGGATGACATATTTCGGCTGATTACCCACAATCACGCCAAATGTGTTCATCCCATACAACATGCTAAATCCAATATTATCAATTACAACGGTGTTTGGTGTTTTTTAAATTTTTTTTTACCCTTGCATTTTTCAAAATCCAATCCATGACCTCGATATTACAAGGGGCCGTTTGGTTGGGGGTATTTGGAGGGGTCAATGGGAATGGGAGGAAGTGATTGCCATTGTTGTTGTTTGGTACATGGGTATGAGAATAAAAAAAAAGGAATGAATCCCTAAAATTTGGATATGGCTCAATCCCACCTCCCTCCCCTTCATTCGGATTCAATCCTCAATCGGGAATCAAAAATTCCCCCATCCCTAAAAAACCCTACTAGCTGCCCATCTCTTCCTCTTCCTGCCCATCTTCTTCAGCCGTTTGGTTCTTCTTCAGCGGCCTAGCCGGAATTGGAATCTCCTCCGCCGGAGTTGGGCACTTGACCAGCACCCTTCGTGCGGCGGGAAGGATTCTCGTCCCCTACTTTTTGGTCGGCGGCAATCGGTCTGTAGCTCCCGAACCTCCAGGCGAATGGAGGTCGCCGGATGCTGGTTCGGGACTTGGCATGGTGGCCGATTCCGATACAGCGCACATCAACACCCAACAGCAACAACGAACAAACAACACCACCACTGAACTAACTGCAGGATGAGAATGATGATGATGAAGAACACAGAAAAATTGGGGGAAAAAAATCAAAAAGCTTTATTCTTTTTTTCCCCTTCTCTCAGAAGCAAAATTGATGGGTTTTGATTTAATTTAATTATTAAGCTTTCACGTGATTATGAAGCAGAGCAGAGTGTTGGGAGATGCAGAAAGCTAACCTTACTTTGGGTCTGTTTCTGGACTTCATCTGGATAATTGGCTCCCTTGTGTTCTGGAAATTGGTTGAATTTTTGGCTCCCTCATGTTTTTTCTGGACTTCATCTGGAAAATTTCTGGGCTTCATAAGTTGGAGAGGAAATGAAGTTCAGAAGAAGAAGAGGAAGAAAAATAATTATTGCAAAAGTGAACAGAAGAAGAAAAGTGAATATAAGTGAACATAGGGAAGAAAAGTGAACAGAAGAAGAAATTTCCGGAGAAGAAAGTGAACAGAAGTTTGTCTACTGCAATAATTAAGGAGAAATTTGAATTATTTTATTAAAGAAATGTAAGGGTAAATTTGTAATTTTGATTGATTCTCATTACTGATATTCAACTGAACCAAACATCATATATGTCACTGATATCCATTCCAAGATTTGAACCAAACAACAATTATTCAGTATGATTCCCATTCCCATTGACTCCTCAATCAAATCCATTCTCATTCCGATTAACAGGTTCGAACCAAACGGCCCCCAAGAGTTTAGATCTTTGGTGTTTTATTAAGTTATATATTTTTCTATCTCAAAATACAATAAAATTGTATTTTTTTTTGGGTTTTAAAATAAAATAAATTCTAATAAGTCACTTTGAGTATGTTTTTTTATTTATACTAAAATAACAATATATGATTCATAATCGATGATTTTACGTAATAAGATACATATTTAATTTGTTGTATGTTTTTTTTTAAATCAATTTTTGGTGAAGGAGAGTATTTTTGTTAAGTTGACAATGTTCTATATTTCATACATGACTCCCACCATTCTAAAAGGAGTAGTTGACTGTTTTGTGCATATATCATAATATAATTGATAAAAATTTGTGTCTGGTTTGCATATAAAGTATCTCAATTATGACATAAAAACACGTCTATCGAATTTAACTGATGATAAATCGTATATTGAATTTAACTTCTGATGTATCTTGTATTATGTTAAACATGTAATTTAATGAATTTAATTGTTGATGTATCATAATTATGAAATTAATTTATATTGTACCATATAACTAGTTTAACTTTTCATATATCGCATATAAATAAACAACACATGTATCACGTAACGATATTAGCATTTGATATATTGCGCAGCAATAATAATAGACGTATCGAATTGAGTCTCTCATGTACGATGCATATAATGGGGCAAGACGAGAAGGGTAGTTTAGTCATAAAGAGAGCTTCTGACTTAACACGCCCGTTTTTTTTTCTCAAGTGTAAAAAACAGAGGGGCCCATGAACAGAGGCGGAATTTAAAAAAATCACCAAAAAAGAGAGAGAAAAATAAATGTTGAAATCAGGAGGGAATCCCAATGTCCAGTGAGTGTCCATAGCATTTCATCGATCCGTATTCGTCATCCCGTTTCATTCGTCTTCTTCCTTTCCTCCAACCTACGTGACTGCCTCTGTTTAGCAGCTCATCTTCCCAGAAAAAGCTTTGTTTCCGCCAACTCCAAAGCTCCCAAAACCACCAAGCAGATCCTTACTGCGCTTTCAGTACTATTTTCTACGTATTTTTATGCTCCTGCGACTCTGTCTTTATTGGTTTCTCTGTTTATCTCTCGATTTCTCGAACTGATCCCGTTTGATTCTTTTTTTTTTTTTTTTTAAATCTAAGCAAGAACCAGATTCCTTTCTTTTTAATTTGTTTTGGAGGGGTAGTGTTATTTTCTGAAGCAGTTGCGGATGCGTACGAATCCAACTAGTACTAGTAACTGCTTCATTGTTCATCGCTGATAAATCAGCGCTTGGACAGGTGAGTAGCTGTGTTAACTTTTGCGTTACACTTCGCTTTCACTGCAGAAATGTGAGAGTTTTTTGTTTTCTTTGTTGCCCCACAATTGATCCGGGCTCGTCATATATTGAACTGGTCTGCTTCATTTTGTTTTTTTGTTTTTTTTTTTAAATTTGTTTTAGTTAGATTTTAATTTTGGCGTTGATAGAACTCTGGGGGAAAGGAAATGAGACAGAGTTGTGGTCCGCATAGCATCTAGTCGTGTTCTCCCTTTGTAGTCTGTTTTTTTGGGTTCCAGATGTACTCCAACAGTCTGAATGAGTGTTCTAGATGTCCTCCATTAATGACTAGGGGATAATTTAAACGAAATTCTAGTTTGGGTTTGGCGGTTTTTTCTTATGGATTGTCATTTTTGTTGGTTGATTTAGACTTTTCGTGTCTCCATTGTTAAACGAAGTAATTTTCTGGTTTTCTCTCTCTCTTGCCCGCATAACAATTTTGATATTTTTTCCTGGGCACTCCTTGACTTGAAAAATCAAAATTATAAAATGTTTTTGTGACTTAATGGCCCGGAGAGAGCCTACACGATTGGAAGAAGATTTGTTCACTTCAAAGCATACTTTGGGTGGCTGCCTTGAAGATTTGTTATATTAGAAATTTCTTTTTCTTCAGGGAAATAAAAGACATGTTTCAAACCTGCGCTTTCATTTTCAAGTCCTGCCCAGATTTGCTAAATATAGGTTGCTGCTTGCTGAACTATGAATTTATGCTTTAACCAATAACCTTTTGGTATTTCTTCATGAATTGGTGTGCTTTATTGATATTAACTTCTGAGTAAAACTTTGTACTTTTATTGCTTGAAGTAATTATCAATGGAAAAAATGTAAATTTTACTTCAGAGGTAAAACTGGGGTTAACTTAATGGGTGTTGACCCTGCTGAGGCGGATACTTCTCCAAGCAATCTGTGTGAGAAAATGGTGCTTTTTTATGGGAGTGTTGATTTCTATAGATGATTGAATGTTTAAGTTGCTGCTGTCCTTTTATAAGCATCCGCTGGTTTTTACATTCTTTTAGTTGTTCATATTTTCATTTTTTTTCCTAGTTATAATTTTGAATGTTACTCAGAAAAGATTGTGATTCTTGGAGTTCAATTGATTTATTACTTTTTTAACAGGTGGGCCAATGGACATATGCATAAATTGCTTATTGTAGAACAAGGAAAGAAATGATGTCAGAATCATCTGGACTAATAATTGGAATTTCCATAGGGGTAGTTATCGGAGTGCTATTGGCTATACTGGGCTTTTTCTGCTTCAGGTACCAAAGGAAACGTTCACAGATTGGGAATAGCAGTTCTAGGAGGGCTGCAACCATTCCAATACGTCAAAATGGTGTGGATTCTTGTGGAGTATTATCAGATTCCTCTGTTGGTACAGAATCTCCTAAGTCTGTCGTGCAACATAACATGCCCTTCTGGCTGGGAGGACTTAAGAAGGCTACTGTGATCTCTGCCTCTGGCATATTGGAGTACCCTTACAAGTATGTGAGTTTGTTAAATGTTCTTGAGTCTTTTTTAGTTTGATGCTCTATTCTGTAGTAATTTCTTAGCACAATTTAAAGTTTCTCGGAGTTAATTGTGCTATTGTTATTTTTCTCTTTTATGGAAACCTAAAATTTTGAATATAAATGAACCGATGTGCCACGACCGTACACGATGGCGAGATATGATCCATATAGCCTACCCCACGTAGTGGGACAAAGGCTTTGTTGTTGTTGTTGTATGGAAACCTAAACTTTTGCTCCTATAGGGTATCCATATGAAACTTCTTAGTGATTGTATATGCACATCCTTTTGTCAAAATCCACACACAAGTTTTATTGTATGCTTTAGTATTGCAACTTCTTACATCTGGATTCTGTTCTACAATCAGGGATCTGCAGAAAGCAACCTTTAATTTTACTACATTAATTGGCCAAGGGGCTTTTGGTCCTGTTTATAAAGCTCAAATGTTGACTGGAGAGACTGTTGCTGTTAAAGTACTTGCAACTAATTCCAGGCAAGGGGAAAAAGAATTTCAAACAGAGGTATTGTTAGTTAGGAGCTAATCTTGACCTTCACTACTGCTTTATTTAGTTGAAGTTGCTTGTGTACCTCCTGGACTGCTGAACCTCTCTTCAACATATTATTCTATTTATCATGATATTTTGCTGATGCGTAAGGAGTCGATATTGCCATTTTTCGCTGGAAGATTAGTCTGAACTATGGGGTAGGATAAGTCAAAGCTTTCGTAGATAATTAGACACTATAATACCAAATATACATACTTGTCCAACTGCCTTTGAGACTGATCCAGATTGATTTGTTGTTAGTTTTTCCCAGCATTTCATCCGTGTTACCATATAATTCACTTTCTCTTCATTTTCAGGTTATGTTACTTGGAAGGTTACATCACAGGAACCTCGTAAATTTGGTGGGCTACTGTGCTGAAAAGGGCCAGCATATACTTATATATGTGTATATGAGCAGAGGCTCTTTGGCTTCCCATTTATATGGTGAGTTATGGAATCTATATGCTCAAAATTGCCTTTGGTTGGTACTTTCTCTTTGTACCGTGGTTGACAGATTAATCTAGAATCTGATTACTTATCCAGACAAGCAAAATTCCCTTCCTAAGTATGGAATACTCAATGGAGCTGAATGCTACCTCTTAAGTTGTGTAATCTGGTCATGGATCAAATTTGGACTAGTAGTGCAACCTGAATTCAGAACTATTGATCCCACTGTTGCCAGATGTTAATTCACATACATTTAACTAATAATTAATGCAGGTACTAGATGATAAAAGGAAATGATAAAATACTGATGCAACAAATGTAATCGGATAAAATATACAATTTGGTTAGTAGTGTGTTACCAAAGACCATGTTCTTCTGTTTTCTGAGCTTGATAGTGACCTCTCAGACCAATATCACAGAAAATTGAGCTCTCAACTGAATAAGAAGACTTCTAGATTATTTTATTTTTGAGTTTTATTTGAGATGTGATATTTACCACCTGTTTGTGAGGAGGCATGAAAATTTGGATCCTTATTAAGTAAAGATAACCATCAATTCCCAATGGGATGTAATTTAAGATGCTTGACATCCATCAAGTCCTCTATGTCCAAAGAACCACATAGTACCCATTTAAAAAATTTCAGGGAAAAAAAAAACAAAAAAAAAAAAGGAAAGAGAAAGAATGTTATGAATGCTTATTTTTCTAGATTGGTTTCAGATGAAAAAATCCAATCATTGAGCTGGGACTTAAGGCTTCAAGTTGCTTTGGATGTAGCCAGGGGCTTGGAATATCTCCATGATGGGGTAAGCTATCCTCCTAGTTGCATTTAGTTCCTTTCAAATGACCTTTTTTAGCTCTTATTTTTGTACATGGTTATACTAGTTTGGAGGTTTGATGGCTTTTTTGTTCATTGTTATGTACTACTTACTTGCAGGCAGTACCTCCTGTGATACACCGCGACATTAAATCTTCCAATATTCTGTTGGATGAGTCTATGAGAGCTAGGGTATGTCGTCGTCAATTTCGTTCTCTTGCCACTTTAGAAGGGATTTAAAACTGGACTAGACTGTGTATTTATCTAAAATATAGAATGACAACATAACATAACAGATTCATTTCTTGTTTCAACTTATTTTTTAACTTTGTAAAGTAACCAGTTCTAAAACTGGCTTCCTAAATGCAACTGCTGCTCATAAACAAAGATATGCTGGTTTAAACAGGTATCTGATTTTGGGCTTTCAAGGGAAGAACTGGTCAACAAGCAAGTTTCCAACATTAAAGGAACTTTTGGATATCTTGATCCTGAATATATATCAACAAGGACCTTTACTAAGAAAAGTGATGTTTACAGCTATGGGGTATTGCTGTTTGAGCTGATTGCAGGAAGAAATCCACTTCAAGGACTCATGGAATATGTTGAATTAGTAAGTCCTTTGAGTTTGCTTCATTTCATTTGAGGAAGAGAAATTCATGGAAGTAGGAAGCTAAAAGATGCTAATTGATTTTGCATGCCACATGGTTTGCTGGCCTGTGTGATCTCTTTCAGATTACTGTAGAATCTGGTTCAATCTCTTTAACTTAAGGCCAGAATGCTTTTCATATACTTCTAGATGTTATTGCATGATCTCTTTAGGTATCCTATTTTAGTTGGCATAAACCTTTGCTGAACAAGTTGAACCTTTGATTATAGGCTGCTATGAATTCTGAAGGAAATGTTGGGTGGGAAGAAATTGTTGATTCCCGTCTTGATGGTAAATTCGATTTGCAAGAACTCAATGACGTGGCTGCGCTTGCATATAAATGTGTCAATCGGGCACCTAAAAAGAGGCCTTCCATGAGAGACATTGTACAGGTGCTATCACGAATTATCAAGACTAGAAACCATGCAAAACATCACAAGAAGTCTTTATCTACCACAGCAGATGATGTAACTATCAACATTGATCAGCTAGCCCATCGAAGTCCTGTCTCTGCGCACCGGCGTGTGGAATCTGTGGACAGCACCGCTGACTCTTGTGACTTGTAGATAACCCTTTGACATTTGCTAGTTAGTTTGTTTTTCGCCGAACATATTGTTTTACTTTGTAAAATATTTGTCTAGTATAGATAGGGGAATGCATCAGTGATTACTGAGCAGTAGTACTGCTTGAAAGAGTGCCTTTTCTTGCCTAGTGATCTCACTGTATAATACGCTTCTTTCATTCTTCTCTTCTCATCTCATTGACTTTCTGTACATTCTTGTCTAAAAGATTGAAAGGAAAATCCAAAAAAAAAGGAAAAAGATTAGCTTCTGTTGAACTTTTCTGTAGCAGTGGTGATGAAAATGAGGCTTTTTAACAGTTGAGTTATGATATTCTTTCTTCTTTTTTTTTTTTTTTTTGAAATGTAAAGGAAAAGGAGGGGGATGATATTCTTTCTTCTTTGGCAAGATTATCTGCGTTCTTTCTGTGTTTTTCTTTTTCCATTTGTTTAAGGGTGCTGGTGAGTTTCAAGCTTCAAATCTTTGAGCTTCAACCAAGGTTTAACGTACTACTCTTTTCGTTCAATATAAAGAATCATGTTTCGAGTTGTACCTTGTAACTTAAAAACAGTTGTATTATTAGACTCTTTTAATGAGATGAAAGGAGTAGTAACGAACAGTGAATCGTATGTATAAGCTTTTGTTGAAAAAGCAGAAGAAATGAGCAACTTCTGTTGTCTCCGAATTTTATATGGCAGAGAAAAAAATCTATTACTTTATAAAAAAGAGTCATATTTTCAAATAGTATTAAATTCCTTATATAAGAGATGAAAAAATATATTTTGCAACTATTGCACCAAAAATTCATTTTTTAAATATTTCATAACAAGATAAAAATAAATAAATAAATTTAATCATCATCTAATATTGAATAGATAAATTGGAATTAAAACATGTAGCAAAGGTAAAAATTAGGAGAAGAAAAATAATATGTAGAATTAAATAAATCACCTGAAAAGTCCAAATAAAAAGACCGGGTCGGCGGGTCGGTTTCAACTCTTGAAGTTGATGTACGATTCAGGGTAATCCGTAATCCAGAAGAAGGCGTAGAACTTTATCTTCTTTCTTTGCCTGCAACGAAAACGAAGCAAAAATGGCACTGGCAGCTCTACAGAGCTCCTTTACTTCCCTGTCTCTCTCTTCCAGCAGTTTTCTCGGCCAAAGGTTCTCTGTCCATCTTTGCCCACCGCAGGTACGCCATCCCTTTTCATTTCTCTCTCTTTTCTTGATGTTTTTTCTCAATAATCATGCATTGATATATGAACCATTATCAGCTTAGTACTTCTTGGAGTTGTTGGATTAATGTTTTCCGTAATTCTGCATTTTTGTTACTGTAGTGGAAGGTGCTACTGAAATTTGTTCTTAATTGCCAAAAAAAGAAGAAGTTATCTTTCTTTGGTTAATTGCTGAATTGAAAGTATTGGCATTTGGGGTCTTTGAAGTTTCAGAAGAGACTGCTTCAGATGAACTGTCAAATTTTTGTGTTCTGAGCTAATGCCTGTCATCTTTGAGGATTCTTTTATAGTGTTAACTGGAATCAAGAACATTTAGGGGCATTTAGAATATTTACCCTGTGAATGAACAAGGTTTTGCTGTTCTGTGTTCTTTAGATTTGTAATCTACTAAGTATGTAATACTATAGAAAAGACTTTGGTTCTATCATTGTGGTTAAGTGAGGAGAAATTTTTTGACTTGAAAGTAGTTTCTTGTTTCAAGTAAGCTAGTCTCCTTTTATGCTTCGCCTGTAATTTGTGAGTTCCTTCTGAAGATGCAAATGAATCACCTCGCTCATAACTTGCATTGTTCCCTTGTGCCATTTACAAGTAACTATACTGGGTCACTTTGTTAGTGTGTGTGACTCAACATGGCCATTTGTGGATGGTCATTGTCCTTACATTGGAATGAACTTGGTGTAAAATTAGAAATCATCGTCTGCTACTTTGAGCTTTCTAATGTTATGAAATTTGAATATCAATCTCAGATCCCTGCGTGTGTGGACTCGTGTTTTTCATAAACTTGTATTCAACCTAAAGATTACTGGACGAGAAATTCTACTAATTTGATGTGCAAGTGATTTAATTACTGTTTGATAAATCTTACAAAAGAATGTTGGCCCTTATAGTTTGTATAGCCGTGGCTGTTTTGACAATTTCTGTTCTTAATGTTTTTGTTGGCTTGCTTTATTAAGGCACTTATACTCTTTTGTCCGTAATTTGGTGGTGGTTCTCTGCTTCATTTGGAATGTTGCTGTATGGTAACCTTTCTCACTTGGAAACTTCCTTTTGGTGATCTGATGCAGGTTGCATCAACAGAGAAGCCCAGTTCCATTTCAGCAAAGGTTAGGAACTATTATTTTTTTTCTCATTAATGTAACCAAGTTCACATTCTTCTTCTCGTGTGGCCTAACTGATAAATAAAACTCAATGTGCTTGTGTCAAAACGAAAAACCAATATAAGCAAGACATGCTTCTGCTAATTGATAGTGGATTTGCAGGAGTTGTATACATTATGGCACTTGCTGAAATGTGTGCCCCTTTTGAACTGTTAAAAGGATAAAAGACTTCATTTAATAGAAGCATTTCAGTTATTGAGCTTATTCAACAACTTAGATAGAAATTGGATTTTTTGCTTGTCCCCTTTTAATATTTCGATTACCTCTACAGCTTAAACAATGGGAACGGAAAAAATGCAAGCCAAACAGCCTTCCGGTGCTACATAAGATGCATGTTAAGATCGGTGATACAGTAAAAATCATATCTGGACGAGACAAAGGTAAAATCGGAGAAATTTATGAGATTTTCAAGCACAACAGCACCATTAAAGTGAAGGAAATCAACTTGAAGACCAAGCATATTAAGAGTAAGGGAGAGGATGAACCAGGGAAAATTATCCAGGTATATCTGCATCTTCACAGATTCCCATGTTAAAAGCTGTTTCTTTGAACCATGCCATGTGTTTAAAACTGAAGCTAATTGGCATGGTCATTATATTTTCAGATTGAAGCCCCAATTCACAGCTCAAATGTAATGCTCTACTCCAAGGAAAAGAGCGTAGCGAGTCGGGTCGGTCACAAAACTTTAGACAATGGCAAGCGGGTTCGGTACCTCATCAAGACTGGGGAAATCATTGACAGTGCAGAGAACTGGAAGCAAGTAATGAAAGAGAAAAAGGAGGAGAAGACTGAAGCAATTGCTGCTTCATGACCAGAGCCAAGCCCCTCTTTTCAAATGTAGCCAGCCATTGCTTTAAAACTCCAACTCAATCCTCATCTTCTGTAATTTTTGTTGAGCTCTCATTGTTCTCTATTTGCAGTAGCTTCGAAGTACAGAAAAAACGAGAATTTTATGTGAAATGTGAAAAAATGAGAACTGAGTTTATGGGATGGGCCTTGAGAAAGGGACTAAGTACACGAGCTGAGCCCATACCAAATGTGGGCCTCCGCTGAATGAACCATTAATAAAATGGAGGTAAATGGGCTTTAAATAATTCAAGAACTCTCAGGCCAATAAGGGCCCAACGTAGAAATGCTTCCTTTCTTGCCCAGTTGCATTACGTTAGCTCCTGTTTGATTACTGCATACGGAATCGCACATTTCCTGTAGGATTTGGAAGTCGGAAGAATCACAATCGCAGGAGTTTGTAATTCCGGCGAAAATTGCAGCTGGGTTTTAGTTCAAATTACTTCACTGTTAGTTGAGAGGAGTTCATGGAAGATAAACCAGGAGGAGGAGGAGAAGGCCAAATTACATATTGTGTGACTGGAGCAACCGGATACTTGGGTTCATGGCTAGTGAAATCCCTCCTGCAAAAGGGCTACATGGTTCATGCCTCTGTTCGTGATCCCGGTCTGTAAAGTTTGAATCTTAGTCCTACTTCATTTCTTTAATTAAGTACTAAGTTGCACTGATTGAAGGGATTGATTTTGATGTCCGACAGAGAAAGCATTGAATCTTTTGAAGTGGGATGGAGGAGATCGGTTGAGACTATTCAAAGCCGATTTACAAGAAGAAGGGAGCTTCGATGAGGCTGTGAGAGGTTGCCATGGCGTATTCCACGTTGCAGCAACAATGCAGTTTGCTGTTCCAGTTGAAGAGAATGCTGGTAATTTACTAATTTCTAGCTTTCTTTCTTCTCCTTGTATTTTTGCCAATTTGAGTTTGTTACAGCAAATAGAACTAAAACTCTTAATCTCTTTGGCGTTTTTTCTTAAAAGAGAATTATGTGCAAACAAATATCATCGAACCTGCAATTAAAGGAACCTTGAATGTCCTCAAATCTTGCTTGAAGAGTCATTCTGTGAGAAGGGTTGTTTTTACATCTTCAATTAGTACCATGACTTCCAAAGATGGCTTGGGTATATGGAGAGACATTGTTGATGAATCCTGCAAGATTCCCATTGATCATGTCTGGAAAAATAGACCAAGTGGCTGGGTAATTTTGCTTCCCATTTCAGATTTTTGCTTTCCTTTATCCCCTAAATCTTGTTGAATTTGAAGCTATAATCCTTTACCAGGTCTATATATTGGCAAAACTTCTAACAGAAGAGGCAGCATTCAAATTTGCAAAGGAAAATGGAATTGATCTGGTATCATTGATAAGTCCAACTGTTGCAGGTCCATTCCTCACTCCAACGGTTCCTACAAGCATCCAAGTTCTCCTGTCACCTATAACAGGTTAAATGTTCATGTTTTCTTTATGTTTGAGTGTCGATTCGTTTAAGATCAGCTCCCTTAAATGGCTACATTCTCCTGAAGGTGACCCTCAAATGTTACCTATTATTGCTGCTGTAAATGCTAGAATGGGATCTATTGCCTTAGTTCACATTGAGGATGTATGTAGCGCCCACATTTTCCTCATGAAGCATAGCGGCGCAGAAGGCGCGTATATGTGCTGCTCAGGGAGTGTTGGAATGGCTGAACTCATTGATTACCTCATTAAAGAGTATCCTTGCTCCAACTTGAAGAGGTCACTCACTGTCTTTCTCATGGCAATACAATAAATAGCTTCACATTGAAAAGAATTAACAGTTTCTCATGTATAATTACATTGTTTCAGGCTTGAAAACGACAAAAGTAACTCAATCCCAGTTGAAATCTCTTCAAAGAAGTTAAGAGATTTGGGATTCAACTTCAGGCATGATGTGCTAGAGATAATACATCAAACTGTTGAGCAATGTGTGGCTTGCGGGTTTCTACATCCAACTCAAAGTTAGTGGTTTGTAGTCGTGTCTTCAAATGGTTAAAATCAGAGCTCAAAGTATCAGTGTCCTTGTAACATGTAGCTGTAAACTAGCAATTTGTTACTCCCTCCGTTTTATTAGAAGAGTCCACGGAGGGAGTAATTGCTAACTCTCAATCATAATAACCTAGGATTCAGTGAAATTTGCTTGCATTCTTCTGATGTATAACCTCTGCTGCCATAGCTTTTTCTGGCAGAATGTGGAAAGGGGAATCACATTTCAGTAATCTCCTAGCTAAGCTAGTAGTTCTATTAGTGACTTCTTGTTTATTTCTTGCCGCTTCACTTCATTGTTGAAATTGTTGTTTCATGGATGAGAGTTGTATCTCCAAGTCTTGCTTAATGGAAATGCCGACTGTCATAAGGTAATAGAATCATTTCTTATAGCAGCCTTCTCGCATTAATGACAAAGGATTCCAATTCCCTACACTTGGCATCGCAAGGAAGAACCGCCCCGTAAAAAGATTCTTCGAGTATCATCCTTAAATCTCCTAAAGCTACTCATTAGGGAACACCATCCAAATTAGCTTGTCTACCGCTTTCTTTCATAAGAGAGTCGTTTACTATTTGGTTTCTTACTTCCAATTAGAAGCAGAAAGTTTAAACAGAACTCTTATATTGAGACGATATGAAATTATGAATTGTTGCTTTCAATGGAAGAGAGGTGAAAAGGACAGTTGGGACTTGGGAGTAAGAAATGCCAATCAATTACTATAATACAGCAGTGGCTGCAATAAATGGAGAAGAGAAGTAGTTAGCCTTAGGTTGCTTCTAACCTTCAGAAGACAAGAAAGCAACACTTCATTTAGTATGTGGAGCCTGTAGACTAACTGAATGGCTTGCGTGATTTTATGGCATGAATTAACCATGAAATGCAATCAATGCTTAGCAATTTGATCAAACATCGCATTAATTGAACATGATTTCAATGTTTTTGATGCTTTGAAGTGTTGAACCGAAATCGTTTCTCCTTTCTTTTGACTAGTGAAACTGAAAGGCAAGAGAGTCTTAATTACTAGAAACTAATCGCCTTTGCAGCGCTGCAAAGTGACGACTAGCTAGTGCAATTTGGAAAGATACATGATGAAAATAACTCCGCAACCTTACTACTCAGGGGGAAATTGTAGGACTTGAGTTAGTTATCACCAAGGCCATGCAGATATTTTCATTTTCCAAGCAAGAGGCTTCTAACTACGGGAACACATCTTCTGTCTCATTTTGTGCGTTTCATTGACAAGTCAAGTTTATTTTGTCATTGCGGAACAGTAACGAACACCAAAATATCTGGCTATGTATGACCACAGCCAACCAAAATGGCATACCAGTTGCATTTTGCAAAGAAACAAACAACAAAAAATTCACCAAACCAAAAGTTGTTTCTGTTTAGGTCACAAACCAGAGCAGTGGAGCCAACCTTCCTGCGTTTTCAGTTTTAATTTTCAGCTAGTTTTCTAGATTCCCTAAGCCAAACCTATACATGGAGAAGAGGAAGTAATTATTTTATTCAACGAAATGCAAATGAATGAGCCCAGAAACATGACAGTTTATAGCAGCATGAAGGGTCTAAATCAAGCAGATAAAGCCAAGAAAATTGAATATTTTGCTTTTTGGTGTGCATCTGCTGTGAAAAACAAAGACCATTCGCTTTCAAACATTCAATACCAGCGAATGCCTATTCTCATTTCCTTCCTATCCTCAAATTTTCTGGATGCAGAAGCCTTTGGGGGGTTTGACTCATTTATGAGTTTCCATGTGGGCAGAGAACATTAAATAAATTAAAGGCAAAGCCATGAATGAAATGCTTAACCTCACTGAGTTGTGTTCTCTTTAACCTCTTAAAATGGCGGTTGAAGTTTCTACTTCTGATATTATGGGGAAGCAAACAGACCCTTATGAATCCTACCAGCTGAAAATGAGGTCTCCCCAGTTGAAAAGAAAAGCCAAAATGACATTTTACCAGATTAAGACAAGTAACATCAGTTTGGTTTGAAGTTGTTCTTCCAAGATTCAAACATTAATGAACAAGAAACTGCACTGAACTAGTGCATTTCATTGGCACATTCAAATGGAAAACAGGAAGAAATC
Organism: Leptodermis oblonga; assembly: GCA_016801395.1. Taxonomy (NCBI): domain Eukaryota; kingdom Viridiplantae; phylum Streptophyta; class Magnoliopsida; order Gentianales; family Rubiaceae; genus Leptodermis; species Leptodermis oblonga. The sequence continues at coordinate 3,418,368 of CM028758.1, forward strand.
GGAAGAACGCATAAATTACTTCATGGAAATTACAATGCATAAATTTGGAAATGTGAAAGATACAAAATTCTTACTATTGCTTGTAGAAAGAGCAGACTTGTATCCAAAATGGCAATTTCTTGAAGAAGAAACATCCAAGAGAGTCCTCTTCTTGAAGCAAAACCTTCAGAGTGGCGCTTGTTGTGATACGAGCTTCTAGTTTCTGTTCTTCAGGATTTACAGATCACAACAAAACAAGGAAGAAGAGCTCTGGGGTTAAGCAAATACAGTTCCTCAATGTTTGAATATAGACCTACTTTCCCAGCCAAGGAATCAAACCCTGTCTGCCCAGCCATGTCTTGAATGTTCTCCAGAGGCCGATGCACCCTTCCTGCAATCACTCTGCAGACTATCAATGCTTTTCTTATGTTCGGATCAACTTCATAGATTTCTATTGATTCAAATGCTCTTCCACTTGTGGAAGTTGTGAAAACACCTATTCCACTTTTAAGTTCCTTCTTAGTGGAGAAGCCATTCCTTATTATTCGACACACACAGCACTTGTCCGAAATGCAAAGGCTGGAGGATCCATTCATGCCGAGAGAGCATGCCACAGTTGTACCATAAAACCTTAGAAGTTCATTACCATCTGCAAGACACCGAGGATGTTTCTTGGGGAGTTTACTTGCCCTGATCTTCACCATCTCCCTGTACTCTTCAAACCGAGCCAGAGTTTTCTGCATGTTGTGAACTTTCAAAACTTTCTCAATTCGACTACATTGGCTTTCGGACTTCACCCAGCTTGACCGACAAATTATTTCAACAATTTTCCTTGATGAATCTCCTTCCGCAAGTTCAGTCACTGCAAATTCATCAGAAATTTTAATAACTGTCGAACTACAAGCCAAATAAATGAACTACTCATCATCCATTTCACTTTACAGTGTGCAAAATTTGAGTAAGAACTATTAGCTACAAAACTTAAATAGACTATATTAACTATGCATTCAACTGAATATAGATTCATTTGACTAAATTAGAGCAAGCAGCCATTAGAATTGAATCTGTTCCAGAAAAGGTACACTGGAGATACACTTTGGATTGGAAAAGGTAAGTAAAGAATCTAACTGCTTAGTACTCACACTCTGCCAACAAAAGATGAAAAACAACAATAAAACCTTAAAAGAATTGAAACCATGGAATTCTTCTCTAAGAAGAAAATTTATAATTTAATAAAAGCAGAAACTTTTAGGAAGATCCCATCAGGGCTATCACATGTTACTTGCAGTTGCAGTACTTAAAAACTGGGTGATGATTGTACATGGTGCAATAATTAAAGTCAAGGTTGAAGGAAAAAGGCACTAGTACTCAAGCATAAAAAGGAGACTTCATACTCCATATAAAAGTGCCACAGAAAAGAAGAAAAGTGAAATCAAAAGGAATGATTAGTAAGGATTTTCTCACCAGCATGTTTAGAAAGATGATGTGCTTCAAGAGAGTCAAACTTCCCAAACTGCTCTCCACACTTGTGGCATGTGACGGCAGAACTTCCATTGGCATCAGCCTCAAGGGAAGCCCTTGGTTTTGGAGGAAGTCCGTAGCTTTCCCTCTCTATTGAAAAAGAAGAGGCTTTTCTTGGAGGAGTTGCAGGACACCTATATGAAGGGTTGAAATAGTGCATTGTTGGGTGCCCTCCTGGACCAGGCGTCCCAGGCCTTAGAGTACCAACATATGTCGAGCCACCATTTTCACCGCCGCCACCGCCAATTCCTTCCTGCAACCCTCCAAAACTAGTGATTTTGAGCTCGCATGTTGAGTTACTGAGGATGACTTCATGAGTTATTGGGTTCAGAAATTCACTGCTTCCAATGGATCTCGGACTGCAGCTTGGGGGTTTCTCCATATGTCTCTTGCTTCCATGGATAACATCCTTGAGATTTGCAATAGACCTAGAACAGCCAGACCTACCTGCTTTCTTAGTCAAGATTGCACTCAACTGTTTCCTTGCCTTCGGATCATGCACATCTGATGGCTCTGATTTGCAATGCAAAGATTTCTTCAAAGAAAACCACACTGTCGGCATGCCTTTCCCCTCCTTCATCAAGAACTGTACAACTTCAGCCCAGAGCTTAATCTACTTAAACACCTTCAAAGAAAGAACTTGACTTTTCTATGTAGCTAAGAGTACTCTCATCTCCATGAAGCTAAAAGGGTCCCTAAAGCAGTACTCTCTTCTATGCTGACATTACTTTTTTTTGCAATTCCCTTGACACTCATAAGCAAACAAATGAAAAGACACACGGGCCACGGCCACAGCTGCATCTACAGGAAGGAAAGAACTACTAAAACAGAATGGTCAAAATCAGATAACCAAGAAAGTTCTGTAGATGCCTAACACAAAACAATGCATGCAATTAAGTAAAATCTAATCAAAAGTACCAAGAACTTGCAAGTTCTTTCCTTGATTGGGGATATTGAGAGAATGAGAGAACTAAAAAGATAATCAGACTCAAACCAGAAATAAGACAGCCAAGCATTATAAGAAGGGATGTTGAAATTCCAAAAAGAAAAAAAGAAAGGACTTTGGCCCTTTGAGGAAGAACATGACAGGCTTTACCTTAGACTGGTTTCGGTGTGTGAGTGCAATAAATAGAGCGGTAACTCAACAGGGGCAAATGCAGTAAAGAATTGAAATTGACTGACACCCATTTGTCCATCCATTGTCACCTCACCTCACCTCGCCTTCAATTTGAATTCAATGAACCCCACAAGTCCGGATATCCCTGTTTTAAAATTTCCATTGGCCATTAATTTTTGCATTTATGACTATCTAGAAAGAAGAAAGCAAAAAAAGTAATAGCAAAGATTGTTACAGTATTGCCTATATGGCAGATTGGATTGGAGAATTGAGGGGCGTGGTCCATTTCTGGGGATTTTTGCCTCTTTGCTTCTTCTAACTCTAGTCAATTGGGCCATTGAGGATGAAGTTCCCCCCACTCCCACATATGCTTTTTTTTTGTTTCCATTAGTTTTGTCATCGGCATTTAAGTTCACCGGACAAACTGTTGTTCAGAACCCGCCAAGATTATCCCAATAGGAATCTGCAGTGGAGGGAGCTTGTACAGTGTAGGATTATCAAAGCACAAACAAACGTCATGGTTTTTTTTCTCACTTCATTTATCTTCTCTGGGTTTCAAATCTATGCAATGGACCCATTTCTCATGGCCACACCACGGTTTATGGATGAACATTCTTGGCCTCTTTCAGATTTTAGATGGTCAAATTCTAGCTCTCCATCCTTGGACATGTCGAATTTTCATGTAACAGCATGGTTACTCAAAAAAATGAAGGATTAAACTATAATAAAAGGAGCAGCAGCAGTCCCCATATAATTGCAGCAAAATCAAAGTCTCATTGTCCAAAATGATGAAACAGAGGCACATTAGTTAGGGCGAATTACATTTTCCCCCATGAGGTTTGGCTAAATTACAAAATCACCCTCCTAGTTTGTTTAAATAACAAAAACACACATTGATCCGCGGGCTAGTTACAATTTCCCCCCTGAAGTTTGGATAAGTTACAAAACTATCCTTCTAGTTTGGTTAAATAACAAAAATCTCCCTTGATCAACAGAAAAATTACATTTCCTCCCCCCCCCCCGATATTTGGATAAATTATAAAATGATCCTCAATTATAAAATTGACCTATTTAAAAATTAAAATATGATATAAACATTATATACTTGGAAAGACTAAAGTACCCCTAATTTAATCTATTTGAAATTTGAAAATTAAAATATCATTCACAAAGACACAAATGAATACTTAAAATCAACCAATGTCATTCACTTACGGCCTCTTCTAGAATTGAAAAAGCAACCAGCAATGATGTATTTGTTTGAGAAGTAGAAAAAAAAATTAAATTTTCTTTTAGCATAATAAATCATGAATTTTAAACACTTATTTGTGTATTTGTGAATGACTTTTGAACTTCAAATTCAAATAAATTAAGTTAAGGGCACTTTAATATTCCCAAGTATATAATGTTGATGCATATTTTACTTTTTAAATGGGTCAATTTTATAATTAAATTAGAATAATCATTTTGTAATTTATCCAAACCTCAGGGGAAAAAATGTAATTTTCCTGTTGGTCAATGGGAATTTTTATTATTTAACCAAACTAGGAAGGTGATTTTGTAATTTATCCAAACCTCAAGGGGAAAATTATAACTAGCCTACCGATCAAGAGGTGTTTTTGTTATTTATCAAACTAGGAGGGTGTTTTTGTAATTTAGCCAAATCTCAGGGGGCAAAATGTACTTCGCCCCATTAGTTAAGTAATTCAAACATTAACCATTCCAAAATAAATGTCACATAGGACATTTTGTTCTTTATTGTTTTGTTTTGAAAACATATTTTAGGAAAATAGTTTTATAAAAAGTGTATTAAAAATGTAAGAAAGTGTAGATGAATAATAAAATAGTTGTATTGAAAATGATGAAAAATAATTATAATATATTAAATTTATTCTTTAAACTAAAAACAAAACCAAAACCCAAAAAACAGGCCCTTAACCTTTCAAAATTTGTATTAAAATAAGTGTGGTTTTCACATTTAAAAACAAATTAGTGTTGATTTTTTTTTTCAGGTTTGTACTTATTTAATACGTAATCTCGAAATTTCTTAGTATGATTTCTTGAAATTTTGTGTATTTATTATTTAATCAAACCAACATAAGCCCATAATTATAATTTTACTAATTTGTGTTAAAATGACACTTAATTTGGATAAACGTAATACTACTACTTACTCCCTCTATTCTTAAATAAATGGTCATTATAGAAAAATCATACAAATTAATAAGATAGGTGAATTTATTCTTTTACCCCTATTTATATTTTTTTTGTTTAACTACATTTTAAATGAGAATGTGTGCGATGTATGTGCATTTAAGATGACATTGCAATTAATATCATTAAATGAGATCAATTAATTAAGGGGCAATATTTGAACTTTTTTTAATTTTTTGCATTGAGGAGTTGGCACCCTTTACACCATTGGCCTATGTTTGCGTCACAATTGAATATTGTTGCATTGTTGAAAGTCTCACTCTGTATTGTATGAGAAAATATATATAATGATTAATTTAAATTAAAAAAAACACGTATAATATTGTTGGAAGGTGATCACGTGTTGCTGATTTGGACTGATTTTTTGAGTTGTTTGGACCCAAAATATCACACTTCGCAACCCTCCAAGGCCCATGTTTCTTCTTCTTCATTATAACAATTTTATTTCTAAAAATCTTTTTTTTTTATATTTCTTTTTCACTTTTTGATATTCTTATTAATAATGCTTACTTACAACTAATTAGCAACTACAAATAAAAGAATGTGAGTGGAAATTTTTGTAGCATATTATTTTATTTGATATATATATATATATATTCATTTGAAGCAATTTCTTCTCAGGTTCCCACTTAGTATTTTCTTCAGTGAAAGCAGCGATAGATTGCCGCAACTTAGAAACTTTTTCTTGAGTACAGCCAAATCAGTAGAAGTATGTCAACCTCTGCCATTTTAATCAGAGACCTTAGAATGGAACAATTTCATATTTTTCTCCAACTCAGCTGCAGTTAGAGCAACCATAGTCTTGTTTAATTATTTTTCAATTTCTTGAACTTTTTCCGTGGCATTGGTCATAGCATTCCCATGCTCATATTTAATAAGACGAAATTTATCACACTCTTCAAAAAGCATATTACTTAACCCTTTATACTGGATATTTTTAGCTATTTCTATCAGTAAATCTAAGCTATTTTGACCTTGAATTTGGGCATCCGGCAGCTTCTCAAAAAAGTTTTCCTCATCTAGTTAGAAATCGCTGATGTTACCCACGCTCTATACTTTTGAACATCATTCAAACTCTTCGAATTTTTGCGGCTTTCGTTCATAGTCAATTATCAACTTTGATAACTTCACATTTCTGTTTGTCAAACCCTTATGTTCAAGGTATTTCACATGTGCATGTCTTCTCGCCTCTAGGATTGGGTCTTCAGTTAGAGAAATCGATTATGTGCCTCTTCATACAATTTTTTTTACATTACCACAAAGGTGTGAAATGATTCAATCATGTGTTTCTGCTCCTCTACTCAAGCTAATAAAGCCTTGACTTCACAGCTAGCTTCATTAGTATGCCTTCGAAGGTCCCTTTCATAGTTCACCATCATCAGATCAGGAACAACACCTTCAGTATCATATTCATCTTGAGGTGATGCACTAGAAATAGCCATCAAATCATCAGGCATAGATAGACAACACAATTGTATATCCTGGCATTCCTTTAGAAGAACAAACACAATTGGAGTAGAGCAAATTTTTACGCTTGAACTCAAGTCTAAATATTTTATTAATGTACATACGTTTGATAAAAACAATAAATTTAAAATATGAATTTAAGACTTAACTATGAAATCTCCAGTCCAAATTTGATTGAGTATTGAAAAATAATAATTTACCTTATTTTTAGCATTGAATTTACTTAGAAGATATATTTTTTTAAAATCTATTCTATATATCTTTGTATATTTATATAATTATATTTTAGAAAAATATACATTGATAAAATTGTAAAATTATCAAAAGCACAAAAATATAGTTAAATAATATGCAAAAAAATAGATGATGAAAAAGAACAATTAAAAGGAATAAAAAAGTAATACTCCCATTCAGTCTAGTGATAAGTGATCCAATAATCACTTTTTCTTTTTTTACAATAATTCTATTTGTTTTTCAAATTGACTTAATAGAGTTCGAATATTTGTTAACCGTATGTACTTAATTTATTAAAATCCTAACTATGAGCCACTTAATTCATTAGGACTTTGTACTCATAGTTTGCAAAAAAATCTGATCCAGATCATAGGACATTACTATCCTATGGTCTTGAAAACCAAATCGATTTTAGTTTCAATTCTATTCGATCTTACAAATATTGACTAAAATGACTCAAATAAAATAAGATTTTTTTTTAAAAAAATAAAATTTATCTGTAATTTTACACAAACACATTTTTTGTAGAATCTTACTATCATGTGGTTTGATCATACCATCCAAATCGATCCCACCTGAGATCTCGATCTTGCAAATTGTGTTTAGACTTCCACTTATCATACAAACTTTAATCTATTAAACACTTAATTAATTCAATTTAAGTAGTAAATTGGTTAATCAAGGAGAGCATTTAATTGATTAAACCCTACTCCATCTATCTAGAGTCTAGTTTCAAAACATATTTTTATTCTAATAGAATAGTTAATTTTAAGTTTGTTTGCTCTTACTACCTTTAATAATATAATAATGCATGATCCATAAGTAATTTTCATTTGATAAGAATATACAAATTAATTATTTTAGATTGTATAAATTAATTATTTTAGGTGTTAAATTTTAAAATTCATAATAAGTTATACTCCGTACATTTGTTAAAACAGACAATTCTAATAAATCAGAGAAAGTATTTATTTTCCTTAATATGATTAAAGTAAATTCACCACTTACCTTTAATTTAATTGTAAATCCTTTATGTCCAAATTTTTTTATATATTTTGTAACCAATCCACCAAGGCTGTCTAGAAATGTACAAGGGTAACATAGTAAATCCACTAGTTTTGATTTCGTCACAATCTGGAGGCTTTTTAAAATCGGTACACACACACACAGAGATCCAAAGCGGCGAGAAACGTCGAAACTTAAATCCTACCGTTGATTCGAAACTTAATCAACGGGTGTCATTCACGATCCGCACACTTTAATCCTATTGGTGCTTTCCCAAATCTGTAGTCACTATATAAACTCCGAACCCGCTCTAAATCCTAGCACTCCCAATTCTTTCATCGCTTCCTACGATTCAAAGCCTACGTACTTTCTCTCTCTATCTGTGTAATTTTGCGATTAAATTCTTGCCCTTTTTGATAATTCAATTTAGGTAGTCGGAATCAATGGCTGGCCGTGGAAAAACTCTAGGGTCGGGAGCAGCGAAGAAGGCTCAATCCCGGAGCAGCAAGGCGGGTTTGCAATTTCCTGTTGGTCGTATTGCTAGGTTTCTGAAGGCCGGAAAATACGCCGAGCGCGTTGGTGCTGGAGCTCCCGTCTACCTCGCTGCCGTTCTTGAATATCTTGCAGCTGAGGTAAAGACATAACCTGTTTGATTATTCATCATGTTAGGAAAGCCTTTAATTTTAGGGTTTTCAATTCTTTGATTTCGATTTTTGGGGTTTTCACTTTCATGAATTGATACCCTTTATGTGGCTTCGGTTTTTATTTTCGAGATATGTTCAGATCCCTAATTATATTGTTTGATTGTCGTTAACGACAGTTACGTAACTTTTTTGAATTCTTCCTTCTAGGGTTTTCAATTTATTTATTTATTATTTTCCTGATTTTTTTTTAAAAAAAAACTCAATTTCACACGGTGTCAATTTCAAAGTTTTCAGATCTGGGTTCAGGATTTGTGAAATTGCATTGAGGTCTCTCAGTTCAGAATTTACTTGGATCTGCAGTACTTTGTGGTTTTTTTCCCCTTTTCTGATTGTTATTAATCTCTATAATGGAATTTGTAATTGCAGGTTCTTGAATTGGCCGGAAATGCAGCCAGGGACAACAAGAAGACTAGGATTGTTCCAAGGCACATTCAATTGGCTGTGAGAAACGACGAGGAGCTGAGCAAGCTTCTTGGCGATGTGACCATTGCAAACGGTGGAGTGATGCCAAACATCCACAACCTCCTCCTCCCCAAGAAGACCGGAACCTCAAAGCCTGCTGAGGATGATTAGAGAACTGAATGCCTACGTGAACATGTAGTAGTGGTATTTTCAAAAGAGTCTTAAAATTCTAGGGTATTGAAGGAAGTGTCAGATCAATTAGTGGTTTGCTTAAATTGTTGGGTACTTTTTTTTTCCTTTTGTGGGTTCTTTTTAATTGGGATTTTTAGCATTAGAGGAGTTGTAGGTTTCTTTTGTTAGCTAGCATGATGTGAATATAAGTGAATGGCTGATGGATCACTTGAGGAGTAAGCTTCAACAGTCAACTGTATCCATTCTCCTGTTCTAACAGCTGTGAAATTCCCACATTTAATTGAACTAATGGTATTTCGTACCTGAAATAGATTTCCAGTTTCACTATACTTTTTGCTGTTTGGTACTGAATTTGATTTGGTGTGCCACAGGTTGAAGGCACTTACATTGTTGTTTCTTGAATATTGTGTAGGATTTAGCTAAATGATGAAGTCATTGAGGGATTACTATATGAAGATTATTGCTGTTTAGAACTGTTATGTTCCTTTACTTTGAAGGTTTATGGGAATGAGAGCGGGAAGTTGAATTTGGAAGATGTTGAGTAGAGTGCTCCGGCCTCCACAAATGATGTAAAAAAGAAGAAAAAAAGGTGTTGCACACTAGTCATACCTTAAAGCTTTATGTCTGTTTTTAATATTCACAATGAGAAATGGGACTTTCCTATATAGACAACCTTCAAAAATACCTTTATAATGGCAATTTCCTAGTGAAGAAAGTTTCAATTTTACCTTTCATTTTCTTATCTTCTCAAATTTATTTGCATTAATCACAAGTATATAGAAGTTTGTGAATATAATTAAGAATAAATTGGCTTGAAAAGATGAGCATCTCCAACAATAATGACAAATCATGAGAATGTGTAATCTGAATGAATTTCCAGCTACAATCCTCAAATCCCCTAATCAAACTGAAGATGACATATGGAATGGCAATTGAAACAAAACACAGGTATATTACAATCAAACTGAAGATGATATTACAATCTCAAGAACCTCCAAAATTAGTTCGCTCTATGACACATCTTTCTAAATGGTAATGCTCAACACCAATTATGACATATCACAACACTACTTGCCATTCGATTCGAAGGATTAACAAACATAAACAAGAAAATCAACATCAGAACATAGTCACAGGTATCTTTTAATGGAGATAATGTCTCGAGCTAGAGGAGCACTAATTCAACATGTGAAGGTATTAACCGCTTGAGCTGTTCTTTGGCATGAGTTCTAGCGCCTTCTTCCTTCTCGACTAGATATTTGCTGCGTCTTGAGATTGTGCGATCACGAGGGTCAACAATTATTCTCTCAAGGACAACGGCATTTTCTAAGAAGTATTCAACAAGCTCAACCTCGGTTGTACGGCCATAGTATCCCAATATCTCAACCACTTTAAGCTGTTGGAGGGGAAATGTTACAGCTTTCTTCGATCGTCTACGTACTCTGGCAATTTGACTGCGCCAGTCCAACTGAAAAATTGGAACATGTTAATAATAGCTTGGAAAAATGATTCTAACAATCAACAACTCACTCTACAAAGGCAAAGAACACTAACAGCAGCTTCAAATAATTAAGGATTTTATTGGTATACAGGAACATGATATATTAATACTACAGGTACAGGTCTATAAGGTACAGGTCTATAAGTGTTATCTTTCCTGGTGACTTCAAGTTTGAAAGATTTCACTAGGAACCAACTTCACTGAAGTTCAAAAGAAGATCCGAAAGTTCAGGTCATGAAGCTGAAGGCATAGCATACAGAGAAATGACAGAAGAACTTAAGAGATAGTCACAAATGATAGATAATAAGAGAAAAGCTAAAACTCAACGTAATAAAATGAATACCTCCAGCACAAACTTCTCCAAGTTGGGTGATGCCCTTATCAAAGAAGTAAAAGCAATCAAGCTATCATCTTTCTCTGCTTCAGCCACTAAAATCAGTTGCTTCAAATTGATTAGTTCAGGAAGAGCATCATTTGCCTTTTCCTGGGATGAACAAACCATAAAATGGCATTGAAAAAAAAAGGCATCAGTTATAGATTATACTTGATATTATGAGTATGACATTTCAAACTTCCAACAAATACAATGATACTAACCTGCCTAACATCCCAACATGTCTGCTGTAAGGTTAGGACCTCCAGATTCATTAGGCAATGGGAAAGCCAGGAAATAGCACGCTTAACTGAGTTTCTTTTGGGCCTTCCGGAAATCCATACATTCACTAGCATGGGTACATTCTTAAGAACTAGCTTTTGTGCAGCAGTAACTTTTAGTGAAACTATATTTGTGTCATGCACACTAATAGAATTTAAGAGCGAACAGTTGCATATCTCCAGATATTTCAGGGCAAGAGATGGACCGCAAACTTCAAACTTATTCCTCAAATGACGTGAGCTATCCACAACTAGATGTTCAAGAAAAGGGCAACTATGCAAGAAAAAGCCAAGAACTTCCCCTGACACATCTACAGATCTAAAAGTCAAAGCCCGTAGGGAGTTAAAGTTAAGTAATTCACAAGAATGAATGCCCTTGTCAATGTATCCAGAAACAGATTCTGAATATTCAATCCTACTAATCAGGCCAAGGCGATGATGAGGAAAGGCATAAGCCTCCGAAGGATGACAAGGAGTCTTGCTATATTTTAACAAGTCCAATTCCAGCCTCTGCACTTCCCTCACAAACGCATACTGTACCCATTTATCGATCTCACCTTGGAAGGCTTTGTCCAAATCAAAGCAGATCCTGAATGTGCCCAATGCCGTGACTTGGTGCGATTCCAGCACCTTATTCACCCCCTTAACATATTTCTTACGTTCCTTTTTGCGCAACAAATGTCGCCTCACATTATTATTTACCGCAGCAATCTTGCCCAATGCATTGGAAGCATCAAAATCAAGTCGAACAACAAACATCCAAAGATTCCTCCAATGTTTTGACAGAACACTTGTCCTGGCAGCTTCTTTAACTGTTAAAGAACTAAGGACCTTGATAATAATTTCATCTGGGAGATGACTAATCCTATCCTTATGTATCTGCTCTTCCTTGGCACTCTATTAAGGTAGAAGGAAAAAAAAAAATCCATAAACACATATTGATCAGCCTGAAATTCATTAATGGTTTAGCATTTTCGTTCATAAAATCATCACAGAGAACATTAAAGATGCTCACCTTCGTCACTTGAGAATCAGATGCAACTATCCCCTTTTCTTCCATTGGTACGAAATCTTTCAGCGATTAGACCTGTCGCTGTGTATCAAGTTTCCTCCCAAACTAAGAAATATATCACCCAGTCAAATCAAACAGATAAATTAAAACAGCGTCAAATGCGATAACTCCACCGAAAGAACAGAGCTTTCCAAAAGTACGGTAAAACCCTAGAAAAAATCGACAACTTTACCTCAATAAGACATCACAGACACCAAATACCAAACAAAGGACAATCGAAACAAATTAAGTCTAATCATGCACCAATGAAAACTATAAATAAGCGAACTAATAAAGATTTAATCGTATCAAGAAATCCAACCACGATAAACCCTTGAAAAAAAAAAAAGAAGAAGAAACAGAGAGAGAGGGGATACTGCTTACTTCCGCTAGCCAGTCGGGCGGAGCATTTGCCTTGAACCACGGTTGGCGGCGGACGGAGCGGCGGAGAGAAGGGGTAAATCGGAAGACAATGGCGGCCGACAACAGATATATACGGTTCGGATTGCGGAGGAATAGTCATGGATCCGAATCAATTTTCCTACCGACCCGTGACTCGTAAGGTAAGGTATTTTCGCATAATTATTAGTTAATTTAAAACAACAGCTCCAAACTTCCAATATTTGGAAATGTACCCTCTATAATTTGAATTTAGCACTTTTTTACCTCAAACAAAATTATAACTTTAGCAATGCAAACTCCAAATTTGTCTAGTCTCCAAAAAAATATATTATGAACTGCCAAAAGTCGTCTTTAAGCTATGTATATATATTGTTCAAAATAAATAATGAAAAGCATTCGTTAGATATATATTTATTCATATAGATCATATATGACCATCGGATAAAGTACAAAACTATATAGCACATTAGCTCCATCAATCAAATAGTTAAAAACCAAGTTAAACAATAACCAAGACAAGACAGTATGTAGCATAATCAGTGGCATCAGGTCAGCAGTAAAACTAGAAATGATCAAGTTAAAATATACAGGAATCTGGTACCCAAAGCCAAAAAGAAATGGTCATTCTAAGCAGAGATACTTGCTTTGATGTCCAATGGTCAAAATTGACATAAGAATTTTACAAAGCTACAAAAAGAAGAAGAAAAAAACAGGTTCCTAACTAAGTGATTCTCTAAAGACATGTACATCAGTTTGTCCTCCCATGCAACAGAAATGTCAAGAAATATATGAACATTTTAGCTTATCAGAGATGTCCACAAAGCATCTGCTGCACTACTACCTGGTGCCATCAGTTCAAAGCCCTTCCAACAACACTCGGAGACTCAAGGCATTCATTAATCACAGAGGGGAAACTGGAACCGAACTTCAGATTCTGCCCCCACTCCTATGAAGGGAACGAAGGCGTCAGAGATCAGTGCAGCAATATCACATTGATTCTGAAAATTCCTTAACACAAATTAAAGCAGCCTCAGGATGGACAACTTTCAAGCTTCAACCTTACCATCAAATCACTACCGGTCGTCATCATCATCTGAACTTGAACTATCAATCCGCCTATCTACAATGGCTGGAAATAACCGTTGGCGAACATCTGGTGTAGGATTCTGGCTTTGCTCTGAAGATGTAACTGCCTTGTCCTCTTTTTTCAGTGTATCCTCTTTTCTCACCGTATCCTCTTTTTCATTTTTCACCGTATCCTCTTTTTTCACCGCATCCTTTGTTTTCGCCGCATCCTCTTTCTTCGCCGCATCCTCTTTCTTCTGAGGTTTGTTCAGATTTTTTGGGGCAAGTTTCACTTCTACACATACCTTGTCGAGCATTACCAAGAAATCTCTCACAATTGAAAATAATCTTAAACCCTCATCCTTCCCAGCATTTCCATGGAAATAATCTCCTGTGCTCTTAATAAGAGCCATTATTCTCTTCTCTTCTTCAAGCAATGACACTATGTCACCCTCAGCATCCTGCAGAAAACTTTTAAGCGCCTGGTGAAATCCATTGTCCTCATCAACTTCCTTCATTTCAACATCTAAGAAAGCTCGGGCTTTGATGTGGGCGTGGCCAAGTCTAGCAACAGTCCCAGTCAAGCCTTCTGCATCTAAAGCTGCGGCTCTTTTCACATTCTCAAGTTCACTTCCTACACGTGAGACCACCTGCAAACCCATATTTCTATACATTTCTTCAGTATCCTGGGATACATCCTCAATTAGATCATCAGACTTGAAGCTCAACATGCTTCGCATTTCTCTTGCTGCACGAGCAGCTCGGATACCTTCAGTGCGCACAATTTCTTGAACAACAAAATGTAAGAGCGTAGTTTTCCCATCTAATCCTTTTACATCTGCCAATTTCAATAGAGTGTCAAGTTTAAAAGCTTGTGCACCCCCACGATATGTGCCTGAATTCATCCGATTGCCAGTCTTAAGAACTGCTTCCAGGAGCTTAAGAAACAACCTGCTCTTCCGAAGTTCAGTGCAAGCAGCCTGCAGTATATAAAGAGTTCCATCGATTATTGACAACCATGACCGTCCATTTGACTAATGGAAACAAAGACAAGACATATAAACACAGAATACAAGTCATTAACATGGTTGAATATGAAAATTTAATCTGACTGATTCCCAACAAGTTAACACAATGACTAAACATAAGATCTTGCAGAAGAGAAGACTTGTGCAACAGCATCTGCAGAGGTGTTAGAACAATCAACACTTTAGTTTTTGTTCACTTTCAAAGAGATCCATGTTAACAAGTGAACACAACAAAAAGCATTATTAAAATGATTGAAGATACAGTAACAAGAAGCAAAAGTAATTTGCTCCATGGGTAGTATAAACAGATGGAGATGTCACCAATGCCTTGAAATCACAATTCAACCACTCCATTTAGAATAATACAGAAAATGGATTATAGCATGCAGAGGCTATTAACATGATTAAGAAGCATTCTTAGAAAAAACCATTACCCTTTGCAAGATTAACATCTCAAAAAGCCTCAGTAAGGTAAAAGCATTCTTTAACTGCAGTTCTACTAAGTCCCACTCTAGAGGGAGTTAAAAACAGGGAGTACAGATGTGCAACCAGACACTGCATTGCAGCTTCTCTCATACTCTCTCTAGCAAGGTCACACACTCCCAGGTTATGGTGTAAGAGGTAAGAATGTTCAATCTTCAGAACATATCTCATGTACTGTATATCTCTAATGTAGCTTCTACACTAGGTTTCGGTGAAAGAGGTAAGGATGTTCAGCCTTCAGAACATATCTCATGTACTGTGTATATAGCTCTCTAATGTAACTTCTACACCTTTAACATCAAAAGGAACATCAAACTGAAATGATGCCAATTAATGAAAGCATCTTACCTCCAAGGTTTTAAAGGACTCTGCCACCATGGTTGCTTCCTCTTCAAGAGTGCACATAAAGTGTAATGACTCTAACCTCTTAAAGGCAAATGGTACATCAACCAAATTTTTCAGGAAGCGCTCAGCAGTGCCAAGACGAGAAAGCTCGCCACTATAAAGCCTCAACTTTAGTTCTTCATCAGTTGTTGGAGCCATCTTTAACAGTGTTTGAATGAATTCAGCAGGAAGCTCATTTCCTGAAGTAAATTTCAGAATTTGATCAGCTAGTGCCATCAATTAGAAATAAATAATCTATAGGTTCCACCTGAGTACAATAATAATATAGTCTAGAACAATACCAAAGCAGAAAAACCACATCTCCGCTTTCCTTTCTGGATCTATTTGGCTTAAACTTAGGCAGAAACTTTCTTATTGTTCTGTGAGATGCATGCCATGCATAAGCAGAAAAAGAAGACAATCATTTTTTGACAATTTTATTTTCCTTGCAAATGGACTAAAGATCATTTACGTTTGCAGATACCACAAAGCAAGTAAGCTCCAACTGATGCAGTAGTAACACAAGGAATAACAGATTACCTTCTTGAAGTGCATCACAAACTTCTTCTGTTGTCACATTTAATGCTTTAAGAAGAATAGAAAGATTCTGAGCCTTCTTGGCATCAATAATTTGAATGTATTGTGGTTTCTGTTCTTGAGATGCAGAATCCTTGGTCTTATTGTTGTTTTTATCAGGAGCGTTGTATCCAAATAAAGTCTCTATCATCTCCTCGTTAAACCTGTTCATAGCAACATACTCTTTATCCACCAACTCAGTTTAAACACCAAAGGTGAGATAATAGACAAACTAATGACTTACTGAAACGATCCAGCTTTAATTTGATGCCAGACCATTGAACTGTCAGGGTTGCCTGTAACCTTGTCCCAAAAGAAAGGCTTTAGCTTCGCTTTATTAGGATCAGCATCAAAGTTAGAGGCTGCTTGAGATTCAAGAGCCGAAGAGCGAGGAGGCTTTAAACCTGGGGGTGGACGAGGTCCACCACCACCTGTTGGAGGTGGTGGGCGAGGTCCACCACCTGGAGGAGGTGGTGGGCGAGGTCCACCACCACCTGGAGGAGGTGGTGGTGGACGAGGGCCAATCCCGGTAGGAGGAGGGGGAGGAGGTGGACCAGGCACTGGAGGACCTGGACCGCCAGAAGGTTTTAACGTTGATGGTGGTGGTGGAGGAGGATATGATGGACCAGGAGGAGGTTGTGTTGGTGGAGGCGCTGCATTTCCAGGACCTACACTTGGTTCAATTGAACCAACACTACCAGGTGGAGGTTTCAACTGTGAACCAACCCTACCAGGTGGAGGTTTCAACTGTGGTTGAAACGAAGTAGCCCTACCAGGCGGAGGTTTCATCTGTGGTTGGGCTGAACTAGCCCTACCAGGCGGAGGCTTCAATGGAGGTAATCCAGCCATCTGCAGAATAGCATTATGATTACAACCAGTCTCCACTGTTGTGTTTTCACATCCAGGAACATTTGTAATTGTAATCTCAATGTCTGAGTTACTCTGTGAATCAGAGTCCATGAGGAAATCTTTTATCCCCTTCTTATGCTGACTTTCATTTTTATTGAACGATTGAGAATGCTTCTTGTTGCCAATTGAAGGGCTTGAAGTGAATGACTTGTGTGAAGAGGCTGGAACAAAAAAAATTGACAACATGAGAACTGGAAAACGCCAAAAAAAAAAAAAAAAAAAAAAAAAAGAGAGAGAGAATAAATGAAGTAATCTTTTCATACCATTTGAGTAATCGTTTAAGCTTAAACTGAGAAGAGGGCTCTCATCATTTTTTCTTCCTCCAGCACCTGCCCCACAAAACTTACTGAAGAGAAAAAATAGAAGTGCTGAAAGAACAAGGGTTGACACCGCAGTCACAGCCACAGCAACAACAACTGTGTTTTGACTGCTATCTTGCTTTTCTGCCTTATTAGAAATCTTAGGGGAGGTTTCTTCACCAGGAGAAGGCGCGGAGTTTGAATTACTAATTTCTCTTGGGAAGAAGGGCAGTGCTGGGGGACTAAAATCAGGCATACGGGAAGGTGATGGAGCAGGGGCTGATGGAGCAGGTTCTTCATCAATGCTCTGAGCCAGTTTCCTTCGTCTGGAATCATCAGCCCAGGTGTATATCAAATCCAGATGCCCAATATACCAACTCTTTGAATCTCTCTCATCTCTAGATAAAAGGAACATAAGATCTTTCTTCCTCAAACAATCCAAAAGAGTTTTTTCAACCTTGGAATCCAAGGTTCTAATAATTTTCCGTGTGTCTAATCTGATCAATGACCTATTCAAAATTATTTCATCTCCAATGCTGGAGTTTTCTACAGGGACATGGGAATCCAGTTCTTCAACAGCTATATTGGTTTGTACCAACTCCAGTCTACAGCTTGCAAGTATCAGCTCAGCCTACAATGACAAAGTGCAATAATAAGTTGGCATGGATAAACATAACAGGAGAAAGGACTTCCAAGAGAGCCATATTACATGTTTAGAATCCAGTAAATGATAGCGAGTGTCAATAAAATTAAATCACCAGACCTTCAACAAACTCGAAACTGAAGGAAGAGATTTTTAAGATAATTGTATGGAAAGTGCCACTAAGCTTGAATATATCAATAACAACAACAAAGCATATATGGTCAGCTATTTGTATGATATAGATGGTGATCGCATACGGTCGAGACACATTGTTTCATTTATATCTATATGTACCATGCCACTTTTTATAGTTGTTTTCCAATTCCTTAAGAAACGACATCACGTATTCAAATATAAATGAAACAATGGTGTATGAGCAGAAGGGAAAATATTACTGGAGAAATGTCACAGGAAGCAGAATCATAGAAGAACAAAGGAAAAGAAAGAATTGCAGCTCCAGTAACAAAACAATGATTGTAAAATCATGCTACAACAACGGTAGGATATCACCATCAGAAATCAACAACAGTCACTTAATTTCAGTTCTGAAGAAAGAAGAAAGGCAAGAGTCTACTACCATCTCCTCATTGTCCTCCATAAGGTTGATCAGGCTTACAGGTGATGATTCTTGTGCAGTTTTCTTGCTTCCGATGGCCACTCCAATTAAGGCGCACGCGAGGAGAAGGAAAGAAGCAACCACACAAAACACCACTCTGAAACCCATGTGTTCTTGAATCAGTGGTTCCAAATGCATACACTAAATGTCATATCATCTAAAAAAATAGCAGCCCAGGGCCCCCAGATGAACAACAAAGCCTCTTCTCTATCCCATCGCGCATTTCTTCTCCTCTAGTTTTAGCTGGTAAAGCATTCGCAACAAACGCATCAAAGGTCAAGTCTTGAACAGCATTTACCACCAATCCAATTCAACTTTTCAATCAAAGACTTCCAAAATGACCGACCCACTTCAAAATACGAGACAAAAGCTCAAATTTCGGTATCAAACCCCCATTAACAAAAAAGAAAAAAAATCCCTTTTCCTCCAGAGAATGACAAATTCTGGAATTGGAAAGGCGATTAATAAAAACCTAAAAAAAAAAAAATCCGACAATAATGTTTCTTTACCTAAAAACGTATCTTGTTTTCTTTCTCTTGGCAAGAAAACGAAACAAATGTAAATCATATAACACAAATGGGGATGGCGGTGGCGAGCGCGTAGGTTGACCTGGAAAAATTCTCTCAAGAAAAGTAAATTCTTTTCCCTGAAAGATACCGTATGAAAGCTGACAACAGACTTTTCCTATCCATTTTAACGGCTGTAATCTTGATATCTCTAAAATGGATAGGAAAAAAAAAAATTCTTAAATTGTGTTTCTTTTGAGCTTCAGAAGAAGCAAACAAGGGTATTTAGCTAACAGTAAACCATTGCCAACTAAAGGCATTTGAATCATTATGCATAATGATTCAAAATTTATCACAACCACTTCATACAAGAAATTAGTCCACCAAATGTACAACTTTTCTATAGATGTCAATGTACAACACCTAAAATCGATAATTTAATATACTTTATTACATTTATATTCTTTTTTATTAAGTAGGGACGAATTGTGCAACACACATAATTATAACAGTAAGGGTATAAGAAGTAAAAAAATTTGAAAATTGACTATTCTAATAGAACAAAAAATAAAATATTTCTCAAATTAGACCATTCTAATAAAACGAAAGGAGTATCACATTTAGAATCAGATTAAAGAACTAACACTATTGATGTATTTACCCTAAATTATTTTCAGCTGACAAAAAAAAAGAGATTAATTTCTAATTGAGAATCTATACTTATCACATGGTCTTTCCTAATTTCATTAATTATTTTCCCAAAAAGTTTTTTTTTTTCTTTTTTAACTTCCAACATAACTAAATAATTTGTGATTGTATCTTTAAAAAATGAATCTCTTTTTTTCTTCTTCTTCTTTCATGTGGGTATTTTTCAAAAGAATAATCAAGAATGTAATTTGTTGAAAAGAATAATTAAGGGTGCACTTGACGTGTAAGAATGAGAGCGAAAACATTCATATCCAAGAACGAATAAATTTTTCATTAAATTATTAGATGTATGTACGTACCAAACCTATTAATTTTTTAATACTATAATATAAATCAAATGTTCAATCTCTCATTCTCATTCTCGAATACTAAACGTACCTAATAGAGAATGATTAACTTAAGCCGTAGCGGTTGAAATTAAATATTAAAAAAAAAAGAAGACTGAATCCGCGTGAAGTAAAGGAGCCGGCTTTTCTTTTAGTCCATATTTGAAATAGGGGAACAGTAGTAGCACATGCATCATGGTGGAATTCCAGTTTATTATTAATTTACTATTACACCACCCAAAAAATTAATATTCTTTATGGTAAATAACAAAAACTCTATAAAGTTTGTCTAAATTATCAAATGAATATTAAAATTTTGGATAAATTACAAAAATTAATCTTTTAATTTTTTAAAAATCGCCAAACAAACTCTAAAGTTTAGAAAAATTATGATTTATACCTAGAGAGACATATAAAATGAAAAGATGAAACTCTCAAGTTTTAAAAAATATTACCAATTGAATCTTGAATTTGCACTGTGCAGGGTCTTATCAGTTAACAATATGTTAAGTTTTAGAGCCCGTCAAGTAATCTAAACAAATCTCATACGAAACTTTTGTAGTTTGCCACATATACTGTTTGAGATAGCTCACCAACATTCTTATCTTAAGTGTTGGAATTTCTAGCTAATGAATGCACTCAAATTTTCCCTCGAAAAAAAAAAAAAGGTAATCTAAACAAATCTCATACTAAACTTTTGTAATTTACCCTAAGATTCAACGAAATTATTAAATGAACTTAGTAATGTGTAATTTATTGAAACTTTAACACTCTTGTAGTGAGTTGATAAAAAGACGTGAGATTTGTTTGGTAATTTCTTAAAACTTTAGAACCCGTTTGATAATTTTAAAAAAACATATAAATATTTTTATATTTCACCAACAAAATTTGAGGTTAACTTTTTTCCCTTTAAGGGTACTAATCATTAGAATTGTTCAAACACACCACCTCAATTTCATACCAAATTTGTTGAATCCCACAAAGCCACAACTGCTTCTAGAATTAGGCAGAGCTCATCTTTTAGGGAGGTTCTTTATGATGTTTTAAAAATGATTTTGGAAATAAGTTTTTGAAAAAAATAGTTTTATAATCTAAAAGATGTATTGAAAAAGTAGAAATGTATAGTTGAATAGTAAAAAATTGTGTCGGAAATGATGAAAAATGATTATAATATATTAAATTTACTGTTAAAACTAAAACTAAAATCAAAACTTCAAAAATGAAAAGTATATTTTCAAAAATATGTTTTTTTTATTTTTAAATTTTATATTAATTTTTCATCTTTCACATTCGAAAAATAACTTATAAAATTGAGGGACTATTCTTTTTGTTTTGGTTTTGTTTTTGATTTCAACAATAAATTTAATATATTATAATCATTTTTCAATATTTTCAATACAATTGGTTACTATTCAGCTATACCTTTTTACATTTTCGACACACTTTTTACATTATAAAACTAATTTTGAAAAACACGTTTTCAAAAAAATAGTTGTTAAAATATCATATATAACGCCGTTTAAGTTTTAAAAACACATTTTCAAAACGAAAACGGTACAAAATGTTACTGGAACTTTCCTTTGAATAGCTTTCAAGCTCCAAACTTTTATCTCCAAAAGTAACTAATGAAGAAATTAATGAGGTGGATGAATAAAATAAGTAGGAAATTTTCAAAAAAAAAGGGTTCAAATTCAATAATTTTGAGGATATTACCATGAATCTTCAAATGGGTGTTTCATGACACCACCATTAATTGCTTGCTTGAGAGTAAAAGGCAAAAGCCCAGCTTTCTTATGTTCTTTTCACACTGAATAAAGTTGTCACTTTATGAAATGTTTGTGCTGCTTTCCGCAATGGAAGGGAACACTTGGAACACGTTTTGGATGACCAATGGCTCCATTTTTTGGCTGAAAACGATAGCCACTGATAATTATAGCAAAAAACCCTCTGAATTGGAGAAGGAATTTTGGTTTTTTGATCCATTAATTCTGTCTCGATCTGGAAATTTTGAAATATTCGTTTCAGCTTTACAGTCTTTCATATATTCCTCAAGAATTTGTTCGATCTCTGATTATTATTATTATTACTTTCCTTAAAGCAATATATATGACAGAGAACCCTCAAATTAACCCGCTTTGCAGAGGAATTTCTGATTCTGGGTTTTGGGTTTTTCTTTCTGGGATGAGCAGTAGCAGAAAAGTTGAAGTTTTGTTGGAAGATCATCAAAACCCACAAAAATGGAGCGTTCCATTGAAGGAGGAAACTTTTATAACATTCATGGAGAAGGGAAATCCAGGAGCTCATAAGATCTTCGGGGAAGGATCCCTCTTCAGCCCTTTACTGTTCGGGGATTTCTTCGATCCTTCCGATGCTTTTCCGTTATGGGAATTCGATGCAGATGTTCTTCTTTCGACTGGTTCAAGCCCGGATGAGAAAAGAACAGTTGATTGGGTCCAAACCGATGAAAACTTCGTTCTGAGAGCAGATTTACCAGGTCAGTAGTAATTCTGATCACTCTCCGTTAGTTAATATATGAGTTGACGGGTCATTTTTTAAACGGTGCTGATTGATTTGATTGTTTGAGTTTCAGAGACGGGTAAAAATGGCCATATTCAAGTGTGTGTTGAGAGAGGGAAAGTTGTGGAGATTTGTGGGCAGCAAAAGGAATTGAGGACGAAGGATTGGAGAGGAAGCAATTGGTGGGAATATGGATTTGTTCGGAGGATTGAATTGCCTGAAAATGCAGATTGGAGGAATATGGAGGCAACTGTGCTCTCTGATAAGCTTTTAGAGATCACCATCCCAAAGAAGTCTTAAAACAGTATAATCTTTCACAAAATATGTCAAATATACTGTTATCAGATTATCGATTAACGAGTGAATATCACATCACTTTTTCGTTCAACCACCACCAAATGATTGCCAATTTTGTAGTGTGTTTGTGGCTGCGTGGGTTGAAATTCCAGTGCAATTTGTGGTTCGGTGAGCTTCCGATTAGTGCTGGTGGTGAGTAAGATTGCATTAATAGAGCAAATTGCATAGTCAACCAGTCGTTGCATGACGGCATGACCAACCAACCAACCAACCTAGGTGTTGACTTTTCATTAGTCAGATAATTGGCTTTAATTTTAAGGTTAAAAACCTTTTTTTGTTTAATTCGATTAAGGTGAGAATTAATAGAAATAGTCCAATGGGCTGTAAGATTGGGCTTGTGTTTCGTTATTTGTACTATTTTGATTGGGCTGGTTCAATACTGTCCAGTCCGGACTCATATCACATCATTGGGCCTTCCGAACTTGAAATGCATTAATTAAGACTCATTAGTCAAATCATTAATGTTGAATCACCAATTAGCGATGCTCAGTTGACGTCGTCCCTTCGCGTAAGTTCCTGCTTTTGGGACTAACTCTCCGATTTTACTCCGAAATTTAAGTCAGAATAAAATAGATAAGTATAAAATTAAATTAATCTAAGATTCAATACATTTCAAATGGTCTTTATAGGCTGCAGGAGAAGGGACGTGCACCTCCTTCACGTGAGAGGATATGTTCTGATCCTTTAGTAACTGTCTCCTCGATCCGCGTCAAGGGTCCTCTAACTCACGGCCCATATGGGGACGTCGGGTTGCGCGGGTCTCGGCCACCTTGACCAATGAATGCATATATGCTTATCTTTCCCAATTTATAGTATAAATAAAAATTCATTGCAAATTGAATTTGCAGGCCTGAATTTGTCGGTATTCTTGTTGGAGGGATTTCACCGGCGGCCTTTACGGTCAAGATTTGTCTTCAACAGTCCAAAGAATCATGCCATTTGCCTTCAACACAAAGCTTCTCTATTCGTTTGGTTTCGCTTCTGATCTCTAAACAGTGATTAACTGGTGGCCGTGGCCGGCGTTTGCTGAAAAAGCCTAAAACTAAAGGCAGGCAGGCAGGCACTTTTATGTTTTAATTTTAATGACCTTTGCGTTCGGATGAAGCCGAATCACGAATATCTCAATTGCTTCACTATGCGGCAACTAACTACACTAATCATCCCATAATTAACACTATTACATTGCTACCCAACAAAAAACTGGCAATTAGTCGGATCGTGTTTGAATTAACGAGTTATATCATATTCATTCTGAAATCTCGTGTTGATTTTATAAATTGTCTTCTACGAGTTATGAATGATAATATCGATCACACTAATGCTAAGAAATTCTCCTAACCTAAATTAGAATTCGTGTTGAGTTTTCAATCATGATTAAATTACCACATTTTATGTTTGTGATTTGGTGAAATGTGAATATTAATGTACTACTCCACAATGTCCAACCTCACCAACAAAGTTGCTAACCTATCCATTCCCATGCAGTTAAATTCCTCCGTGTATATGATGAATCTTGATTTCCTAGTTTAGTCGCTATGACATAAAAAATAAGTAAGAATCGAACACTCAATATTTAAGTGATCGTAATACGTTACAAGATTCATAATCGTTTGAATATTAACTCGCAGTAACTCAAGGCCCAATCAAACAGGAAATGGAATAGAACAAAATACAAAAAGCTAATTAAAAATAACGCAAAAGCATATGTAGCTAAGAAAAATATTTTTAAAAAAATAAAGTACAGATGGATTTTGAGGAAGAAAAATGCACGTGATGCGTGGGTGCAAGTGCAACAAAAAATGCCATAAAATGCACCTTCGGAGTCACTAAGGCTATGTTCTTTTTCGAACATAATCAGGAAAAGTATAACTTTTTTTTAAAAAATATTACACAAAGAAACAACATTATTTTTACAAAATTCACAATTTAAATTTAAAAATTTCTTCTAAATCCTCACTCACATAAATTTAAAAAAAACATAATTATTACACTTTTTCTTCTCTTTCCTACACAACTCCCCAAAAGAAATTCCCTCCAAAACAAAATTCTTCCATAACTAAAAATTTTTCTATTCATAGTACTAAGAGAACAAAGCTTAAAAACCAATAGTGATCGATCACACTACTCAATAAAATCGAATAGTCAAGTAAAAAAAAAAAAGAAAAGAAAAAAGAATATATTTTATTATTACAAACAATTTTATAAAGAAATATGACTATTAATTTTGTTTTATTTTTATAATGGAGTTATAATTGTAGTACAAATCTATGTGTTTATAACTAGGCACTGTTTGGTATGATTTTCAAAACATGGTTTTGAGATTTATTTTGATTTTATAATATTAAAATTGTATTGGAAATGTAAAAAGGTGTATTAAAAAATGTAAAAAGGTGTATTGAAAATGATGAAAAATTATTATAAAATTCAAATTTTTCTCAAAACATGGTTTTGAGAAACTTGACAAACAGGGCCTTAATCTGTAAAATGGTAGCTAGCTACATCCACAAGTTTGGCATAAAATCAGAGAGATGGATGGATGAAGATTGAAGAACAAGGCTATATAAGAAGCCTCATGAAAGGTGTTACTTCATAAATAGAAAAGGGCTTCAAGATTGGCACAAACCACCAATTCCTGAATTGATTTATCAACAACAAACATTATTAATCAGCTTTGCAATACTGTTTGTTAATTTTGCCTTACATTTATAAGTATAAGTATATGGATGTGGTGGAAAACGTATTAACCCGTCTCGTGTAAAATGTCATATTTTCAGTATCTATCTTCTGATTTAATTAAAAATAAATAGTAAATTATTAATTGTTTATGTTGTAACTTTGTTTTATATGCAGTTGGGGGATAAAAAGTATGGAAGCTTGGCAGAGCTTTGTATGTGCCTGCATGTGATTTAGGGGCTGCTTGGTTTGAGGTTTTGGGGCTATGGAATGGGAATGGAATGGGTATGGAAATGAAAGTTGTTGTTTGGTTAGGTTGGGGTATGGGTTTGATTTCCTCCTTTGAGGCAATCCTCCATATCCTAGCATATTGGGGGGTATGGGTTTGATTTCCTACTTTTGTGTGTATTTTTTATTTTTTAAAAATTTAAGTGCTAAAATTCATCATTATAATATATTTTAACACAGATAGTTTATAATATATCAAAATTTAAATGTAAAAAAAATAAAAATAAATTTTAATTCTAAAAGTTTATTTGTGAACCAAACACCATTTATCATTCTCTCTACTATCATTCCCTTTACTATCATTCCCCACTATTATCATTCCCATTCCCATTCCCATTCCCCTCTACGAACCAAGCGGCCCCTTAATGCATTTATTGCGCTGCTTGATTCTTTGAGTTCTTTTCACTTTCATTCCCTTCCCTAATTTACTTTCTCCGTTTCATTTAAATAGTCTATTTTGTATTATCATCTCAACGCAAGTAGTACATATGAAACTCTCACAGTACAAATGTCTAGAGATGTCCAAACAAACAAACAAAAAAAAAAAAAAAAAAAAAAAGAAGGAAGGAAGATTCAAGAGGGAACAATGGATTTAACCCATAGGGTGCGTTTGGCGTGCTGAAATGAACATCTGAATCTTAAGATTGAAATTCCCATGCTTGGTACGTATAAAAATCTAATAATTTCAACTACATTATTATATCATCTAAAAGACAATCAAAACGCACCCATAGGTGTTGAAACTCAGCATTCAATTGGGTAATAATATATTCAATGGAAATTTATAGTGAATTATTATAGTCATTGGTGTGACATTCATATAATATGTGACATCACATTTGTTACTGAGTTTTTTCACTGAATATTTTCACTCTAACAATCATTATTCTTAGGTTAATTAAAAAAAGACATTTTAAGAATTATGTTGATATATATTGGAAAATGTATGTATTTTTAAAAAGTCAAATATGCCTCAATAAACAATAACTCACCAGTCAAAAATTAAAAAATAAGACTCTTTTATTGATACGGAATTACAAATAGAGTAATTTGTCGATTAGTTATTTATTTATTGATTAAAAAATTGTTGAGCCCCCAGAGACTAGTGAAAATTTTCAAAACTTTCTGAGAAAGCTTTTCAAAACAAAATGCAAAATGCAAAAAAAAAACTGTGAAAATGAAAGACAAATAAAAGTCAAAAAAGTTCCCAAATATAGTTAACGAACAAGGACAAAATGGTCACGACACATTTCAACGAATATCTCCCCCGAGGCCGCCACATCCCATTTCAAAAGAATTCAAAAACTTGCCCTGCATCCCCACAACGCTCCGCACATCAAACCACTGAATTTACCAAATTGCCATTAACGGAATAAAATATTAATTAACTATTCCGAGGTAAAAATAAATAAAAAAAGATTAAAAATCGCTTTCTGTCCGAGCCCTATTGTTTTTGATGTGTGTAATTTAGATTACTGCAATTCAAAGCAACGGCTGAGATGCTTCAATTGCAATCCTGGCCCCACCACAAGAAACAATTTTATTTATTTTTAATTAAAAATTAAAAAAAAGGAAATTCAGAAAAATCAAAAACCCTTCTCCCTCATCTTTCTCTTTTGATTTTTACACACAGTGACGCACACTTTCTCTCTCTAGAATACATTCAAATACATAACACTACAATTACTGCACTCTTCAAATGGCACCACCCAACAAGAACAACATCCAGAACAAGCCCCCTCACTCCTCCTCTCTCTCTTCAACTTCAAGCTCTCCGAACGTAAGCCCCTCTCTTTTTTCTTTGTTCACTTCGATTTTGTCCCATCCCCCAACCTTTTTGTTGATTTTTTCGATTTTTACAGTTGATTTTATGGATTTGATTCTGTGAGTGCGCTTAGTGGTTGTTTTTGTGGATGATTTTTCATGTGCTTTTGGATTCTTGATGAGAAATGGACTGGGTTTTCGTTCATTGTTATTTTTGAATGGGAGTGTTTTTTGACTGTTTTATCATGATGACCTGAACTAATTAACGTCAAGGAGCGTTTCGCTAGTTCTTGGGTTGGGGAAAAAGTTCAAAAGCATCTTCAAGGGGTAGTTTTTGATTTTTTTGGAAGGTGTTTGATAATTTGCTTATATGAATTATTTTTTTCTCAATTTCCAGAGTAAGTACATTGTGGATGAGGTGTCTGTAGAGAAAAGGAGAAAGATCGGTAATAGTAAGATGCCGCCGGCTAATTTAAGCACCAGAGCGAACCGGCAGGCGCTGATAGAGCGAAATGGTGGCGGAGATCTGCCTCCTTCTAGTGGTCCACCCAGCACTACAGGTTCAGATTGTGGTGCGGTTGAGTTCACTAAAGAGAGTGTTGAAGCATTGCTCAGCGAGAGGTTGAAGGTTAAGAACAAATTTAACTATAAGGTTAGTACTTTTTATACTTTCTGCTCTTAAACCTGCTAATTTTGAATGTTATTCTGAAATGTTTCTGTGAGATTTCAGAGGTTTGGTCCTAATTTTTGTTCAGAGTTCTTCAAGTTCATTTATTTGTTTGAGTTTTACATTCTGTACAGGAAAAAAGCGAGCAAATGTCAGATTTTATTAAAAGGCTGAAGGAATGTGTCAAGTGGTTCCAACAGCTTGAAAGAAACTATGCCTCAGAGATTGAGAGGTTGAAGGATTTACTGGAAGCTAGTGAGAAGAAATGCAATGAAATTGGTATTGTTGGTTACTGTTTATCTTGTTTGGCGATTTGGGATGACAAAATTGTTTGTGTTTTGAATATAATTTACTTGGTTAAATTTTAGAGGTGCTGATGAAGGCCAAGGAAGAAGAATTGAACTCAATAATTATGGAATTGAGACGAAATTATGAGGCATCACAAGAAAAGTTTGCAAAGGAGCAATCTGATAAACTTGTAAGTAAAGCTGAAGAATTGCTTTAATATCTGTATGATATTGTAAAAGCTGATCAACTAAGTATGGTTTTGGGTGTTTTGTGAATGATTCATCAGGAAGCTATGGATCTTTTTTCAAAAGAGAAGGAGGCTAGAGCAGCTGCAGAGAGAGCACAGGCTTCTCTTGCTGAAGACCTTAAGAGAGCTCAACAGGATAATGCAGCATCTACTCAGAAGGTATTGCAACGAGGTTTGCTGGATATCATGTACCTACACTCCTTTAGTATGATGACTTAGCTACTGATGTTGAAAAAGTGTCTCCTGTTGACTTAGATACAATCACTGAATGATATGTACAAGCGATTGCAAGAGTACAATACTAGCTTACAGCAATACAACAGTAAACTTCAATCAGAGCTTGCTACAACCAATGATGCATTAAAGCGTGTAGAAAAAGAGAAGGCTGCTGTAGTAGAAAATCTCAGCACTTTGAGGGGCCACTATACATCTTTGCAGGAGCAGCTTTCTTCTTCCAGGGTAACTTCTGTAATTTTTGCATTTTAGCATTTTACAACCAATGTTGTGTTCATGTCAACAACTAACATGCATGCTTTCATGAATTTGGACAAGTTCAATACAATAGTGGTTCTCGTTTGTAAGGAGTTTTCCCTATGGCTTCAAATTAATTTAAAGAGGTTACTATTTTATACTATAACTGTGAAGAATTTAGTTGTATTGCGATTTGCATGATTAATGTCTTTTGTTTCCACATGATATGTCTGCAGGCTTCTCAAGAAGATGCTGTGATACAGAAGGAAGTTTTGGCAAATGAAGCGGGATGTCTTCGGAGTGACATGCAACAACTGAGAGATGACCGTGATCGCCAACTTATACAGGTTAAAGCCTTGACAGAACAGTTAGCCAAACTCCAGGAATTTGTTGGCCGATCCACTACTGATTTGGATACTCTGACTGTGAAGTCAAATGAGCTTGAGGTCTGTTTGTTTCTCTCTGTATTCCATGGCTAGCTTTATAAGATCATCCCATGCCAACTCCTTTTTGTTTCCCCTTCCATATTAGGCAAGATGTTTGTCTCAAGCTGAAGAGATAAGAAAGCTTCAGCAACAATTAGCTTTTGCTGAGAAGAAATCAGTGGTATGATTTGCTAGCTTGAACTTTTTGTAATGGTTTTGAACAGGGTATCTTGTAGAATATATAACTTAATCACTTTCCTTTCTGGTAGATGTCTGACATGTCAGCTATGGAAACAAGAACGGAATATGAACAGCAAAAGAAGATTATCTTCGAGTTACAAAATCGCCTTGCTGATGCAGAGACAAAAATTGTAGAAGGGGAAAAACTACGTAAAAAGTTGCATAATACCATACTGGTAAGTTTCACCAATATTGCTCTAAATTTAACTTGGTGCCGTGGGATCATGCGTGCTGATTAATCTTCTGCTTTGATAGGAATTAAAAGGCAACATTCGGGTGTTTTGTAGAGTACGACCTTTATTGTCTGACGATGTTTATGCCCCAGAAATGAAGGTTGTCTCTTTTCCCACAACAATGGAATTGCTAGGGCGAGGCATTGATTTGGCACAGAATGGTTAGTTTAATTCTAGATTGTCTATAGACAAGTTGTTATTATACTCTTATTATCCCATGTCTTAATATGCTTCGCTCATCTGACCTGATATTTACACTTAACATCAGGGCAGAAGCATTCATTTACTTTTGACAAAGTTTTCATGCCTGAAGCCTCACAAGAAGATGTTTTTGTTGAAATATCACAATTGGTGCAGAGTGCTCTGGATGGCTACAAGGTGATACTTTGCATGTCTAATATCAGTCTTGTTTTTCTTGTTGGTCAGTTGAATCTTTGTTAATTGAAAAATCACCTTGTGAGGAGGTGTGCCCCTTTTCCATTTGAAAAGTTAAACTCTTAAAGGTTAGCTATGTCACACGCATGAAATATTTATGTCCCAACTATTCCTCAGTTTCCACCTTAATTTAACTGATGTGGTCGGTCCTGTAGAATTTCAGATAACATTATGTTTATTCTTTAAGCTTACTAGTGCATAAGACAACAATTTGGGATGGAATAGAACTGTTTTATCGCATGATAATGCGACTTCTTTATCTACACAAGAAACGTTGACTGAGATTCTGAGATGTTCTGTTCTTTCAGGTTTGTATCTTTGCATATGGGCAAACTGGATCTGGTAAAACATACACAATGATGGGAAAACCTGGTCATTCAGATCAAAAAGGGTTGATCCCACGGACATTAGAGCAAGTATTTGAGACTAGGCAAACTCTTCAATCCCAAGGGTGGAAATATGAAATGCAGGTAACACTGATTCTTTTTCTACATCTTAATGAAGGCAGATGTGCTTGTCTTCTGTTTCTGAGCCAGTGTCGGTTAATTTGATCTCTTAGGTATCAATGCTAGAGATATACAATGAAACGATTCGTGACCTGTTATTACCAAATCGCTCTGGTTTTGACACATCAAAAGCAGAGAATGGAGGAAAACAGTATACAATCAAGCATGATGCAAATGGCAATACTCACGTCTCCGATCTAACAGTGATAGATGTTTGCAGTAGTAGGGAGGTTTCTTATCTTTTAGAGCGTGCAGCTCAAAGCAGGTATTGAGAAGATTCGTTCATTTTGTGATTTATACTGAGTTCTACAATGCGTAATAAGTACAATTTTGAAACATATCCCGAGTAAAGAGAAATCTAGACAAGTGGATATTGTCTCTCTTACATTGTAGATCTGCGTGTGCTGTTTTAGATTTGGGTATCTAATGTTCTAATCGATGGTGTTAAATTCCTTTGCTTGGTTGGTCTTAGGTCTGTTGGAAAAACCCAAATGAATGAGCAGTCTTCAAGAAGCCATTTTGTCTTTACTCTGAGAATACTTGGTGTTAATGAGGTATTTATTTATTTGTTGATCATTATGGTTCTTCTCCCTTTCGTGATGTGTGGTGGTAAGACATGCTAGATGATTGATGTTGTTCCGTGAATTTGCCTTTTAGAGCACGGAACAACAAGTACAAGGGATCCTGAACCTGATTGACCTTGCCGGTAGTGAGCGCCTTTCCAAAAGTGGATCTACAGGGGATAGACTAAAAGAAACTCAAGTATGTGAAAGTTATTGTTTTCTGATCGTTCTTGGATTTAGTTCCTTAAAGAGAAAGTTTTCTGACAAATTTGTTGTTCATATTTAGGCTATCAATAAGAGTTTATCATCTTTAAGTGATGTCATATTTGCCTTGGCAAAGAAAGAGGAGCATGTTCCTTTCAGGAACTCAAAACTCACATACCTACTTCAGGTAAATGTTTCAGTTTTGGAATGAAGATGAGTTCTGCTATGTTTGTTGCATGTAATCAGGATATTGGCTGTTGCTTGCTGCTGATTTTTGCTATTGAACATCTACTAATAACTTCTGTTCAACCCTTTTTTGTAATCAGCCATGCTTAGGCGGGGACTCGAAGACATTGATGTTTGTGAATCTTT
Organism: Leptodermis oblonga; assembly: GCA_016801395.1. Taxonomy (NCBI): domain Eukaryota; kingdom Viridiplantae; phylum Streptophyta; class Magnoliopsida; order Gentianales; family Rubiaceae; genus Leptodermis; species Leptodermis oblonga. The sequence continues at coordinate 3,450,604 of CM028758.1, forward strand.
CACCAGATCCTGCATCAACTGGGGAATCGCTTTGTTCCCTTAGATTTGCAGCCAGGGTTAATGCTTGTGAAATCGGCATCCCACGGCGTCAAACCAGCATGCGAAGTATAGATTCTCGCTTAAGTATCGGGTGATTTTGAGAGAAAAATCATTCTAGGTATTTTTGTTTCTAGGAGATTGTGTGGGTCTGTACTAGTGTGATATTTGATTTGTTGGTTTAACCTATGATTAAAATACTTCTAACAGCATTCACCTGTAATTTGTATAGCGGAGAAACACTGCTGCTTTGTATTAGTATAACTGTATAAGAGCACAAGTTTACCTTTTCAGTCATAAATTTGTATCTGAGAGATCCCTTTACAAGATAGTGTGCTGAATTACATTTATTTAGTAACATCCCTTACTATGCCTTAATCAAATGACTAATCTGTTCCGTGTCGTTCCAATTTTATCGGATATTTCCGAAGGGACAAACAATCCCCTTGAAAAAATAAAGATATTGCATATGAACTATTGAGTTTAAATTTGATACTTTTGAACTTATATTCGATCTTCTGATATTAAACTCTATACCTATGCTAGTTGGATTGTCGAGCGATCCGATGCATTGTTAAAATAGTGCAGCAAGTCTATTATAAATTGATAATTCATATATATTTTTTTCATTCATAGGCCCCTACATGTATATTCTGCACTCTCTCCCCCTGACTGTATTTGGTTACACAATTTTACGTGTTGCAACGGATACAACGAATTATCTCTCGAAATATAAACACTACAAGAATTAAGCCATTCGGACCATGACTTCGTTAAGAATGGCAGCAGTATCTTTATAAACCGATTGAGTCTGCCGAAGATCATCACTTTTTACTGCGTCTAAAAGCTGCAAAAAAAGAAAAACATCTTCCAATCTGAATCCTGAACCCAAAACAATGCTAATCCACCAAAGATTAACAACTGAAATTTACCATTTCAAAGTTGTCGAAAAGCCGATTCGCAAGATCAGTGAGAGGCTGCTTATCACTAACGGGAGCTGCAGTGATTACCTCGTCAAAATCGAAGTACATGAATGTCGACTTGTAACGAAGATACCTTCTCACGTAAGTCAGAGTATCAGGTCCGATCAAATCCGCCATTGCAAGAAGATCGAAAGCGTATCTCTTAAGCCTGTGCGCTCTGTTTTTGGCTCCAATGTTTGCAATGTAAATCCCTTTCTTGAGAAACGAACGAGTCCCTGTATCTTCATTAGTGATCTCTGCAAATCAAGAATGAAACTTTATATACGTACTGGCGGAGCAATCGCCACCACCCTCGAGTATTGTGTAAAAATTACAAAAATAACTATTTTTTGCCCTGTCAGACATTGGGGGAAATGCTCACTGTTTTTGGCTGTAGGAACAGGCAACGGGCCATCGATCCAGTAACCGTTTCCCTCCGCGAGGGAGGCCTCTGCGCCCGCGGTGCCGAGAAGGGCGATAGAGGTAAGGCCGATGGCTAGTCTTCTCGTGGCCTGTAACGGGTTGTTTTCTTGAATTTCATCTTTCTTCTTGCAGAGGAAGCTCACAATTGGTGTTCTTTTTCTTATGTTTTCCACTTCTTGAAGCTTGGGGATTAAAGACAGGGCTTCGAATATGGCGCTCAAATTTGCTGCTCCGGCCATTATGGATGAAGAAATATTAGCTGAAATTTTTTCGCAGTGACTTATTTTCAGTTACCATATCGGCAGGAGAGTGGTGGCTAGTACTGACCACCCGAAGGATATCCTAAAAGGGATAGAATATAATTTTCTTTTGGTATATATTCGAAGGATAAAAATTCTATTGGCAGTTACCAGTTACTTACAACGGTTTATGAGTAACTAACAACGTAGAACTTTAAAGTGAATGTTTCTAATCGAATCGACAATAACATTGTACCTCTAAGATTTGATATTTCGAACAACAATTGTTTTATGCTAAAAGTCACTACTAACTCAAGATTTGCGTACCAAAGTGTTACGAGTTGCTCTTTTATATCAGTTAAAGTACATACGGGCATTAATAGGATTGTGAGGCAAACGTGAGAAGCTTGACCCGTGACACTTTTTTGTGCGACATCCAGCTACAGGAGCATTCTTGAAAAAGAATGTAGAAGAATAATGTGATCATATCATATGATGAGACAATCAAGCGGACTGAAATTAGATGAAATGAAGCATCCAATAATGGGGTGTATATATATTTATAGCGTGCAGCCTAAGAAAATTGAAGATAACAAATATTTGAAGCAAGCCATATTGATTGGTTAGTATAACTCGTATTATTAAAAGAGTCGAATAATATAATTATTTATGAATAAGAAAATTTTAAAATAAGAATCTTCTCCATTTGAAAGAATTTTGCACCACTCACGTTCAATCTTTTCTTCTATGTTTCAACATCATCATTTGCCAATGCCAATTTGACATGTCAACTTGCTACTTTTGACTTCATTATCCATGCCCACGTAATTGTAAATGCTTCCTCCGTTTCAATTCTGCAAATTAAAATAAATAATAATTCTTACGAGACATTTTCCACAAACAAATTAAAGGGTAACACGAAGATGCTGTATTTTGTAACGAGTGAGACTCAAACTCCAAATATTTCAAAATAAACATATAAAATTGCATATACTCTAAATAAACGTCATTTATTTAAAATTATAAATGACACGTTATACTAATAGGAAGCTTACTTACTAAGGGTGGCAAAATAGATCATCAAAGTTCTTGACACTCATCCTTATCCATGATTCTTTGACCTTTTGGCTTGGTAATCAAATGACTAATAAATGATAATTTTTCATTGCCAACAATTTTAATTGGATGCTTAATTTAATAACATTGGAGGGAGCAGTTTGATAGATACATACTTAGAAGCACCTTTGCTATCATTTTCCCAACTTACGTCCCCTTCATTTATATATATATAAATATCTTTGCTAGTCTAATTGATACTCAAAATACATATAAATTAAAGACTGCAACTGGCCAATTGGGTTTTCAGTCTTTGTATTTCAAAAATGTAACATTAGACTGTACCCCACTCATCGTCCCGTTGAAAGAATATAGTAATACAACTGTTTCTTAATCATACAATATAACTTGTAATAAAACTCGTAAATAGATACGAGTAACACGTTATAGTTTATGATTAATACAAGGGTTAAAAAAGATACATACATGAATACATATAGCATAATTAACAAATGGTTACAGCAAGAACACCTCCTAACTCCAATAAACAACAATGAACATAGTAATAGTGAAAAATAAATAACAAAAATTACTAAATTTTAGAAAAGAAAAACAAGGGTTAGTTATATTTAAGAGGGATTACTAATACTTCTTAAATTTTGAATATTATTATTATTATTTTTTTTTTTTAAGAAATATTTCATTCTCATTAAGAGTTCTAATCTATTAAATTTTTGAATATTATCAATCGGTTTCTATTTGTAGAGAAGATGAAAACCAACTTTTCATGTCAGTTATCTAAAAAAAATAAAGATGATGAAACTCATTCAAACTTGACGAACTACACAACATACATTACCGGGAGGATCAAAATGCTCCAAATAATTAATAGTTTTATTTCTTTGTTTCTCTATTTTATCAAGGGATTTTACCTCCCTTTCTGACTTTCTTCAAGTTTTCAATAAAAGGGTGATCATACCCTCCTTTTATTTTTAAAAAAATTGAAAACAATATTCAAAAATTTCAAAGGGAATTGAAGATTTTTTAACAAATAATTGTAAATGTACAATGGGCCTAAGGCCCAAGATTTTCGGTACAAGAATTGGGCTCTTGGAACACGTGAGAAGCCCACGAAGTTGACAGTAACATCACGCGGGGTAGTTGGGGTCCAGATAAAATTGCTTAAATATGCAAGCAAAATGATGCGATTCCCATTCGCTCCAATTAAATAAATCTGCAGCAGACAATTATTTTTCTTCAATCTTTTTTGGGTATTCATAAAAAAAAAAAAAAAAAAATTCGCCTGATTTTCACCGGTCTTCGTCAGATTCCATTAGCCCCTTTTTAAAAAACGCAGAATTTTCCCCCAAAATCTTTACCTCTGCTCAATACTCATCACCAGAACAGCGATATTGGACCCTTGATTTCTTGCTTTTTCGGCTGAAAGGAGCCCCTCTTGGGCTGATTGACCGAGAATGGTGTCACCGGAAAACACTAACTGGCTTTTCGAATACGGGTTTGACGATATACCAGTTGCGGATGGGAATTTTCCTGCTGCAGTGGCTTCTGGGTTTAATTGGCCCATGCAGGCTGTGAATGGTTCAGCTAATGTCAGGTAATTCGGGGAAAAAGTGTCTCTAAACTATGTTTCATGTAAATTTGGAATTTTTTGGTTTAATTTGTGGTTTTGTAATTGAGGATTTAGGGTTTTATCACTATCCGTTTTGCTCTGACTTTCCGTTTTTCTTTGTGCTCCCATTTGGCAATTTTAGGACTTTTAACTGATTCTTTTGCTCTTCCGGTGGCCGTTGACTTATAGCTATTCCTAAATTATGTTTTTGAAATATTCACGTTGGTGTTAATGATATATGTATTGAAATCAGTACTTGAAAATTATGAATTTTGTTTTTCTTTTTTATTTAAATTGCCTCAGTTTTTTCTGGAAAAGGTTAATCTTTGGCAGGTTTTTCTGTAGTTTGAAATTCACCCTACTTGCTTATGCATTTTTTTTTTCAATAGGTATTCGAGGTTATGGTATGGAAAGTAGTTAACTTTCCTGTATGAATACTGGTCTGAGGGTTTTTGTGGTTAATGGCTGCTGTTGTTGATTGGAACATTATGTTGATTAGGCCACTGTTTAATTAATCTGATGAAACCTGGAATGGGGTTGAGAGAATGGTTGGCTGATAAGGCTTTACTGAGATTTTTAGGACAAAGTATGTAGAGGAAATGCTAATTGCAATAGTAATTGCTGGAACTTATGTAGTCAAGTTAATAGAGCTCATTAGTGCCAATGGAACTAGGAGATAGCTGAGCTGATAATTGGAAATCATGGCCTTGATTTGCATGTGGTTGTGTTGTTTTATGGTCAGATTGAGCACTGTCTGTGCTATTTTAATATACTAAGTCGATAAATTATTGTGATATCTAATTCTCAGATTAGTCTTCTACCAAGTTTCCAGTTTTTCAGTGCTGGATAGCAAATCTAAGTTCCTTTACAGTTCTCTGCCTTGAGAAACATATAAATTTTTGGAGGCACTTTGGGGACATTAGCTATGAAACAAATGGTTGTGAAATCTTCTTTTAGATGGTGGACACAAATGTTTTATTTTGTTCACTCTTCTTCCCTCCGTCTCATGAGAGTGCATCTATTTGAACAATTAAGCACTGGATAGACTTGTAGCTGGAGAGAATTACAATATCAGTTATTTGTATTTAAGTTAAAATCTTCATCTGACATTTCTTCTTTAATCTGTTTCCAGTGTTGAAATTGATGGGTCCCTTGGGGAATCAGATGGCCAAAAGGATGCTGGGTCCAAAAAACGGTAAATTCCTTTGTTTTTTTTCCTTTATCGAATATTCATAAAGTAGTTAGGTTTAAGGTATTACTGGTTGCCCAAGAAAAGCATTTGAATTTGGAAGTGGAATGGAAACCTCGTTCGCCCTCCACACAAAAAGTCAAGTTTATTCTTGTTGTTTCCTCCCTCTAGAAAGTTTTAAAAGATTAAGGAGCGTATTCCCTAATGAAGAGTGCATTTCCACTGTATCCAGTTTTGTTTGTATCCTCATAATTTCATTTGCTGGTGAGTGATTGTGGGTAAGAGAAAGAAAGCACTGACTGAGAAGTGGTGCTGACAAGAGAATGACAAGGACAATTGGTTAAAGTGAATTTGCTATGCTGTCCTGCATTTTAGTGTCATTGGAGTGGGTGACTTGATTATGTGGAACATAGTTTATTGCAACTTAGGCCTAAACATTCTTTTGGGTTCTTACTGTTGCTGACTGATGTCATGGGGCATTTTTGTTGTTTTAGTTTATTTTACTTCTATCCCAGACATTGGTTTAATAAATGTCTATAATGATTTTCTAATCCCTAATCCCTTTGTTGTAGGCCGAGAGCTGAATCGTGTGCTTCATCAAGTTCAAAAGCATGCAGGGAGAAACAACGGAGAGATAGGCTAAATGATAAGTGTGTTAATCTCTTTGATTCTTTGCACATCAAGTTCATCTCCTCCCCTCCCTCCTCCTCCTTCCCTTCCTTCCTTTTTTCTTGTCTCTTACAAATAACATACGCCTAGGTTTGTGGAATTGGGAGCTCTTCTTGAACCTGGAAGGCCACCCAAAACAGACAAGTCTGCCATTCTGGTTGATGCTATTCGAATGGTAGGTCAGCTGCGTACTGAGGCCCAGAAGCTGAAGGACTCAAATCTCGGTCTTCAGGAGAAGATTAAAGAACTGAAGGTCAGACTTTAGTTACTTTTCTAGGTTTCATCTAATTTGATTTCTGTGTTCCTTGATTTAGAGCTTGCTCACCCTGAAAAGTATGAGTTTGAAGGAAATACATGCTTGGCCATCGTTTTACCTTTATATGCCTGTCTTGTAGCCCACCTGTTTGGCAATGTATGCTTACTTGAAGTTTCTTGTAACTTGTAGACTGAGAAGAACGAGCTTCGAGATGAAAAACAGAGGCTAAAGGGTGAGAAGGAGAAGCTGGAGCAACAACTTAAGACCATGAATACCCAACCTAGCTTCATGGCACCACCTGCTATTCCTGCTCCATTTGCTGCTCAAGGTCAAGCACCTGGGAACAAGTTGGTACCCGTCATCAGCTACCCGGGAGTGGCTATGTGGCAGTTCATGCCCCCTGCTGCTGTCGATACCTCGCAGGATCATGTACTGCGTCCCCCCGTTGCCTAAGTTGGAAGCTTAAGTTTCCCACCCACTGCATGCAGCTTCAAGGATTTGCATCGTGGTCTAGTGATCAAAGTAGTTTCCCATTGGATTCGACTGTTACAGCTTTTGCTCAACAATGTAACTGGATTTGTCGGATTGCTAAAGACTTGCTTCTTTGGAATTTAGATGCTATTAGTTGTGTGTGTAAATGCAAGTTATCCTGGCATTAAAATGCAGCCCAATCAGTAGCTAGAGAGTTATCTTTCAAAATGGCAGCTTTTGTGAGGATGGAATAGGGTCAATAATGTTTGACACGTGCGAATCTAATACGTTAAAGTGCTAATCTAATACGTTAAAGTGACCCGTAAACTCTCTAACCCATAAATTTATACACACGACGCAACCTCACCATGCACTCTGTATCAGCTTCAAGTGATGGACAAAAAGCCCCACTCTTCACATGCAAGGAGCCAATACTGTGAGGTTGCCATTGTTCCATGTGATCTTTTCTTATCCAAAAATCTGCAGCGCTTCTTACCTAAGCAGTTAGAAATTGTTAAAAGTTCTTGTAAATTTCTGGCAAATCGAGTTATGGCTTCCAAACTCTCTAAATTGCACTTCAGCCAATCTTTTTCAGCTTCAATTCCTTCAAATCCCCTTTCCGACAAGCGTTTTTGTTCTCGACTCTTCATTTTCCCTCGGAAACACATTCATGAATCAAGGAGAATCAACGTCTTGTCCCCCACATGTTCCATTTCCTCAGCCACCCCACCTACTTCCAAAGAAGAGGCAATCACTCAGGCCAAGATTTCTCTTTCCTCCACGCTTGAGAAACCTCTCAACAACCCAAAACTCGCCGGAAAAATGAAGAAATTAAAGCAGCCCAGGTTCCGGGTTGAGATCCCGGTCATCGACGACTCTCCTTCTTCACTTGTTCAACTCGCTATTCAAGTCTTTGGAGACATGTCCATCAAAAGAAAAGGGTCGAAGATCAGTATAGTTATCTTTTGGTCCACGGAAAGCTTAAAAGAAGCTGCCGCGGAAGCGTTTGAGTCTCGCGGTGGAAGAACTGTTCTTGTTCAAAGTGTCGATCTTTCGTCATTCTACGACGAGGAAAACAAGAGAATTTCGAGTTCTGCTGACGTGGCAGTTTTTTTGGCGCCAGAGGCTTCAGACTTGGCGGTTATCAAGACTATAACTGACAATCTCTATCCAAAACCAGTGGTAATTTTCAATCCCAAATGGGCTTACGAGGAGGAGAGTGATTTTGCGGAATTTGGTGGGTTTCTTGGTTCTTTTGAAGTAGTGTATTCGTTCATGGGGTTAGAGGTTAAAGGTATTTTCAGCAAGAGAAAAGGTGTCATCTTTAAGGGTGGAAAGGATGGAGTTTTGAGCGGAGAAAAATGGAGTGTTTTGGTTGAAGAAAATGGAGAACTAAAGGTCGTTGCCAGTTTTAAAACCCGCCCATCAATCACCGAAGTGGAGACTGTTTTGTATAATTTGATGGCCATCAACTCCCCAATCACTAAGTCTGCCAAGTTCTTGAAGGGTTTGGTTTCAAACGCAACTGGAAAAAAGTAGGTGCATTTCTTGCAGGATTCAAAATCGTTCTTCTTTGTTGAATTGTAGTTTTAACTTTTGTTTCTTGTCTATGAGATATTTGATCCCTTTTCTTGCTATATTGTCTACAAATACACATGATTTTAATAGCTGAAATTGCCTGATGAAATGAAGAAAGAGCCAGCCCCAAAAGGCTGTGGAATCTATTCATATTTCCCGAAAAAATCAACAAAAAATATTTTATATTCTTTTGAACACCAAAACTTCAGAAACGAGAAGTCACCATGTTGAAGCTTGGGGCTAGAATCTCCTTGTGAGGAGAATTGGCCACCTCCACTTTCTGAACAGGACCCTCTGTTTTATGTTTGCTTATATACAAACTGCGCGGTGTTCTTCTCCCTCGAGTCCAATCTAAAATTCTCTAATATTGCAGACCTTGATAAATTTATTGGAGAAGTCCACATACTTGGTCCACAGCGGTCGAAGATGAGGAAATGCGATATCTAGCCAAGGCTTTGCTCTGCCATTGAAGTGGATGACCCCAGCACTTTCGGCCACGGCAACTGTAGTGTTTTCTTGGTATCCAAGTCCTAGCATGTGCCAGAAAGGATCGATAGGTTGGACATGGCCGCGGAATGCTATTAGGCCAGGAGGCAATGTTCCTAGCTGCCACAAACTCAAGTCTGATTTCAGGTTCTGCAAATGAAAAAGAAATATCAGAAAATGTGTTCTGAGTCTATCCTTTTTAAGTTGTTTGGCTTATCTTAGAAGTGTTTGATCTTATATTTTTTTATGCATAACAGTATAGCCATAGATACAATTCTATCTGTTGTCTGATTACCTCGTCAAGCCAGTGATGGTATGTCTGGCTTATGTTTGTCCTCCTCCATGCTTCCAGATCAAAGATATTCATGCCATATGCCCATGCACATTCATTAGGATTGAAATTTTTTTCTATCAGAGGATGAGAGAAGTTTAAATAGCTCTTGAATCGTTTTGACATGACAAATTTATCGTCTCCTCTGCATGTTTCTACTGCTCCATTCACTTTCCCATTCATGTCAATGTCCCACAGAGGCGAAAGATCAGTTTGGATCACAATGTCATCATCAAGAAAGACCACTTTGTTGAGGCTGGGAAACAGCTGCAATTAAGTGCACATCAATATGAGATACTATATTACTTATGTTGGCTCCATATCTCAGTGTTAGATATCAGAATTTTACCTCTGGCAAGTGAATCCTTATGTGATTCATTGGTGAATTGTACTTGGGACTGAGAGCTTGCAATTTGGCAGCAATGACAACAGGATTGTCAGTGTTATTTGCCACAATTGCGGATGACCCTCCCCTAAATTGTGCCCGCACCTTTTGGTCTTTCTCCATTGCTTCCAGCACCGGTATTTTACCCTTGGTTAACCAATCAAAATGGTGCAATCCCTTAACCTCAATAATTGCTGGTGTCAAAGGATGCAGTGAGAACCATGCTTGCATTGGAGAGTAAGTCTTTCTATCTGTGATTATATGGAGGACAATTCTTCCAGGGCGCAGAGAGTTTTGCACAAGCGATGATGCAACGACTGAAGCAGCAAGAACATTGTCCGAGGCTAGGACAAAGTGTAAATATGAATTATCAACCAAGGCAGGCACGAGTTCTGCTGATGGGAGCTGGAGGCGAGCATCGGCATTGGTAGAGTGTTCATTTGCTAATCTTAGAGCTAGGCAGTACAGCTGCTTCGGGATGCTACTTGATGCTACATGGCGATAGAGGTACTCTTGAATTTTCGCATTTCTTGTTCTTTGTTCAAGGAGAGTGACCTTTGAAAGTTGAAGAAGCATTAGTTTACTGATGGTAGTAGATAATCCTTAGCTCAGTAAATGGAATTTTATGCAATCTGAAAGAAAGTTAAGTAGCCTCAGTGCAGAAACTTATGTATAACATACCATTGCCTTAAGCTTCTGTGCAAATGCCTTTGCATCAGGCCTACTATCTCTGATTTCAGCCATGAAATCCTCGAGCGTTTGAGGGATGTCACGCGCTGCTTGTTGGTCATCTTGGTTTACAGGGTCCTCCAGTACTTGATAGATCACTTCTGGGACCTTACAGAACACAAATGAAGTTTAGTTAATTCACTTCCACCAAGTTTTTTTCCTTTTGTTGGGAGGAGAGTTGGGGGTGTTGAGGAGATTAAGGAATAAGGAGTTACCGTTGATTCGGTTCTTCTTCCAAGAATTCTTGGTCCCAACCTTTTTCCCAGGCAACCTGCATTGGATTATTAATATTATGTTCTCAGACCAAGAAATAAAAGACAATTGTGTTAGATGTCACAAGCATACAGAGAGTAGACATATCAGAGTAAAACCAATGGAAATGTCTACCTAAGTAGAACCCGTCGTGTGTTTGCCCCATAGAAAATGAAATGAACGAGATAGAAAAGTTATGTTTCTAATACTGAAAACGGCTTTAATGGGATGGAGGCAGTAAGACTGATTGATCATCTTAAAACTCAATCATACGAATAAAATGTGAATCTTTTGGCATTTGTAAGAGAAGATTCCTATTTAAGCAGGAAGCTTGTGCAAATGTTCTTGAGATTAGAAGAAAAAAGGCCACACATAAGCATCAAAGTTCTAAGGGACTTGGTCGGTTCACTAAATAATATTTTACAGCAGATAAAAACAGAATTAGCTTATCTTTACCCAGGAAATGAAAAAAACCTCACAATTTTCCTATGTTATATGCCACGTGATATGTCATTGTTTTTAGCTACATTACTTCTGACTCTTCATTGATTGTCCCAGAATTAGATGGATTGCTTTGAATCCTGAGTTTAACGTTTATGCTGCATTAATTGCAATCAATCTTAAACATAGATAGATACAGTTCAAATCATTCAAATCACCGTCCAGTTTTCATGTGTTTACTTACTGTTTCATGAGTTTCAGAGAAAGAAGAATCAAAGAGAGAGAGAGAGATTTATATAGGTGTGTACCAATTGATTGACACCTGGTTTCTCCATCGATTCTATCCACGGCCGTCAGGACGAAGATGAAACGCAGGAGGAATGTGAAGAACAGAAGTGAATAGAACACCATTCTGTAGGAGAATCTTCTTGATCCCACCTTCACTTTGATGAAATCTTTCAACCCTTTCGAAGGCAACACCGTCACATGCCTCAGGCTAGGCGATATATGCAGCTGCATTTTATCAACTATGGCGAAGAAGATCGAGCCTTCAAGAACCACAAGAATGAACCCAACCCAACAGGAAACAGCACTGCTTGGTTGGTTGTTCTTGCTTGTTTGTTCTTTAGTGGCAAACGATCGAGTCGATGCAACAATTGAAGGAAAGGAAGTACTTGTGTTGAATTGGAAGGAAAAATGGTGTAAAAGGAAGGTTATTTTTAAGGGTTGTTATCAATCACCTAACCTTGCTTAGCATGAGGGATAAAGAGCCAGTTTTTCTATTGGCTTTCGCAGAGGAAAGATGACATAGTTGTTTGAAGGACAAGGACTTGAGACTAAGAGAAAGCTCTGCAGTTTTGTGTTCGTGGCCTTTTGTTTAAGAAGGGACGTTGGTAGAAAGGGAAAGGAACGACTTATATAAATATATACATATGTACTTAACTTGTATTATAGTATATCTGTAAATTGTATGCAAAAAAACATGGTTGTTTGTTTTGTTGCTTGGATTTGCCTCCATCTCAGGGCTGTAGTTTCAAAGAATGGCAAGAATATTTGGGGTCTTGACGGGAACAGGGTTTCTAAATGGAAAATGACTGACCATTTCTCTCCATTTTTAAATACAGACAGAGAACTAGAAGAAGGGGTGGTGGTGGTGGGGGTTTGGTTGTTGGTCTGTTGAGAGTGAAAATCACAGGAAGATTGTGTATTGTTTTCCTACTAATAAGGTTGTTGTTGTTGTTCAGTTTTTAGTATTTTACTACGTAAAATTATTCCAAGTGTATATTAAGTTAGGCTGTCCTGTCAAACTCAGTAATCTGGGAATGTTAATTTTGAGGTTATGTTTCAGATCTGGGAAATTTTCATCTTTTGCCAAACTCAATGAATCATAAGAGTGTCAGATGTTTTCAAGAAATCTTGAAGCACAATCTGATTTTGATTTGGTAAAACTAGGATTACACTTACAGTTAGGGACAATGCACATATGAATTACCATAAATGGCAAAACCTCAAAAAACACACACACACAAATTTGAAGTCATGAGATGAATGGATGGTAGTTGTGTTGTGGTTGAAAGTGTATCAAGGCCGTAGAAACTTGCATCGAAAATGATGAAAAGTTAGTGTAAAATACAAAATGTGATTCAACTCACGGTTATATTGTGATACTATACTAAGAGACAAAAGTTGTTCTTTTTTGACCAACTTTACCCAAATACCTGGCGCGATTGTAAAGTAAATAAATCTTGACAATTATTTTCTTTGACTCGTACATAAATAAAATTTGAGTTTAAATGCTGATTTTTTTTTACTTTCACCCCTTTTGTTTACCTGATTTAGATTATTCTCATTAGTCATTTTGCAAACCAGATATATTTTTAGCTAGAATTAATATGAATTTAAATAAAAGTTTTAGTGGTTCTAAGATATTTCTGGTTTTATTATGGAGAAGTGGAAAAAAACAAAATGCACTTGCAATTCCTTTTATAATCTGTAACTATATTACTTTTATATTTCAATTATATACTGTAATTATTATGAATGAAGGCCCTAAACACCACAAATCTTTTTAGCCCTTTCTGTTTTCAGTATAGCCCAAAATATTTAGCAGGCTTTGAGTATAGCAGCAACCAAATAGGCTTAGCAATATTTATATGGACTGCTAGAGGCCCATCTTGAACAAGGAGCTTTATGGGATTTTCTGATTAGAACCCCTCCGTAGTAATCACAGTTTCATTAGAAGAGCTCGTGTTTGGGAATATATATATTTTTTTGTCATAATAGAAGAGTCCATTTTAAATTTTTTTACTCCTCATACATTTATGGGGCGTTTGGTTAATTACTGGGAATGAGCCTGGTGGATTTCACCATAATCTAATTATTTGGGTATGATTCAAAAAAATACATTCCCAAACCCACTAACCAAATGCCTCCTTACTAATTTAATTATGTGTGATACACCCATATTTAAAAAGTAAGGACATGAATGAAACAAATATGGTCAAATTAGCTATATATGGTCAGTAGGATTGATAACTAGCCGAGCCGAGTTTTGACGTGTTCATTTATTTATCGAGCCTAAAATCTTGTTCGTATTCGTTTATTTATTAATCGAACCTAGCCGAGCCGAGGTTGTTGTGAATATTCGTATATGTTATATCTCGCATTAACTAACAGAAAATTGTACTGTTTAGTTAATTTAATATTCTATATCAACTTACATAAAAATCAAAATACATAAACATATATAAATATTCAATTATTTGTCTTATTTAAAAATTTTAATGTTGTAATACTTATTTTATTTATATTATACACTTAATATTTTAATCGATTCACGAACGTTAACGAGTTTTCAACACCTTGTTCGTGTTCATATACGTTTATTATTGATCCTAAAAATCACATTCGTGGTCATTTTTATCGAGCCGAGCTCGAGTTTATTCGTGAATGTTCGTGTTCGTTCTCAGTCCTATTCTTCAAATAAATTATATATTAATGAAAGTAAACCCTTTTATTATATGATTTTGTTGGGTCGAAAATTGACTTTTCAGGTTCCCCCAAACCACTACATTGAAATTGACTACATTATAAACAAAGAAGTGTTTCAATGCTTTCGAAAAAAAAGAAAGAAGTGTTTCAAAAGAAGACGCTGGTATTTTACTCAATTATGGACCTGAATTTGACAATTTTTGGTCATTATGTTGGAATCAAAGCGCAGAAAAAAGGATAAGAGACGCAAGAGAGACGCAAGTTTCTTTCTCTAACTGTAGTAGGCTCTTTGGCTAATTGAATTTTGAGATCATTTCCCTTTCAGCCATGGAAGTTTTGGCAGCTTTAGTCAGTTCGTTGCTAGCAGAACCTTGTCGCAGACTATTCCTTTGTGTCCATTCCAAGATCAAAAGATCCCTCTTTTTACAGTCCTACTTTGATGATCTGGACCTGCAGATGAAGGATCTTCTTCAAATGAGGGACACCGTGAAACATGATCTTGAAGGGTCCTAGAAAATGGGGCTAGTGCCGAGAGCCCACGTTCAAGATTGGCTTCGAGAAGTCAACAAGATCGAAGCTGAAGTCACCGCCGCGAAGGAAGGGATCAAACAGAGTAGTTGTATTTGTGTGGATCTTCGTCACTTTGATTCCAGAAACAGGGGAAATATCAGAGAATCTGTGCTGAAAAATATTGTGACTGCGAAAGGGCTGATTGAAGCCGGCAACTTTCCACTCGGGGTGGCTGCTCCGGTGAGAGCCGAGCATATTCCGGGACCGTCCATTGAAAACCAATCAACAGCTGCTCGGAATATTGCTCAAGTTAAGGATTTGTTGAGCAACGATGAAGTCAAGAGGATTGGAATTTGGGGGATGGGAGGATCTGGAAAGACTACTTTAGTTACTAATGTGAACAATAAGCTGAAGAATGCTTCTTGGTTGAAACAACAACCACCTTTTAGTGTCGTCATATGGGTTACAGTATCGAATAAATCGGAAGAAACATCGGACTTGAGACGGGTTCAGAAGCAAATTGCTGACAGGTTAAAGTTGGAGCTTTCGGACAATGAAGCACTTGTGAGAATTGCAGTTCAATTGCACGTAAGGCTTGAGAATGAGAAGTTTCTCTTGATTCTTGATGATGTTTGGAATCCAATCAATCTAGACACTGTTGGGATTCCTCGGCCTGAGATTTCTCGAGGGAGCAAAGTCTTGCTGACTACGAGGTTTTCAGAAGTTTGCAGAGCAATGATGACTGATAGGATACTCAAAATTGAGGTCTTGAACGAACAAGAAGCTTGGCTATTGTTTCGCGAAATTGCAGGGGAGGTAGTGAGCTCAGTACAGATTGAACCTCTCGCGAAAGAGATAACGAGAGAATGCTGTGGACTCCCTTTGGCAATCTGTGTTGTTGGGGCATCCATGAGAGGAAAGCTCATGGTTGAGCTATGGCAAGATGCAGTGGCCACTCTTCGCCGGTCTGAGCCTGTGAGCAAAGGGATTGAAAGTAAGGTTTTTAGTCCCCTGAAACTGAGCTATGATTCATTACCAGATGAAAGAACTAAATCATGTTTCCTCTTTTGTTGCCTTTATCCCGAGGACCATTTAATCGATGTAGATGAACTCATATGGTACTGGCTTTCCGAAGGCCTTCTTGATGATCAATTGAACTTAGAGCAAGTTAGAAACAGAGGGATTTCTGTGATTGAATGCCTTAAAGATCATTGCTTGTTAGAAAAGGGCCACAAGAAAGCAACTGTGAAGATGCATGATGTAGTTCGGGATGTTGCTATATGGATTGCAACATCCTCAGAGAAAGAAGCCAAGTCGGTCATCAAATCTGGACTTGGCCTAAGAAGGATAGCAAAAGAAACCATCTCAGAGAATACCAAAAGGCTATCATTCATGTTCAACAAGATATTCGTACTGCCAGAATCTTTGAACAAATACCCTCTTGCGTCAACTCTACTTTTACAAGGAAATGATTCCCTTGAGCATGTTCCCGATGAGTTCTTGCAAGCGTTTTTGTCCCTCGGAGTGTTGGATTTTAGCGGCTGCAGCATCAAATCTTTGCCTGTTTCTCTCGGCCAACTCGTTGAACTTCGAGCTTTAATCCTTGCTCAATGCAGGAATCTAGAAGAAATGCCATCAGTTGGGAAGCTTGGTAAACTCCGGCTGCTTAATTGCCGCGGTACAGACCTTAAATCATTGCCAGAAGGGATGGAAAGATTGAGTGAACTAAGACAATTAGACCTCTCAGAACTTCGAAGTTCAACAGCTATTAAATCAGGAACTATATCCTCTTTGCATAATCTGGAGACTCTAAGCATGTTCAGGAGCACTGGCAAATGGCTCACACCTTCCTTAATAGAAGAAATACTCTCACTCGAGAAGCTGAAATTTTGCGACATTTCTCTGTTGAGCATTCCCTGCAGCATTTCACCTGGAGATCCTCCACTCCAGCAAATCAAAAAGCTCGAGAAATTCGCGATTCATGTTGGCAGCAACCGTCTCCATTCTGCAGCGCCGCCCTTTGATCACGAAACCAAAAGGCGGGTGATCTTCAGTGGTGTTCATATTTCTGAAGAGTGGACTGGATGGTTATTTTCCAATGCGACTTCTGTTCAGTTGGTTCGCTGTGAAGGGCTAAATCAAATGTTTGAAAACATAGCAATTCACAGCAAATCTGTTGGCAGTTTTGACTGTTTATCCAAACTGGAGATTGTTCATTCTAACAGCACCTTTGAGCTGAATGCAAATGGAGATATGCAGATTGATTTACTACCAAACTTGGAGATCCTTTGCCTTAGCTCTCTCTCCAATATAACAACCATTTCAAGATTTGCTGCACATCTTGGACTGAAGTTTCAGAAGCTGAGATCAATGAAGATAGCTCGATGTCCGAAACTGAAACATCTTCTCACTCTCGGCGGTTCAATTCCAAAACTAGGACAACTGAAAGAAATCAGCGTGGATTCTTGCGAGGAACTGGAAGAGCTCTTCAGCTGTGAGTTTCTTAAACCGAGTCAGGCGTTATTGTCGCCGGATGCTACTTTTCCGAACCTTAAGATAGCTACATTGAGAAACCATCCCAGATTGTTCAGTTTCAGCAGAGAGAGTGTGTTTGGATGGCCAAGTATTGAGAAACTGGAAGCGACCAACTGCCTCCTTTTGAGAAGGATGTCTGGGAAATGGCCAAATGCAAACTCAGCAACAGAGATTTGAGGGACTTCACTTTCACAATGATATTGATTTACACAAATTTTCCTTGTTTTGAATTACTCAACTTTTCATGTTCATTTTCACCTTAATGATTACATACTGTCATGTAATATCCTTATGAGAAGTATACATGGCCACGGTTCGGAAAGAGAAGAAAAAGTGTAATGATTATATTTTTTTTGAATTTATGTGAGTGAGTTTTTAGAGGAAATTTTTAAATTTAAATTGTGAATTTTATAAAAATGATGTTGTTTCTTTGTATAATATTTTTGAAAAAAAAGTGATACTTTTCTTAAATTATGTTCGGAAAAGAACAGAGCCTGAATTTGACAATTTTTGGTCATTATGTTGGAATTAAAGCACAGAAAAAAGGATAAGAGACGCAAGTTTCTTTCTCTTACTGTAGTAGGCTCTTTGGCTAATTGAATTTTGAGATCATTTCCCTTTCAGCCATGGAAGTTTTGGCAGCTGTAGTCAGTTCGTTGCTAGCAGAACCTTGTCGCAGACTATTCCTTTCTGTCCATTCCAAGATCAAAAGATCCCTCTTTTTACAGTCCTACTTTGATGATCTGGACCTGCAGATGAAGGATCTTCTTCAAATGAAGGACACCGTGAAACATGATCTTGAAGGGTCCGAGAAAATGGGGCTAGTGCCGAGAGCCCACGTTCAAGATTGGCTTCGAGAAGTGAACAAGATCGAAGCTGAAGTCACCGCCGCGAAGGAAGGGATCAAACAGAGTAGTTGTATTTGTGTGGATTTTCGTCACTTTGATTCCAGAAACAGGGGAAATATCAGAGAATCTGTGCTGAAAAAGGTTGTGACTGCGAAAGGGCTGATTGAAGCCGGCAACTTTCCACGTGGGGTGGCTGCTCCGGTGAGAGCCGAGCATATTCCGGGACCGTCCGTTGAATCAATCAACAGCTGCTCGGAATATTGCTCAAGTGAAGGAATTGTTGAGCAACGATGAAGTCAAGAGGATTGGAATTTGGGGGATGGGAGGATCTGGAAAGACTACTTTAGTGACTAATGTGAACAATAAGCTGAAGAATGCTTCTTGGTTGAAACAACCACCACCTTTTAGTGTCGTCATATGGGTTACAGTATCGAATAAATTGGAAGAAACATCGGATTTGAGAAGGGTTCAGAAGCAAATTGCTGACAGGTTAAAGTTGGTGCTTTCGGACAATGAAGAACTTGTGAGAATTGCAGTCCAATTGCACGAAAGGCTTGAGAATGAGAAGTTTCTCTTGATTCTTGATGATGTTTGGAATCCAATCAATTTAGACACTGTTGGGATTCCTCGGCCTGAGATTTCTCGAGGGAGCAAAGTCTTGCTGACTACGAGGTTTTCAGAAGTGTGCAGAGCAATGATGACTGATAGGATACTCAAAATTGAGGTCTTGAACGAACAAGAAGCTTGGCTATTGTTCCGCGAAAATGCAGGAGAAGTAGTGAGCTCAGTACAGATTGAACCTCTCGCCAAAGAGATTACAAGAGAATGCTGTGGACTTCCTTTGGCAATCTGTGTTGTTGGGGCATCAATGAGAGGAAAGTACATGGTTGAGCTATGGCAAGATGCAGTGGCCACTCTTCGCCGGTCTGAGCCTGTGAGCAAGGGGATTGAAAGTAAGGTTTTTAGTCCCCTCAAACTGAGCTATGATTCATTACCAGATGAAAGAACTAAATCATGTTTCCTCTTTTGTTGCCTTTATCCCGAGGACCATTTAATCGATGTAGATGAACTCATATGGTACTGGCTTTCCGAAGGCCTTCTTGATGATCAATTGAACTTAGAGCAAGTTAGAAACCGAGGGATTTCTGTGATTGAATGCCTTAAAGACCATTGCTTGTTAGAAAAGGGCCACAAGAAAGCAACTGTGAAGATGCATGATATAGTTCGGGATGTTGCTATATGGATTGCAACATCCTCAGAGAAAGAAGCCAAATCGGTCATCAAATCTGGACTTGGCCTTAGAAAGATAGCAAAAGAAACCATCTCAGAGAATACCAAAAGGCTATCATTCATGTTCAACAAGATATACGTACTGCCAGAATCTTTGAACAAATGCCCTCTTGCATCAACTCTACTTTTACAAGGAAATGATTCCCTTGAGCATGTTCCCGATGAGTTCTTGCAAGCATTTTTGTCCCTCAGAGTGTTGGATTTTAGCGGCTGCAGCATCAAATCTTTGCCTGTTTCTCTCGGCCAACTCGTTGAACTTCGAGCTTTAATCCTTGCTCAATGCAGGAATCTAGAAGAAATGCCATCAGTTGGGAAGCTTGGTAAACTCCGGCTGCTTAATTGCCGCGGTACAGACCTTAAATCATTGCCAGAAGGGATGGAAAGATTGAGTGAACTAAGACAATTAGACCTCTCAGAACTTCGAAGTTCAACAGCTATTAAATCAGGAACTATATCCTCTTTGCATAATCTGGAGGCTCTAAGCATGAGCAGGAGCACTGGCAAATGGCTCACACCTTCCTTAATAGAAGAAATACTCTCACTCGAGAAGCTGAAATTTTGCGACATTTCTCTGTTGAGCATTCCCTGCAGCATTTCACCTGGAGATCCTCCACTCCAGCAGATCAAAAAGCTCGAGAAATTCGCGATTCATGTTGGCAGCAATCGTCTCCATTCTGCAGCGCCTTTTGATCACGAAACCAAAAGGCGTGTGATCTTCAGTGGTGTTCATATTTCTGAAGAGTGGACTGGATGGTTATTTTCCAATGCGACTGCTGTTCAGTTGGTTCGTTGTGAAGGGCTAAATCAAATGTTTGAAAACATTGCAATTCACAGCAAATCTGTTGGCAGTTTTGACTGTTTATCCAAACTGGAGATTGTTCATTCTAGCAGCAGCTTTGAGATGAACGCAAGTGGAGATATGCAGTTTGATTTACTACCAAACTTGGAGATCCTCAGCCTTAGCCATCTCTCCAATATAACAAGCATTTCAAGATTTGCTGCACATCTTGGACTGAAATTCCAGAAGATGAGATCGATGAAGATAGCGCGATGTCCGAAACTGAAATTTCTTCTCACTCTTGGCGCTTCAATTCCAAAACTAGGACAAGTGAAAGAAATCACCGTGGATTCTTGCGAGGAACTGGAAGAGCTGTTCCGCTGTGAGCTTCTTGAACCGAATCAGATGTTATCATCGTGGTGGCAGGATGCTGCTTTTCCGAACCTTGAGATAACCACATTAAGAAGCCTTCCCAAACTGTGGAGTTTCAGCAGAGATAGTGTGTTTGGATGGCCAAGTATGGAGAAACTGGAAGTGATCAACTGCCACAATTTCAGAGTGGTATCTGGGAAAATGCCAAATGCAAACTCCTCAAAAGAAGTTTGAGGGACTTCACTTCACAGTGATATTTATATCTTACTTTTTTAAGTATGGGCAAACTGTAAGAGTAGGAGAAGTACAAATTTGATTAATGGAATAAAAAAAGTTTATGAAAGTGAACTTTTTTAATGTAACAAACATATTATCATCTATGTGCACTCATTTGAATTCCCAAGCTTGATGTTTTACACTGACACGTAGTATCATAATGTAGCATCACATTCAAACTGGAGCCGGAGCCGGAGCCATGGCCGACAGTTCAAAGAATCAGGATCGTAACCAGACCCAAACAGCCCGACTATTTTGGAAAATGAGGCCGGTTCCGCTTCCACCTCTCCATTAAACCGGAACTGACAGTTCACAAACCGAACAAACCATTCATGGTATATCAATGAGAGATGTACGTTTTGCCTAGGCAGTTTAGCGTGTTCCTTGAGATTTATGTTCTCTTTAACGCAAGGCAAGCAATCTCGGGTTCTTTAACCTTGCAAGTTGCAACCATTCCGTTTTCCCAACAAAACCCACAGAACTTGAAAAGGCGATGAAAAGTATGAAGTACAGAGCACGCATGCTTTGCCTTGAAAGAGTTAAAATGTTGCGAAATGCATAGCTAATTATATACAAACCTTCACTAGTTAATAAATGTTTCTGTTCTTGATACTATTTTTACTTACAAAGTCACATTGAGAAGAGAAAACATAAAGCAACAACACATCTATCTTTCCATTCCTGCTTCTCATCAATGCCCCATTTCCCTTTTGCTCATTTTAACACCTTCACCCATTGTATTAACACACCCTGCAACAAACTTACCGGAGAATCGGAAAAAATAGCTCCACGCCTGCACCATTACTGCAGAAAATTACACTTTTTTTACTTTGCTAGTATTAGTATAGATATGAACATAAAGCAAAGGACCATGAGATTACCTTTAATCAAACGCATCTGAACTGCCTTCAGGTTGATTCTCCTCTTTAAGCTCATGTGTACTATTATTTACAAAGTCAAGTTTTGCCTCTGTCACGAAGCGCTCTCTATTATTTACAGTCTCAAGCTGATCATTTGCTGTACGGGGACCAGAATTATTTACAAAGCCTTTGCTTATTATGCCTCTTGGCATCGGAGAACCATGCCATTCTTCTTCTTCTTCAACAGAATTCTGCAGTTTGGTCACTGCAATGCCAGCCCCAGTCATCGCATCCAAAGAACCAGAACTGCCGCTGTTTGTGACCTTTCTGTTTTTGGACACTACAAGCTTCTGACTCAGCAGTTCTCCATTATTGCTTCCATTTACAACTAGCCTGGAGATCACGAAAACATAGTGATTCAAAACCTGAAGAATATTCAAGTTCACTAAATCACAGTTACAATCTGAAAAATAAAAAGGATAGGCGAAAGAAATCAATGACAGATGTAACAGCCAATACAGCAGGCGAAACTTCTAGAGATTAAAAATAAAAAAATTAGGGAAACTCCTACCTCCTACTTGCTTCTAACACCACATCTCTAGCAAAAGAATATCAAACCAGCCAAGTGTAGCCTCCCCAACCACATAGTTCTCCACATGATGATGTAAATAAAACAATGTGCCACAGACATCAACAAAGCTCAAAAAACGTCAAAAGAGTTCTAAAAAAGCATCTTAACGAACCTTCCAGGTTGGAATTTTGGAGCTTGAAGATAATCAAACACCGGTACTAACTCCTTAGAACTCAATTCTATCGTACGGGTAGGGATTCTTTCAATATCAAACTCTCCGACAAGAGAAGCTTCATCGCCCATATTAACGCCATCTTTTGTCATGGCATGAAAATACAACTATCAAGCAACAACACATGGATAAATAAGCTCTCTCTCATAACCATCATGAAGAGAATATTATCTAAATTATGGTTATAATCTTCACTAATTGCACCAAAAAAAAAACATATTACCCCTGCTTTGGTCCATAATGGAACCTGAGGATGCATTTCCAGCTCTGCTTCAGATATATACAAGTGATATCTTTCCTCTGATGCCATCTTATCTTTTGTACGTGTGTCTCTGACCTCAGAACAGACACCTTTCTTCTTGACGATTCCTTCAGGAAATACCTTGCTGCTATCTGAATATCCATTCTCACCATAAATGTCGATGTTTTCCTCTCGCTCTTTGCGGCTATGTTTCTGGCAAATATCCCACCTCCTCACTGCCTCAATCTCTAACCTTGAATCACTGGCAATAGATGAATCATAGCCAACGCCTACCCCTTGCAAAGTCGTCACAGAATCTAAGCCAGAAGAGACCCGCATTGAATATTGTGTCAAACAGCCGGGAGAAGAGAAAACTAGAAGGTGACAATTAGTCTTCAAAAAGCTGGCATCTGGATATAAACCACTGCCTTTGCAGTAATGGAAGGCTGCTGCAACAGCCACAGAAGGATTATTCACCCTTCCAGTTGCAGCCACAGCAGCACCAGTCACAGTGTTTCTCCAACTATTATTTCCACTCCTTATTCTGCACACAACAGAGTGTGTCATTGGAGATTCGGGAAAATGGTAACTCTGCTGATTAAAATCCTTTGCCCCGGAATTTGGTGGTGTAAAAGTAGGTGCTGTCAGAGTACCAAATCCACTGCCTTTTGAACTTAAAAAAGGCTCAGCATAATGATGGCTTTCTGGTGCACTAAAAGGAGAAATTGCAAAAAGGTGACTCGTCCCCCTTGAAGAACTAATCAGAATCCATTCACTATCCCTGCTAAAACTGATATCCTGTATTACCTGAAAAGGAGTTGACAGAAGAGGTAAGCCACATAGACATTTCCATTCACTATCCTGGAAAAAGCAATTACTAGTCGGGGACTCCTGCAAAACTACAGCACTCACAGCATTAGTGACACCACGTTGAAGAGTGTAAAGGTGCACATAAGAGGTCCCAGAACCAGCCACGGGAATTATTCGGAAAACATTAATGTTATGTCCCTGAACTGAGGCTGTCACAAGAAGAGTGCCACTAGGATCAAAGCATAAAGAGGAGATTGGGCTTTTGTGTGCCCTAAACTGCGTGATGACAGTCTTCTTAACAGTATCCCTGACAATCACCTGCCAACAGAAAAATGGAGGAACTAAGACAATATCATCTTATAACCATAGTTTCTATGTAGAACAGTCTAAAGTTATTTTCCTTCAAAAACTACATGATGCTTATAAAACAAAACTAGTATCATATGGTTGCTATTAGTCATCCACTTATGCCAACCAGCAACTTCAAAGTACAAACAGAAGAAAAATAAAGATAAATCCTAAATTCAACAAACTATGAAAGTAGACCTGATCGAGGATCAGAGGTCACTCATGTGTCCAATGAAGTTCAATTGTTGTCAAATAAATACAATTGTGACCTCACCCTGAAATGAGATTGAGAAAACATACCATTCCAACATTTTCTGCATCATGAGATTGCCCATTAACAACTCCTTGCACACTAATGCGAGCATTCCCTGACTGTGAATTATTTCCATCAGGTAACAGATCAGAGTAATACCTGGTAAACTTCTTATAGCCCATATCTCCAAGAGTCATAATACCAGCAGCTAGATGCTTGCTTGATTCTTTTGCATAATGAGCAACCAGGTTCCCATTTAATGCAGGCCCCGGAAAACTAGCAGAGGGGGTAAGTTCTTGTGGACTCACACGCCCAGAGTTTGAGATATCAACAGGACTCCCACTATAAGCCATCCAGCGGGGGCCCACCGCAAGAGGACCAAAGCCAATACCAAATCCACAGCCCACCGGAACAGGATTTGTAAGAATATTGTACTCCATTTCCAATGTTGCAGCATCAAAACAATGTATCTAAAATTTTTTTAAAAAAAAGATCATGTTTAACACAAAAAGAGGGAAACACCAACCACAGCCACTTGAGAAAAGAAGACATACCTGTGATGCTTGTAAAACAGCTATAACTCGAGAACTGCATCTCACTAAATGGACAATTGATCTGAACTTCAGCTCATGCACATAGGAATGTGATCTCAATGAGTAGAAACAAACAACAGTGGGCACACCATTGCTACTGGGCAGCTCATGGCTACCCTGGGTGGTTCCATTACAAGGACCGGACTCCTGAAAGCCACTCCCTCCGGGAAAGCACCCATCAGCACATATTAACAACAGGGGACGACTAGAAGCAAACTGGTCCTCCGACTTTTTTGATGCCAACAGTTTTGGTAATATTTGCAAGAATGAAACAGGACCATCTTGCCTAGTCACCAAGTTATGCACATTATTCACATCTTCAACATCCCAAACCCGGAAACCATGACGAAGTCCAAGCAAAAGAACTTGTCTAGAGATACAACCCTCACATTCTAGCTTGTCAAAAGCAGCCCAGTGAACCTATAGTATCAAGATATAAGTTATTCTCCCTGTTAAAAGTTACCATGTTGGCATTGAAAATCAAATCAAACAAATTAATAAAGACAGAGATCACTGCATAATAATTATTATTGATGCAAACATAAGTTGAGTTAGTGTTAATGCTCAAAGATTACAGCACAGAGACTACATCAATATGCACTTGGTTTGACTGTTCTCACCAGTCCTCCATTATTAAGACTTTACTACATACAGCAAGAAAAGAAGACAAAGATTCTCATTGGGCTACAACAAAACCTATTCTCAAAAATGACAAATTCAACTCTCCTGACAATCCAGATCAATGTGTTTGTGAGAAAGAGATAGAGGGGCATGCAGGAACCCTAAGGATACTCAACATTTCCAGGAAAATTCACATAAAAATCGGTAAAATGAACACATCAAGAATGCTGGCCTAATGACACTAGTCAAATCTGTTGACACGGTCTAGATATGAGATTCACCAACTATAGGGCAAATTCAAACAGATTACCAGCCGCAGATCCGACAAAATAATGAAAAAACTTAGATGAATGCGACAAAATAGCGAAAAAAATTTGCCGAATGCGACAAAATAATGAAAAAAACTTTGCAGAATCCGACAAAGCTGCTAGCATGGGCAATTAAGACACGCCATTGGCAGTTAAGAGACAGAAGCCTACACAATAAGCCCTAGTTAAGTTGATGATGGACAATCTGAAGTCAATATAGACAACGCCGCCAAATAACTATAAAACTAATTTCTCAAAAGCGACAAATATTTCCTTTTCGCCCTACAGCTCCAAACCTATTGTTTCCTTCCATACAGATATTTTGTGTTTCCAACTGTTTCAAACTATAAAAAAGTAACATGCTCACCAGACATCAACGAATTTGCTTATGTATTTAGGATTAGGTTAAAAACCGAACTATAACTTTTCCAACTACCTATGTAAAGTGATATAAAACATAAACTAAGCCTTTATTCCGCAATGTGGGGGGAGCTATATAATCATATCTTGCAGTCATGTTCTATCAAAACCTTTTGTAGATAATCCGACAAAGCTGCTAGCGTGGGCATTTAAGACACGCCATCAGCAATTAAGAGATGGAAGCCGACACAATAAGCCCTAGTCAAGTCAACATGGACAATCTACAAAGTCAATAAACAGACAACACCGCCAAATAACTATAAAACTAATTTCTCAAAAGCGACAAATATTTCCTTTCAACCCTACAGCTCCAAACCTATTGTTTCCTTCCATACAGATATTTTGTGTTTCCAATTGTTTCAAACTATTAAAAAGTAACATGCTCACCAGACATCAACGGATTTGCTAATGTATTTAGGATTAGGTTAAAAACCAAACTATAACTTTTCCAACTACCTATGTAAAGTGATATAAAATATAAACCAAGTCTTTATTCCACAATGTGTGGGGAGCTATATAATCATATCTTGCAGTAATGTTCTATCAAAACCTTTTATAGGTTATCTACCATAAACGGCAGTGAGTAAAAGGTTTACTGTGAAGACACGGACGCCGTTGAGGCTAGATTGCCAGGTATGGAAATCTGTAAAACAACCTAACTGCTCAAAAATCTCTACCACCAACATCTCCCCACACCAAGGGAAAAAGGGGGGGAGGGGAAAGGAAGCTACTTTAGTGTATATTAAGAAATCAGTATTCAAACTGTAGGATTACTTTGCAAGTAAAAACATTATATTGCAATCTTTAGAAATCTTACAACAAACCTCTACCAACAACTTCTAAAATACAAAATCTTTATCTGAGTTAAAATTGCCGAAGTAATTATAGCATGCAGATCCCATTTGAAAACTTATTAGATGCAAGAACCACAAAAAAAATAGAAACTTATTAGATTCGAGAACCACAACATTCATACGTGCATAACAAAACCTAATCCAAAGTTCATAAAAGAACTGCAGTAACACTCAAATTCTTGAAATGACATCACAATACACCACGTTCAAGAACCACCGCCTCAAGATAATACAAGCACGCTTACTTAAATGACAACATTTTCTAATAAGGAACTATCATATCATAACGGCAACAAAACAATGAGAGCACAACAGCATAACATTCAGCCGAAAATGAGTCAAGAAACAACAATTCACATCCTAAGTCCAGAAAGTCCCTACCTGTTCACGACTAGAGTCTGAATCCCTATCCACGATAGCAGATGCGGCAGACTTTACGGTTGAAGCAACGGTAGAAGCACCAGAAGAAACAATCTTGAAGTAACTTGAAAAAGCCTTGAATCTTCCACCACCATTACTGTTACCGCTCCGTCCAGTACCGCCTCCGCCTTGCACTGGTTTCTGCCCGTCATTCCTCATCCCCAATCAAGACAAAAGAGCCACCCCTCCCTAGTAGAAAAGTTTGTTTTCTCCGCACCTTTGATCATATGTTTCCCATGACGTTCCCTTATATAGTACTACCAAAAAATAAAAAATAAAACTTTTCCTTTATTTTTTTTTTTCTTTTTTTAAAGAACTTTTAACTCTCAAAGCTTTAAACTCACAGGTGTCTTTATTATCTGCTTCCAACTCCGAAAACATCCAAAACTATGCAAACCAATACAGCACCGAAAAACCTCTCATTTATCCATCCATCCATCCAACTCCTCGCTCTCCCGAACAAACTAGTAGTAATACTAGTATCCAATCTTAGCTTTGATTCTCCCCTTCCCTCGCCGTCTTCTAGTACTTATTTCCCTTGCTTTTCTTACCTCCTGCTTTATCATCCAAAGCAGTTAAAGCCCACAATTTCCGCACCGAAGCACACAACACGCAGCAATACTTCCAAGACACAACAACAAATCTTTCAAAAACTTTTTTGTTGTTCATGTGATGATGACGATGGCGATGAAGCAAGTCAAGACACGCCTTGCCTACTATGTATGTACCAAAAAATTCGAGGTCCTCCTGTACATAAAATAATACCTCCAAAAAAAAAAAAAAAAAGGAAAGGAAAGAAATCAACGAACGAATTCCTAAGAACTAACAAAGAATTTGTACAAATTGAATCAAAGAAATCCGGAGTAACATTGATTCTAATGAATATGAGTAGTTAGGGTTTGGTTTCTTTTGAGAGAGAAATAATGGAATTGATGAAGAAGGGAAGAAAGGGGGGAAAGATGAAGGGATCGGATAATGAGTGGGGGCAAAGAAATACTAATAAAATCACGTCTCTTTCTCAGCAAAATTAATAAGCTTTTGGTTTATTTATTATTTACTCTTTTCTAATTATTAAGACTAATTAATACTAATATTTTCTTTTCTTTAGCTGGTCCGGTCGCGTCGGAGCGGCGTCAAATTTTTTCACCGTCGACGGTCAAGGCACAAAGTTCAACTGTAAAAGGGTGAAAAAGGTAAAAGGAAAAGTAAAACCTTTTTTCTTTTTTTTTCCCTTTTTGAGCCAGGAAAATATAAATAGATGTTTGACACTTCAAGAACAAATTGTACGGATTGTATTCCAAATGTACCCTTATTTGTTAGCTTCATAATTACATTTTTTGAAATCATTTTTATAATTAATTTGTCAATGCATATTAATTACTATAATTACTTTAACTTGTTATAGTTACTATATTGAAAACATAATAGTAATCACTCAAATTGAATAAGGTCAAATTAGGAATTTTAATAGCCTCTCTCTCTCGTATAATTGAAAAATGTTAGAACATTAATTTAAATTTTCAATTTGTTCATAATATGTCTATGGAAGACTTTATGTGTAAAATATTAAAAATTTATTTCAATGAAAATCTTATGTTTTTTATTTTCTATAGTTAGTACTAATATAATTATGTGTAAACAAGTGAAGATATAACAAGGAACAATAATAATATTTTATTTATTTTATGTGTTTATTCCATTGAGATATAAGGAGCTCAAATTATAAGAACTATTCCCACCTATTTATGGAAAATAAATAAATAAAAGGGAAAAGAAAAGAAAGAAAGAAGGAAGACTTTAAAGTGTTGTTTGTTTTGTTAGGTAGAATGTGAATATAAATGAATATTATGTTCTCTATGTCTCACTAAATGAGTATAATAACATAACTATTTATTAATTACAATGTACAACTCGATATATAAATGACTATTTATATAAGAGGGAGAGAATAGTAAATTATAAAAAGATTAAAAATGAAACATGTGTTTGGAGGCAAAAGAAGGAGCATATAAAGTTTAGTAAAACTCACTTGTTTTTAAAAAAAAGGAAAAACACATTCTTTGTTCATATTCTATATTTTCATTACAATTGTGGTTTCTCTTTTATGTTTCGTTATATTTGTGGTATTTGTTGTTTCATGTGTTATCATTTTTAATTCCTGTGATGGACAGTAACTGATTTTTTAGGTCATTTGATATTAAAATATAATTTTAAAATTTACACAATTACTCCCAAAATAATCACTACTACCGATCATAGAGGAACTAAAAGTGTTAACACATGAAAGAACATAGTATAACAGATTGACCAAAAGCGGGATTTTCCCGTTTTTTTTTTTTCTGTGATTTCAACTTATTTTATCCAAATATTATCAAAGAGAATAAAACTCATTTCCAATCCCTCATAATCCAAGTAAATCATAGCTCTCTAAAGCTTCAGCCTGAAACAGAGACTTATTATGACTTTAGATATTTATTTGTTTTCAAATAAATTATTGGTTTTATGTCCATCCTTGCAATACATCATAACCAGAATAAAAGTCGTTTTAAATGAGGTATAACGTTTTTGCAGAAAACATAATTTTGTTCTCAACTTATCATTATCTTAACCTATCAATAAGCGTTAGTAATTATCTTAAATATTATATGATACTATTAGCCAAGGATTTTATTTTTATTTAAACGAATTATTTAATTTATTTAAAAAACTTTAAAACAACTTTTATTATTCACAGGATAAAATATACTACTGTATTGAAAATGAAAACAGAGACGAGAACAAAGAGGGTTCGATATCCTATGTTGGTGGGGGATGGATTGGGTTGAGACGGTTGAGAGCTGAGGGAGAGAGAAAGACGAGTAGGTGGCCGTGGAGTGGAGGCTTTTTTGAAATTTTAAAAAATATAAAATGATATTATTATTATCTGTTATAAAAAATTGGCATAAAAAAATTATAATACAGTATTATTTTTTTATATAAAATTTTGAATAGTTTTAAAATTAAAATATACTCTCCAAAATCAACATATTTTATACTCCATTAATTTGACAGTCCTAAATTACGGGATCCGATTAATCGGACGAGAGAAAAGTCTGGTTACTTCCGTCCCAAGCAATGTGGACGAATCACCGCCGACAACCGGTCAATCTCTGCCTTCAAATTTGTCAATCATAACAATGATCACAAACGTTGAAAACCACAACTTCGACGTTATAATTACGTGGGTTTTCTAAACTAGACCATTCCCTCATTCGGAATTGATATTCGCAGTAATCGTTTCAATATTCCACGGGATGCAAACAAAAAAAAAAATTGAAAAAGCAACTCACGGGCTCTGTTCCGTTTAATAATTCCTGCAAAACAGAGCCGGATGGAATCACAAAATCGGATAAAAATCGAGACGACTCGGATCGAAAAAAGGTTAGTGGCTAAAGTTAAAATATTTTGCGGTATTGTTTTAGATAGTTGGTTTGATTATTTTAGTTGTATTATGTCCGAATTTGTTAGTATTTTTGTCGAAAATGTGAATTTTTTTACCGGATTAGCGAAGATCCGCCCGGTGATTACTGCAAATATCAAACTGAAGGGGGGATGAAATATCACTGGGTGCCGGCGGTATTTTTGGCCAAAAATATCGCCGGGCTCCGGCGGTATTTTATTTTATTTATTATTATTATTTTTTAAATGTTAGAGATATTTTAGACTTTTTATAAAAAATATTATTGTAAATATATAAACGATTACTGCAAATATCATGCCCCTTATTCATTCATACGTTGAATTGATACATTAAATCCAACTACCCCTAGGTGCCGACATGGCCGCTGTGTAATCTTGAATCCTACTTTTGTCGTAATATTTTATTTCATGCAAAGAAAAACAAAAATTAATAAAATAAAAAAAGATTCAATTTTTCGTGTTGCCCAAGTTTTTATTTTATTTTTTATTTTTTGAATTCAACAAGAAATTAAATCCCGACTTTTAAGTAGTTCACTATATATCACAACTGTTAACATACGTGCTCGTTCTTGTTTTGCACAAGTTACGTACGTAAAAGAATAAAATGATTACTTGGGGTCACAGTAGACTGTTGTCTTACGCCTACTGCTGGAGATGGTTACAAATTTATATTATTTTATAAATTTATTTGTATGGTTTTCCTCAAAAGCAGTATTCATTTTTGCATTTTTTTGTCTTTGAAATTCCGTAATTGATGGCTTAATTATGTTCCCATATACTATTGCATTTGGACTTGGCTTTCGTGATGCTTTTGTTTCCTTACTACTACTACTACTAAATTACACGACAAATTGTAGCGTAGCTAGGTTGAACAAAAATATTCGCGATACGAATTAAACTGCGAATAAAATTTTAGATGAAACTAGTAAAGATAGAAATCAAAATCTCAACTTCAACTCACTATTCACCGTAATCACTTAAGACTCGTCTCTTTTCGACATGTTTAGCAATAATAATGCACAATCATTTGTGTTGTGCCTAGCTTCCTCTAGTTCCAGATAAGCTACGCATCCATCTGCAAACAAATTAGGCATCCTTGTACGAGCGAAATAATTGCAAAGAGCCCGGCCCAAATTTTGTTTGGGTTGTATCGTAACGAGTCAAAGGCCCAAACCTAAAAGATTTTGGGCCCATATCGCATATCGCAATCATATCTGTTCGTAGTTCGTTGTCATGAATTTAATGATGGGTAAGTCTCATACTTTTCACGCGGGATACATGATTTTATGACAATTGTACATAACAAAAAAAGTGAAAACTGCGTACTTTTAATCGCATCACATTTTAAATACGAGAAGGGAGTGCAAAATGCATGGGAACCAGCTTGGCCCAAATCACCACTGGCAAGCTTTACTGCTGAAAAACCAATATATTTATCACTTTTTTTCAAAAAGGAAAAAATAAAGAAGAGAAAAACGTGTACGCATCATTAGATGAACCCTTACTGAATCAGATTTGCTTTTCTAAAAATAGAGGTGTATCATGTATGCATCATTATATTATTTTCCTAAAAAATTAATAATTTATATTGATGATTAATTTGATAGATCAAATGATTGTAATCATCGTAAAGAACAGTGTGATTATAATGTGATACAACTGGGCAGGTAGACTTTAGTCGTGACATTAGCCTTAAAGCTTTTAATCCACATGTGATGCCAAGACTCTTTAATCTCGAATCTCCTTAGTAACGTCACATACCATATGTTGGGCTTAGTGGGACCATCTCTAACGACGAGTTGTGCATGTGTGTATATCACAAGAAGCATATGTATGAACTGAAATATCATTCGAGAAACTCCTACATCTCTATTTATCTTTGAGAATTTTAAAAACTTCATAGTCAATATTGATATTTCGCTTCATACATAGCTATCTTAGTCCGAGTAAAGTTAATTTATTCTTCTCATTCATGAGGGTTTACGACAAGTCAAGCATTAGTAAGATTCTTTGAGATTTTTACATCAAATTCATCTACTTATGTTGTTTCTCATATCGTATAAAGTCGTAGTTAAAGTTACAAATATAATAGGTTGAAGTCAATGATACATCTCAATTATAACTTTAATATAAATGTTGTTTGCACTATAACGATTCCATTAAGAAATCTTTATATTTTCAAAAAATGACCAATACAATTACGTACTCAACAAAATTAATAATACATTGAAAATCGAATTCAATAAGAAGATACCATAATTTGTTCACAAGGCATAATATTATGACTAAAATTTTATTAAGCTAACTTTACCGTACCTTAAAGTATGGCGAGAAAAATATTCTTACAAACTCCGACAAACCCCTCCTTCCTGAGTTCTGACACTACCGCCCGCCATCAGATCTCGTGATCCAATGCTCCTCCTTCTCCAATCATATAAAGCCTCCCTTCATTCCCCCATTCATCATCACCGTCCAATCTACATCTCATATTCATTTTCCTATGATTAACGGCCAGAGATCGCTCCGCGCCGAAAGCTACTTTAGCATCGGGCCCCACCCTATTTCTCCACCTCTCACGTGACATCTGGGCTCATAAACCCGCTGGCACGTGCCACCCAACTCACTTCCCTCCCAACCTCCTCCCTGTCCCTCACCTGAATTCTCTCCCGCGGAGAATCCGACCATCCTCCTCCTCCATAACCACCACCGCTGCCGCCGCCGCCGCCAACATCTTGGAGTTTCTAGAAGGACTTATATAGATATAGAGGTTCATTTGCTGTTTTGGTTTTAAGATACCAGTAATGGAGTCCATACTGGCGCGAGCTTTGGAGTATACCTTGAAGTACTGGCTGAAATCGTTTACGAGAGATCAATTCAAATTGCAAGGGCGAACTGTGCAACTCTCTAATTTAGGTACCTAGTTTCTCCTTAATTGTGGTTTGCTGCTAACAGACGGATTGAAGATTTCTGTGGCATTTATTGGAATTCCTTTGTTTGGTTTTGTAGATATAGACGGCGATGCTTTGCACGCGAGTGTCGGATTCCCACCGGCATTGAATGTTACCACAGCAAAAGTTGGGAAATTGGAGATCATTGTGAGTAGTTTCTTCAGTCTTATAATTTCCTTTTCAATTTTGAGCTGGCATTTCTGGAAATGCAAATGTTATGAATGTAGTTTCTGTTGAGAAATGATTTGTCTCTGCATTTTACAACTAAAGATTTCGAAATGGTTACTTCTTACTATGATTAAATGCTTGACGATGAGAAATACTTGCTTTTCTAATTCTGATTTTGTTTCCCTTTTCTTTTGGTTTGTGTTTGTCATTTTGAAGCTTCCATCTGTGAGTAATGTACAAGTAGAACCGATAGTGGTGCAAATTGATAGGCTCTACTTGGTTCTGGTGGAGAATGACAATGTAGATGATACTACGAGCTCCAACAGGTATACCTCTGGGGTTGATAAGCTTAACTTCTTTTGTGGAGGTCTTTATTCCTTCTGATTTTAGTCTTTTCTTGTAGTGCTCAAACATCTGCCGGCTCAGCGAAGGCAGCAAACGGCAGTGGTTATGGATTTGCGGACAAGGTTAATCTCTTTGTTTATAATGCCACTTTCCTTTCTTACCTTAGGTTTAAAAATGGAAAGTGTAATTGTGTATCTCTAGTCAACAACAACCAAGTTGTTATTCTATCATGTGGGGTGGCTATATGAATCATATTTCACCATCATGTTATTTTCTTTCAAAACACATGTTCTGGTTTAGGTTGAAAACATATGGCTCCCAACTGTTTGTGTGCTTCACCTCACAGTTCACATTGACCCTCTGAAATGAACAGATTGCTGATGGAATGACACTGGAAGTTCGTACTGTAAATCTTCTACTTGAAACTCATGGGGGTGCTCGACGTCAAGGTGGAGCTACTTGGTATTTGTGAGAATCTTTCCACTTGTCTTGTACTCTAGGGAAACAATTATCATTATCCACTTGACAGATGATTCATTGCTTCATTGAGTTGATTATATGCTCTTTAGGCTTGTCTATCAGAAACCGTCTTAGCATCTCAGGTCCTTTTCTATTTATGTGCTCTTTATGGATTAGGCATAGGTTTTCTGTGGCAAATTCTTAACGTTTAGAGGACAATTTAGCCTCCTTCTGTTGTCTTGAATTATTTGCTACATTCTGTTATGTCATTTTGTATGCTATCCAGAGTTGTTAAAGTAAAGGTTCCATTTATAAGTTTCACAGTTTAGGTATTTTTGGTTTGTCATCAGCAGAACCTATGCTTGATTGTTCCTTCACTAATATTGAACATTTCTATCTTTTTCTAGTTGCTGGATTTTGTTGCAGTCTCTTTCAATTTACTTGATTTTTGATATAGAAATGATGAAGTTCGTACTCTATTATTGTTTCTGGGATGCCATTTGTTATTTATATTTAGTTTTAGTTCATCTGGAGAGTTGCCACAGGGATGGTGTTAATTTCTCACCAGCTTGTCATTGTCTTCCATGAATGAGTGGAGTGGCTGTTTATACATAAATAGATGATGGGCACGTTACCTACAGAAATGCTTGTGCTTTTAAAAAAAAAAAAAAAAATTCTAGTTGACATTCCATAGGATGACAAGTTTGAGAATTTTGTTTAATAAATTATTGCTCATAGAGTTTTCTTTCCATTTCTTTTCGCCTAACCAGGGCACCACCCATGGCATCAATAACCATCCGCAATCTTCTACTCTATACCACGAACGAAGATTGGCAGGTTGTCTTCTGTAACTTTTTATGTTTTGTATGCTTTTCTGAAATTGAATTCCTTACTTAAGAAGGATCCTTTAACAGGTTGTAAATCTTAAGGAGGCACGAGACTTTTCCAATAACAAGGGCTCCATTTATGTCTTCAAGGTAATTTAAACTAGTGCTTTTACTTTCCTTTTTGTTTATCTGCTGGTTCCCGTTTTCTATTCTGTTAATGCTTCAAGTAAACAAGTAATTGCGGAGCTCAAGTGTGCAATCTTCTACTTGTAGAAAATGGCTATGCCTGTGTACTTTGATTTTTTAATTTTTTTTTTATTTTGTATCCCTACTATTGAAATTTGTGGTTTTTCCCATAACAATAGTTCATGTTATTTTCCTTTGGTTGCAGAAACTTGAATGGGGATTTCTATCAATTGACCTGTTGCCTCATCCTGATATGTTTTTGGATTTAGCATCCTCTCAAGAGGGTTCTAGTAGGAAAGATGAGGATGGTGCAAAACGAGCATTCTTTGGTGGAGAACGTTTTATTGAAGGAATTTCAGGAGAGGCTCATGTAATATAATCTGTTCTTAGATAACCTTATTGTAAACTACCCTGGAGAAGATACTTTGCATTGAGCTCACTTATTTTTCATTTCCTTGCGTATGACTTATGGTACATATGCTCAGATAACAATCCAACGGACAGAACTGAATAGTCCCCTTGGGCTTGAGGTCCAGTTACACATTTCTGAGGTTGTTTGCCCTGCTTTGAGTGAACCAGGCAAGTTGTAAATTTCATTGCGCTTTTAAAATATTCTTTGTTAGGTCTTTCATCTGGTGGTGACATTGCCATAGTCTTTGCTCTGGGCAGGGTTACGAGCCCTTCTCCGCTTCTTCACGGGATTTTCTAGCTGTTTAAACAGGGGGGATGTCAATCCAAATGGTCAGGTAAGAAATTTTTGTTATTTCTTCTTTTTATTTTTTATTTTTTTTAACGATATTCTATCTTGACAATAGTTGTTTCAGAATACCCAATAAAAGATTTCAAGAGTTATATACTAAACTCTCCCTCCTTGCAGCGATCTACAGAAACAGCAGGACGCTCTATTGTCTCTGTAATCATCGATCATATTTTTCTCTGCATAAAGGATGCTGGTTAGTTTACATATTTTTAGATTTTATGGAACTTACTGTTGCTCTTTCAAAATCATCACACTGATTCTTGTATTTTGAAGTTGTCAAGCTTAGTGAATCGTGATTGCTCTTCCCTACATGCCTATTTGTTTTGGTCACACTTTGAAACTTTTTGTTGGGGTGCTATGTTATTGTCTTGACGTCTAAGCAGCTATTTATTTATTTATATTATTTGTTAGACCTTCAAGTGGCAGTCTGTAAAAGGTTTCTGTTTGACTTGCAGAATTCCAGCTCGAGCTTCTGATGCAGTCACTTTTCTTTTCTCGGGTATATGCTTTAGTTGTGGCTTGATTGAAGCTGTCCTATTTCCACTCATGAACTTTAAGTAATCTCTATTGATGTAATGCGCATGATTTCTCTGAATAATTCATCAGGTCTTACTTCTTGCAGGCTAGCATTTCTGATGGAGAAAAATGTAAATACTTGACGCGGGTTATGATTGGTGGATTATTTTTGAGGTTAGTAATGAGTGTAACTTAGAGTTCTGCTTTAGGTTAACTGCCAGAGCATGAATATGAGGCCTTGGGCCTTTAATTTCTCTATGTGATGTTTTATGGTCATCCATTTTGAAGGGATGTTAGATTCAGTTCACTTTGAAGATTAGTACTAGAATTGTTTGGCAAATTCTGTATTAGAAGGAAAAAAAAACCAGTATTCCGATTCACATTTGTAAGTTATCTTGATCCATAAAATTTGTGCATAAAATGCAGAGACACATTTTCACGCCCTCCATGTACCCTGGTGCAACCATCAATGCGAGTTTCTTCAGATGATATTATGCGTATTCCAGATTTTGGTACGCTGTAACTTCATCTATTGATGATTTCAATCCATATTTTGCATCTTATCTTTGTATACCTATCTTATTAAATATTTAATGTTTTCTCTTGTTGTCTGGTACAGGTAAGAATTTCTGTCCACCAATTTATCCTCTGGGAGATGAACGGTGGCGTTTAAATATTGGTGTCCCTTTAGTATGTCTTCACAGTCTTCATATCCAGCCCTCTCCAGCCCCACCAAATTTGGCATCTCAAACGGTTATCGACTGCCAGCCACTTATGGTAAACATCTATAGTAGTTCTTAGGCTCTGTTCTTTTTGTGACTCAATTGGGGAATTCTTGTTTGTGGTAAGGAATATTTTTTGGGAGGGAAGTTCTTTTGGGAATTTGTGTAGGAAAGAGAAGAAAAGTGTAATGATTATGTTATTTTTTGAATTTATGTGAGTGGAGATTTAGAGGGAATTTTAAATTTTGAATTTTGTAAACATGATGTTGTTTCTTTATGGTGGATTTTTGGAGGAAAAAGTGATGATTTACCGAAAATAGAATGGAAAAGAACAGAGCCTTAAGGACTTAATTTCATTCTTTTCTTTTATGTTACTTGTTCTAAAGAACTTTTCCCATTATTTCTCAGATCTACCTTCAAGAAGAATCCTGTCTGAGAATAACTTCTCTCCTTGCTGATGGCGTCACAGCGGGGCCTGGTGCTGTTTTACCAGACTCCTCTATTAGTTCGCTCGTTTTTAGTCTCAAAGGGTTAGATATCACAGTTCCTCTTGATAATGGAGAACCAAAATATGATGTTGGAAGTTGTATCTCTGGTTCACGTGGCTCCTTTGCTGGAGCGACCCTTCAAATTGAAAACTTGTTCTTTTCTGGCTCACCGTCATTAAAACTCAAGTCATTAAACCTAGAAAAAGATCCTGCATGCTTCTGTCTTTGGAAAGGTCAGCCTATTGATGCTAGCCAGAAAAAGTGCACAAGCGGGGCTTCTCGCATTAGTTTATGTTTAGAAACCAGCAGTAATTCAGCTGGAGCACCTTCAGATTTGTGGACATGTGTTGAATTAAAGGGCGTTTGTCTTGAAGTAGCTATGGTAACTGCTGATGGAAGACCATTAACAAATATTCCACCCCCGGGAGGTATTGTGAGAGTTGGAGTTGCTTGTGAGCAATTTTTGTCCAACACTTCAGTTGAGCAACTATTTTTTGTGCTAGATTTCTATGCATATTTTGGCCAGGTTAGCGAAAAGATTAGTGTAGTTGGGAAAGAAAAACAAATTTTGGAATTACAAGATGAATCCCTTGGTGGGACACTTATAGAAAAGGTTCCTAGTGATACTGCTATAAGTGTAGCCTTGAAGGACCTGCAGCTAAGGTTTTTGGAAAATTTTTCGATGGACAGTCATGGTATACCTTTGGTTCAATTTGTTGGTGAGGATTTATTCATTAAAGTTAATCATAGGACCTTGGGTGGTGCCATGATGATTTCCTCTATTGTGCAATGGGAGAGTGTTGAGGTTGATTGTGCAGATGCTCAGAATACGTTGGCTGATGAGAATGCCATGGTTCTGACATCACCTAAAGACATTATGGTGCCGGGAAATGGCCACCCTCAACTGAGAGCTGTCTTTTGGGTGCAAAATAGGAAGAATCTTCACTCAAATAGCGATGCGATTTCTGTTCCATTTTTGAATGTAAGGGTGGTCCATGTGATTCCGTATAATGCACAGGATGCGGAATGTCATAGTTTAAATGTGTCAGCTTGCATTGGGGGTGTCCATCTTGCAGGAGGAATGGGTTATGCTGAATCCCTTCTTCATCGATTTGGAATTCTTGGGCCAGATGGTGGTCCTGGGGAGGGTCTCACAAAAGGGTTGGAGCAGTTGTCTGGTGGGCCTCTGTCAAAACTTTTCAAACCATCACCTTTTGTGGATGAGCTCAGAGGTAGCATGAAACGTAAGCCTTTTAATTCTCTCTGTGCCTTTTCGATTCCTTACATAGATTACTGATATTTGCCAATCTTCAAGATTGAACTTCTTTAATCATATAAGTATTTTCTTGGTTGACTTTGCAATCTATCCAGATGCAAATTTTGAAGATAAAAAGGAGAACAGTCCCCTGCAACTGGGTGTTCCAGATGATGTGGATGTAGTAATAGAATTGAAAGATTGGTTATTTGCTCTTGAAGGCGAAGAGAAGATAACAGAAAGATGGCAGAACAATTCTGAAGGTGCTGGCCGAGAGGAGAGGTGCTGGCACACCACTTTCCAGGACGTGATTTTGAAAGCAAAAAGCAGCCCGAAGCATCTGAAGTATGACAAGAGTTCTCTTGGAATTCAAAAGTATCCTGTTGAGTTGGTCACGGTGAGAACTTTATTCGTTATTGGAATAATGATTTTCTGTTATTGCAGTGTATGGGTTGTATAAATGTATGAGTATAATACAGTAATGTTAAAGACCCAGTGCATGAAAGGACTATGGAGGAATAAAAACGTTACTCCCTCTGTCCCAATGGAAGAATTACAAGGTACAACTGTTTATGAGTCACAAGGTACAAACTCCAAACATAACTCTTCCATTGGGGCGGAGGAGTATCTCTTATAATGAGTTTTAGCAATGGATGTTCAGACTTGATTCAAATTAATAGGTGGAAATAAAAGAGGAGACGGGACTTTTTATGACCATAGAATAATTTAGCATGTCCCATTGCTTGTAATGCTGGCCTTTTTCTCTGCTTTCCTTCCCTTGGGCAGAGTCCAAAATCTGTTTGTCTTGGCATCATCCACTAAAGAAGCAGTTTAACTGATGCAGGACCGTGCTTAGTTGATGGATGTTTAAATTTTGTTCAGTTTTGTTCTTCTACTTTTATGATAGTTTTGTGCCCTTGCCGAATTATTTAAGAGCTTTTGGTTGTTTGCAGAACAAAGAATTTGATTCTTACATGTCTATTTCAAAATTACGTCTTTTAAGCCTTTGCCTTCTGTAAAAATGCTTGCAGGTTGGTCTGGAAGGTCTGCAGATCTTGAAGCCTCTGGCTAATAGAGGCATCTTGGAAAAAGGTGTCGCTGAAGAAGGGCAAGAACAAATTGTTGGGACTTCTGGAGTAAATGCGGAAGTAGACATTGGAATTTCCGAAGATGAAGTTGATGGCGAGGGAGCCAATTGGGTTGTAAATAACCTCAAATTCTCTGTCAAACACCCGGTACAGTGACTTTAACTTCAAATTTAATTGTACTCTGGGTGTCATCTAACCCCAATTTTTAAACTTGCTAGATTGAGGCAGTTGTGACGAAGGACGAGTTGCAGTATCTTGCTTGTTTGTTGAAGGATGAAGTTGAGTCCATGGGTAGAATTGCCGCTGGAATCCTACGGGTGCTTAAACTAGAGAGATCCATTGGTCCTGGAGCAATCAAGCAACTGAGTAATCTGGGTAATGTTTAATTGTTCTAGTTTTGACTGTTGAGTATCGCGGATGTTTCGCTGGGATGCGAATGAACTCATGATTCGAAAATTTGCAGGAATCGAAGGTTTTGACAGGATTTTGTGTCCAGATAGCCCCAGCATTAGACATAGCAGAAGGAACAGTTTCAGTCCATTGAGCAGAGCAAATGGTGGAATCCTTAGTTCATCTTTAGATTCAACATTGTCTTCTCTGGAGGAGATGGTGTTGGATTCACAGGCCAAGTGTGCTGCTCTCACTTCTGAAATTGGGAGCCCTGAATTTTCTGCCGAGAATCTTGATAATGTCAAAGAACTGAGTCAGAAACTCGAAAGCATGCAGAAATTGTTGATACAGTTGCGGACGCATATTTGAGTTTGCTCCCGCCGCCGCCGCCGCAGCCACAGAGTAGTGTATGGCCATTCTTTTCTTTTTTGTAGATATCATACAAGTGTATAAAAGGAAGGAAGGAAGCATAGCTGCGAGTTTAAAGTGTTTCTTTTTAGTAGGCATAGGAAATTTTGTTGTAAAATGACAAAGGCGAAAAACTAAGGAGGCCCTGTATGCTATTGCATTCCAAAATTTTGGAATGACGCAGTGATCGTTCGATATAAAATATGTATAAAAAGAAATTACAATTTTATTTGAATTTAATAAGGTTAAAAGAGAGTCATTGTATAATTAATCATATAATTACTCAAATAATTTACACCATTAATAGATATTTTATTGGTAATTTACACCTCGAGCAAAAGTACTTGAGGTTGAGGCGAAGTTTATACGAGATGCCAGTTGGCTAGTTCTACTAATTAGATTAACTGGTCGAATTTTGTAATTTTTATGTGTACATCACTTTTCTATTTGACATTATAAATAATTTTTCAGTACGAATGGTGATGTTGCATTGATATTCATATTTTTGTGGACAAAAATAGGTGATGCCATTAATGTGCATAAATGTTAATTTATTTAAAATAAAGTGTTGCATATGTAGCAAAAATTGATGCATTCGAGAGATGAATATTTAAAAAGTTATGCATTCTGTAGATGATAGTGTCGCATTATTGAGTTAAAGTTGTAAAAAGTGATGCATTCTGTAGACAATAGTGTCGCTTTATTGAGTTAAAGTTGAAAAAGTGTTGCATTTTTTAGATAATATGTCGCATTATTGAGTTAAAGTTGTAAAAAGTTATGTATTTTGTAAATAATAGTACTCCCTCTGTAGTCCACTTTGAAGCCTAAATGGTAATGTTATACAACATTTTGAGTCATGATTTAATCTATATCTTATTAAAACGCATTTCAAAATGTGATATCGTAATTTAAGGTATCTTAAAAAGCATTCTAAAATGCATTTCAAAATCTACAGTCGATTGGATTCCCAATTCCCAAACTTTAGACATTGTACTTATCCCGCTACACTACATAACTAAAATTACATCAGAAATGGGTTAATACAGCATTTGTCTCTCTTCAGTTCCTCCTCAACACCACTATCATTCCATCTCCATGTAACTCAAGAACTTGACCCAGCATCCCAGCGCCAAATTGTCCCATCCTCGCAGCAGCTCAGAATCGTGCTGCATCATCCACATTAATGGTTATATACTTAGTGTTAACCAGAAAAAGATGAAGAGTTTGAACCGAGGCGTAGAACATAGAGCTGAATTTTTACCTTCCGTCTCTAGACATGGCAGTCTGTCTTATCGGAGATTTTGATTGGGGATGAGACATCCTGAAAAAGTCGCATTGGTACTTCACATGTTAACTCTAATCACCATATACAGAAAGAAAAGCAACCCTTGAATGAAGGGGATCGGATAAGAGAGGTTGCAAAAATAAACCAACCTGGCAATGAGAATAGGAGGGCTGGTTTGGAGATCCCACACGAAAACCTTTCCCTCCCGATTCCCTGCAGAAAAAAACTTACAAACGTCGTACCTCTGAATAACAATATCTATTCCGTCCTCAAGCTAAAGATTATATAAGAAGATGAAGCTGTATTCTCAAACACAAAAATTGTGAAAAAACAAAAAGAGCCTCATCAAGCTTCTACCAAAATTATGTTGTGTACATGACGAAGTCAGTCACTAAGTTCTTGATGAGACAAAAATTACTGGAGATGTAGTACTTAGAATCAGAGTTAAGAATTACCAATAGCTGCTGCTTTGCATTCGAAGTCACAGGAAAATTTGATGAACCAAATATCACATTCAGGAACTGGATACTTTTGAAGGATATCAGCAGAACCCTGAAATGAAGTCACTCAACTGCTCATAAACAATCCACTAACATTCAATGCCCATAGTAACAGCATGGTTAAACTGAGTTTATTAATAGAAGCAGATTCAACAGTAATTGTCTCACCTCCCCAGGAGAATGTTCTTTCATTTTAGGTTCCCACAGCACAATTTCATTGTCAACACTCTGTTAACACATATTGACAGCCAGGGGGGAGGCACTGTGTTAGTCCAGAGAGAAGTGAGAATTAAAAGGGTCCAGATATAACGAATAGATGTTCAGAAAACAACCAACAACATTCCTATCTACTTTCTACCATACTTCAACATTGAGTTCGATACCATAAAGAAATCTGCAACACTCAACCGACTATATAAAACCACTAGTTAACTGAACAATTCCACCTTGACACGACGAAAATTTATAAAATAGCTCAACAATTCATTCCAGATGATTGATAAGCCATCAAAAGTGGAGCCCAAACATTCATGTCACCACCATGAACTATTTAAGATAAAACCTCCAATATTGGGAGGATGCATATCAGTTAAATAGAATCAGCCAGAGTTAGGGGGAACTTCCAGTCACCTTAGATAGAATGAAATCACCAAGCCACCGATTACAGTCAACGTAGTTGGAGTGTACTGAAGCTATGAACATCTGGGCCAAAGGAAATCTGAGTCATAGCAAGAAACATCCAACAATATTAAAGAGGGGAAGTACAAAACCAAGGAAAAACAGCCACTTACTGGGAACTGAACGTATTTGGTTGGGAACTTGGAAGGAAGATCCGTCCAAGTAAATGACTTCTCCACGTATGTCCAGAACTCTGCAGCAAGAGAAGTATAATGCATCCAAATATCAAATGCCTTCATAGTGACATTAACTCAGTCAACTTCATTAAGATTAAGTTAGCTATTCAATTGCATTCACATTCTGCAGCTATATATGGGAAACTTAGTTTTTTATCCAGCAAAAGCATAAGTTGGGGTTTAGAACACCCGATTCAAAGGAAACAAAAAGGAGCCAGTAAGAGAATTAATGACAACAACTATTCCACTTATCAGCCTGGAGGCATTTTATAACAAGCACATTTGATGGAAAGGGCACAACTTTTCTTTCTGAAACCATCACTTATTCATCATATAAAGCTTTCAAATGAAGAGGAAATATGAAGAGGGGAACAAATGAACTCAAACTATGAAATTCTATTACCTTTCATTGACCAAATTTTGACAGTGTTATCCATTCCACAGCTAGCAATGCGATAGATATCAGAAGGATGAAAATCCTGAAACAACAGCATAAGGAATTTTAATATGACAAACTTGGAAAACTTGTTCACCACCCCCTACCGCCCAAAGAAACTAAGAAGAGCCGAAATAGACGAGAAAATCTATGTCTATATTTATCTACAATACCACGCTCAGGACTTCATTTCGATGACCCCCTGCACCAGCAAAAATCAAAATGCATATTCCTGTTTGAACATTCCACAGCCGCACAGACTCATCCTAATACAATCAAGAAGAAAATAAGTAATTCACAAATACAAAAATCATCTCTGCT
Organism: Leptodermis oblonga; assembly: GCA_016801395.1. Taxonomy (NCBI): domain Eukaryota; kingdom Viridiplantae; phylum Streptophyta; class Magnoliopsida; order Gentianales; family Rubiaceae; genus Leptodermis; species Leptodermis oblonga. Next base: position 3,495,283 of record CM028758.1, read on the forward strand.
CAACAATCGTTAGCCTCCAATTGTGGAGAAAAACATTGAGGTGTTCAACCAATAAGTCAGATAGATTACAAGAGACCAATAACTCATATGAGCTATCTGTCATTCCACTCACTTTAGATGCTGACACCGCAAGTGATGGTTTCAGAGCTTGAGTCCTGATCTCGTTTATTGAGTCCCCATGACCAACGAAACTCTGCAAGCATGGAGTCAATCAAGTTGTGAAGAAAAGGTAAAATTTAACAAATCCTTCACCCAAGCATGATAAGGTATTTACAGGGAATCAGAGTCGCATGAAGCAAAGCCTTTCCTGATGCTCATACAGTTCAAAACTTGGAGCAAGATCATTTCTTTCTCATGAAACCAAAGCCTAATGTTCTAGCCAAGCCAATTAGTCATAATAAATGCATTCCTCAAGTTACTCAACGAAGACTACATAAAAGAGAAGTTCAGTTGATTAGAAGATTTAAGAACGTAATAGCACCTCCTAAACACGTCAAAATGAGGTCAAGATTTCATATTTTTCTTCATTGCAAGCTGGGTTACAATCCAACTATAGAGGAACTAAGAGGCTACAAAGTTGAGCACAAATACCTGGTGAACCCTTTCACTGCCAGCATCAATGGCCCGTATGATCCCATTAATTCCTCCAGCCACTAATAATGGGGAACCATCAATGTTGCAAGCCCAGGAGACAGTATAGAAAGATTCATCCTTCTGATAAAAAGAATTTGGAAGCACCATAACCTTATAAGAATATGCAAAAATTATAAAGCGAGTACAAATGCAATAATTTGATAGTCAAATTGCTTACATCTTCATCAATGTAAGACTGCAAGACCGCAATAACACCATTTCCCAAGCACTTATACACAGTCACCTGAGAAAAGGACAGGAAAAGAATTAGAAATTCCCAAAATTCCGCAAAAATGGAGAAACAGGGTTTATAAAAAACACCCCTATTGAGTTCAGAAAATCATCTAGAATGACTAGTAAGTGATTACTGGCAACATAAGCAATAGAAGAAAGTTACGATGTAAGCTTGATTCATATTTCTAAACCCAAAAAAATTAACCGCCAAAACATTGATGGGTAAAAGGCGAATTGAAAAAATTAAAATAATAAAACCGGAGCTGCAAAGTTAGCATCTTTATAATCTCCAAGCCCACGTTAGTACAATATGCCAATCTCAAATTAACGGAAAAAGACAGTAAAAAGATAAGAGGGGCATTACGCGGTTGCCTCCAACGGTGGCAAATACATTGTAGTAGCGGGAATCGATGAAGTTGAAGGCGACGGCGTATATCGGACGCTTGCCTTCTTGGAGCCGATTAGTGACCCTGTACTCCTTCTTCTTCGATGAAGTCAGTAAACCCACCACCGGTTCGTAACCTAAGGCAATCTTGGCCATTTCCGCTTCAAAAAAATATTCTTTTTCCCCAGAATTTCCGTCGATTTTCCCACCACTGAGGACAGTCGTCTGCGAAACTGGAAGAAAATTATAAACAAAAAAGAAGCTCATGAGAAAATTATTCAGAGACCAACTACAAGGGACCCCTACTGGCTCAAGCGGTGAACGAAGCACAAAAGAAAAGTTAAAAACTTAAATTTGTTATTGAAAATAAATTTTAAACCTTTGGTTGCACATTTTTTAAATTTTCTCAATTTTTTATATAATTTTTACAAGAAAAAAAAATATCTGTCACACTTTAATTGTTATTGTCTATTCTTTTATTTAAGGATAATAATACTACATATGCAATGGCAATGCAAGTGCACATACACACGCTATTATGATATCATACTTTGTATGCAATTACAGATACTTTTTCTCTCAAAGAAAGGGTCGGTATAGTTTTGAAACGGCAGAATAAACAAAACTGTTAAATCAAACGGAAAAAATGTGTCATTGGCGCTAACTATGAAAGGTATTTAGGTCAAAAACTATTTAAAAAATCATTTATCTTCTTCTTCGTTTAAAACCCGCCAATTTCATATTCAATCCACAAAGTCAAAACCCACCAAAAAAACCCATCACAAAAAAAAGACTTGAGATAGCAGCAATCAAACAAGAACAGAGCATGAAAATTTCACAACAAATTATTCCAAGAAATTGAAAAGAAAATAAAATCTGAATCCATTAATACTTTTTAACTTCCATTTTTTTCCGCCAAGATGAACACCAACGTGTAACAGTCCAAAAAAACACAACCCATTTACAGATCATCGTCTTCCTCGTTGATTTCAGATGATTCAGACCCTAACAAAACAAACTTCAATCACCTCACTCCATACATTATAATCCAACTTCATAAACATATAAAACTCAAAAAAAAAAAAAAAAAAAAACGAAAATCCAAATTAAAAGCATAACCACCAGTTGTCAAGTTCATGATGTTTCGGCTTACCTTCACAGATCCAGTCAAATTTTCTCCCGGAAAGAAGCAATCAAACCTGAAAACCGACAGAAAAAACACAAAATCCAAGCCAATGGGGCAGCGAGTAATTTTCCCGGATAGGCGTGGGTTTTGGAGTTGATCGAAGAGGGATCAACAATTTTTCGGTGAGCTTTAAAGATGGGGTGGGTTGAGACGCGGACTGCGGTGGGTTTAGAGGGCTTCGGAGAGGTGGTGGATTTCGAGAAGGGAAGGTAGAGTGGAGGGCGACTGTGATCCGCTGGTCTGACAGAGGTGCGAGTTGAAGATGATCTTTCTCTGTTTTTTTATTATTTTTTTGAAAATGCCCTTACAAATGGCGCTAACTCCCTTCCGTCCGTTTTAACGTCTCCGAATTATTTATTTATTTATAAAGGAAAACATTTGTTAACAAAGTACTTCTTATAATAAATAGAATTTCTCGTCAGACCATATAACAGTTTAATGACATCTCAATTATATTTTTGTTCAATAAATTATTACGTACATTATAGAAAATACTTGTTGTTTTAACATATTTGTGACATATCAATTCACTACCTAAAAAAACTAAAATACATAACATACACCACTAATTTTTAGGTTAGAGGACAAACAAGTTGTTGTCTTTTTGACTCACTCTAATTTTTAATTGAAGTGAGTCAAGAAAGGTTAAAGAAAGGTTAAAAAAAAAAAAATTAAAAAGTCCAGTTATTTTATCTTGGAAGAGATTTTTATATAGCTAGCAACTAGTAAAAGTGCCTTATCCTCTTCAGCTTACTCACTCACTTCACTAGCAAATATCCATGGCTTCCAATGTCATCCAGCTCCTCCGGCAAGCATATTATTTTCACACTGTTCATTCTCAATCAAACCAAAAGCCTTCAAACACACCATCTTTAGCTTTAGCAAGCTTTCATCCCAAGAACCCGAAAATTTTCAGAGTGAAATGCTCTGCAGAATCCGTTTCCAACGAACCTGATGAATCCTTCCCTGGTCCAGCTCCCGGCTCACTAGCAACCAACAGCCCCGAAAAGTTCCCGATCGAGAAACGAAGAAGGTCGGATATAGTTCGGGAGAGGCGCCCGAAAACCGGCCTCACCAAGCCGGAGCCCCCGAATTTCGAGATAGGCTGGAAAAGGACGGTTCCGATTGAGACTGAGAAGCCAGTGGGATTTGAAATAATGGACTTCTTGGAGAAGTTGGAGGGACTCATGGGGAGGGAGTTCGGGTCGACGGAGCTGTTGGCGAAAGCCGGGGAAATCGTGGCGGAGAGAGCCCGAGAAGAAGCGGAAGTGCTGAGAGACGAAGGCAAAGTTGAAGAGAGAATGGTCACTGAGCTCTTCAGAGTTTTGAAGCTATTGGAGATGGACTTGTCCATGGTTAGAGCTGCAGTCAAAGAAGAGACGTTAAATGAGAGACTTGAACAGGCCAAAGCTAGATGCAGGCAAGCTATTCTTGTTGCTAATTCGTTTTAAAGCACATTCTGCATTCTGTGTAGAATCTTAAGATTTTCAAATCAATCCCACGTGGAATCTCGATCTTGCAAACTAATTATGGTTTCAAGCACCAAATTTGTTCCCATTTGACACAAATAAGATAAATCATCCCTTTGAGAATCACATCTATTATATAAGATTATGGCATGAAAAGCCTTAAAACAGGAACACACATAATTGTTAGGCTTATCATCAATTCATTAACCTTAATTTATAACTTCTTTGATGACTACAAATGAGGAACATACCTAATGAATGCTAATGATTAACATGCTAAAACCTTGTCAATTTTTAGCAACACTTTTCTTCTTCTTCTTCTTCTTTCCCTTTCCGGAGACAGCAGTGATGTATGCTGCCTGATATCCTTGGACGACAAGGTTAACATGAGGGTCGTCTTTCGGTATTTTGTCGAGGATTTCAGTGGCAGATTTGTGATCTCCCAAGGCTAGAAGGGCTTGGTACATCCTCATGTAACTCAGAACATTGTATGGGAGACCAGCATCCTTGTATTCTTTCCAAATTCGACGACAAGTGTTCAAGTCCTTGGCCGTAATGGAGGCTGTAAGTAGGAAATCAAGACTTTTCCTGGAAGGTTGATTGTTGAGTTCCTTTTTCACAGCTTCAAGCAAGTCCATGCCAAACTGCATATCAGTCGGCTCGTTCTCAGCAAATTGGCAAAATAACTCGTCAAAAATGTTTCCTGCTCCTTCTTCATCCACATTGCACTCTTCTGTAATTTGCTTGAGCAGATCAACAGCTGTGGTTAGATGCTCGTGGCGAACACAGTACAGACTAACCCTAATGCATCCCTCAAACCAGAAATCTGTATCCTTCAATTCCTTGAGTATTTGGAGCAATCTAGTCAGTTCCCCTTCTGATTGGAGATGTTCAATCAAACAAATAGCAGCCCTTGGCTCCAAATCGCAGTTGCCTTGCTTTATTTCAGAAAGCACGTTAAGAGCATCTGACATTTGCCCGTTTGAAGCAAGAGCAGAAACAAGCGCACTTCTTATTTCATTCAAGTTCTTGACTGGGATTCGTTCGTCCAGAACAACCTTCTTAGCCTTCTCAAACTGTCCACATGCTGCATATGCATTTATGAGGGCCATATATACATGCTTTGTGAAGTGAACTCCAGACTGCTTTATTTCTTCGTAGATCTTATGAATATCCTCCTCACAGTTGCAGTTAGATAAAAGGTAACTGTATGTCTGAGCATCTGGCTTAACATCTGCCTCTTCCATCTGTTTGAGAACCATTAGGGCACCGCGAATGTTTTTCTCGCGGAAGAATCCAGCCATTATAGTATTGTATACGCCAGCCGTTGGCATCAAATTCAACTTCCCTAGATCCGCTATCATGTCATATGCACCTTCAAAATCTTTCATTTTCACACTGAGATTGATCATCTTTCTGAAAGTTTCTGTATTTGGTATCAAGTCATGGCCAGATATCAGAGAAGAAATGCGACGAACCAAATTATACTCCTTGCTGTCCTCACAAGCATCCAATAGCGAATGAAATGTCCCCACTGACAAGGTTAATCCAACTTTGAACATCTCATCAATAATATCAAGTGCTTTGTGTACCTTGAGCAGTTCACAACAATATCGAATCCACCTCTCATAATGCTTGGACATAGGCACCAGCTCTAATGTTGCATGCAATTTTTTGAACTTCGCAATCATTTCTTCAACATCCAAATTTGGGTTGCCAACTGCAAAATCAAAGATGAAGTTTGAGATATTTCCCACTCCAATATCATTTACTTTTAATGTCAACAGGAGCCTCTCTGCAACAGAATCCAACGAGAGCTTTCCCAAAGAACTGAAAACCTTTGCAACATGTTCCATAGATGAAACTTTTGTTATGTCAAAAGTTGCTAATAGCAGCACAAGCTCCTTCTTTCGGTCACCCTCACTAAATGCCAGAAGATAACTTTGTTGAATGGAGGACTTGTCTTCACCATCATACAGTGCAAGATCATAACAGAGCTCTTGTATCTTCTGATCATCTTTCACTCCAATATAGAGAAGCATCTCGTAGTAAGCTAATCTCGGACGTGAATTTTCATCTCTGATAAGCTCACAAAAGAAATGAAACTCAGGAACCAAACCACAATCAATCAGATACCTTAGGAATGGACCATAAGACGTTTCCTCTATTTGGAAACCTCTTTCCTTCATCAATTCAAAAATCTTGTAAGCCACAAAGATCTGATCTAACGAAACTTCTTCATCATCGGATTTCCTTGCCGTATCTATGCAAAGATGAATCAAAGCGTTAAATTCCTTCACTCCAGTTGCTCTTCCCAATTTAGAAAGAACTTGAATAGTGGTATCAGGTCCCAACTTCGACCCACACATCTTAACTAGCCTGTCAAAACGAACTGTTTGGCTTGCCTTGAAGATCCATTTCTGCTTACGCTCCCTAGACATTTCTTTCCGACGCAAAGATATGTTGTTGTGAGATGACATTGGGTTCCAAGGCAAGACCAAAACATTACTAAAAGATCCATCACCATCACCATCTCCATCACTTTGTGTATCAGCTGAATCAAAACTTGGATCACCTGCGTTATCCACAAGCACAAGAATTCAGCTGCCTACTTAAACCAAAACTTCTATTCAGGTATTCCAATTGATAGATCATCATACATGAAAAAAGGCTCAATTTTCAGATGCAGATAAGCTTAAGGTAACTAAATGAAACCAGAAGAAAAAAAAAATTATGAATACAGAAGTGCAGAACCATGATACTTTCCCTACCACGTAATATTGAAGATATCTCCGCCGACAGCAGCTTAGCGGACTCCTCTACGAGCAAAACGCAGAAAGCAAAAAGTAAGCACATTTTGAACGAAATTTGAAGAACAAACCCTAGCTTTAATGAAACTCAACTCAATGATAAAATTCAAGCAGAAACGAAACCATGAAATCGTCCAAGTACCGTTATCAACTGAGGAGAGAAGCTTCAGGTTCCCGATGCCAGCGAAGTCTCCGAGAGTCCTGTCAGAAGACGAATACGACGACTCGGACTCCGACTCGGATTTAGGTGACTTGTAATTGAGCAACTGTCGGCGAATATTCTTAGAAGTCGTGGCGTCGATGGAGGAAACGTACCGCTTTAGGGCAAGGTCCTCGGCAGAGGATCCTGAGGGGGGCGGTGCGGTGGCGGCGGCGTTCAGCTTTTTGTTAACGACTCGGGAGGCGGAACGGAACAGTTTGCTGAGGTTTTTAACTGACATGGATGGTGCATGGGCAGTGTTTGATGAAATGCTGCAGTGGTCACTGTGTGAAAGAAAAAGGCAAGAAGAAGAAAGAACGAAAGTTTTTGAACGAACCCGGCTTTTCTCCGTTCCCTCGTTTTCATTTTCCCTTGCGGTTTTTCTGGGCTTTATTATTATTGTTTTTGTTTTTTTATTTGGGCTGGCTTTGCGTTATGGGCCCCCAATGTTCCAATGCGATTGATATTGAGTTGGTATTTTGAGTGTGAAAGAAAAAATTGAATTAAATTAATTGAGTTTTTTTTATAAAAAAAATACTTCAAAAAAAAAATTGTTACATTATTATCATATTGATTAAATTCTATGATTTAGAAAAAGGTACAAAATAAATTTTGTTGTTATTTAAAATTAATATTGGTATTATGGTGGTGTTACCCTTGCTGATTGCATCTAAGACCCTGTACGTTTCCATCGTTTTTGTTTGTGTTTTAATTTTATTTTTGAATTTTTACAGCAAATTTGATGTGTTATAATACTTTCTCATCATTTTAAAAACAATTGTTTTATTATTTAATTACATATTTTTACACTTTCAATACAAATTTTATATTAAAAAATCATTTTTCTCATAATATGTTTTTAAAATCATGTCAAAATGAACTATGCCCGAATTGAATTTTTTAAAGATTATTTTTTTTTTCTTTGAACACTTACACGGTTACACCTACAATTATCGAAGGACAATGAGCGGATAATGAGTTTGATCCAGCAACTTTCTGCATGAGTTCCTTTTGTACTACCGCTGAACCATTGAATGCTACTCGAAATATTTTTACGATGACACGACTAAATTAAATGGAATGGTCATCTTGATTAATAGAATACTCTTAATTTCATCGTGCATAATTGGCAAACAAATCCAATTTTTTCTAGTTTCAATTGGTATATATAATAAATGTTCCAATCGCTAACAATTTGACTTCATATCCGTGTAACGTAGTGTTGTAATAAGATCTAACTTCATACGTAACTATTCTCACAATCTAACTGCAGATGTAATCATCGTAAACTGCAAACACAAAGACAAACAATTTTCTATTATCCATTGCCAGATTTGTGGCTAACTCAGGCCAAGACATTTGTACAAACTACAAACGACCAAGAACAAGTTACCAAACTCATACATATTCTTCCCCAAAATAAGACTAAAATAAACACCAGTTGAAGAAGAGATTGGGAAAGCTAACAGTGACAGACGGTTACTTAAATAATTAACAAGGAATGATTCTATTTTGAATAAGTTGACATATATGTATGTATGTATGTATGTATGTATTCCTTTATATTCTCATTCCTTCCAGCCAAAAAACTACATTCTGATTGAGCCATAAACAAACATTTCACTCTTTTCAAGTTTTAAATAAGATATATATACCTCGAGGTTTTGGACGTTCATCTTACAGGTCAGGAGTTCGAGCCACTAGCTCCCTTTATTATCTTCCTTCCAGCCAAAAAACTACATTCTGAATCAGCTATCCAGCGATAATAAACAAAGATTTCATTTTTGTTCAAGTTTTAAACAACGGTTGTACTTTATGCATCCATCCTACAAACAACAAAATGTAGCAACGCCAACCCTTTATCCGGCTCAAAAGAAAAAGGAGTAAGAGAAAAAAACAACAGAATATAGGTTTAAACTATGTCATTCTAGCTATCAAAACATTGTTCCACAACATTGTGAATCCTGTTAATTTACTGGTATATATCCTTGTGGGAAAACAAAGATGTAAAAGTATTATTTGTATGTTACCTAGTATTTGTATCTGCCACAAATGATTCCATAACGGATGAAGTTCTGTCAGGACCCCAAGAAAGAATCATGCACAAGAAGAAAGATGGAAACAGGAAACATCAGAAAAAGACTGGTTCAGACTATTGCTTAAAAGCCGGCTAGTGTGCACTAATTTCCGTTGTTTTCTATATCCTATATGACGATGCAAAAGATAAAAGCCAGCAAGACAAGTTGTCTAATTAATTATATATAATAGTATATGAAATTGTACCAGAAGTAGTGTCTTGAGAAGGTGATCATTCCCTCTTGGAAGGGTGAAACAGGCTGTGGAAATGGGGAGCAACAATGGCTTGTTTCGGTACGCCGATGGAGTGGACAAAGTTTTGATGACTTTAGGGACTTTAGGAAGCATGGGAGATGGATTGCAGATTCCTCTGATGATGTATGTTCTTAGTGATGCCATCAATGCATACGCAAATCCCTCTGCCGCGGTCACAATACCTGTTGTCAATAAGGTAATGCTCAAATCAATGCCCTTCTTTGTATTCTGATCATCCTGGAACAAACATGAAGAAAAAGAGTTAGAATTATTACACTAAATCTTGAAAATTCTTTGCAGTTTTCACTGAGGCTGCTCTATGTTGCAATTGGAGTTGGATTATCTGCTTTTGTTGGTATGCTAGCTGAAATGACCCTGAAACTATAAGTAGTCTTTCTTTTTTGAAGAACTTGTTTTATTTTTTTGGAACTTTTTGTAGAGGGGCTATGCTGGGCTAGAACTGCAGAAAGACAGACTTCTCGAATGAGACTCGAATACCTGAAATCTGTGCTCAGACAAGATGTTGGTTTCTTCGATACTCAAGCAGCCGATTCTTCCAACACAACTTTCCAGGTTGTTTCCACCATTTCTGCGGATTCCAATATGATCCAAACCACCATAGGTGAGAAGGTATGCAAATCATCTCACTTTCATGGCTCTTTTAGTTAATATACAACATTATGTTCTAGAAAGTAAATAACATTAGCCCAATTTTGAATGTAGATACCTGATTGCCTGGCTTACACATCATCCTTCCTCTTCTGCCTCATATTTTCCTTCATGCTATCCTGGAAAGTTACTCTGGCTGGTCTGCCTTTAACCTTCACCTTCATCGTGCCCGGGCTAGGATTTGGGACACTCATGATGAATGTTGGGATGAAGGTGATAGGGTCCTATGGTGTTGCAGGAGGAATAGCAGAACAAGCAATTTCTTCGATAAGAACTGTGTACTCATACGTTGCAGAGAATCAAACGATTGAAAAGTTTAGCCATGCTCTTGAAGACACTCTGCAGCTAGGAATAAAGCAAGGTTTTGCAAGAGGATTGATGCTGGGAAGCATGGGAGGCATCTATCTCAGCTGGGCTTTCCAGGCATGGTTTGGATCTATTCTAGTTAGCAAAAAAGGGGAGAAGGGAGGCGATGTTTTCGTTGCAGGATTCAATATTCTCATGGGAGGACTGTAAGTATATAATTTCCTTCTGAATCTATGTTGTTTGTCAATACAAATTCATTATAACTTCATTATTTCTGAATCCTCCAGAAATATTTTGACTGCTCTGCCTAATCTCACCGCCATCACGGAAGCTAAGGCTGCTGCTATTAGGATAACTGAGATGATTGATAGGGAGCCAACCATTGACACTGAAGAAAGAAAAGGGAAAGCTCTTTCCCATGTCAGAGGAGAAATTGAGTTCAAAGGTGTCTATTTTAGCTACCCTTCCAGGCCGGATACGCCGATCCTTCAAGGCATTGATCTTCTGTTTCCGGCAGGGAAAACAGTAGGCCTTGTTGGGGGAAGCGGTTCAGGAAAATCCACTATTGTTTCATTGCTTCAAAGGTTTTATGACCCTATTGAAGGTGATATACTCTTGGATGGATACAAGATCAAGAAACTTCATCTTAAATGGTTGAGGTCCCAAATGGGACTGGTTAATCAAGAACCAGTCCTCTTTGCAACTTCCATTAAGGAAAACATCCTCTTTGGAAAAGAAGGAGCATCTATGGAAGATGTGCAAAATGCAGCCAAGGCGGCAAATGCACATGACTTCGTCATGAAACTACCCGAAGCCTATGACAGTCAAGTAAGTCATCTTCACCTCTAAACTCAATGAATTCTGAAATGTCTTCTAATAACTTTTTAGTAGGGAAAGAAATCAGAAGTAGAGTATCATTAGCTTAACTTTGAAGGTTAGACTTTTGACATGAATGTCAGAGGTGTATATGTTCAAAAGTACTAGAGAATCTGTTTGAAACATTATTGAATATTGGCTTTCTCCAGGTGGGACAGTTTGGAGTTCAATTATCCGGTGGACAAAAGCAAAGAATAGCCATAGCAAGGGCTTTGCTCAGAAATCCGAAAATCTTACTGTTGGATGAAGCTACCAGTGCATTAGATTCACAATCCGAAAGCGTTGTGCAGAAGGCCATTGATAATGCATCTCGGGGGAGGACTGCTATTGTCATAGCTCATCGTCTTTCCACAATAAGAATGGCTGATCGGATCACCGTTCTTCAATCAGGGAAAGTGGTTGAATCAGGCACACATGATGAGCTTATGCAGATCAATGGAGAATACTTCAGAATGGTGCAACTTCAAAAGCAAGCAACAGAGAATGACATTGACATTAGTTATGACTATTTCAATGACAGAAGTCCATATAAAAGAAGTGTACCTCGAAGCCCTTATGGAAGAAGTATCAACCAGAGCCCTTATGGAAGTAGCATCAACCAGAGCCCCTACATAAGTAGTATCCCACAAAGCCCGATGAGCGTAAGAACAAGTGCACCGGTCACTCCAGCTCTATATGCTCTCAGTCCAGGCTTTTCCAGGAGTGCACCTTATTCCAGTCCTTACTCTGTACAGTTTGATGACTATGACAGTGAAGATGAACATTTCGAACAAAAAGGTCATCCTGCTCCATCGCAATGGCGCTTGGTGAAAATGAATGCACCAGAGTGGCGCCGCGCCTTGCTTGGCTGCATTGGGGCTATAGGCTCTGGAATGGTTCAACCAATAAATGCATACTGTGTAGGGGCAGTGATATCAGTTTATTTCCGAGCTGATAAATCTACCATCCCATCACATGCCAGAACTTACTCTTTCATCTTCCTAGGCCTTGCAGTCTTCAACTTTTGTGTCAATGTCCTTCAACATTACAACTTTGCGGTCATGGGGGAAAGGTTAACCAAAAGAGTTAGGGAGAAGCTGCTTGAAAAGTTGATGACTTTCGAGATAGGATGGTTTGATCTGGATGAAAACACCAGTGCTGCAATATGCGCCAGAATATCGACTGAAGCTAGCATGGTTCGCTCCCTTGTTGGCGACAGAATGTCTCTACTTACCCAAGCATTTTTCGGGGCCACTTTTGCATATGCACTGGGGTTATACCTGACATGGAAGTTAGCTCTAGTAATGATGGCAGCTCAGCCATTACTCATTGGGAGCTTCTATGCCAGAACTGTTCTCATGAAGAGTATGTCTGCAAAAGCTCAGATTGCACAAAAGGAAGGAAGCCAGTTAGCAAGTGAAGCTGTTATAAACCACAGAACTATAACAGCCTTTTCCTCTCAGAAAAAGATAGTAGGGCTCTTTCAACAAACATTAGAAGGACCCCGGAAAGAGAGCATCAGACAGTCCTGGTTTGCCGGGATCGGCCTGTTCAGTTCTCAATTTCTAGCAGCAGCTTCTACAGCTCTAGCATACTGGTATGGCGGGAGGCTCTTAACCAAGGGGCAAATATCTCCAGAAAAACTTTTTCAGTCATTCCTGGCTCTTCTGTTCACTGCTTATATCATTGCAGAGGCTGGAAGCATGACCAATGATATATCCAGGGGAAGCAATGCTGTCCGTTCAGTTCTAGCAATCCTAGATAGAAAGACCGAAATTGATCCTGAAGCCTCAGGCGGACACGATGCAACTAAAACGAGCATCAGGGGCCTTGTCGAGCTGAAGCATCTGCACTTTGCTTATCCTTCAAGGCCTGATTTAATGGTCTTGAAGGGCCTGAGCCTAAAAATTGCTCCTGGAACCACAGTGGCACTAGTCGGGCAAAGTGGATGCGGTAAATCCACGATCATAGGACTCATCGAGAGATTCTATGATCCCCTGAAGGGATCAGTGAGCATTGACCAAAGGGATGTAAGAGACTACAACTTGAGAACCTTGAGGAAACACATTGCACTTGTCAGCCAGGAACCAACCTTATTTGCAGGCACCATCTACGAGAACATCGCCTATGGGAAGAAGAAGGCCAAGGAATCCGAGATCATGAAGGCCGCCCAGCTAGCCAATGCACATGAATTCATAAGGTACGTCAGTCAAAACAAGAACCAATCTAAGCGAAAACAAGAAGAAATATTTATGTAAGTTTTAACTTAAAATCTCTGCACTCGCAGTGGGATGCAGGACGGATACCAGACCTTCTGCGGAGAGAGAGGAGTTCAACTGTCGGGCGGTCAAAAACAGAGGATTGCATTAGCTCGCGCGATCCTCAAGAACCCGAGAATCCTACTGCTGGATGAAGCAACCAGCGCGCTCGACTCTGTATCGGAAAACTTAGTCCAAGAAGCGCTGGAGAAAATGATGACGAAAAGAACATGCATTGTGGTTGCTCATCGCTTATCCACAATACAGAAAGCAGACTCCATTGCAGTGATCAAAGAGGGAAAAGTTGTAGAAGAAGGCTCACATAAAGACCTTCTTTCTCTGGGACGCAGCGGTGAATATTACTCTCTTGTCAAAGCACAAGGAAGCAACTCTCCTTATCGCTGAAATGGAGATTCAAGAGCCAAGAATTAAGAAGAATTACTATTTTTTTTTTTTTTTTTTTGGTTTTTTGTTGTCTTTTTTGCAGTAAATACATAATTATTTGGTTTGTTTAAGATTAAATTTAACATCTCCGCAGGTGATTCTGGCTAATTTTTACTATTGACAAAAGGAGAGAATTCTTACAACTTACAAGTATTTCTAAACTTCCCTTCTAACACTGAACTAAAAATAACCTTAAACCCACCAAAAATAATTGAAAATGAGACGTGGGTTGAAGAAGAATCAATCCAATCTTACAGCTTTAAAAAAGCAGGAAATAAACCATGACCGGAAGTGCCAAAAGCAGAGGACGGGGAATATTCTCCGGCGCGGCAGACTTGAGTTTAATGCCCTTCCTGTTGACTTTCTTACCGGAACTATTGACGTCGAGGTTAGCAGCCACCACCAGATGATGTCTTTTAGTAAACCAGAAAAGAATCTTGTACCTCACCCTAGTGGCAAGCCCCACTCGGAAAGTCACCGCGGACCCGTTCGACACGTTGGCATAAGCAGCCTCCCACGGCACTCCGGGCGCCTCCACCACCTCTTTCCGGCGAGCTTTCTTTCCGTGACCCTGGTAGAATCTCGGGACGGTAAAGTTCCCAACCGGAACCCCGCCACCACTACTCTGACCGTAAAAGAAAGTGATGTTAATATCGTCATATCCAACGCCTTGGTCCTTCATCTCATTCTTGAGCCGGAGATCGAAGTACAGAGTGTGGTTGGCTCTGGCGGAGGTGGAATTATCGGTGACATTGAGGGAATGGACGTAGAAGTCTTCAATTGAGCATGAGGGGTCGGATCCGCGAAGGCTGAGCCACATGAACAGAGCTGTGAGGCCGGAGGTGAAGATGAAGCTGCAGCAGCACCGGCAGCATCCTCCTTGGCTGCTGTAGTCTCTGTCCGACATGCTTTCCGGCGGGTACGACGACGGTTGGTGAGAACGCCGGTGTTTAAAATAAGCAGCGAATGATTGAGTGGCAATGGAAAAGAAAAGGATTATTCGATGATTTAAACTGGGAGTTCAAGAATGGAACAGATACTATTGGTTCTTTCTTACAGCTCAGCTATGTTTTGATACTTTAAAGGAGAACTGGTACGCGTAGGCGCGTAGCCGTAGTTGTGGATCTTTTTCTTTTGTTTGGAAATTACCAATGATTTTGATAGCATAAATGGTTGAAACTTGAAAGAGGAGGTGAAATTTCCTGTTTGACTCCAAGAGACTGAGCTTTAAACTTATTTGGTTTAAGAGAAGTTTTGAAAAATATAATCACACCAATAAGAACATGTTTTCAAAAATAATAAAATATACAAAAGTAGCTTTCGAAGACTATCAATATAAACAAAATGCCGAAATCGATATCATAGGAATCAATAAACCACTTTCAAAATAAATTTTTGAGGCTGCACCAAATAAAGTTTGGGTTTCTTAACTAAAAACCACACTAAAACGGCTCCGAATTTTCTATTACACTACGTGCCACACTCCTTGTATAACAGAAAGTGTAACCGAAGACCCGACACTTCTATGACAAATTTTAGTTCAAAGATTTCATACTAACTATAGATTTCTTGCAGAATTTTAATTCAAAAAAGAGACAAATTGCAGCAAAAATGTATTGAATTACTACAGTACAAATTTAGACACTCTTTCCCTTCCTCGTAAAGTCGTAATTGATGCGTTTACCTGTGACACCGCGTAAATGACGTGGGTGTTCCACGGCGTGGACCACATTTCTCTTTGTTTGCCACGATAAACAATTTTAAACTGGTCACACCACATTTCTCTTTGTTTGCCACGATAAACAACTTTAAACTGGTCACAGCGCAAAATTAAGAAATGAAAATTCTAAATGCAGGACAAGACAGGAGGGACGTCAAGGTGGGGTTCTTTCTTTCAGCTGCAATTCAACTCCTACATACTAGTTGCAGGTTTCAGAGAGAGACAAGCTCAAATAAACTAAACTACCAGCCTGAAGATGGAGGCGCAATCTGAGGATGCAAGTGTGTTCTCTCACATCGAGAGATAACATTACATTTTTACACCTCCTAAACGTGAGATGATATAGGTGTATCTTGATGCAGATTATCTATAAGGCTCAAGATGGTGTTCTTGACATAATAGGCTGCTTAAAAAGTTTGAACTTTTCCTAAAAATGCCACCAAACTATAATATCAAACATTTGTCAGGGAAATCATTCAATCACAAATTCACAGAGCATTTTAATTCATAAAGAGCCCCAAAATTTTCCAAACAATTGATTTGTTGCCACCATCAAGAACCATCTTAGCAAATAACATAACAAGAATTACTCTACCAGCAGTAACATTCAAAAATTATCTGGCTCTATAGTTTGAGCACTAGTCAAGAGAATTTATCAAAATATATGCATGTGGCATTCCATATGGAGACTTTAACGCTAAAGGCATGATTCTATTACCAAAAGAGACAAAAATACAACATAAACTTCAGATGGAAGACCGTCGAGACAAATGGCTTACAAATCATATTTACATAAATTTATGCAGTAAGTAGAGCATGTTACTCGTCATCTTTGTAAGGGTACTCCTCAGGAACTTGCTTCAGGAGTTTCAGCTGCATTTCAAATGCATCGTCCCCACGGAGCATATCTCGAATCCATGTGACTTCAGTCTTCAGAGACACCTGAATGTTGGAAAGCAAACAGTAGATATGGTCAGGGATAGGGAAAAAAGAACAATTATCCATCACACTGAAACAGCTAGCATTGTTGTTATTGAAGTACAAACAGCTCAAAGTTCTAAGTAAAAACCAAAGGAAGTTTAAGGTGTCATAATACATAAAACTACTGGAGTTCAGCATTGCTCATAGATGCAAAATAGGTCCAGTGTAAGATTTTTGGCTCTGCAAATGTCGATTATGCAAAAGCAAGGAAAATTTTCTATGCCATTCGTTGATGCAAACACCATTCATAAATATAGAAAAATGAGTGAAGGGAAAGACAAATTCTGCACAGAAGTTAATCTGTGAACATGTGAAGATATGATCTCTCCAAGTGGAAAAGAAACAATGGCAGAAGAAGATAAGACTCCACAAAAGTTATCAAATTAGGAGAGAAGACAAGTAGGGGTTTCTCCTATTTGTTAAAGTTTTCATTTCCTTTTTCTTTTTTCTTTGTCCAAAATAAACTCTCAAGCCCAATTTTGTTTGGTTTTGATTAATGAATCAGAAAATAAAGGGAAAAAAACATTCCACATTCAATAGCATATTAGAGTTCGTGAATTAATAAACAATGAAGTCAAGAACAAACATATCGAACAAACCTAACTATAACTGAAGTAAAAACATAAAATCCCAAAAAGATTGGCATTAGAAGGCATGAAATGTCCATGAAAAATCGAACTAACCATCTCCAAAGCTCCTCTGATGACTCCATTCAAGATGTTGCAGTAATACAATCCCTGACAGGTTTCAGGAAGTTCAACAAAATCTGCTAGTGGATTATCTTCTAAGATCAGACTGCATGTGGTACCTTCGGCATCCCAATTAGTCACACTTGCTGTGACCCCTAGGAACATTTTGAAAGCAACCTGTAACACAGAAACTTTGTTGATCAACTCAGAACTTCAAAGATCTAAGATTCACATCACATCCCAGCATGCAAGAAATTAATTCCTAGTAATACAGAGATTGAGAACGATCATAATTCATAAGAAATTAAGCTTTAAATCAATATGTTTGACATATTCCAGCTGCAGGCTAGCTAAGTTTGTAATGCACTACAAGCAAGACGGCAGAGGGAGAAAAATCTCATCAGCTGTTATTGTATTTTGTAGAAAAATGCTAACACCGCACTTCATCCTTTCTTAGATCGTCATTTTCATATTGCGCTTATTTCCTAAGACACGATGAACTGCTGAGCACACAATATTCAGAAATAATTTAGCTTATGCAACAATTAAAATGCAACTCCCCATTTGGAGAAATCAATTAACTTAACAGCAAGAGACGGACCTTAGCAATGACATCAGCAGTTTCCTTGAAATCAACGCATCTATTCACGTTGGATCTTGCAAGGAAGTCATCAATCAGCCGAATACCAATATTATATCCCCTGAAGTGAAATTAATGAAAAATAATTCTTCAGTTCGATAGTTCTACGCAGATCCTATGAACAAAGTTAAACACAAGTGAATATTAACTATGTACTGCCTAAAATTAACATAAGCAGGGTAAAAGAAATCACAAATTACATCTGATCAAGCTGTTTGTTGACTTCCTCGACCTCCTCTAGATCCGTGAGCAACTGCCGAACGATGGCGCCGTAGGTCAGAGTGAAGAGCTCCGCGTTCTGTAAAAAAGTTTATTCAAGTACAATATTTCAAAAGTTCCTAACCAACAACAGATAATTGCGTAAAAGTAAATGCAAACTCCTGGACTGCTACGTAGCAGATGAACAAAAACAAAACCGAGGAATCTTAAGTTTCCGTGAGTCGGACGTACCACTCGGTCTACGCTGGCGAAAATAGCGTCACCGGATTTTGGACCGACTGGAGGCATCGGAGCCGGTGATGCGTAGTAGTTAAAATTCTGCTGCGATTGTCTTTTGGATTGGCTTCCCGGCAGCTACAGCTTAACTGCGTGAGAGTGGGAATGAGATCTGACTTTTGAGAAGACAAAGACCTTGACCCGTGTTTGGGTCAAAATATTGGGCTTATAGACGGGTATGGTTTGGCCCAATTTTCGGAGAAAATTCTGTAAAATTGTTAATGTTGGGCCAGAATTGAAACTCATTGCGTGGGGTTTGGACGAACACTGAGGCATGAACTGCAATTTTGGCACAAACTTATGGTCAATACTACGAATATGGGTGGGCATCGTTTGGGTTTATGGTTTCCTCGATTTCTTGGTTTGGAAATTTGAGCCCAATTCAAAAATCGATTCAAATTTGAAATGTATTTGTGAAAATTGAACCAATTTAGAATTCGAATTAAAACTAAATTAAAGATTTGGGCTTAAATTTTGTATTTTGCGTATTCAAATTCGGTTTAAAAGTGTGAATGCCAAATACAATTAAAAAAAATTGTCGAACAATCAATTTAATCATTAAATAGTCCAGTACAACACTAACAATATTTTAATTGTAGCAAATTTAGTACACCAAGTATTCAAAATTCGATTTGATTTTCAAATTATGACCCCTTAACTCGAAAATTAATTTGAAAATCATATACGTACATACTTCGAATTTGGTCAAAATCGATATGCATTAATGTCGGCTAAAAATGCGTCGTTTAAAATTCATTCAAAAAACTTGTTTCGCAATAGTTTTGTGTTAAAAGATATTTTAGAAGTCCAAAAATATGGGCCTGTTCTTTTTGGACGTTTTGAAAACGATTTTGAAAATAAATTTTAAAAAATAGTTTTATAATGTAAATAGTGTATTGAAAATGTAAAAAGTAGATGCTGAATAGTAAAAAATTATATTTAAAATAATAAAATATAATTAAAATATATTAAATTTACTGTTAAAATCAAAACCATTTTCAAAACAAAGCAAAAAGAACATGCCCTATAATTAACAACAAAAGGGAAATGATTCAATGAACGAGAAGAGAATCGAGCTAGATGGTTGTAGAAATAGTATTAATGGTAACCCCAAACGGGCCCTTACCTTATGGCTCCACAAATATCTAACCATCGTCGGTCTATCTAAACGGCTCAAACTCAGACCTCATGAATTAGTCATGGTGGGGCCTACCTCACATAAAAGGACAACACAGCTGACTCCGTCACCGCTTCCTGCTTTGGAAGTCACGTCACCTCGTAATTTACAACACAATTTCGTCGTCGCTTTGTTCTAGGGCATGTTCTTTATAATTTTTAAAAATTTTGTTTGAGTTTTTAGGCATAGACCAAATAGATTGAGACTCATTCTTAATTCTAAACCACAACACATATTCCACCACCACCCCGTCCGCCCTGTCTCCGCCGCCACAGCCGGAGGCCCAAAACCTAAACATCCAAAATCCCATTTTTCTTCTTCTTCTTATTTTTTCTGTTTCAATCAAAATTTTTTGAGCTTGAATTTCATATTTTTCTCAAATTCCCAATTTTTTTATTTGAAGATTGAAATTTAGAACCCAAATTGTTAGTGGATTTTAGAGGTGGAGGAAGAGGAATAAGAAGAAGAAGAAGAGGAAAAAGAGGAGGAGGAGTAAGAAGAAGAAGAAGAGGAAGAATAGGAGGAGGAAGAAGAAGAAGAGGAGGAAGGGCCGGCAGGCGGCAAGAAGAGGAGGAACAAGCCCACGATTAAGAAGAAGAGGAAGAAGAAGAGGAGGAGGAAGGGAAGAAGCGCGAAGAAGAAGAAGACGGCCGGCGGGACGAAGAGGAGGAGGAGGAAGAAGAAGATGCGAGAAGAAGAAGAAGCTTGGGGAAGAAGAAGAAGTAGCTTTGGGAAGAAAAAGAAGAAGAAGAGGCCAGTGGCGGCGGCGGGAGGAGGAGTGCGGCGGCAGTGGGAATTGGTTCTCAAAACCGGGTTTCATTTATTCTTAAAGAACATGGGTTGGGCTCGATTTTTGGGTTGAGACCCAAAAATTGCCAAACCCAGTTCTGAGAACGGGTAGAAGAACAGGCCCTAGTTTTTCTTCGCTGTATCTCTGGTCGTTAATTTATTTGGGTTTTTTTATACTTCTCAATTCTAATGGTTTTGATTTAATTATTCGTGTTCATCTTTTTAATTCGCGAATTTATCATGCTCAATCCTAATTTATTTATAAAATGTTGGATTCGTACCACCTACTATAGTTTGTGAACGGTATAATTTTAGGATTACATGTCAAAATATGAAATAAAAGTAGTTTAGGGTTGCTTTTTTACATTCTAATTTTTGTTTTAATAATAAATTTTTATTATTTTTAATATAATTTTTTACTATTTAACTATATTTTTTTATATTTTTAATATATTTTTTATATTATAAAATTATTTTTCACAACATATTTTCAAATCTATCAAAAAAAACAATCATTAATAATTTACCTTATAAATACATATTTTGTGTAAAATATTACGATTCAATTATGTCAATCCTTATATTACACATAAATCGATCTCACGTACGTATGATTTCGATATTGCAATGGGTGCCGATTCCCACTTCATTAGAACGACATGGTGACGGAATGTACAAGTTGAGGTTAACTCCGTTACTGTGAAGACTATTTTAATTGTAGTGGACAATCATGAATCATGCAATAGGACCGGTGAAGCGGCCACCGAACGAGTATTGTATTAATTTTTGTATTGGTATTCTTTTCTTTGTGAGAAGACAGAAGAGGAATCCAATCCAAACTTCTAATTCAACGTCACCAGTTCACCGCTGTTACGGCGCGTGCAATTCCCTCCGACCTTCCCGTGATTTCTTAATACTATTATTTGTTGAAAACTATAAGTATTTATAAAATAAATGTAACTCCAAATTATAATTTATTATTATACGAGTCGTATTAATATATGGGGCATGTTACTTATGACATTTTTTTAAATTTTTAGTGGTGAAAATATAATAATATCTTTATTTATTTTTACCCTCATAAATTTTTTTACCTATCATTTTACCTATACCCTCCACCCTCAATTCCTCTTTACCTACACCCTCCATCCTCATTTTTACTCCAATTCTTTCAAAATCTTCTTTCACTCGTCCCCATCCTTTGTAAAATTTTCTCTACTAGGCCAAGAATCGCCCCTCTCAGGTGATTTACAAAGATAAAATCGCCTGAAGACTCCAAGCAATTTTATCTCTGTAAATCGCCTAAGAGGGGCAATTTTTCTGGGCTTTGATTGCCTCCACATAGCGATTATTCAGAAAAAATTCGCCTATCCGGAGCGATTTAATGGGAAAAAAATTGGTTTCTTGGGGCGAAAACATCCCATTTGGCTAAGGCGATTGTTCATTGAACATTACTTCTGTTTTTTTTTTTAGCATAAAGCTACCTCCGATTAATTTCTTAATATTGATGAATCTTTTGAATCCTTATTAAGTATCGTTATATTTAACGACGAGATCTATTATCACTTTTTGCGTGTCCTCGGAAATTTAAAGTAGGTACAAATTCCCCCAATTTGTGGCCTACCATGCGATCTGTTATAAAAAGAGGTGGATGTGAAGGCGAATGTTACCTGGAAAATCTCTTTCCGTAAGCGATTTTCTAGGGGACCAAGTGATTTTCCCCACAGTTTGTCGAAAAATCGTTTTTCCGACGAACAAGCCCTGAATTTACTCTAAAATTAGCACAACACAGTTGAAAAACGCAACATAAACCCTGAAACATTTCTAAACACAGTACCCATAAGAATTTACAACACCTAACACATTGAAGTTTTCATGTTCTCTTAAAAAAAAAAAAAAAAATCGACTCAGCGATGGAGGTGGAGATGGAGACGAAGGAGACACCCAAAGCTGGATCGACGAAGAAGATGGTGATGAAGGTGGAACCGGAATAGCGAGAGGGAGATGGAGCGAACGAACGCCAATGGAGATGGAGCTGGAATCGCGAGGGAGATGGAGCGAATGGCTTGCTGTTTTGGTCGCGTAAGGGAGATGGAGCAAATTGCAGTAAAATTCACGTCTGAATTTTTTAAAAGGTGTCTTACGTTTAGTAAACGGTGTCTTTCAAGTAACAATTACGTAATATAATCCGATTAATATTGAAGGATGTGAGTGGTAATCCAATTAAAATTAGTCTTTTTTGGGTAGGATTAGGTTGTTCGTGTATGATTATAAGATTAATAAATGTATAAAACTAATATGTAAATTTTAAGATAATTATTAATTTTTGTGGGATAATCAACTATTTTTAGTTGGACAAGATAAACCAAGCATAATTTTAAAAAAAATTTACTAAAATGTTATTTATTTTGCAAATATTATCTTATCGATTTCATGTCAGTGCTATATTTATTAACTTTTTAAGTTGGGAATTACTTACAAAGCAAGGATATTGTATTTTATGATAGTGTTGTGACGAAATATTAAATTATAATATGAGATATTTTACAATTAATGCAATTTTCGTACTATATAGACTTCGTAACAAAAATCTTAGTAAATCGTGCAATTAATTCATAATTAAACCAACTTTGGAATATGAAGTGCATAGAAGTTGAATCTAATCCCTTCAACCTAAACTCTATATCCAACATACACATTGTTTTGAATACTCGCATTCTTTGGCAATGTATTGTCATAGTCCTTATGAATTCCTACAATTAATCAAAATCAAGCATGATATCATATGTACGTGTTATGTTTCATTTAGAGAAAAGTCTCTTATATGTTATTTATAAGATTCAAATTATTCCCCTTGATTTTAAATAGTCATGATCGTTCATTGTTATATTGTTTGGAATCTCACTCCGTATTGCGTAAGACACAATTCATATATAAAGTGATTGATTCAAAAACAAATTCTAATTTTTTAAAAAGTAATGATACATTACTCAACTTTCTCATAACAAGTGAAGTGTCATGTATTTATTGGTCAATCGTGGAGTACTAATAATGATTTTATAAAAGTGTAGTCAATGAATCTATGACACCTCACTTATTATGAGAAAATCGAGGAGATTAGTTGAGTGGTGTATCATTACTCGTTTTGAAAATTACTGATAATTAATATTAATAAAAGGCTCAATTACTATTTACTCCCGTGTTATTAGCTGTTAACTATTTGCCCCCGTGTTTTTAAAACTAACTGGTTGCTTCCTTGTTTGCCCCCCTCTTACCAGTCAAGCCATAAAAATTTATGAAAAGACAAAATACCCTCTGGAATGCTAACATCACACTCTTAAGTTTAAGTAAAAAATTTCAGACGAATATACTCCTAATATTAATTGCATTTCACTTAAGAAAGAAAAAAGACGAAGGAAGGTTTCTCCGAAAGATAATCGCCGCTGCACTTTTTCCATTTCAAACCGCTGCAGTTGTCATTTTTTCGAAGTCGAGCCGCGAACTCCGTTATGGACAACGCTGCACTTTTCCCACTCCAGTCGTAGTTCTCACAAAGAGCCAGCTACCATTTTCGTTCTCCGGAGTCGAGCATTTTTCTCAAGGAAAATATTATCGCCCGCCATTTTTTCCAATGCTTGGGGTATATTCATCTGAAATTTTTTACTTAAACTTGAGAGTGTGATGTCAATATTCCAGAAGGGTATTTTTGTCTTTTTATAAATTTTTATGGTTTGATTGGTAAGAGGGGGGGCAAACAGTTAATTTTAAAAATATGAGGAGCAATCAGTTAGTTTTAAAAATACAGGAGAGCAAATAGTCAAAAGGCAATAACACATAGGGTAAATAGTGATTAAAGCCTTAATAAAAAAAGTGGTATTTTATTTTTTATTGATAAGAAAATTTTTTTTTTTTGGGGTCTATTGCCTTAAAAAGAGCGAGTGAGGAAAAATCCAATCCGACGCGAGTGGGAGTGGGTTGCGTAAGGCTCGATATCATCGCAACCACACAAATAAAGTTATAAAAAGAAAAAGAAAAAAAAAAGTGAGTAGAAAACCACGGCAACTTGCGTTCGTTAATTTGCCGTGTGGGTTTGGGTTAGGTGAACCGGACGAAGTTTGTGGCACGTGGCATATTCCTATTAGCCAATCCACAAGGCAATTTCGTAGTAAGTCGGTCTTTTACCGCTTTAAATAGACCTCTTCCCCTCGCCCTTTTCATCGATTCATTCAGATTTCGATTTCAATTTCAATTTCAATTTCTTCCTCTCTCGCTGATCCTATCTCAATTTCTCTCGGTTGCATTCTTCATATTTTCTCAAGGTAATTGATTCCTTCAATTATCTGCGATCTTTGCTTGCTTGTTGTTTTGCATCATCTGTGTTTGGATTTTGTTTCGATTGTTCATCATGTTCTATTCAACTGCTTGATGAAAGATTTTGAATCTGGGGGTGGAAAAGCCGGATTTAAGAATTATTTAGAGTTTGTCGAGAGATAATTCCGATCTTGGATATGATTTATGGCTATTTGCGTTTCTTGTTTGTGTTTGTTTGGGTTGATTTTTGATTCGATTTGCGTTCGGTCGTGATCTAGGGTAACTATTTTAATTGAGATTAATTTTGAAACGGATTGTGTTGTTTGTTGGATTCATGATGAGTTACATAGATCTTTCGTTATTTGATTAAATTTATAAATTTTATTTTGAAGATTGGTCTTCTTTTTTTATTGTTCCCAAAAAGCACTACGGACAATTTTGTTTCGATGTTTCTGTTCTTCACATCGCTTGAATTATGTATATAAACCTGTAGATCTGACCGTGGGCTTGAAAATTTTGTTATGAACAGATGCAAATCTTTGTAAAGACACTTACCGGCAAGACCATCACTCTCGAAGTCGAGAGCAGCGACACCATTGACAATGTAAAGGCTAAGATCCAGGACAAGGAGGGCATCCCTCCAGACCAGCAGAGGCTGATCTTTGCCGGCAAACAGCTCGAGGATGGCCGCACCTTGGCTGACTACAATATTCAGAAGGAATCAACCCTTCACTTGGTCCTCCGTTTGAGGGGAGGTATGCAAATCTTTGTGAAGACCCTCACCGGAAAGACCATCACCCTCGAGGTCGAGAGCAGTGACACCATCGACAATGTCAAAGCCAAGATCCAGGACAAGGAGGGAATTCCCCCAGACCAGCAGAGGCTGATCTTCGCCGGTAAGCAGCTGGAAGATGGCCGGACTTTGGCTGACTACAACATCCAAAAGGAGTCCACCCTCCACTTGGTTCTCCGTCTTAGGGGAGGCATGCAAATCTTTGTGAAGACCCTCACCGGAAAGACCATCACCCTCGAGGTCGAGAGCAGTGACACCATTGACAACGTCAAGGCCAAGATCCAGGACAAGGAGGGAATCCCCCCAGACCAGCAGAGGCTGATCTTCGCCGGCAAGCAGCTTGAAGATGGCCGGACTTTGGCCGATTACAACATCCAAAAGGAATCCACCCTCCACTTGGTTCTCCGTCTTAGGGGAGGCATGCAAATCTTCGTGAAGACCCTCACCGGAAAGACCATCACCCTCGAGGTCGAGAGCAGTGACACTATTGATAACGTCAAGGCCAAGATCCAGGACAAGGAGGGCATCCCCCCGGACCAGCAGAGGCTTATCTTCGCCGGAAAGCAGCTTGAGGATGGCAGGACCCTTGCTGATTACAATATCCAGAAGGAGTCAACTCTCCACTTGGTTCTTCGTTTGAGGGGAGGCATGCAGATATTTGTCAAGACCCTTACCGGGAAAACCATCACCTTGGAGGTTGAAAGCAGCGACACCATTGACAACGTCAAGGCCAAGATCCAGGACAAGGAGGGAATTCCCCCGGATCAGCAGAGGCTCATTTTTGCCGGAAAGCAGCTTGAAGATGGGAGGACCCTGGCTGACTACAACATCCAGAAGGAGTCCACCCTTCACTTGGTGCTGAGGTTGAGGGGAGGTATGCAGATTTTCGTGAAGACATTGACCGGAAAGACTATCACTCTCGAAGTTGAGAGCAGTGATACAATTGACAATGTGAAGGCGAAAATCCAAGACAAGGAGGGTATTCCCCCAGATCAGCAGAGGTTGATCTTTGCTGGAAAGCAGTTGGAAGATGGTAGGACTCTTGCAGACTATAACATCCAGAAGGAGTCTACCCTCCACCTTGTCCTGCGTCTCCGTGGTGGTTTCTGAATGTGTCGTTGCTATTGCTAGCCTATTGTGGCTATAAAACAATTTGTGTGTGTTGGGGATCTTTAGTTCTTATTGTTTGAAGGGTATCGGTGGTGGTGTTAATGTGTTTTTTGTGTCTTTTTAGTGTTTTGGGTTTATGATGGTGGTGTTGTCATATCAATGAATAAAATTTCTAGTTCTAAATTTTTCTCGCGTCTCTCTGATTTCTTCCTTAATATTAACTCTTGTATGTGCAAAATCTCTACTTTCTAAATAATTAATAATTAGGTAAGGTAAGATCGATGCACATCCACAATGTACATGTTTGAGCGTTTAGGCTGAGTTTTGCCGGTTATGATTTGGCTGGCCCTCACGATCCTGTTTAACGTGAAGATCAGCGGGCACCGGTGATCATGGCGGAGCCGGAACACTAAAGCAATAAAAATCCTTTGCTACAATTCTTTTACAAGTTTTATGTCATAAAAAGGAATCCACAACATCAACGAGGTCTATTTTTGTAAAATTTGTAACTACAAAATCCATTTTATTTATTTATAAAAATAAAATTAAAAAAAAACCAAACCAAACCTCATTTCATATTTTGACCTTGATTTGGGCTTTCTCGTCTAAAGTAACTAATGGGTTTGCTCATTCACCCTTTTGAATGCGAGCTCGAGCCCATATACTTTATTAGAGGGTCCATGGGGTGGGGATATAAATTACACCCACTTCATAAAAATAAATAGAGATATGATTACAGAAATAGATCGATTTATACGTATGATTATGCGTGAATAATCATTCATTTATATTTAAAAGAGGTAATTAAGTAAATTAAATATAAGAAAATTATTATTTAACTTATTTTATTTTTTTAAAAAAAATTGTACTGTACTTATTTGAGAATATAATTTTTTAACAAGTATAATAATGGTACTACATGTTAATAAATGTTCTAATGAATTATCAAATGGTGTGGTATGAATAAAAACGTAAGAATTTATTATTGTATTACATGGTTACAAATACCATAAATGAGGGGTTATCTGTCATTTTACTATTTTAGAAAAAAATTTTTCCACCCCCTTTGTTTACCTCATTTAGATTATTCTCATTAGTCATTTTGCACTATTTAATATGAATTTAAATATTAAAAAAAAAAAGAAGAGAAGGTTTTAGTGGTTCGAAGATATTTCTGCTTTTATTATAATCTGTAATTATATTACAATTATATACTGTAATTATTAATTCACTTGGGGCCCTAAACATCGCAAATCTTTTTACCCCAAAATATTTAGCAGGCTTTGAGTATAGCAGCAACTAAATGGGCTGAGGCCCATAATGAACGAGGAGCTTTATGGGCTTTTCTGCTGAGAACCCTTATGTATAAGGATTGCTATAGGCCCATCTTGAACAGGGAGCTTTATGGGCTTTTCTGCTTAGAACCCTATGTAGTACACCCTAAGGAGTGCTATTAGCAGATTTATGTAGGAAATAGTTAATGATTATGTTAGTTTTGGAAAAATGTGAATATAGTTTTGGATTGAAAGTTAAATTTTAAATTTTGAGTTTAGTAAAATAAATGAGAGTATTTAGGGCATGTTCTTTAAGTTTTGGTTTTGGTTTTAATATTAGTTTTAATAGTAAATTTAATATATTATAATTAATTTTTATCAACTTTTTATTATTTAGTTATACCTTTTTATATTTTTAATACACTTTTTACATTATAAAATTATTTTTTAAAAATTAAAACTCAACCCTTACATAAATAACAATTTGTGTTTTTCTCCAAATTGTGTTTTTTCCTTAAAAATAGTTTGCTGACTCGTTGGGACAAAATAGTAATACAACATGATTTTAATTATAAAGGGGGGAGAGGAGTGGGGCCCACTGTCGGATCGAAAAGGAGAGCCGTTCGATTTCGATTGAAAATTGGGGTGGAATTTTTTTAACGGTCAGAATCATTTTCTCTCTCCTTTGGGAGAAAAAAAAAAAAAAAGAGAAATTATTGGGGGCCCTCAAATTATTCTATCACCCTCCACCGATCAACGCACACAACGATCAAATCACACCTAGCCTGTTATTTTGATTGGGTTGAGTTTCCGTTTAAAAAATAATTTTATAGAGCTTGTTTTTTTGGTCATTTTGAAAACGATTTTGAAAATAAATTTTTAAAAATAGTTTTGTAATGTAAAAAGTATATGTTAAATAGTAAAAAGTTGTATTAAAAATAATGAAATATGATTAAAATATATTAAATTTACTGTTGAAACCAAAACCGTTTTCAAAACGAAACAAAAAGAATAGGCCCATAATGTATAAAGTATATTAAAAATGTAAAAATGTATAGTTAAATAGTAAAAAAAATGTATTGAAAATAATGAAAACTGATTATAATATATTAAATTTATTGTTGAAATCAAAACCAAAACTTAAAAAACAGGCCAAATCATGTATTCCTTTTTGGGGTTTTTGGCTTGGGCAGTGCTAAACGCATGGGGGGAAAAATCGTTAACGCAGGAAGAAAAGATAGTATTTTACATGTTTATCAAATTTGCCCCCTACCCATTTAACTCACTCCAACCCCACCATTGCTTCATTTCTTTCAGTCCACCATGACCGGAATCATCGCCGACCACCGTGCATTGCCGTTTGGTGCTCTGGCGACATAAGTGTTAAATTTTGTCTGTTTAGTTAAAAAACTCCACATTGGCCGGATTTGGGTGGCGAACCATTTCCGCCACCCAAATCCGACCTGATCCGCCTGCATCTAAGCAGCCAGATAAATCCCATGCAATATGAGTGGGTTTCATATGAAACCCATCGCTGGGTTTCATGATCCTTGAGCTGGCCTCCTGCAACATTTTTTGTCGAAAAAATGGGTTACATTTCAGCTCCATTGCTGCCCAAAAAATGGAATTCCAATAGCCTTCCCGTTTTTGTGATGTTTATTTTATTTTTTTAATTTTTAGTATTTATATTATGGAGCCTAAGTCCGTCAGTCTTCACTCCTAACCCCCAAAAATAGGTTAAGGCTCCTAAACCCATTCTTGAGGGTTAGGATGAAAATAGGTTAGGACGCCTAAACTCATTATTGGGAGTTAGGGATGAAGAAAATGGGGCTCTATGGCCTTTGGGGAGTGTTAGGATCCTAACTCCCGAGAATGGGTTTAGGCTCCTTAACCCATTTTCGGGGGTTAGGAATGAAGAAAACGGGGCTCTTCGGCCTTTGGTGAGGGTTAGGATCCTAAACCCGAGAATGGGTATGGGTGAGTAATTCATTTTCTGGGGTTAAGTATGAATAAAATGGGGCTCTTATGGCCTTTGGTGAGGCCGCCGAAAAACCGGGATTCCCTTTTTTCAGTGTAAAATGGAAGAAATGTCACCATCTCAACAGCTCCCAAGAAAAATGGAATGTAATAGAATAATGTTTGTTTCCTTATAGAATGATCTTGTACATATTAATGTCTTTTGGGTGAACATGGTCAGATTCTTAGTTTGATCACTGCTGTTGATGTTCTTGAGGAAAAAATAAGAAATCTTTAAGCATCCATTCTACTGAGTCATACTTCTTGTGTGGCCAATTTTTGGGGTTGAGACCCAAAATTTTCCCAAAATGTGCTGAACCCCATGTTTCGCAGAAGAAGACTCAACCCCGTGTCTTAGTTTTTGGGTTGAGACCAAAAACTGAGAACTCGTTTCTTTCCCCTCTTCTTTCTTCTTCCTCCTTGACCGGCCCACTTCGCCCCTCAACATTCTCCAACACAAATTCCACTTTATATGGCAAATTAGCAGAAATCTTCTTGCCTTTGAGCAGACCAACATACAGCTTCAAAAACCCAATTTTCCCGTCTAAATCGAGCTCGGAGACTTTGGGCACATGGTACACTTTCAATGGCACCTTCACCCGAACTCTAGCCCCAATTTTAGCTTGCGCTTCCGCTGCAATCTCATCATAAACAACATCTTCTGAACCTGCGGCTGTAGCTGAATTCGAAGACGTCTCTGCTTCAGCAATTATGATTGAATCCGAGAAGGATCTAACGGGGCTCAAAGAAACAAAGGGTGAACATTTCCTCTGCTGGGTTTTAATTTTGAACAAAGGGGTGTCTGAAGATGAGATTCTGTGAGGTGGGATGGCAAAAACGAAAGGAAAAAAAAAAAAAAAAAAGTTGGGGAAGAAGATGAACAGTGTCACAGACACTGTTCATCAAAGTTTTTATAAATAGGCCCCTGCTATTTTCTGTTTCTTAAATGACACCCCAACTTATTTTTTTAAAAAAATTAGATAAGAAAAATTAAATATTAAACTATCTTAAACTAAAAATATTGTATAAACTTAAATATATCATTAACATTAAAAACAATTACTATGGACTGAAATATTATTATAATTTAAAAATTAATTTTTGGTTGAATATGTAAAAAATAAAATATTGGGATTTTATCTGTTAATAAAAGTAAAAATTTTGGAAAAAAGTATTGAAAAAAATATTGGGTTAAACCCCATGTTTTTTAGCTTGGGCTGAGAACTGGGTTACAAACTAATTCTCAGAACCTTGTTTTTTAAAAATGAACTAAGACCCAGTTTGGATGAGAACAGGTTCTAAGACCTGTTCTCAGAACTCCCTAAAGAATAGACCCTAAGTTTCCATTTGCCCAATAAGACCATTAATTCACGTGCCTGGTTTGGTGCATGGGATGATTATAAACAAACTAGTGATTCTTCTTCTTTCTTCTTCAACAGAATTCAAAGAACCAGAACTATGATTTGGTGTTCTACCCAACAAACTATGATTTATATTGACTAATAGCACCCATTAATAATAAATATTTTAATAAATTTGTAAAATTAAAATTTATTTTGTGTGAATATTGTGAAACCTATAAAATACTGTCTTAGTATAACTATAAAAATTATAATATATATTTATATTTGATACCATTTTTTCTATTTGTATCATCATTTTTAAGCGTGGATTAACTACGAAGCACACATAATTATATTAGTAATGATAAAATGAATAATAAATTTGAAAGTGAATTTTTTTAATAAAACAAAAAATATTTTAAGTAGATTCTTCTAACGAGACAAGTTAAGTATATATATATATATATCTCTCAAAAATTTCCACGCACATTTTTTTATTTGTAGTTGCTAATTAGTTGTAAGTAAAACATTTTTGAAAATCTGTAAGTAATACATTATTAATAAGAATATCAAAAGTTTTAAAGAAATATTTTTTA
Organism: Leptodermis oblonga; assembly: GCA_016801395.1. NCBI lineage: Eukaryota > Viridiplantae > Streptophyta > Magnoliopsida > Gentianales > Rubiaceae > Leptodermis > Leptodermis oblonga. The sequence continues at coordinate 3,526,996 of CM028758.1, forward strand.
AAAAAAGTTTTAAAGAAATAAAATTGTTATAATGAAGAAGAAGAAGAAGAAGAAATATGGGCCTTGGAGCGTTGTGAAGTGTGATATTTTGGGTCCAACAACTCAAAAAATCAGCTACACGTGATCACATTCAATGACCTTAGGCCCGCAACACCAATGCCCAGCCCATTATCCGTCCAACAATATTATTCATAAGGGCTGTAGAACTTTCAATATTATTAAGTGGGGTGTAATTTTTATATAATTTCTTGACAGTAGAATATTAGTTATAAAATTAAAACTAAAAATATAATTATATAGATAGAAATGCCCTTAAACTAACTGAAGAAAAAATCCCTCAAATTCAGAACACTCCAAGGAATTGCTTCATCACCCCTTTACGTCTTTTTTTTTTCTTTCTTTTTTGTCTACTGAATTTTGCTTCACATCTTTGTACCCTTAAATCTCTTTCATGGTTTGTTCATCCGATCCCAACGTCGGGATCCTCCAGCAAGGACGTGGGCATTATGAGCATATTTTTCAGTGAAGTCGTTAAGAAATTAGCCAAGTAAAATTTCCAGATCGCAAGGCACAATAAAAAGCCGACGATTACGTCGAGGGAAATTCAGAGCAAGACTAGTTTTTCCTAGTGAATTGGGCAAGCACGTTGTGTTTCGTAAGTTGGTGATTTGGCCAAGCATGCTGAGTTTCATAAGGCTCCAAGGCTAATCAATGAAAATTTAGTATCGGTTGGGCAACAATGGAGTTTCTGGATTCAATTGTTGGACGCCTCTTTATGCTGTGTTTCTGGATGAATTTGATGAGCGCTGCAATAGATATGAAGTTTCTACCTATTCAGATATTCGGATTCTGAAATTTAAAAAAGATTAAACTTCTACTTTTTTGATAAGAAGTTCTCAATCTGCAATTGATAAGTAATAATTTAAATCTTAGAAATCACTGATAAGTTTTGAAGATTGAAGGAGACATTTTCTTTATTATTTGGAAAGGGTTAGTTCCAATATTGAAGATTGAAGGATACATTCCCTTTATTATTTGGAGAGGTTTAATTCCTATACATATCTAAGTTGATTGATGATAAGGAACAATTAAAGATTTTTTTTTCCCTTTTAATAAAGTGAGGGTATTTTTGTCTATATAAATATGTATTAGTTTTGATTTTATAACTAATAATCTACTGCCCTTATAAGAAATTATACCCCACTTAATAATATTGAAAGTTACACTGCCTCTTGTGAAAATTTTGCCATTATAATTTTATATTTGATCTAGTATTGTTTGTGAAATTATTAATTGCATAAATCGTACTGCCACAGAACACGCTTCTCGTTGGCGTTTTTTAGCGCGGAACGCGTAGGGCACCGGCCTAAACCCATCAAATTGTGGGGCCCCGTGTTGCCTGCCTTTATATTTCCAAGATCCTTCTCCCTTCCGGTTTTCCCCTCTGCGCACTGACTTTTTTGTTCTTTCTCCATCCGCTCAGGCTTATCCGGATTTTGGGGTTTCCTCCGTTTTACTTCCGATCATACCCGACCCGGACCCCGAAGAATTTGGATCAGGTATATGAATCTCTCCTTCTCCTCTCATGCTCCGATCCTCTTAGATCCGTTCAATTCCAGTTTTTCTTTCCTCGATTCGTTGATTCCGTGAAGACCTGATTTTTGTGTTTTTTGGGGGTTTCGGTCAATTTTTTCGTTTCGATTCGATTGATTCATCCATTGGCCGTGTGCGATCGTTGTTTGTTTGGGTATTTACTGCATCGTGAGTGATTATTGTTTTGCCTTCCTTGCGATGCTCGATTAATTTTAAACAGAGGTTAATTCTAAGTGTTGTAAGAATTGTTTTAGAATTATGAGGGTTTCTTCAGTTATTCTATATGTTTCTAAAGATTTATGCTTCGCCGAATCGTGAATTGTCTAGTTGATCGTTGTAATAGTTTCTCGATATGATTAGGGCTTTTTTGCTGAATTGCGAATGGTCCAATTGTAATGGTTTCTCGATATAATTAGGGCTTTTTTTTTTTTTTTCGCTGAATCACGAGTTGTCCGATTGTAGTAGTTTCTCTATTTGATTACGGTTTTTTTTTTTTTTGTTGCTGAATCACGAATTGTCCGATTGTAGTAGTTTCTCTATATGATTAGGGTTTTTTTTATTTTTTTTTCACGAATTGTCCGATTGTAGTAGTTTCTCTATATGATTAGGGGTTTTTTTTTTTTGCTGAATCACGAATTGTCCGATTGTAGTAGTTTCTATATATGATTAGGGTTTGTGAGAGAATTTAATTATGCCATTAAGATTTCTGCACTGCACGTTTTCATTGTCGCACCTTTCCAGATTGAACTTTTGTCATCTTCGCAATTGGGGAAATGCGAATCATGAGGTTGTTTTGTATATTGAATAAAAGGGGAAAGGAGAAAGTTACTATGGCATGGAGTGGAACTTCATAGACTTTTTAATTCTTGTTCCCCAGTTCCCAGAGCTTGTTAATATAGGTGTTTTATCCTGCATATTTACGGATGCAGCCTTATGTAATTTAGTTTCAGCCATGGCTTGTTATTGATGACAATCTCCTTTTGATGCAGGTCTGAGCTTTTGAGTTTAGCGCACTTGTTGCATCTTTCCATATACAGCCGAACTTTCATGTCTGAACTCGATTTGCAGACTCCAACTGCTTTTGGTATGTCAATCTGTTCTTCTCTCTCAATTTGGAATTGTTTTGTGACTGTTGTTACTTCAGTTTAGGTACATAGGCTAGAGATGAGAAGCGTCTTCAATTGTATTAGTCGTAGTAGATATTTACTATTTTAGGGTATAAGATTTAAGAAGATTTAAGATTTAGATGTGTAGCTCAGCAAGGTGTAATGATTTTTGATGTCTTCATTGGTTGTTTGAGCAGACCCATTTGCCGAGGCAAATGCTGATAACTCTGGTGCTGGGACAAAGGAGTATGTCCATATCCGTGTCCAGCAGCGAAATGGTAGGAAAAGCCTGACAACAGTCCAAGGTTTGAAGAAGGAGTTCAGCTACAATAAAATACTCAAGGACCTCAAGAAGGACTTCTGTTGCAATGGCACTGTTGTGCAAGATCCAGAGCTAGGCCAGGTCTGAGTTCGATGTCACCCTGTTTGATTGCTGTAGTTCCATTATTGAATTTGGGTTATTTTGGGCCTTTTTCTCATCTTTGTTTTTTTGCCTTCTTAAAGGTTATTCAACTCCAAGGGGATCAGAGGAAGAAAGTTTCAACTTTTCTTGTTCAGGTGTGTAGTTTTCAAGCTTTTCTTGAGCAGATATTTGTTATGGATCGGTCTTCTTTTATGTGTTAATGTGTTTACTTCTCCTAGCATGGGAAATTAAGTTATGCTTCTGTTAGCTTATGAAATTATGCTATGCTCATCAATCTCATATTAAACTTGCCATATGAGGTTACTTTATTACTGGAGTTTAAAAGAACAATAATCTTCTGCTCAGTTGTGTGTTATACCTTTCAGGCTCAGTTGAAATCAATCTTCTGCATTACTGTTGTTTCAGATTGTCTTGGAGTTCCGTAATTTTAAGGTTTACCTAGAAATACAACCTCTACTGGTGAACTGAACATATTTGTGTTTTGATTGTAACAGGCTGGTATAGTGAAGAAGGAACAAATCAAGATTCATGGTTTTTAACTCTGCTAAAGATACACAGTTGACTTTTGATTGGAGCCAGTGCCAAAATACTAGTAGTAACCGGATATATGCTGTTGTGTTGTGAAACGAAAATCATCAGTTTATGGTGATTGAATATAAAATCAGTTTGTTTCTTCTATCAAGCACTTTCTCTGTTTTAGTATATGTATGTCAAACTGCTGTTGTAATGGGATGCTTGTTAGCGCAGAAGTTTATGTCGAATAATTGTCATTATAGCTTTGCTAAGTATTGTTTCCTCTGCTGCTGTGCTGCTTATTTCTCAACTGTTTTGTTGGTTTGCTGCAATGTGCAGTGTAAAAAGAAAAATGATTAGTACAGTGGAAAAATGATTAGTGACTGATGTGTTATTTATGTGTCTGTACTTGGAGGAGAGACTGCGGACAAGTTAGTGTCACGACTAGTCCAGTTACACTGGTTAGAGCGCCATGATTTGTGACCTCTAGCAATGTAAGAATTGTCTGGCTTTTCTGATTTGTTTGTGTACTTCCTCTTGGTCTACACTTGAGTTTGAGGTATGGTACGTGTACGTCATGTTTGCTTGTCATTTTAGTCACGGGAGTTGCATGAGAAGATGTCAGAAAAGTTGGAAGTATATCGTCACGAGTCACAAGCCATAATAATAGAAGCAACGAAATAATTCGACTGGGAAAATATAAGGATGAGTGACATTTATCTCCTCGAAATTTATTCAAATTACGAATTAGTCCTTTATGTTCTGGAAATTACAAGTCCCTCCTTGAATCATTTGAAATCTTATTTTTTTGAGAAACAGTAAAGGAAATAATCGATTTTAAAATTTTGTTCATGTAAATAAATGAGTTTAAACCAAAGTTTGTCCTGAAATTATTTGTTGATAATTTTTGGTTTGTAATTAACTAAAATTTTGTAATGTTATCAAATCATATTATGAAAGTATTTATAATTAAAATGATGAGAACTGATTTGTAATTTGACGTTCAAAGTAGTACTGTACACGTGGACGTAAGAAATGCATTCCAAACCGACTCAACGCACCTATATAAACAGCTCTTCTAGAGTTTTCACTTCTCTGCCAAATCGAAAGCAGAATTCCCGTTCCCGAGCTGTTTTACTTTAAACCACCAAGCTTTGAATACATGGCTTCCACCTTGACCTCCCCCGTCTCCGCGAGGCCCAAACCAGCTACTTTCTTGGAGAATTTCCACTCATCCTTCCATGGATTGCCTGTTTCCCCACCTTCTCGGGTTCAGCTTCACCCCGTCAAATCAGCTCCCCGGAATTCATCCGTCTCCATCGCCGCCTCAAAGACTCCACCTTATGATCTTCAGTCCTTCACCTTCGACCCCATCAAGGAATCGATCGTTTCCCGCGAAATGACTCGCAGGTACATGACGGACATGATTTCTTACGCGGATACTGATGTCGTCGTTGTGGGTGCGGGATCGGCTGGCCTTTCCTGCGCCTATGAACTCAGCAAGAATCCTTCAGTGCAGGTATCCCATTCCATCATTTAGTAAAACATAGCTACCCTTAATTTCACCTTTCGGTGTTAGGGATGTGTTAGAAATTGGAAATTGTTCATATTTACTGCTTGCTGCTTAGTAACTGATGGTCTGGTTCTCAAAAATCATAATCATATGCCTTTTTGCTCATGAAATCCATGGTTATAAGGTTGGTTTAACCATCCACAGAGGAGAATAATCGAAAATAAAATCAGGGTTTTGAACAACATTTCTTGGCATGGCATGGTTAAAATTGCAGTAATATTTGGTTTTTTATGTATAGGTGGCTATTGTTGAGCAATCAGTGAGCCCAGGTGGAGGCGCGTGGCTAGGTGGACAGCTTTTCTCCGCCATGGTTGTCCGCAAGCCAGCACATCTCTTCCTTGATGAGCTTGGTGTTGACTATGATGAACAGGACAACTATGTAGTGATCAAGCACGCAGCTCTGTTCACTTCAACCATCATGAGCAAGCTCTTGGCCAGGCCAAATGTGAAGCTCTTCAACGCCGTGGCGGCCGAGGATTTGATAGTGAAGGGGAACAGGGTTGGGGGTGTTGTGACAAACTGGGCTCTGGTGTCCATGAACCACGACACCCAGTCTTGTATGGATCCCAACGTGATGGAGGCTAAAGTTGTGGTGAGTTCTTGCGGCCACGATGGCCCTTTCGGCGCTACCGGTGTTAAGAGGCTCAAGAGCATAGGGATGATTGAGAATGTCCCCGGAATGAAGGCCCTGGACATGAACGCAGCTGAGGATGCAATTGTGAAGCTCACAAGGGAAATTGTTCCAGGGATGATTGTAACTGGCATGGAAGTTGCTGAGATTGATGGAGCTCCAAGAATGGTATTATCATTTCATCAAAGAAAGTTGAATATTCTTTGGATTAAATGCTAGATTTTGAGTAGTATTTTAATCTGATTAGTGGGATATGATATAACTAATGATTAATTTCAGGGGCCAACATTTGGAGCCATGATGATATCAGGGCAAAAAGCAGCTCATCTTGCACTGAGGTCACTGGGATTGCCTAATGCACTGGATGAAAGCTACGAGGAGGGAAAGCTTCATCCTGAGCTAGTTCTTGCAGCTGCTGCTGCTGATGCTCCGGAGACCGTGGATGCCTGAGAAACGGGCGAAAACCCGGGGAGGAACGGCGGTGGCTCTGAGTGATGAAGTTGCAGTCCGATGCAGCACTCACCTGCATATGTAGCATATAATAATGTATAGATGATCCGAGCCGCCATTAGAGATGTGTGATGGTTCTTCTCAGTGTGGGTTGTCTTTTTTGTTTGTGTTTGGGGGTGTTTGCTGTTTGTTTGTGGAACTTCATGGCTAGCGTGTTTTGTTTTCTTGAGAAAATGGATGCGCTTTTGCTGTCGGCCTCTTTTTCGAAATTGGGCTTTTATTTCAATGTGGGCCAAGGTTGGAAAGTGACAATTGGGCCATAGCTCATAAAAAAGGAAAAGGAATTTATAATTTTGTCTTAACATTTATGAGACAAATACCCCTCCAAATAGGGGTATTTTTGGATTATTAATGTTTTAGTTTTAAGCAAATTTAGAATAACTAATATGAAAATTAATATCTATAAATTGCTTATGTGATTCATTAAAAAAATTCACTTTTTAATATTACAAATAATATTAGAAAATAAGTTATTCTAATGGAATAGAGAATGTATTATCTACTTTGTACAAATTTGTCAAAAACCACAACAACATGATTTTATATAGAAAAAAAAAGAAGCGAAATTGACTTTCTAGATCATATATGAGAATTTGTACATGGCATATGGTCTAAACATATAATTTCATTCATATATTAGAAACTTTGAAGAGTATATTTTCAAGAAGGATAAAAAGAGTAAAACAATCAAACTACCCAACATTGAAAATTAATTGTTGTTTGAATAATAATTTGCCAAATAACTTAACGACGAAACAAATTTTCTTGCAATACTGTTTTCAGTATTAGAAGTCTTAATGGGCTGTCTTTGTTAATCCAAGCCAATTTAAATTGAAATTGACTTTGGGGTTGGGAAATTGCCATAGCCAAGGCCCAACATCCAAGACCCAACGAGGTGGGCCGGCATGATTAGACGTTAGAAAACGACACCGTTTTGGTTGAGTCGTTCACAAACAACTCCACATCACAGATGATAAATGAGGGAAAACGCAGACATTTCCTTCTTCTTTCCCTCTAAAATCTATGATTCAAAGGGATCTGTTTCTGCCATTTGGAATACTCTCTTGCAAGTTTTAGTCCTAAATTTTCACACATTTCAAGGTGTGATCTTCGCACTCATTCTTAATTTCGGAGAGCTACTGTGGTTTGTAGCGGCGGAGAAATCTGCTTCATGCGTGCCGTGCCCTAATCATCTTTTGTCATTTTGTTGAATTCAGTTGCAGGAGAATTAGGGGAAATGGAGGATATAATTGTGGCTATAGTTTCTCTGTTTCTCGTTTTAGCTTTGGTGCCTCTGTATCTGTGGAGACGCCGAATTGATTCTCGCTCTCCTGATCAACCTCAGGAGGAGGAGCCTCAGGTTCCGATTCTTCACCATATTAATTTCAATTTATTCGTAATTTGATCCTGTTTCAAATCGGCAGAGGTCGTCATGGTGTTATTTATTGTTTAGTCGTGATTTTGTTGGTTTAAATTTGTAGGTGATGCGAAGGGAAGAAGTTGTGAGGGGCGGTGCGGCACGGCGGATGCGAAGAAGACCTGCTGCTTCTGCATCTGGTGCTAGCTCATCCTCGGCTGCAGCTACTGTTGAAGGTTTTGCTTTTTTTTTTTTTTTCTTTCTTGAATGAGGTTATTAGACAGATAATTCTTACTAGTATAGTAAGTAGCATTTTTTTGAACAAATGTGGATGTAGAAAATGCTGATGAGAGCGATAACGAAGAAGTTGGCGAGGATGGTTATTATGCTGCTAAAGTGTCGAAGAAGGAAAAGAAAAGACAAGAGCGTGAAGCTCAGCGGCAGGTGTTAAAACTTTGGCATTCATGTATCATTAGTGATTATTAGTATTTCTATTTTGTCTGAAATTATATAAAAAAAGTTCTATATTATGTTTAGGTTGATTCAAGGTTCAGTAATTAGTCAGTTGATTAAAGGTTTCCAATGTTGTGTTGCTACAAATGTATCAAGTGTCTGATTATGAGATAATTTTTTGAAGGCTGATGAGGCAGCTCGTGAGTCAAGACGGACAAAACAAGACCGCTATGAAGAGATGAGGAGGAGGAAGGATGAGGAACGAGAAGCTCAAGAGCTTAAGCTGGTTGGTTGATTGGGATCTTAAGAATTTCAGGACAGTGATCTCTTATAAGCTGAAGTGCTAAAATGCTGAATGTTCTTTCTCCAGGAAGAAGAAGCTAAAGCTCGGAAAGCAAAGGAGGAAGAGGCTGCTGCTCTGGAATTTGATAAATGGAAAGGAGAATTTTCAGTTGATGAGGAGGGTACTACAGCAAATGAAGCTGGACATGGAAACCAAGACTTGCTTTCAGGTTTTGTGGATTACATTAAGGTACTTCCTAGTCCACATCTCATTTTTGTAAGTGCTTTATAGTTGGTCAGGTGCTTCCGCCGATTCACACTTTCTTGTTATTAACTTGAATTACTGGATTTTTACAAACTATTAAGAAGTATGCATGATAATCTAATTCTCCTAGTTATCTGAATTAATAGTGGTGGAGATTTTGTCCCCAGGGAATCGATTAGTGTGATGGTATAAAAAATGAACTGTTAGGGAATGCCAAAAAGGCAAATCAAGAAATTGATTGTAAAGAGGGATTGAGTAAAGGTGGCATTGTACTAATCTTCATGTTTGATTTTGCAGAATCATAAGTGCATTCCTTTGGAAGATCTTGCTGCAGAGTTCAAATTAAGAACCCAGGTAAGGACTCTGCTATTTTCCATTATTTTTCATTTGTATGATGGCAGGGGAATGAAACTGACCTGCACCGTTCGTCTGTATGGATTTGATTTGATTAATTGATTGATTTCTTAATTTTTTTTTTTCCCTAATGAAGAATGAAATAACTCAAAGTCAGTAAACCATGCTTTTGTATGTGGTTAACTTTCTAATGGTTCATATTCTAGAAGGCAAAAGCCATATTACAAATTTCAGTATTTATAGGCTCTGAATGTCCCATTTCATCATCTTTTCCCTTTTTGTTGGACGTAGGACTGTATTAATCGGATCACACAACTGGAGGATATGGGTATGTTCTTCTGATCTCCCATTAGTACTGCATTGCTTTACTTTGGGCTTACTGGCACATTTTTTCTGATCACTTTTCGTTTCCATTTCAATGATAGAATTAGCACACTATTTGCATTTCATTGATGATAAACAAGACTAAGAGGCACTCACAACAAAACTTTTTTTTTTTTTTTTTCAATTCTTTTTTTTCCGATATCAGGGAGATTATCTGGGGTGATGGATGATAGGGGCAAGTACATATACATTTCACAGGAAGAGATGAACGCTGTTGCTGATTACATTAAGCGCGAGGGTAGAGTCAGCATCTCACTTTTGGCCAGCAAGTCCAACCAGTTCATAGATTTGGAGCCAAAATCCCAGTTGGTAGATGACATGAGTGGCGTAGAAGAAATAGCTGTTGCTTGATAACACTGTAACATGTGTAGAGGAAAGAAAGATCCTGTTGTTTGGTCTTTTGTTATAAATAGAAACTTATCGATGATTTCTTCTCGTTCTAAATTCCTTTTTAATGCTTGCGTAATTGCCTGTTTTCCAGCTGTCACAACATAAGTGTCGTTTTAATTTTAAATAGAATTATATCTGTCATTGAAAATGCTGGTTTGGGTGACCATAGAAAAAGCAGCAGCATGAGCATCTAGTAAGTTTTCACCTCCGAATCAAAGGGGGAAAGTAGAGGAAGGAAATGTTTTTGAATTGGTCTCATTGACCTCTTTCTCATTTTAATAGCATTTGTTAACTACTTTAACGGTCTCATAAATTGTTATCTCTCCCATTCTTCAAATTTTCCCCCTACCTATCACCACCACGCCGTGTGTTACCACGCGGCCTTGGCAGGTGAACGGTGAATTTCTTTAGTTTTTACAAACCATTGTCACCTTTCCTCCTCCCCTCTTCTTCTCCTTTCTTTGTGATTCTTCATGGTCTCTGTGTTGGTTGTGGTCGTGGCAGTTGTCTAAATAAAAATAAAATATAATAATAATAATAAAAACTAAAAAAAGCAGTAGTTCAAGAATGCGTGTTCCATGGAACACACCGTTCTGCATTGTCCTAATTACCTTGTTATGCCATAATCTCTCGACGACATGTAGGGCCCAAACTACCTCAGACTACGCCGATGCCGGTGGTGGCGACGGAGGAGATGATAAACCTGCGACTCCACCACCGCCGGAGCTGGAAAACTGCAACGGTATCTTCGTATCTTATGATTTCATGGGACGAGAGAAGATTTACCCGCACGTGAAAAACGCGACGGCGCAGGCCTGGGCGTTCAAGGCGAAGCTGACCGTTTTGAACGCCGGAGCTCTCGAGCTGAAAGGATGGCAGGTGCACGTCGGGTTTCAGTATAACGAGCTGCTCGTATCGGCCGACGGCGCCGTTGTTATGGAAGGGGAAGGTTTCCCTTATCAGGTGGGAAAGAACGGCACCATTTTCGCCGGCTATCCCGTGGCTGATCTCAAGACCGCCATCGAAACCGCCGGCGACTTGCCTCAGATTCAGACCGAAGTCAAGATCAAAGGAACCCAATTTGGATTGAAGACCGGTGAACCCATGCCCAAAAGCATCAAATTGGTGAACGAAGGCTTCAAATGTCCCGCAGCAAATCGTAAAGGTATTGCATTTTAAACGATAAATAGTAAAAAGTTGTATTTAGAAAGAAATTAAATTATTTGTAGAAACTGAAAATAAAAACAAAAACAATGAAAACGAATCAGTCCTAATTGAATTCAAAACTTGTTCGGTTTGTTTGTTTGATTCGTTTTGCAGGAACGTACATGGGGGTGTGTTGCACGAAGGATCCAAAATTCAAGCCAAAGCCTAAAAACAAATTCATGGCGCGCCCAAAGGGTGATTTGACTATGGTTTACGATGTTCTTCAAGCGTCCTCGAACAAATACTATGCTCAAATCACCATTGACAACCTCAACCCTCTTGGTCGTCTCGATCAATGGAATCTGACTTGGGAGTGGATGAGCAATGAATTTATAACCTCCATGAAAGGAGCTTACACTCACAAGAAGGACACTTCCGACTGTGTTTATGGTGCTCAGGGAAGATACTACAAAGATTTCGATTTCAGCAACGTGATGAGCTGCGCCAAGAATCCCATCATCTCCGACTTACCGCCGGAGAAGAAGGACGACGAGAAGCTCGGAAAGCTGCCGTTCTGCTGCAAGAACGGCACCCTCTTGCCGGCTATCATGAACGAGACGCAATCAAGAGCCATTTTCCAGCTCGAGGTCTTCAAGCTCCCACCGGACATGACCAGCAGAACCGCAATCAATCCACCCCAGAATTGGAAGATCACAGGCGTTCTGAACCCGACTTACAAATGCGGCCCTCCCGTCCGGGTTAATCCGACGGAATTCCCGGACCCTACCGGCCTCGATGCGACGGTCGAAGCCATCGCAAGCTGGCAAGTAGCTTGCAACATTACTAAACCAAAGCCCAAGGAAAACAAATGCTGCGTTTCCTACTCTGCGTACTACGCAGCCTCTGCTGTCCCTTGCAACACCTGCGCTTGCGGATGCAACGATCAGAAGCCTCAATGTGATGCGAATGCTCAGCCATTGCCGCTCCCTCCAGAAGCTCTGCTCGTGCCTTTTGTTAACAGAACCGCGAAGGCGAAAGCTTGGGCTCATCTGAACGGCCACAAACTCCCGGGCAAAATGCCCTGCCCGGACAATTGCGGAGTGAGCATCAATTGGCACGTCGATTCCGATTACAAGAGTGGATGGACGGCGAGGATGACTCTTTTCAACTGGGAAGAAATCAATTTCCAGGACTGGTTCGTCGCGGTCCAGCTGAAGAAATCTGCCCCGGGGTACGAAAGGGCGTACTCCTTCAATGGGACGAAGCTTCCGCAGCAGAAGAACAACAACACTCCGCTCAGCAACGTAATATTCTTGAAGGGGTTGCCTGGATTGAACTATTTGATGGGAGAAGTGAACGGAACTCATCCTGCGATTGATCCCAGGGTGCCCGGGAAACAGCAGACCGTGATGTCATTCAACAAGAAACGGTTGATGCATCTCAACATTCCAGCCGGCGATGGATTCCCTTCGAAGCTGTACTTCAACGGCGAAGAATGCTCTCTTCCCACAAAGCTACCGCATAAAGCAGCCGGAGTACATCAAGCTGCGTTTAGCTGGTTGCCGGCGATTTTCGCCGCTGCGTTAACTTTCTTGCTGTTGTAGAGGGTATCAACTTTTGGACCTGTGATTCATTTTTGGTTTTTGGAATGAATTGTTGTTTAGTTACTGATTTTTAACCCTTTTTTTTTTCGGTTTCCCTCAGCTTTTGAGGCAATGAAGCGGGCTTGGCTTGGTAGATGTTTCTTAAATTCTGTGATGAAATTGAAGAAGAACCCTCAAGTTTGTAGCAAGAAAAATCTGAGTCTTTTGAATGCTCCATGATTGAACTTAAAATGCTGCTACCTATTACTATACTAAATACAAGAATGACCATGCATTTTCTTACCTCTCTCTGTTCTCTCTTTTCTTTGTTTCTCTTCAATTACGCTATAGGATATGAACCAGTATGTTTCGATCATACACGATGTGATTACGAAATATGATTTATATAGTCGATTTTAAATATCAAGACAAATTGATTCTAAATAGCAAGATAAATGCTTAATTAGTTGTTGTTTTTGTTGTACGCCTTATATAGTGGCTCAAAATCTGATTCCATTTCGTCCACATTTGGGGTAGATTTTGTTGTGTTTCAATTTCAAGAACTTCCAATTAAAATCATTAACTACGAATCATTAAATTAAAAATACATCTATATAGATTAAATAATTTAAGGATAAGACAAAGGTTTGTTAAGATATGTAAACGTCATCTATTTGTTTATCATTACCTTCGATTCCTAAAATATTTGAAGATAGGATTTTCCTCGTATTAATTTTCTAAAATAGACGACGGAGGGATACAAATGTTAAACCCTAGTTGTAGTTAGAAAGACACCATTGATATTTTGCTCATTGACGATGAAATAGAGATTTGACGGAAACGAGCACTGATGACTATGGATCTTGCTAATATAATTAATGTCCAACTTGAATGTTTTAAATATAAAATGTTTTAAATCTTCACAGCAAGGTTTTTAAAAAATCATAGTAGACACTGTAAACTGCTGATTGTGAGAGTGAGAGGAGCACCGCCACCAGTCAGGGTAGGGTATTACAACATTTTTCTCCATATTTTATATAATCAATTATAGGGCACATTAAGTAGCCTCTTTTGTTTTTTTTTTCCTTTAATAAATCTGAGGGTAATTATGTCTACATATATGTATTTTTATTTTTTAGTTAACATTTTACTACTATTATCAAATATTATGTAAAAATTTATACATACTAATTAATTTTGAAAGTTTAACTATCCTTTATGAATTTTTATTTATTTATTATTTTAAGAAGAAAAAAAAAAGCAACAGTCTTTGTTTTTTTAATTTTTCTTGGTGATACCTTTTTTTCTTTTGCCAATTTAAACATGTTTTCTTTTAGTATCAACATATAGATGGGGGTATAAAAAAAGAGTAATGATACACTTCTCAAATAATCTTCTCAACGTTTCTTAACTCAAGTGAGATGTCATACATTCATTGGCTACACATTTATAAAATAATTATTAATACTACATTATTGGCCAATGAATGCATGACACCTCACTTGAGTTAAGAAAGTTGAGAATATTATCTAAGAAGTGTATCATTACTCATAAAAAAATACCACGTACTCATCTAATATTGAGTTTAATACTAAAACTCTAAACCCTCATCTAATGCTTTAATTGGCTAGTAATAAGTTAACATAAGATTTTTGAATGCGAGAAAAATATTTTTGAATTAGGAAATGAGAAGGAAAAAAAAGGATAGTTTTTCCATTTTTTGGTATAAAATTAGATATTTATAATAATAAATTAGATATGTATAAATAAAAAATTTTAAAACTTTTTTAAAAATATTTTTTTTATACATAAATTATGAGATTGCATTTGGTAAACGAAACTTGCATTTGCCAAATCCAACTACGTTAGAATGCAAACTGACGCCCCACAAAATGCAAGTGGAAATATGAAGTACTTTCTGTCTTAATCTCCACACACACCCCTGCTCACTCACCCAGCCCCCCCTATCAGCCTTCTGTCTTAATTTCAGTCTTCCCGGGGGGATCGGCCTTCTGTCCTAATCAACGAGAATATTCCTAATTTCCGCCTTTCTTTCCCCACCTCCTCTCCCCCCCTCCCCCACCTTCTGATCTTCTGTTCACCTTTATCCTTAATGACCTTGTCTAACTCTTAAAAAGATATAGTTTTACTAAACTTTTGTAAACATACTCTTTCTGTAGTGTAATCGTTTTTCTGTTCTTTTCTTCTTCTTTTTTTCCTTTTCACCGGTTCTGTTCGTCTTCTTTACAGAGAAGAAAGAAACGAGCGGACCTCAACAAATCGGATCAGAATTTATTCACATAAAGGGCATGTTCTTTTTGAACATTTTGAAAACGATTTTGAAAATAAATTTTGAAAAATAGTTTTATAATATAAAAAGTGTATTGAAAATGTAAAAAGTAGATACTGAATAATAAAAAGTTGTATTGAAAATGATAAAATATGATTAAAATATATTAAATTTACTGTTGAAACCAAAACCGTTTTAAAAACAAAATAAAAAGTTGGATTTGGCTCCACCACCACCGCTTGCCTATCTACCGCTTGCCTATTGACCTTCTGTCTTAATCCAATTCTTCCTCCTTCTGTCTTAATCCATCGAGAATGTCATACTTCCTCCTTATGTCTTAATCCAACGACCTCTTCGCAATCTGGATACCCAAAGTCTTATGACCCCGAGGTTGTAGACTTTCTACGTGATCATCAAAAGTTGGATTTGGCTACAGTAAAACACTCCGAACACTCCGAGTCTTAAACAGCTCTGAGAATTGATAGCCCAACTCAAAGCAGTTGCAACAGACCCATATGAGTTTTGCTGTGGAAACAACGTGCGACGATTCAAAGACTCGTTTCCTGTTTGATTTTCGAAGGGGCTTTGACGACTACATATATATATATATATATATATATATATATAAAGTATAAAATATTTGAACCAATATCTCAAGGTTACAGGCCCTTCCAAATTTCACCATCTCAACCCTCCCCTACAAAATATTTTATTTATAGAAAGTGGGTTAAGAATAAATACATAAAGAAAGAAACATTTTAATTCATTCTTTTATATTCATTTATGTCATCTAAGTTTAATCATTTTAACTTTTTCTAAAACAATCCAAATCATGAAGACAATGAGGCTCCTTGTTCTTAGAAAATGGAAGCTGTAGAGAAGCTAATGAATCAAAGGAATTCCAAAACGGCAGGGAAGATATGAGTTTTACTAAAAAGAAAAATTAAAGGACCCTGATTTGGGTTGTTTTTATTAGCTATTTCTATTGTTTCTAAATTTAATTTGAATGTATTTTTTACTGGGAAAGTTTGTAACTTTTTGCAAGAGCTTGTAGAATTTTGAGTTTTGATGGCTACAGCAACACCAACCACTCCCCCTCCTCTCTCCCTCTTTCAGAGCCCAACTCAAATACAGTTGCAGCCGACAACGTGCGACCTTCAAAGACTCGTTTCCTGTTTGATTTTCGAAGGGACTTTGACGGCGGCAACTCCGCATATGATCAACGCAGTGATTAATGGGTTCCGGTGGGCAAGAATTTAAAAAAAAAAAAAACTACACAACAAGAAGCATGGAGACTCGGGTGCGATGCATTAATTCATTGTTTGAGGACAACAAGATGCATGTTTTTTTAAATAAAATTGAAAAGACAATACAGGGAAGACTTAACGATACAGGTAATGACTATAGAACTCAATTTCATGGGTCCTCGGAAACGTCGTCTTCATCGTCCTCATAGTTGGGATCAAGTTCTGCGTTATCGTACTCATCCTCATCGTCCTCCTCCTCCTCGGGAGGGGGCATTACCATTGCATCCTCATCTTCCTCCTCTTTGACAAGGGGCAGTACGCGACGACTTTTTTTTATTCCCCACAGTGGAAGGAGAAGACGCTGGAGTGTTGTATCAGTAGACATGCTTCGGCGGCTTTTTCTCCCTCTCCATCTGGGTAGTACTTGTGCAGGAGCGTTCATTCTACGGCTCATTTTCCTTCCCAATAGCACTCGGGAGAGCAGTGGTGTTCCATTTACCGAGGTGTCTAGAGGTATATAGTATGACAGGCTGCGACGACGGCTCTTTTTTTCTCCCCACTGTGGAGGGAGAAGACGCTGGAGTGTTGGATCAGTTGACATGCTTCGACGGCTTTTTCTGCCTCCCCATCTGGGCAGTATTGGTGCAGGAGCTTTCATTCTCCTGCTCATTCCCCGTAGGACCCTGTGGAGCTCGAGAGGTTGCGCTAAATTGAATAGTCCTTCCAGAGCGAGCAGCTCCTTCTGTTGAAGCCCATCCAGTATATTTTCTTTATTAGGGAGCGCCGCCGCCGGTAGAATCGATTCTTGACGAGTGAGCAGCACTGCCGCCTGTTCTTTATTGCCCGCTATGTCCATCAATATACCGGCAAAGTGAGATTCCGCCTGATCGCTGACTACTTTGATCCCTACACGTACTTCTTGATTGCCAAGTGCAGGGACAGGTTTCATTTCAGTGACGTTGTTCGCCATTACTAAAAGTTTTGAGTGATAATGTTCAGTGGCTGCAGGAACGAAGGCGCTAAGGGAGGAGGCCTGGTTTGCGAATGGTGACACGGGCTGAGGAAATGGATTATCAGTCCTTTTTATGACTTTTCTTTTATAGTTTTGACTAAGAGACAAATCTACAAATCTTTCAGCATTTGAAAGTGTGGGTCTTCTGTGAAATCTGTTTACTCCGATCGACATCGTTTTAATAACAAAATCCAAAGTTTTTTTTTTTTAAAGTGTTGAAAGTGATAATAAAAATAATAAATTAAGAGGCAAATAAAGTAATACTGACAGCATTTTGCTGTCTCATTGTGGGTCCCACTGTTCTCTTTTTCACCTAACAAAAATGAATCCTCAAAAACATTATTTTATTTTATTTTTTATGTTGCAAAAATGAGGTTGGTAAGGTTCTTCTGGTCGTTTTGGGCAAAAGTAATAAAATTTTTTCTTATTTTCTTGCTTATCAAAAAATGAATCATCTTCCTCGCGTAAGAGGAGAGAGAACATAATTCTGAATTCTCATTCGGTTCATACGATCTCATCATACTAATCTTCAAACTCATATGTCATCATGGCATATTTCTTTAACTAGATCTCTATATTTGTGCTTTCCCCCCTTAGCCTATCGGCACATGAATGCTTGTGGCTGTGCTAATGACTACAAAATCACTAGTATGCTGCATGTATTTTTTTTTTTTTTTTTTGGTATTATGAAGCACACCGTGTTTACATTAGGTTTTGGTTGATGCTCTCCGAAGCGAAGCTGTCTACCTGACATGCTCAGAGATGCCACCGTCGCGAAGCTGCCGTGATTTGAAACTTTTGGTCATTGATTTTCTGGAGCTTATGCTTTCAGTTCAGGAGGATCCAACAAGGTTACAACAGTTGCTTCCAAACGTCCAAGGGCCTCAGGTTCGATCATATGCTAGTTAACTAAGAATCATGCCATTGTAGAAGAGTTTAGCCATTTGTTGCAAGCTTTTGTTTCAGAAGCATGCATGATGTACTTATGTTTTAGTGGTAACCATTTTGTATATTAATTTTACGTCTTGACCAGGGTCTCCTACGAGCTGCTAATGATAGCACTAAGAAACTGGCTCGCGCCACCGTAAAAAACGACCTTTATAGATACGTCCGCCGCCCGCCCTTCACGGCAGTTGTGTATTTGGAGCCCTACAGCTCACAATTCAATTCATCACCTACGTTCTTTAACACAAGATCTCCATGCTAGTCATATTGAACAAGGATATTGTTGTCCACAAATCCAAACTGTTTGATACTTTTACTCATTGCCGATACTCCATTGATCTTATATTGTCGCCTTGGGGACCAAAACTGGAGCCAATTCAATTATGCTCAAGCTCAGGTGGTTTACCTAAAGCATGCATCCTGTTACCTTTGATGGTAAAATATATGCCACCACTTGTAACGATTCGAATTTGGTGCAGATTAAGGTTGATGAAGATGATCACCTTAAGCTTAAGCTTGTTGCTGTCACTAACACTTGTAGCAGTACAGTTCGGCCCGGGCATGAAGGCCATTACATGAGTAGTGGTACTATTAGAACTTTCTTGGTGTCGTTGGATCACCGCCATCTTTATCTAGTGGTATTATGAGCCAAACCTTTTGCTTTTGAATATCCAGCAGCACCTGGAATAAGTGTATACACATTTGATTTTCTCTGAATGTGTTGGAAATCAGTGACAAGTTTGAAGGGAGGGGCACTTTTTCTGGCCAATACTTACTCACTCTCTTGCCAACCACAACCACAACCAGATGATGATGATGATGATCATCAATGGAGCTATATATATTTCACCTCACCCTCTCGCTCTCAGAGTAGCCAAGCCATGTTCGTATACAGGGTCGAGGATGAAAGAATCACATCGTATTTACCTTTTCCAACCAAATTCAGAGGCCCCTGGGATTCTAAATGGATTATTGTGACCAACAATGCAACCTGCGGAATGTTAGCATTCCGGATTCCTGGCAATCTGGAAGGTCCAACTCTCAAATCCATTCGCTCCTTGCTTGATATACAGGGACAAGGTGAAGAAACACACCTACAATCTGATAGATTCCAACCTTAATCGAAAGCTCTCTTTCAAGATCCCTGAGGTCTTAAACGACTATAGGATTTGTTGCTCTAAAGATGGTTGGCTACTATTGATGGAAAGACGCAAATGTTTCACTTTGTTCAATACATTCACAATGCAACTAGTCCCAGAAACAGAAATAGGAATAAAAGAAGATAGTGTCCGTTGGGCTTATGGGACTTCAAACCTTACCTTTCTGGGAAACCCTGCACATTCTTCTTCTGATTTCCTCGTCATAGCAATGTCCGTACACCTTAAACAAGGAGCTTCACTATTTCTTGATGGACCCAGATGGAAGACAGTAATTCTTGGAACAAACTACTCACGATCGTTCAAACAAAGTGTCAACAGTCATATTGTGATAGGAGATTGGTGCCATTATTTGGGGGATGATGGAAAGCTTGTAGCCGTAAAGATAAGGTGTGGAGCTAGAAATGGAGTATTTGGAATGAGAGTCAATATCCCAGTGTGTCCTTGCCCACGTTTTACACGTAACTATTTAACCATGTGGAAAGGGGATGGGCTTGTATCCATATTTGTGGGCGACAAAGGGAAAGGTGTAGAACCCAAATTCAATTAAACAATCCATGAGATAATAGCGAAAGCTGTAATCCAACAAAGTTGGAACTAGCTGCAGCCGAAGTCAATTACCAGCACGGAAGTCAAGGACAACTGAACCAAGCAATTTGATTTGCCTGCGTCGCAAGTCACCCGAACAAACAACTACAATCACAATGCAATTAGAATTAGGGGTGAGCAAAATAATTCAAAAACCGTCTGAACCGTTGATCCGATCTAAAATTTTGGATCGGATTTTTTTCTCCGGATAATGTTCGGTTTCGAATTTTTTTTCGGATAATCAGAAACCGATCGAAACAAAAATTGACAAAAAAAAAAGAAGCTAAAATGACAAAAAAAAATTTAAAAAAAAAACAAAGAGAACCACGAATTTCGGATAAAAAACCGCGAATTTCGGATAAAACCCGGTTTCGGATAAAAACAATCCAAAACCGCACCACCAGATTAAAATCCGAAACTGATTCGAAACTTCAGATTCAGATCGGTTTGGAGCGGATTCGGATCAGTTTTTTTTGCTCACCCCTAATTAGAATTGCATGCAAACCGATGCAAGCCAATAAACAAAGGCTTTGTGCCAGAAGCAAAGCAACGACTTCGATATCGAAACCAAAACAGGCGCAAGGTTTTCTATTTATTTATTTTTAGGCTTAATTATCTTTTGTCCTTACGTGTTTGGCATGTTTTGTGACTTTTACCCCATCAGTTTATAAATTCAGTCTTTTGCCTCCTTTGACTATTGGTCAAATAAGTTAAAGATGTGTAATGACATTAATACCCTTCACTTATATGAGGTAAGCAAAATGTGAAAAGTGTGATAATTTTTGGACAAAAATACCTTTAGTGTTCATATTATATTAAAAAACAGTTAAAAGGGTTCTAAACCAGAGCTGGGGAAAAGCTTTTGTCATGGGTCCCACATGTTCTTGGTCGTTTTGCGAACAACTGATCCAATTTGTGCTCTACTGGAAAAACCAAAGCATACAGAAAGCTCTACCAACACACCAATTCAATCTACTCAACTCGAATTTTACAGCTTTTGTTTTAATTCTACGAGAATTAAAATCCAGTGCATTCAACGAAAAGCAGTCAACTCCTAGACACCACTCAAATGCAGTCGAAATAGCTCAGATTGGAACACTAGCAGCACACGAGATTCAATTGAATTGAAATCCAAGTAAGCAAGCAAGCAGAATACCGAGCTAATTGATGATCCGATCGGGAATTTCCCCGAGTCTTCTTCTTAATAACCCGAAAGCACGCTGAAGACGATGAAGAAAGATTGAGACGATGGAATAGCCTAGGGAAAATAAGATAAATGGATCCCGGCGCCGGTTCTGAATCTCCGTCGGGACCGGAACTCCCGAAGAAATCCAGAAGAAAGAAAAGAGGTTCTGAATCTCCGTCGAGGCCGGACCTCCCGAAGAAATCCAGAAGAAAGAAATCCGATCCAATTTTTCCCCAACTCCAACTTAACAATTCTACTCAGCTCAGATTCATATAAAATTAAAAACAAAATCCAGCAATTGCAGAGGCGGAGAGGGAAACGTACAAACTTCGCCAAGTTTGGGGATGACGGAGATCTAAATACCTCTTTGTTTTACTCTTTTGTATTTGTATTATATTTAATTGTAAGGGCAATTTGGGTATAAAATTTTTCTCTACCTTCCTTATGGGTATTTTCGAAATAAAAATATGAAATAAATGACATTAATGTCATTAAGACTGTCAAAGGGGGCAAAAGACTGAATTTATAAATTGAGGGGGCAACAATCACAAAACATGCAATACACTAGGGGCAAAAGATAATTAAGCCTTATTTTTATATTTTTCTCTTTGATTATTGGCAACTCAAAACATATATTTATAGGTTAAACTATATTGAAAATTACACTAATTCAGATTATAACTATTTCTTAAAATAAATACGAAATTAAATAAAAAACAAATGAATAGAAAATATAAACTGAATAGGAAATAGAATCTAATAGAAAATTTAGTTTAATTATTCTACAAAAGAGAAAAGGAAAAGGAAAAGGAAAAGATCATGGATTTGAGTTTTTAAGGTGAGATATGGAAAATGGGAATGGGAAGAAATGTTTTTGTTGGGATGCTATTCTTTCTATCTTAGTTGGCCTGGCGAAACTTCAACATAATTGTTGAAGGGGCCATATCTTTATTTTTTATTTTGTAGGGGCCAAGTATGTATATATACAATTTTTTAATACTAAAATATGTATAACTAATACCAAAAATTTTCTTTGGGGGGGGGAGGGGGCCATACACACTTCATTGGCCACTAAGTTCCGCCATCTATGTGCGTTCCTGTTTGTGAAGAAAGAGTTTGGGTTCTACAAAGAATAATAAACCAACCTACCTTTATAAAGTCTGGGAAAATAGATTTTGTTGGCCTAAACTCTTTCTTGCTGTTGTAGAGGGTATCAACTTTTGGACCTGGGATTAATTTTTTGGTTTTTGGAATGAATTGTTGTTTACTTACTGATTTTGAACCCTTTTTTTTGGGGTTTCCCTCAGCTTTTGAGGCATTGAAGCGGGCTGGGCTTGGCTTGGCTTGGTAGATGTTTCTTAAATTCTGTGATGAAATTGAAGAACAACCCTCAAGTTTGTAGCAAGAAAAATCTGAGCCTTTTGAATGCTCCATGATTGAACTTGAACTGCTGAAGCTATTACTATACTAAATATAAGAATGACCATGCATTTCTTACTTTTCTCTTCTTCTTTGTTTCTCTTACATTACCGGGTATGAACCAGTGTGTGTCGATCATACACGATGACATGATATGATTCATGTAATCGACTTTAAATAATGGGACAAATGCTTATATTTCGGATAGATTTTGTTGTGTTTCAACTTCAAGAACTTCATATGGATTTGACCAAAAGAAGTTGAAGTGGGAACACCAATTGTACTATGACTTTGACGTTTCTTCTTCATGTGGATCAACGATGATAACATATGTTGATGCTTAAAAGCGATTAGTTAAAAAAATAATAACTTTAATAAAGTGTTTAAATTACTTGCAAATTATTAAATATATATGTTACTTAATTTGTTAGAGTTTTTTACATTAGTAATCTATTTCTAATGAGGAATTCCAACAATATGAACATTTTCCGAAAATAGAGAAAACCATTTTACTCAGTTAGTTTATGCAATAAAATTAATTTAAGGTTTCTTTCCATTAAAAAGTAACACAAAAATACCTTGAACTTTACTTGGATTATAAATTGCCCCATAAACTTTTAATTATTGAAATTAACCTCTTGAGAATTGAACTATCAATTTGTTGTAATGTAGGGTCTTAATTTTTTAGAAAGTTGATAAAAATACATAATTACTCATCAATCTTTCAACAAGATTACAAATTATGTTAAGTGGATAATGATGTATTTTTATGAAGAAATTTTAAAATTAGGACTAACATTCCCTGTTTAGATGGTTAATTACAAAAATAGAATGTCCAGGGGACAATCTATAATTGAAGTCAAGTTTGAGGTGATTTTGTATGATAAGCTCCAAAAAAAAGGGTATTATCCCTGTTTTTAGTAATAACTAAATTCAAAAGGTTACTAATTTGGAGGGAAATGTTTTTTGAGAAATTGGGTAAGAAAATATTAATGATGATGTTATTTTTCAAATAATATGAGTGTAAATTTAGAGGAAGGTTTGAATTTTAAATTTAGAATTTAGTAATAAATGAGTGTATTGTTTGGTTGTAGAGATTTTTTTTTTCTTCGAGAAAATGAAGTTTTTTTCTAAAAAAAAAAAAAAGGAAACAAACAGAGCCTAAATATGGGAAAAGAAACCAGGCTCGACATTGCCAATAACTGAAGAAGTAGGCTGAGCATAAAAATAGAACGGAAAATAGCACTTTTGACCCTCTTCTTTGACCTCGTGACACTTTTGGACAATTTTTTATTTATTTATTTTTTGTGTGTAGCAATTTTGGTCATTTTACCGGCACTAGAAGATTTTGTAGGTCATTTGAAGGTGATTGCGCAAATTTAAAGAATATTGAGGTAAAAAAATAACTAAACAAAACCCTTTAATTATGGGCCAACATGGAAATTTCATTAATTATGAAGACAAAAAATAAAAATAAAAAGAAAAGTAATGAAAGGTTTGTTTAATTAGTTTTTGGCCCATAAATATTTTAATTTTTTTAAAACAATCCAAATTATCATTGATTTCGTGGTTTGGTCAACTAAAAAACTTTTAATGTTGGTAAAATGACTAAAATTGCCAAAAAAAGATGTAACGAAAATGGACCACATGAACGTAAAATTATACTCTTCTGTTATAACAAAATTATTTTTTGTAACAAAAAAAAATGTAATAAAAATATAAAAAGAAAATGTAAAATTATACTAAAAAATATATTTTTTTTGAAAGTGTATTTTCTAGTGAATAGGAGAAAGTACACTATTATTTAAGTGATACTTAACAAATTTTTGAGTGTTGTTACATTTTAAAGATGTATTTGGAAAAAAAAAAAAAAAACTTTTTTCTTTGTGTGGAGGGAATTGTTTTTTTAAAGTTATTTTTGAAGTAATGTGAATATAATTTGAAGAGAAAATTTAAATTTAGTGAAAAATAAAAGTGTTACAAAAAAAAAAAAAACATGAAAACAAACATGAACGCT
The DNA here is from genome assembly GCA_016801395.1 of Leptodermis oblonga. Lineage (NCBI taxonomy): Eukaryota > Viridiplantae > Streptophyta > Magnoliopsida > Gentianales > Rubiaceae > Leptodermis > Leptodermis oblonga. The sequence continues at coordinate 3,551,421 of CM028758.1, forward strand.
TTCTATTACGATCAAACTACAAATACCTCCTGGTTCAAAGTTGGTAATTCCCCCATCAAAATTATAGTTTCAGGAGGTAAGCTAACTATACACAAATGAAGTGAAAGCTCTGTAAAGTGTAAATTCTGCACAAGAAAGAATGTACAACACCATATAGGATGAAATGTTTGTGTTTCTACTTTTGATTGAGATGTTTGTGCTTCTACTTTTGGTTGATCTTCTTGGCTTATACTTCTATTTTTATGAGATTACATTTTATTTTGTGATTGTACAAATTAGCTGGATCTAGATTCCTTTTTTATTTTATATATACTTATAATGTGATGATTATTTTTGTGTAGACTATAGCTGAGAAGTGAAAGCTCTGGGTGTATGGATCTTTATACTGTTGATTAAAGATTTGATATGATAATATATCATAATTATGGTATATCAATTTAAAAAAAATTATGTGGATCTTTATACAAGTTATATCAGAACTCATCAGACATCCAATCACATGCTGCCACATAATTTTTTAAAAATTGATATACCATAATTATGATATATTATCATATCAAATCACTTTTTACATTTACTAGAATTGTTGAACTTACCACGAAATATTTAGTTATAGATACACCTAAATCTTTTATCAATTTAACATAATCATTTATTTTTAACAAAATAAATCTTGTGACTAAGGATTTACTTATTTGTATATAGGATATAGTTATTTTAAATTTTTGAAATACATTTTTTTCATTGATTTTCATTTTTAACAAATTAAAACTTATGACTAAGGTTCACTTATTTGTAAATATGGTATAGTTATCTAATTTTTTTGAGATAAAATTTTTTTCATTGATATTAATTTTTAACAAAATAAATCTTGTGACTAAGGGTTCACTTATTTGTAAATAGGGTATAGTCATTTTAAATTTTTTAGATAAAATTTTTTTTTCATTGATAATCATTTTTAACAAATTAAATATGATAACTAAAGGTTCACTTTTGTGTGTAGTGTATTGTCATTTTAATTTTTTTAGATAATTTTTTTATTAAAAAATGAAATTATAATAAAATACAAGATTAAAGAATATCACGTATTGATGTGACACAAAATGTCCGGTACTGGGTGCTCCGTTTGGCCCAATGAAAGTCTCGAGTATTCAGGCCCAAAGTGGAGATCTTTGGTGGAAGCGAGCAGCAACAGGGATCGGATCCGGGCCTCTTCAGCTCGGATATGAGCGGATGAGGAGGTATAGCTCGGATCGATCTGAAGGGTGTTCTGTCGTCGGAAATATATAACAAAACGAGCGGGGCTATCCCCCCGGTGTAACTCCGACGATCAAGTCAGTAAGGATGAAGATGATAAACAATATTCACTCAAAGCTTAAACGTAGAATAGATTGCGTACAGTCCTAAACCTTATGACTTAGTATTTATATCAAGACTTTGACATGTCCGTTGCGCTATGATCATCAGCACTTCCAACTGATCTCCCTCTTTTTACGATGACTTATACGATCCTCTCATCATAGCCTGACTTTTGGCTTCTTTCACATTATCCTTCTGAGCAATTCCTGCATGTATTCAAAATATATCCCTAATCCTATAATGATTTCTACCTACTGTGTCAGTGTCATCATTTATTCCGACCTAACTTCCCCGAACCACGTGGTCGTGGGTTCGATCCCCACAGATGGCGCCAATTGATGTGACACAAAATGGCTGGTACTGGATGCTCCGTTTGGCCCAATGAAAGTCTCAAGTATTCAGGCCCAAAGTGGAGATCTTTGGTGGATGCGAGCAGCAACAGGGATCGGATCCGGGCCTCTTTAGCTCGGATATGCGCGGATGAGGAGGTATAGCTCGGATCGATCTGAAGGGTGTGCTGTTGCCGGAAATAGATAACAAAACGAGCGGGGCTATCCCCCGGTGTAACTCCGACAATCAAGTCAGTAAGGATGAAGATGATAAACAGGCGTACCGTCCTAAGCCTTATGACATAGTATTTATATCAAGACTTTGACATGTCCGTTGCGCTATGATCATCAGCACTTCCAACTGCTCTCCCCCCTCTTTTTACGATGACTTATACGCTCCTCTCATCATGGCCTGACTTTTGGCTTCTTTCACATCATCCTTCTGAGCAATTCCTGCATGTATTCAAAATATATCCCTGATCCTATAATGATTTCTATCTACTGTGTCAGTGTTATCATTTATTCCGACCTAACTTCCCCGAACTCAGTTTTTATGGTGTTAATAAGAAAAATCTCGTAGGACCGACCTAAGCATGTTTCTTTTGCTCGGTTTCTATAGAGTTTTTCCGACCTAATCTTGGGCTTGAACCTTTTATGCGTCTCTTCTTTCTTAATGTTTCTGTATTCCTTCTTCGTTTGAGCCAAGCCCAATGAAGACTTAGTTTTATGCACACCACATATAATTATATTTACGTTTATAAATGTAAAATTTAATTTTCATAAGATAAGTATACCATATAATTAAAATATGTCAATTTAGAAAATATTAGGTGACAACTAAATTTTTTTACCCCTTAGATGGAAAACTAAATTTTTATTATTATTTAATTTAGCATTCAAAATTCAATATTCAGATTTTTTTTTTTACAAATCTTGTATTTATTCATCACATTAATTAATATATTTGTTTGCCTTTGCACATCATAGATAGTTTGATATCAATAAGCCAATCAAGACCCTAAACTTGGAAGAAAAAAAACCAAAAAAATCCCTAAACTTAGATCAGCAAATTGCCAAAAGAAGAGTAGAATCATCACTATTCAACAAAATCACTTTTGTGGCATTTCATAAAATGTTTACAGAAAAGAAAAATAAATAAAATTACAAAGTTGTTTTGTTCCATTGAAGCAAAATTGTACAATGCCAAAGAATGAAAGGTTATTCTTTGACATAAAAGTTGAATGAATCCATGAGTGGGATAATGCACAATATTATTCTTTCATATCATACTATATATCCACCACCAGTGTGGTGGAATGGAAGGAAAAAGTACATACAATTGCAGCAACAGCAGCATACAACAACAACAACAACAACATCTTTCATTGTTTGCACCTTCTTTGAAAATGCTCCCAAAAAATTTACGTAAAATTATACTTATTAGAGTAAAATAATTTATATCATCTGCACATCAAAATCTTTGGATCCCACAGTCATTGCTTCCTAGCCTGCAAAAACAACATTCAACCAATGAAGAATGAGAGGAGCAATTTAACTCCATGCTTTGGTTTATCGATAATAGAAGCGCTAAAAGAATAGAAGACACTCATTTTCAATCTTCTACAATGGTTAAAAGTCAGAAAACAAAGAGGTATGTGACCGCGGAAAGAAAAATAACAATAAATGAAGACGAGTTTTGAGAGTTGCAGCTCATCTGAGAAAAGATACAACTTGAAACATGCCAACAACCGATGTTGAATGATAGTTCAAGTTCAATTGACAGTCCACACTCAACAGAATGGGTACCCCAGTCCCAGTATAACAGTATCTACCATTGTGCAATATATAGGTTTACCAAATATAAGCAGGCAAATACCTTTAAATATTTCTTGTGAAGCTTGATTGCATTAGTGCAGGCCTTTTTTGCATCTAAATTCCCAGTGATGTCATTCAGAATCTGTGGAAGTAAGAAAAAAATCCATGAAACAATGATCTGTTTGACAAGACTCGTTTGTACAAGTAAATTTTAGGAAGAATATGGAACTCGCCTTAACAACATCATCAAGTCCTCGAGCTTCAGTCAGTAACTTGGGACCTTTATCTTTCAGAACACTTGCAACAAGGAAAATAGAAATTGGAAGGGGTGCGTCCTCAGTATTGCCTCCACTTTTCATGTTCTCTCTCTCATATTTTCCATATTGGCGTATTGACTTCGGTTTTCCTTTTGAACCTTCGGATTTCTCAGCAACAGCTTCAGGCTCCTCATAAATAGCGAACAAGTCTGGGTGATACTCCAGGGCCCACATCATCTGTTTTAAGAAAACCAGCCATTACAAGCATCAGAAACCTTAGGTTATAAGTTGCAAGGAAATAGAAACAAAGGAATGAGGAACAGTACATATCATCGAATAAATTTTTAAAGTTGGTGGATTATTAAGAAACGAAGGACCTGAGGGTTGAAGAAAATCCCCAGAAGCCAGTAAATGAATATAAAAAATTGCTAGAACTCTGTTCTACCTTAATGCCCTAAATTTTCATCTTCTTGTTACACAAAAACTAGTCAGCGGTTTGTCCAAGAAGTTCCTTTTTAATGACAATGAGATCAGAAATCCATGAGGCCTACTTCAATACCTTTTGTCAAATCTAGTATAGAATTGCGAGCCCATTGTGGAATGCATCAATTTGGGATTTATTTTCAAGCCATAGCAGACTGATGCAAATTTATTGGCAGACATTTGTTTCTTCTTTAACGAATGCACACTCTACTATTTCAATTATAGCTATATTAAAACTATAAATAAAACGGAATAGTCATTACCTCCCATAGGTATAATGAATCACAGAAAGAGAACTCTCTACGAAACAACACCATAAGCATTCGGAAAGCAAACAGATAATCACCTCCACCAAGGGTCTCTGTGTGCAAGATATAAGCAATCTTGTTAGTAACACACTCAAAAGTATTGTCTGATCAAGGGATATATGCAGATAACACTAAAAGACCACTAATGCACTTTTGACAGCGACATAAATAGAATGTTAAGCTATCCTTAAACCTAAGGGAAGAAATAAATTTCAATTAGAAGTTTTCTTGACCTGTATATGACAAATAGAAGATGGAATCAAAACTGGAAGGCAGTACTAAAAGAGGACATACTTGAAATAAAACCAGGACACAGAAACAATGGGAGTAAAACTGAAGGATTCCCTATGAGAAGCAGATTCATGAAACTGAAGGTTTGTTGAGTTCATAACAAAAAACCCAGGAAGAAATGCCAATTAGCAACAAGTCACTGACTGAAAACTCCTACAAATCCAAGACAAAACCTCCAAAACATAGATTTAAAGTGGTAAAGATGGTCACAGAGCAGATACCTAAGTGCTGATGAAGTTTAGGATCAATAACTTGAGTAATTGAAGCTAGAGTACTAAGCTGTGTTTCCACTCCAACAGAGCTGTCGGTGCATCTGAAATTTCCTCGCTTTGAAGTTGCAATACGAATAAAGACAATTAGTATGATTATGCACGATCTTAATTGTCAAATGTCATCTTGAAAGAAAAAGAAGGCCACACATAGCAAATTTTGTAGCTGTTAATAGAAAAGAAGCAAGGACATAACTTGTTAACTAAAGCAAGTAATTTTATCATTGCTAGCATTCCTTAAAATTAACGTTTACTCCTCCAGTCTCAATAGATGAGTCCTATTTTTTTTTTTTTTTTCCACATTTTAATATTTCATACCCTTACTAATATAATTACGTGAAGTTCCCAATAAAAAAGGGGTGCAAGTGAAATACATAGCCCATTTTATGTGTTTAACTTTGAAGCTCATAACAAGTTATACACGCTAAAAATGGGACTTTAAGTTTGTTCAAAGGGTATTAAAGTAGCCTGGGGGAAAAAAAAAAGGGTACCCTCGTAATTTGCATTCATAAACTTTAAGCTCATCACCTGATTTTGTAAACATTAGGAACATAAGAGATCGATAATTTAAAACCAGGCCGTCACGACAAAGTATTTCAAGCTTACAAAGAAAGTTCTTTCATCATCTAATGAGTGTAAGAATTAGAAGTCAAAAGTCTCAGAACTAATGAAAATTACAGAGAGAAAATCTCAAATTAGTGATACACAAAATACAAGACCTGTCACAAAATTTTGGCCAGCCTAAAACTTTAAGTGGCCACAAGCTAGGGATGACACAACAGATACTTGTAAGACCTAATTGAGTAAAAAAAAAAGAGAGAGAGAAAACTTACCAATCTCCGCATTAATCGTTCAAAGCACCAGTATGCATCAGCTTCATCTTCTAGAAGCATTATCATAGGGGAGCAGAGATCACTCATTCCTGCTCAGCATAATCAGAAAGTTCATATATCAGAACAATCAAACAGGAAAGAAGATAAATGGTGATTTACAACTCATTTGCTATTCTAGACAGTGAGTAACCCACCTTGACAATAGCCAACATCTATGTCAGACCAGGCATAAACAGCTAGAATATCCCAAAGTTTTGACAAGTTTTCTTTGCTCTCGTAAAACACTAGAGTCCTGTCAGTCCGAACCACATCAAGCCCTGGAATGGGCATTAAATCAAGGATAAGGTGACAAGAAAAACAGGTAATCAACTAGTAACACAAAAATTAAAGTGTTCTCAGTTCAACTGGGAAAAAGTAAAACAATGAAAAATGGGAAAAGATAAGTTGACAAAACATGAAAACTGATCAAGCGAAAACTGTACAAAATGTTCAAGAATTAGGACAAACCTATTTGATGCAGTGTAAGTTTCCATTGGATTACTTTCTTGTCTCGTGGGTCATGAATAGAATCTGCAATTACAGCAATCAGATGCTTTTCCCAGTGGTACATACTCTACTTCAAAATGGAAGTTCAAAATTACGTTACCCTTCGCTGGGCTTATTGAGTCCAGATCAATGTTCGCCTCTTGAAGCACCAAAGGATCTTGAATGGGGTCACCGTCTTCAGTGACAATGGGTGCTGTTACAAACTTACCACTCCCGATCAAGGGAAACATCTCGCGGCACTCTTCTTTCATTATGGCATATTTTGCCCTGCAAGTTTTAATTAGAAATAGAGATGAAATTATGTAACTATAAAACAATTTGAATGGAAATGATATGAATAATAAGGTTGAAAAACAATGGGCACATTGACTAGCAAATAACAGATACAAGTGTATAAAATCCATGATAAAAACAACTTCTCTAAGGAATAATATGAATAAAAACCTGTACTTTTCCATGTCTATCAAATTGAGGCTTCAATTTCTGAGATACATGCAGGGTTGATTATCTTCGAAATAATGCGAGTATGCCTTTCTGAAAGACTATGTTATCTACAGAGGCTAACAATTCAAAATATCCTTCAACTCTCACTCAGAGAGCACAAGGTGAATTTCTTATGCTAGTAAGAGTTGTTCTCTTATACATAATGAGATATGTTATCCAAAATGTTGCATTCTTTGGCCAATTCATCAAGAACCATAATGCAGCCTTGAATGTCACTCTAATAGAGGAACTTGTTCTTTCAGTTACACCAGGCATCCAATCATAGAAAAACAGAAACAGTCTATTATGCTATTATAAATGGCAAAGATCAAAGTACCTACGACGCTTCCGTAGCTCCTCCCGTTCTTCAAATGTGCTCCTAGGGTCATAACAGCCCAAAAGGAATTCCCAAACCTCACCTCTAATTGAAGGATGGATCCCCTGTTTAGGCGCAAATACAGTACCACAAATCAATACACAAGATGAAACTACAAAAATAATAGTCAGAGATCGGACTGTGTTGATTGATCAGAAGACCTACGCCACGCTGAATGCGACCAAGTGTTTTGCTTATATCAAGCTGGCCTTCTAGAGTAAATGCAGACTGCCATTTCCGCTCACTTAGAGTCTTACCAGCCTGGATGAGAAAAACACAAATGACTATCAAACAAGACAGCAAAACATAGCAAATTCTTGATTCTGGAATAAAGAAATTTAACTCAGAGCATCAAGTAACTTTAACCATGAACCACCATTCTAACTTCTGAAGCAGCAAGCAAGTTGTATATATCAGAATAATTTATTAGGATAATTTATTAGGCTAAAATCTCCCTTGTTAATGTACCCTATGTATCAGCACCCAAAAAACAACAAACCATTCATCTTTTCACGTAATCGCAATGCAATATAAGATTAAGAGATACCTTGATCCGAAACTTGCTTTTGGGAACATCTGTGCATTCAGGCCGGACGAGATAGTACTCGTCGGCCGGAGCTCCAGGGTCCCTCCACATCATGGTGGCGTCTCAAACAACAACAAAGAACAACCCAAAAAAAATCCCACTAGAGCAACCTTCCGCAACCAGCACCTACAGGCCCAATCCCAAGAAACCCAGATCAAATCTCATTACCAAATACAAACAGACGGTAACCCAGATCACATTTAACGACAATAATAAGCTGACCTTAAATACTTTACAAATGATCCCCAAGAACAACAGTTGTACACATAAACTAATCTTTTTGATTGAATTTTCTTTTTTTTTTTTCCCTTTTGAATCTTATTGGGGAAAAAAGGAACAATAATTTTGTTTGTGGTGTCTGAGTTGTTGGTGGTGGCGGTGATTATGATTAGAGGGACTTTTTGGGCGTATGATTAATACAACAACCACCAATAATCAAACCCATCAGTCCCATTAACGAAAGCAACCACCACACACCAAGAAGAAGAAGGCCGTTTAATGCGTAAGTGTTAATGAAAATGGTTGAGTTTCATCTCTCAAATCCATTTGGGATTGGGGCCATCGTCCATGAACTGAACGATGTATATAAAAAGCTAAAAGGTTGGATATTTTGGGTATGTATCATCTGCCTGGTCGGACCTGGTGTCGTGCGTGTAATGGCGGCGAGAAAGGCGAGGGATCAAGGGATTTGGTGTCCACTCGCCTTCATTCCCGGGGGAGTAAAGTCTAAAATGGAAGGCACTAGAGCGTCTAGTACACGCATTTATGGCGGAGCGTGAATAAGTTGACCTCCAAAAACATATGAAATGGTCTATTCTATTGGATTTAGTCCTTGTTTTTCTTTCAATTTTTAATTTATTTTCTTAAGTTTTAGATATGGACCCCACATTCAGAAACCATAAAGACAAATAAATAAATTTTTAAAAAAAAAAATTAGAGAGAAGACCAGTCAAAGTAACTCAAAAGAGGGTCAAAGTCGTAATAAAGCCTTTTCAATTTTCGACGGCCCATTCTTCACTGCGTTTGACTTGTAATTTTAACAATTTTGAGATAAATAATATGATCGTAAAACAAGTTTTTATATATAGGGTAAAATTACAGTCTTTTTACGAAATTATTCATTCAATTTATGCAATTGTATTAGTAATATATCATATGCTATCATCAATGAAATAAAGGTTTTGTAAAATGATCATAGTACTTTTCCTCAGTTCTATTAAATTGATTTTACTTTATAATACTGAAAATAATATTATAAAATAAACTATTATAATTACAGTTTCCTAAACAAAATGATGTAATTTTAGTGATTTAAGTATTATAAATTAGTTTTTAAAAAGACCGTTTTAGAAGCTGTAATTGCGAACTAGTTAAAATGTATATGTATAAAAGGTAACACTTCAATTTTGTTACGAAATTTATAGTTCATGCGTTCAAAATTATTATTGAATAATTGAATGATTTTGTACCAAAACTGTATTATTGTCCTAAAATACGATTCAAATTTTATTATATTTGTCAAGTAAATATATGTATGCACAAAATATTTTTTTCTTCAAATAGAAACCTTATACACATTAAACTTTGGAGCATACTAAGAGAAAATTTTGAAAGCCCAAAACCCATTTTGATATTTGTCTTATGTATTTTTTTTTTTTTTCCTTTTTAACTTGGTGGTAGAAAAAAAAACAAAAAATCATTGTAGTGTTAAAATAATGAATAGACCAAAACAGAAAATATTAACTTCATTACTAACGTATTTTTATTTTTTATATTATTATTATTATTATTCTGGTGAGAAGACGTCCATTTGGAGAGGCTTAAGCTGGATTAAAGCTCAAATTAGCCACTGCAAAGCCCATGATGATATGGGCCTGAGGCCCCGATCCCAAAATAATATGCCCACCATTTCGTGTGTCGCTCCAAAACTTGAGGTCTTGAGGCCATAGGTCCCTAACAACAACTACTCCATTTGTAAGATTTCATTGTTCTATATTTCGTTTATAATACGTATAATTATTTTTAGAGTAATAATACACAACTCAACTAATCTTCTCAACTTTCTCATATTAAGTAATGTGTCATGTATTCATTGGTTACACTCTTATAAAATAATTATTAATACTACATTATTAACCAATGAATGCATAATATATGACACTTGTTATGCAAAAATTGAGGAGATTAGTTGAGTTATGTATCATTACTCGTTAGGAAATTGGTCATAAAATAGATGGTGATAAATGACACATATTTAACTAACTAGGATAGTGGCGTAGACGGAAAACAAAATATATAAGGGATTTAATATAAAAAAATATAAATTTCTTGAAGAACTTGTCACACTTGCTTATATTCTCATGATTCAATGCTACATGAAAAAAAAAACAAGTTGGGAGGAGATAGATCACATCATTAGACTCATTTTAAGTTCCCATGTAGTATTAGATAGTAATTCAGTTTGAGTGGCATTTGTGTTTAGAGATTCACGTAATAAGTTATAAAAAGTTAAGTACGTATTAAATTTTTGTGTCGTGTAAAAGATTGTCCATAAAGAGAAAGAGTCAGAAGATGTGTGTTTTTGTTGTCTGGAGATGCCAAAACTCAAAGGACAAGGTAAAGGAAGGAAGAAAGATCATGTTTTGGTGAAGCAAAGTATATATCCCCTCAGAATAAGTTTTATTAACTCCTAAAAAGAACAACCGTAACTCATGCTCCAATTGTATATACTTTGCACTGTAAACCAAGAAATCCAAAAAGAATAAGTATAATGAAAAGAAAGCAAAAGCTTCACTGCCACATCTCAAAAAGTACAACTCCATTCCCCTCTACAAATACCCATTCTTCATGAACTCATCATACAACGTTTGTCAGATTTAACCGAGGATCCAGACTCATAAATTCTAACGTCGTTTCCAAATGGCCCAGAAAAATTCAAGATCAATCATCATAGCCCTCTTATGTGTGGTGGTTCTTGTTCAAAAGGGCAATGCGTTTCAGTTCAAGGTTGGAGGCTCCAATGGCTGGGCACCTCCTTCTGACCCTAACTCAAACGGCCACAATCAATGGGCCGAGAAGAACAGATTCCAGATTGGCGACTCTTTATGTAAGTCCTGATCCGCTCACACATTCTGTTACGCTTTTATAAAAAAAACGTCCACTAAAATGAGCTAACGTTACAAATTTATAATGTCGTGACATGCAGTGTTCGAATACTCGGGTAACAGTGACTCGGTGCTTTACGTGAACAAGGACGACTACGCCAATTGCAACACAGAAAACCCGGTTCAGAAGTTCACCGACGGGCACACGGTGTTCAAGTTTGAACACTCAGGGCCTCACTATTTTATCAGCGGAGTGAAGGATAATTGCCTCAAGAACGAGAAGTTGGTGGTGGTTGTGATGGCCGACAGAACCAAAAGTGCTCCGTCTCCGGCTCCTTCTCCTTCAAATGACATTGCTGCCGCATCTCCTACTCCTTCAAACGACACGGCAACATCTCCTCCTTCTCCGACACCGTCAGCAGAGACGCCGTCGCCGCCCTCTCCCGCGCCCACCTCCGAGGAATCGCCGTCGCCTCCCTCTGACCCAGCTGCAGCTCCGTCGCAAGAATCAAATCCTCCTCACAAAAACGGTGCATCTTCGGTTGTTACCGGCTTCATCGCCGCCGTGGGAGCTTTTGCTGGATCATCATCATTCCTATTATTTCTCTAAATTCGATCGACATTTGCAGTGCTGAGAGTTGGGATTTTTTTTTTTTTTTAAATTCATGGAAAGATTTTTTCTTGGTTTGTAATTTTTTTGTGATGTGTGTTTCTTGAACATGATTTTCTTTTTCTTTGCCTGTAGCCTTTCTGGGCATCATTATTTGTTACAATATGTTTACATGACACTGAGCAGAATAATAATCTAATGTTTGTATATACTTAACTTTGTTTTTGGCAATTTGGAGTTATTTTTTTTTTGGGAAAATCGCATTTTGATCTCTCTTTAATACTCTCGTTAGCACTTTTGGTTCCACTATTTCATGTTTTGGCACTTTCGTCTCTATTGCGGTCATTTTTTAGGATAATTATGTAAATTTTAAAATTGTATTTTGATCCCCGATGACCTACAACCAATAACAGGGACCAAAAGTATCAAAACATAAAAGAAAGACCAAAAGTGCAACAAAGCATAAAAGAATGACCAAAAATGTTACAAGAATATAAAAGAAGAAATAAAAGTACGATATTTTCTTTTTTTGCTCTAGCGATCCTACAATCGTAAGATCCCTGAAACAATGTCGTTCCCAACTTTGATCCCATGAGATTCTTTAAAATATTATCAAAATAACGTAAATAAGAGTAATTTTTAATAATTTGTCAATATTTAGACACATGCACATTTTTCCTATGGGGATATTAGGATTCGATCTTGCAAACTACTATGATTAAAAAGTAAAGGTGCTTGAGCAAAGAGAACTGCCAATTTCAACCAAAATTGTATAACAATTCAAGTAAAATTTATCAGCTCAAACCATTCAGATAGCTATCCCTATACTTCTCATTTTGAAAATCTGAGATACATTAGTAATAATAATAATCTAATTTAACGAAGCAATCCAGTCGAAATATATGATACTCATACTTTTTCTCTCTCTACACGAACTATTTTGGCGTTGCTTCTTTCTTTTCAAAAGTTTTTCCCTAGTTCAACTTTCTTCACCACCATTCTCATGGTATTGTGTAGAACTCCGTCCAATATTCCGGCAACCTGAACAACCGGAAAGGAAAGATGAGATTAGGCATTTCTGCAGAGAGGGATTTGTTTTGGCGTAATGGAGGGGAAGGTTGTAAAAGAAAGCATGAGAATCAACAAAAAAATAAAAACAAAGAAGGGAAAGAACTCAAATTACCGTAAAAACGCCACCAATAATGGCACAGAGATTGGTGAGGAAATGGGTGAAGGACTTGGAATTTTCTGTTATCAAGATCTGTTGAGGGGGAGAAACATAAAATAAACAATTGATATTAAATCAATGAACCGAAAAAAACACGCGTTTGATGGTGCAAAAGCGTAAGTAACACCAAGACAAGAAAAACACATCTGAGGATGAAAATGAAAAGAATTTCCGGACCAAACCTGCATTGGGGATAGCTCAAAGTGAAATTTTGCAACAGGAAGATAAGTACTGTGTGCCAAACTACTATGCGCTGTGTATTCATGCTCTTCAGAAAGTTTATAAGACTTTGTCATCACTTCAGTTTTAACCACTTGCAGATAATGCTCAATCTGCATTTTGACGGGGACAATTACAAATTAATGGGGGGCATCATCCAGTCAAACCTTGGCAGATTAAGCATTCATATGTACAAAAGCAGAGCAACAGAGATTACGAGAAAAAGTGTCAGCACATAGCAATTTACTCAGTATTCTCAAATGATGTGTAGAGTCAATATAACATTAAATATCTATAATAAGAAAAAGGCAACAAGTTAAGAGCAATAGGTGTAGAAGGACAGGAATTATGAAAATCTTAAAATGCTATGTGTAAACAATCATGCATGACTTTGATATGGAAAAAAAGCACCAAAGGCATGCTTAATAAGATGTATATGCAGGAGCCAATCAACCAAGCATGCATGAGCAAGAAGTTTTTGAAGCCCAAAAGGAGGGAAAAATAGTATTTGCACCACAGAAGAGGGGAGGAAAAAACAAAAACACACATAACAAGAGAAGTCATAATATATTCAAAGAAAAACTTAACAGTAACATTTGCATCAGAATCACTAGGGTTGGAGATGAATGCACGGCCACTCAATTTGTCATAGCTTCGAAATAGATAAGGTAGCAGTCGCTTGACATCAGACATCTCTTTTGGAGTGACCGCCCTCCCAAATAAAAAATGGGAGACCACATGCGACATGTTCATTTTAGAAACATCAAAGGAATGGGAAGCCGAACGAGCTGAAATGACAATATCTCCAGGAACCTGTGAATGCAAGGCAGGTTAAAGATCATACAGCAAGTCAAAGAAAGCCCAAGAACAACATCCTCACAACACAATTATTCAGGCATGAATAAAAAAAATGGTCAATCACTCATTCTGGTCGGCTTGTCTAACCAATTGTCTCCTTCCTACGGTTTAATTCAGAAGAAGAAAACTGATTTACCAGAAACTAAGTAAAAGCAACAAGCATCATAAATATTATTTTTTCCATCTAGATAAGGCTATTTTCCCATTCATATTCATTTTGCTGCAGACTTTCTTAATTTTCAAATATATGATCTATACCACTTCAAGGAAAGCAAGCTCAATTTGCTTTCCTCCTTATTTACTCGGTTACAATGGGTTAACAAAGAAGATGACAATGGTAAAAGACAAATTAATCCAGAACCCATTCCAATAAAACTTGCTGTTTGACTAGTAATAAAGTTTGAAGAATACACCAGGCAGTAAGCCATTTGAGGGGTAACCTACGTAGTACACCCGAACTAATTCCCAGCAAAAGAAAAGAAAGATATCTAAGCATGTCTTCAACTGGGGAGATGCTTACCTTCTTAACACGGACAAAACCTTCAATTCTACAGCCTCCCGCTTGAGGTGCAGGTCTTTTTGTCTTCTGGCCAGATTTATCCTCCAAAGCAAGTTTTTGAGGCTCCATTGAAACAGTTTTCACCAAGTTTTCCATTGTCTGCAAAATCAGAAGTCAGTTATTCAACATGTAAATCTTAAGCAACATAGTAAAGACATGGCAGTTCGAACAATGGTGCTAATTCATCCACTGAGGGGTTCAACTATTCAAGTCAGTGCTAATTGATTTACAAGGTCATGTTAGATTTTAATTTCCTATCATTCCTTAATTTATTTACCTGGATTTATCATTTACCTAATAATTATCTTCAGCCAAGTGACTCGGTGGAATTTCTTACCTGAACCAGACTTTCAGTATCACGATCCCCATAATATGATTCATGATCGTGATGACCATGTTCATCCCTACATCCAAAGGATAATAAACTTTAATTCAGAAGCCATAAATAAAAAATGAAGTATCATAACGTGTGAAGCTCTCTCAGCTGGTTAAGAGTAAATAAAAGAATAGGTCTGTCAGAAAACAACTATCCGTCACGTCCTATAGTGAAATAAAGAAGATGGAATGGTTCAAAAGTATCAAGAGGAATCACATTGAAAGAAAGATGTACAGACATGCATCCCTGAAGAGACAAAAGAAGCTTGGAAGTCATTGAACTTCTAAAAATAAGACACTCCACATTACCATAGACCTGAATTTCTAACAGGAGCACATGCAAATGCATTTGCACAAACTTTGAAAATATACCATTAAATATAGTTTGATTGCAGATTTACTAATTTCATCCACATAATTCATTTTAAATAGGTACCAGCGCCAGTGAAAATTTTCCTAAAAAGGAGCTAGATTATCTCGTGCTCAACCAAGATTAAAAATAAAACACAGAGAAAAGGTAAATACAGTACCAAGAATCTATCTAACAGCTAAAGAACAAAAATAAGTGAAGTCCACAACTTCACAAATATAATTGAACACTAAACAAAATACAACAAAAGTGTTGTTTACCTTAAATCACTTCCTTTACGGAAGATACGGATTGATGGATAACCTTGTATGTGATGCCTGGAAATTCAAAGCAAGCTTTAAGCAGGAAAGAACCAAAATATTTATTGAAAAGAAAATGCAAGAGAGTGGATACTTCAGAAAACAATTCAAGACAGACAGAACCATATTCCAAAACAGAAATAATGTGCTACAGGTCCACTAAGCGTAACAGGCAACCATCCAACTTTACCAGAAACAAATTAAATGTTGACGTCCAGAATATTATGAACACCCAAAAGTACAAATATATTAGGACTTCAACCCAAAGATCAATGAAGCACTAGCAAAAATAACTGAGCACCTCAGCAATGCCCTGGATGTTAATAAAATAGACAGACCATACAAATTTCTAAACAAGATAATTAAAGAATGCCGTTCATAAGACAAGAAAAAGTGCAAAATGCACAATCAGTTTTACATGATGCAATGAGAAGCTAAAAGCTGACATCATAAAAAGTTACAACACATAATCATCTCTTTGCAATAAAAGTCATTGGAAATATAGCAACTATATCCTTCACTTCAAAACAAATCTTAGGACCAGAAAGGGGGATGCCAGTGGTCAAGGCTCAGAAACAAGGTAGACCGTTTACAAACAAAGCATCAGTAATATTACAAAAAATTAGTATGCTCAAGGATGGATGTATTGTCCAGATAATATATAAGAATACCTTCTACACAAGTCTACTTCTTCAGTGCAATCAACCTTTGCCATAAGGATCCGTCCATCCGTTTCTGGATCATACCTGAAATAGGCCTCAAATGAGATTTTGAATTGCACTTATCGATGTTAATTTCCATTCAGAAGAGGAATGAAGTTTCAGCGGGCAAAGCTCAATCTGCATTAAATTAAAAGAACAGAAGGTGGAAACGGTACCTTTCTCTTATAGTCATGGCTGCTTTCTCCCAAGCAGGTTTCTATGACAAATAACAACATCACACATTATCGTTCTTAAGACAAGGAAAAAATGTTCAGCTGGAAAAGCCAGATCAACCAAGATTAACAAAGATATCAAAAGTACCAGGCGGTTGCTCCAATAGCACCAAGGAGCAAAGAAATTCACAACCAAAACTGAATGTCTGAGACAGAAGAAATGTGTTACATAAAAGAAAACAAGTATAAAACGAGAAGATAGAGAGGTACATAGCTAGACGATGTCCACTCACTGGAGTGCAATTTTGTCAAAATTACGGCCATAGAGTGCCACAGCACCTTCACCATGTTCTGAATCAACATCTAAATCATGCTTAATTTCACTCGAGATTGGTCCCCAGTCAAACTCAGATCCTGTAGGCTTCAAATTTGAATCTATTGGGTACTTGCGGACAGTTTTTGTTAAATTCAACCTATTCTGCAAATAAGGCCATATAATCATACTCCAAATTCCAAAATAAAAAAGAAGGGGTGGGGGGGTGTGGGTTGTTGATAGATAGTAGAAGAAGAAGAAGAAGAATAGAACTACAGTTTGTACTTTTCTACTGGATGCTTCCTCCCATTAGGCTAATAAAGAAGTGTCCAAAAACTTTAGACAATGAATGAACATTGTTGTTTAAGAAACACAACATAAATAGATCTACAGTTTGCTTGGAAACATAACCACTGTTATGAAAGAAAAGAAAAAGGGAAAGAAAGGATAAATGAAGCTTACCGTTCCCAAGGCATCACTCACATCAACAGATGCAAACTCACAAGATAATGCTGGAAAACTACAAAATCCCACACAATATGTTAGCTTAGTTAGAAAGATATAGAAGAGAAACAAATGCATTTACAGTAAACTGAGTCCAAGTGCATAAAATACCAAAAGATCAGGTAATGAAGTGTAGCAATTGACATTTGAATGAAAATTTGGAAACATTTATCCCCAAAACTAAAGCAAAATCTCACGCAAAGGAAGTAAGCATACTCATGTAGAAAATACAAAATGATATAGAGTGCACCAGAAGAATATCATATATGCAATACTAGTTTCTATCTTGCCATCATGCATCAGATGCCTATATGTGACTTCAGTGGTACAAAGGTTCAAAACATGGGGAAGCATGAAATAAGGATGACAGAAAAATACAAGAGAAATAAATTATGTCCATTTTTCTTTCAATCAATAAGATAAATGTAAGTGTCCACTTCATATAAAGTTGGCAAATCTGGCCATCGTCCAACTTTCATGGCTCAGATATCTTTCAACCTTGTTCAAATTTCCTGTACCTCGGATAAAATATGGGAAAGAAAGGGGAAAGACAGAAAATTAAGAGTCCTAGATCAGCCAACCGACATAGAGCCTTGCCTTAAATTGAAGTCAATTCTCAAGAAATCCCCATCAGTACTATTGTCAACAATGATCGAAGTCGAGGTGCTAACTGTCAAATAGTCATTTAGTTCCTGCAAAATAAAATATATGGTTCCCCATCAGAAACAAAAGGAATCTATAGAGAACAACACATACGGCTCTCCAATTTTAACCTGCAAGTAAAACCAATACATTTCCAATAACTACGCATCTGTTTCCTCACCATTCCAAACAAAAACATCATCACAAAGGCTGCTATGATTGACAACCCAGCACCTGATAACGATGCCTCAGTTAAATCCCGAGGAATTTTTCTGCAACAAGTAAAATGATACATTCATTACAGGGTTCCAAATCCAAAAGCGGTAGAATCAATCAAATTGAAGTATATCTCATACTGCACAATTAATTTTATCATTCTCCTCAATCGATTCCGTAATTTTTCTATTGCAGCATACCTAATAATCAATGACAAAACGCAACTAGTGCTTGAATGTGAAAGCCTAATTCCTCATAAGCCACACCCATAAACACACACAAAAAACAAAAACAAAATTCAGGCTCGTAAGTGATCATATCACTTGGAAAATCAACAGAAATCCATGAGGAGGTCCGCAATGCGCGAAAAAAGCAGCAAAACAGTCAAATTCTAAAGCAAAAAAAGAGGGATTTTAAGGAAATTAACCTGTAAAAGTCCACGGATTTGAGTTTACTGGCCGAAATCATTTTGACAGGAACAGGGACAGGAATCAGGAAGAACGAACAGATCTGGAGATGAAAATTTGAAGTTGAAGGATGTTTGACTTTGATTATATTGAAATCAAAAAGAAGCGAAACCCAAATTTGCGGCAACAAATTGGGGACAGCATTCGCTTCTGGCGAACCCAGTCCCTTCCCCTCAGTGATATGCGCTCAATTCTAAATCCGGGATCTTTCTTATAGCGCATGTAATTTTACACGCATTTATTTATTCCCGAATTACATTTGCATCCCTAACTTTTATGTCTGATTAAAAAACTAACCCAACTATTTTGTAGAATTACAAAATATGGTTAAAAAAAAAACTCTGCAATACGTGATTCGTGTTGCAGTTTTTATTGATTTTTAACGCTTCACGAACTTTGTTTTGTAGTATGAACACTTCAAAAAGGATGTGAATATAATTATTTTAAATAATGGAGTTGGTTTTGTAATCGTACCTAAAGTTTGGGGAGGTAGATGTAATTCGTGACTTTTTTTTTCTGTCGGAAAATTTTATTTATTTTTGGTTCGATATACCTTAATTAATTCTATTAAAACTGATTTTGGACACCAATATTTCCGGAACACTTGTAACGCTCTTTGTAATAAGTCATAAATACACGTGTGCAAATTATTTATTTAAAAGTTATGAATGAATTTGTTAGTATTTTAATTTAATTTTCTAAAATTACATAACTCGCCCAATAGAAACGTATAATTGCTTTTGCCGGTCGCATCACTTTCATTTATTGCATAACGGACCGCGTTTTGACACGCTAAACTTGTAAAAGACCTAATTATTATCAAGAGAAAAACATTTCGGATATGCATGTTGTAGGTGGACATTGTTTTCTGGGACTTTTATTTATTTTTTTATTTTTTTTTACGATTGCATCTCTAAGGTTTGAAATTATGAACTCAGGGTTATAAGCACAGTTTATTAGATCAGGATCCCACGTGAGATTGATTTTGGTGTAAAATTGGAATCAATACGATTAAATCGTATAAACGTAAAATTCTACACAAAAATGAGTAAAATTACACATAAATATAAAGAAATTTAATATCAAGTTAATATTGATTTAGTATTTTAGGATAGTAGAATCTTAAGATTCTACGATCTAAATTGTAATTTTGCAAACTATGGTTACAAGACTATGCTATTATCCACCACCCTAATACTTCCCCTCCTAGTTACTATTTTGGTTCAACTAAAAGAGTCTTTGTGCTATTTTTATTCTTCATATAAAACGTTAGTTTTTATATTTCATACCATCACTAATACAGTTATACGTAGTTTACAAGTAATTTTTATTTAAAAATAATGATAAATTACTTATTTTATTTCTTGTATGTTAAAGTTTATTAATAAGTTGTATTACTTCCATTTCATTTAAAGAGTTTACTATTTTTATTGAAACAAAATTGACTCTTTAAATGGGATGAGATGACTATATTATAGAAACAAAACTCTTCAAACATAGAATAATACTTTGCCATACACCTAAAATATGTATTCCATATAAGCATAATATCGAAAGGCCTAAAGATTGCCAACCAATTTCCTTTTTCTTTTGTTGAGGGATGTTTTCATTGTGTTGTGAGTATTGTAGTGTGTTTTGAGGCAAAAACACAAGTGTATTGAAGATTTATTATTTATTGGAACTTCAATGGTCATGACTTTGTGGTTTTTATGGAAATTTGTTGTTGAGATGTCATTTTCTATTTTTACAATGCACAATTAGTGGAGTTGTTGAAACTTGAACAATACACATGTTTATAATATGCAACTTAAGCCAATAATGTGAGATTCTCCAAGAATGTGTTGTGTTTGAGGTGAATTGACTAGTATTAAGTATTCCCTCCGTCCCACTCAAATGGTCCACTTTGAAATGTGTACAACTTATTATGGGTTGTGAGGTACAACACCTAAAATAAGTAATTTATCACCATATTTTCCCCTTACTTTAGAAGTAATGGTTAATTGTGAACCACACATTGTTATATTAATAAATGTATGTAATGTAAATAAATTCAAATTGAACTCTTTAAATGGGACAAATTTTTTTTTGAAAGTGGACTATTTAAGTGGGACGGAGGGAGTATATACTTCATTCGTTTTATTATAAGAGCCCACTTTCATTAATGTATAACTTATTGCGGATATCAATGTACAATACTTAAAATTGCTAATTTAACAACTTTTATTCCATTTTTATTCTTATTTATTAAGTATAGATTAATTATGTACTACACAAAATTAGTAAGGTATAAGGAGTAAAAAATTAAAAATAGGCTCTTCGGTTGGAAAAAAAAATATTTTTCAAAATAAACCATTATAATAGAACAGAAAGAGTATACATGTTACGTAAATTTTAATTGAGAAGTAATGATACTTCTCAACTGATATATCAAAAATTTTCACAGCAATTGACTAGCCATGCATCAGTTAATTATATTTTTATTAAATAATTATTAAGATTACATTATTGACCAATGATAATTAAACCACATCACAATATATACATTTTTGTCGTTCTCTGTGTGTGTGTGTGTGTGTGTTTTTTTTTCGTTTCTGAAAAATGTAAATTTGCCCTCAATCGAGCAATTTAAAAGACATTACAGTGAATGTGTGTAAAAAGGAGAAGTTGTGGGGGAAAATTTTAATTTTTCCATTTCATGACAGCACAGCATGGGGTGCTGCTGACCTGGCACCTATCCCGTTATCTTCCTTATAAAAAATATATATATAATTAATTACTAGGCACAGTCACAGTGTCGTGTCGTCTTGAGCCACGACGCAGCTGCTTCTATGAATTCGATCGTCCTCCGTTAACGAAGCTTTACAACTCAGTAAACATGGCGGTTGCTGGTGCTATGCTCCGAGCTCTCAGACATCATTCAATTTCTTCTCGATTTGCTGCCACTTACCGATCTGTAAGCACCTATTTTCGTATCTTCATGCGCATTTACTACTTATATTTGATTGTTCGAATTTCAATCCCGTGGCAATCAGGGATTGTTGTCCCCTTCTAGGGTTTTGATTCTTCCCGATTTCAAAGAAAGAAAGGGGGAAAAAAATGATATCCACATGGTAATGATTTGTTTTTAGTAATTACTTGTCTGTGTAGATTAGCACTCTGGTTTTAGCTGAACATGAAGGGGGTTCTGTAAAAGCTTCATCAATTAGTGCTGTGGAGGCTGCAAAGTCCTTTGGTCAGGTACATCCGGTATCCCTGTTGCTTGCGGGTTCGGGTCCCTCGCTTAAAGAAGCTGCTGCTCATGCTGCTTCCTGCCATCCTTTTGTTTCTGAGGTAATCTAATGCATTCAGGATAAATTAAACCTTCAAATTGAAATAAAAGCAAGGGTTTCAATTTCTTTTGAAATGTAGCTTAAACGGAGGTAATGTTTTGACTTGATTGAAATTGGCATGTTTCTTGGTGTTTGTTTAATTAGATGCGCCAGGAATATAATCAGTAACTGTTTGCATGCTTTGAAACAATGCATTTCCTACTACTTTGATGACATACATGCACTTTTTCTGCAGAGAGATTCACTAGATGGGAAAATAACTCTTTGAAATTGAACATTTGGCAACATTTTAAATGTAGTTTTTGAGGTTCAAATGGCAGCTGATGGAGAATGCTAATATGCTTTGTGTTTTCCATCAGGTGCTTGTAGCTGATTCGGATAAATTTGGATATCCTTTAGCAGAACCATGGGCTAAACTAGTCCAGGTGGTTCAGCAGAAAGGTGGTTATTCACACATCATTGCTTCTTCTGGCTCATTTGGGAAAAATATACTACCTCGTGCAGCGGCTCTGTTAGACATTTCCCCAATAACTGATGTTACTGAAATTAGAGATTCTAATATTTTTGTGAGGTAAACTCTTTTTCCTTGGCTAGTTTTTGTTTGCATTGGTCCTCTTTGAAACATTTCTAGGTGAGCTTATGTTATGATTTTGCTGCAGCTGTAATTGAGACAATTTCAGCTTTAATCGCGTGCGTTTATTTGATTGTGTGATGTTATGTACATGTTTTGGAACTACAATATGCTACCATCTATATCCCATTGATTATGCATGTGTGCTGAGAATATTTCAATTTCTCATCAATTATTTGAATGGGAAGGATAACACAATGTGTTCCTGACAATTGACACGTCGTTGTAGTCATATAGGGGGCTGAAGATTTCTCTCATTTAGACTTAATTGATGCAGATTTTGATTAAATTGGACAATATAATTCCATTTCAGGCCAATTTATGCGGGGAATGCTCTTTGTACTGTTCGGTACACCGGGTCCAACCCTTGCATGTTGACTATTAGGGCCACTTCTTTTTCCGTGACTTCAGCCTCAGCTGATTCAAAATCTAAACCTGCATCAATTGATCAGGTGGACCTTTCAACCTTTATTGAAGGTCTGTTAGCAGTTTTGCTATAGTGACATTTTGCCTTCAAGATTTGTTTCTTACAAAAGTTATTCGGTTACATGGGAGCCATGTCTTAGATTTCAGATTGTTTTTTTTTTTCTGGTTTTTAATCGATCTTTAAAGGAGAAAAGGAAATCAAAGAAAGATTGTTGTTTTCCACAGATGATGCAGTGGGAAAATCCAGATATGTAAAACTATCTTCTCAAGATACAGAGCGGCCCGACCTAGGGAGTGCGCGTGTTGTAATCACGGGAGGCCGAGCTCTTAAAAGTGCTGAAAATTTCAATATGATAGAAAAACTTGCTGAGAAACTTGGCGGAGCAGGTTCTTCCCAATGCATATCTATTTGGTTATGTGCTTCTTTTCTGAGAGTTGCAATTACCTCTGTTGGAAATCTTGTATGATGTTCAACTTTCTTTTTCATCTGTTAATGATCTCCTATTGTCATTTCACAGTTGGAGCGACCCGTGCTGCAGTTGATGCAGGATACGTTCCAAATGATCTTCAGGTAAATAGATGGCATTGTTCACGTCTCATTCTTGATCAAAATCGCCACGGTCTTGTATGTTTCAATCAAAATCTTGTGAATCTGGCGTTGATGGTATATGGTTGGTTCTCACTTCTCTGGAAAATCAGGTCGGGCAGACTGGAAAGATTGTGGCGCCAGAACTGTACATGGCATTTGGTGTTTCAGGGGCCATTCAACATATAGCAGGAATGAGAGATTCTAAGGTCATTGTTGCTGTAAATAAAGACGAAGATGCACCCATTTTCCAGGTCAGAAAGAGATGCTCATGACTTTTGTTTTGTTTTGAACTGCTGTGCATAACATGATCATAATACAAATACATTGAAATTACAGGTGGCTGACTATGGACTAGTCGGCGATCTTTTCGAGGTGATACCAGAGCTGTTAGAGAAACTTCCAGGGAAAAAGTAGACGCTGTTTGATCATCAACATTTGAACAGAGAAACAGACAGATTGTTGTTCACCTTCAAGGCTAACGTTAGACGATGGAGATGGCGAAGAATCAAGATAGGTTGTTGTAGGCAAAGATGGCGGTGGTTTCAACGAGGCATTGTAACTGAAAATAAAAACCTAGTTTATGATGGATCATTGATTCATTGGAATGGGAATGGGAACCTTGGGCAGAAAGCATATGCTCATAAGTTAAGATATCTTGTATGCTACTTCTGTACTAAACGAAACATGTATTATTATTACCACTTTAAAACACTAGGGATAGTTTCAAGGCAAAACACGGGTTACCCTCGTAGTTTCAAAACTCAAGACAAAACGAATCATCGTAATAATTAAAAAACTCAAAGAAAATAGTAATTCTTGTTTCAAGAAGATAAAATTCAGGCAAAACGAATCACCAACATCGTAATAATTAGAAAACTCAAGAAAAAATACATCACCGTCATCGTAACAGTTTCATGACACAAGAAACCAAAACAAAATAAAATGATCAATAAAAGGTTTTCTTCAGATTAATATCTTTTAAAATAACATGATCAGAATGGTCAAGAGAGTTGTTCACTCAATAATTTGCTATTTGTCTAGAATCATTTGTTTGTTGAAATTATTGAACTATATGTTAAGGTTAAAGCATTTAATAGATGGACTACTCTCACAAGCGCGCATCTGGTGTAGTGGTATCATAGTACCCTCCCACGGTACTGACCGGGGTTCGATTCCCCGGATGCGCAGCTCTCTCTCCTTTTTAATTTTCTGGATTATTAATTTTGGATTTTTATTTTTATTTTTCTCTGTTCGTCATTTATATTTGGGGTCCCCTAAATATAAATGAAAATTTGTTTCAAATTAATGTTTTTGAATATGAAGTATGAAGTCAAGTCATTTCATATATATAGAAGGTACCATTAAGTAGTTGCAAGACAATTAAAAGGTTTTATTCTATTCTATATATATTCATTGATTTGGGCTAATATATATTCTCTCCATAAAAATAATTAGGGGTGAGAATCTTTGACAAAACAAAACTTAGCACTAATCACTATTAATACGACACAAATTGAATTAAGATAATCTTTTTGAGACTCTTTGAGGAAGTATGTCACATGGAATGATAATTCGAATCAAATATGATATGTTATAAGCGATCTGCCAAATCACAAATATGACCCGATTGATACCGATACCCCTACAAATAATCATTATGGGGCAATTGGAAAGTTGAATGCAACTTGAGTCAGTTTCTCTAACAGTTTATCGTTACCAGTAATTATTGGGATGAGATGAATTTGGTCAATGAAAAATAAATTCGGTTGGCAGTTGGGCGCTGATGTAGTACGTACGTACGTAGAAAAATAAATTATTAGCTTTTGCTTCCGCCGCCCACTTAGAAATGGTCTTAGCTCAATTTTCCTTACTTTTTATTAGGGGTGCCAATTCGTGTCGTGTCCGGGTTATCGGGTTCGGGTTGGCGGGTTCACGTGTTGACACCCCTCAACCCTAACCTTACCCGTTTAATTATTCGTGTTATTCGTGTCGACCTATTTAACCCACAAACATTTCGTGTCGTGTCGGGTTCGTGTCGTGTTTTCGTGTTGTAGTATAAATTTCTCGTGTCGGATTCGGGTTGGTGGGTTAACGTGTTGACTTTCTCAACCCTAACTTTACCCGTTTATTTATTCGTGTTATTTGGGTCGACCCATATAACCCGCGAACCTGCTAAGACTCAACCCTAACCCGCTTATATCGTGTCGGTTTCGTGTCGTGTTTTCGTGTCGTGTCAGAGATTGCCAGCCCTACTTTTTATTCTAGATCGATATACTCTCTCCGTCCCATTAGAGTAGTCCATTTTATATCACTAAAAATTGTATTATAAAGTTGACTCTTCTAATGAAGCCGATGGAGCATATAACTTCCGAATTATCACCCAAAAAAAAAAATGCCAAAAGAATGGAAAAAAAAAAAGAAAGAAATATTATATTGGGACAATTATTAATTTGTGCAAGATACAGAATCATGGATGGAAGGCTTGAGAAAGAAAGCATCGAACAAATTGACCTTTGAGGCAGTTTAGATTTCTTTAAGATTAATTAGATGTTCCATTTCCAATCATTGTTTGCTATTTATGTATGGTATCCATGCCCAATAATACACTCCCTATGATTAACTAAGTTTAATAAATTGGTCCAAAATACTTTGTGTCACTAGTTGAATTTTAACAAATCTGTGGTTAGTTAAGACAGAAAAAATTGGACAGATGATCTGAATTAACAAAACTGCGTGCTTAAAGTAGATCGATCAAAAGATTGTGGGCTTCTTTAAATTAATAATGGACATTGTGTTTTTGTGATGTGGAGAGCCATTTAATTTGATGTTTTGATATATAACAACATTAATTAGCCAAAAAGGGAAGAAAGATGATGCATCGATCGATCCATATATTAATCTAACCAATCAAATTTCCTTCCACATGAAACTTTTTAACCATGCATTGCATGTACAATTAACAGAAATTAAGGAAAGACATTAAACAAAGTAGTTCCTTAACGTGGATACAGGTACTAAGCATAATCCCCTTTTCTTCAACTCTGACTCTTTCTCATCTTCATCTTCATAGTCCACATTAATATTAATGCTCATAGCTTGATCATCATCAGTGGTCCTATTAATATTACTATTTCTGCCATTAATGTTTCCCTGCAACACCAAAACCAGAAACAATATGGTAAAGTTTCATGAATTCATATATATATATATATATATATATATTCTTATATCAATTTACTTTGTACGTTAATTACCTCTGAAACATTATTTATGATGTTATCCTTGTCGTTTTGATTCAAATGGAGCAGATTCATGTGTGTCACTGTCGTCGACACCTTTGGACTGTGGGCAGGAGAACTAGCGGTATCCTCCAAGTCATCACCAGTATTGTGTTTCCGCCTCTTGAAACTTAGTTGCCTCCCATTAATACTTCTGGCCGAAGTAAACGCGGCCGCCGCCGCCTGAAGCTTTCTCCCTGAGGATGAAAATGCATCGGAAACATCATCAGTAGAACGTTGTTGATGATGTTCATGATCAACCTCGTTGGTTCCACATAGGAAATCCTGCATGTAGAAAGTCCAAGTGCTTTCTTCAGGAGAATCATCTGTTGTTTGTTCATAAGAAGAAAAGGGAGGAGACCTATTGTTGCTGGTGTTCATCATTGAACCTGAATCCATATGATGATTCTCCATTTCTGAAATGAATAAATTAAAGTATGAGGACAAACACAGCGTTTATAATTCACTGATCATTAATGAGTGGGGGGGAAGGTGGCATTATATAGAGATGGAAGACGAAGAAGAAGACGAACATGATTACGATGTGGGATCCCATCCAAGTTGAGCCGTTGAGTTAGTTAAATTCAGCAGTAGCTAGGCAACTCTAAATTCCAATACATTAATAACATATATGAGAATTATTAAGGATAGAATTAAAAGGGGTTTGACCTTTATACATACAAAATTAAGAATGAGATTACAGTCCCATTAACGGTAGGGTGAGCATTTGTCAGACCCGACCCGACTCGTCAGTTTCTGGTCGGGTCAATACCCGGTCGGGCCGGGTCGGGTTTTGGGCTTTTTTTTTTGTCCCAAATGAAAAAGTTTCAAAATTATATTATTTTTACTTAAGATGAGATTTGAACACATGACTTAAGTAAGCTGATTAGCGACACCCTCTACTTTTTGTTTTGTTATATTATCTTATTATTATTTTTATATTATATGTTTATTTATATATTAATTCTTTATACTACATATATTATAATAATTTTTTTAAAACAATATATATTATAATACTATATAAACTAATGGTATAATTTACATTTTGTGTTATTTTTCTCTTTACTGTTTGTACATTTCTATTACTATTTAAAAAAATACTGTAATAAAAAAATAATAGAGTATAATTTTACTTATTTAAGATATCAATTTTCAATTGATAAGCACAGTATTTAAATTTGAAATAATATATAAATTTACAGAATAAAATATTATTTATTTTTTTATATAAAAAATTAAATTTGTTTAGATTGTGAGATACATTTGTGATGTAATTTAAATCATTAATATAATTGAAAAAATATTAAATGATTTATAGTTTAATTTGTTGTATAATATAATAATAAGAAGAAAAATAACAAAATAAAGAGGTGCTAGAGTGGTTAATCAGCTTTCGTTAAGATTGGTTTGTCAACCTTAGGTTGTGTGTTCGAACCCTGACAATATAATTTTGCGGGTTCGACCCGGAACCGAACCGGAAGAAACCCGACCCGCTGGTTTTTTACCACCCCTAATTAACTGATATGCAATCTGACATGGATAAAAACAGGTAAAAATTATTACACGAACAACTTTTTTTTCCATTTCAAATGATCCCTAGAAACCATTGACCTTCCCTTTGACTATTTGCAATTGGCACTAATAGGTTACATGGATCAAACCTTTAACAACATGCAAAACGTAAGAACTATTTTTACAATAATAAAATGTAAGGGACCAGAAGTCCAAATTTTCATTTTAGATAATATTCTTCTTTTATATATATATATATGTTACATGGATGGATCATGGATGGAGTAGCCTGCAAATGAATGATGATGATTTAGTGTTAGTCCACCATATTTTAAAATTAAATTAAATTAAATTCAACCCGAAATTAGGTGGAATATTAACTGACTTCCTTTAGAAACCACACAAAGTTCAATACTTTTTAAAATAAATATTAATAATGAAGTAATCAATCATAAAAGGATCTATTATGTATCTTCTGACCAAATAATCATAATATTAATTAATTCCTATTTTGGTTAGGTATTCCATTTCTCTAACACTATAATATCCACAAAACGCATGAGTTGTTACTGTTGACAATATTTATTTTATTATAAGATCATCATCAGACCTATATGCTCTCTCAGACCTATATATATATATATTTAGGCAGCAGAAAAATTGTTGACCTCTGATTGGTTTTGTTAGAAATTCGAGTATGTCTTTCCGTTTTATTAGAAGAGTTAATTTTACAAAATAGATCATTTGACATTATTAATATCATTTATAGTTTATATACTTAATTTTTAAATATGTGCTAATTGTGTACCATACATAATTATATTAGTAAAGATAGAATGAATAAATTATTTAAAAATGAAACGGAGAGAGTGATGAATTCTCAAGGATTAATAATAAATTAGTACACTTACAAATCCAAATCATTTAAAAATTGACTCGTCAATTTATATATAATCCCGTTTTTAGTTTGTCCACCAAACACGGAAGGTGTGGTGTGGTGTGGTGTGGGCATTACAAATAAATCCGTCCCTTTCAGTTTAGACGACATTGAAAAGAAAAGTTAGATAATTGAAAACCATATTCGGCCATTTAATTTAATTCAGACATGTTTTTTATGTTGGGTTTGAAACGTGATTTTGGGAAAATAATTTTATAATGTAAAAATGTATAGGTAAATAGTAAAAATTGTATTGGAAAGAATAAAAATTGATTATAAAATTATTTTTTCAAAATTAAGTTTCAAACATTGTTTCAAACCCAACATAAAGAACATGCCCTTCGTGTCAATAATTCTAAATTTCTATTCATAATGTACACAAATATTTACTAGTGATATAATATATATATATATATATATATATATATATATATTGATTAATCCGATTTTCCGGCTCCTTCGTGCAATCAATCAACGTTAATGAACAAATGTACATGGGTGCAGTGGTGTGCAGGCACCACTAATTAGCTACTAATATTTTGTTAAGGAGTTGAAAGTCCTTAATTAATTAATTTTGAGGGAATGGATTTTTCTTAATATTTATAATTAGTCCTAGATTATTAATTAGCAGGATTCGATCGATCTTGAACATGGGCCTCATTTTCTTTGACATTAATTTAATACACAAGTCATGGTCAACTCAACTTAATTTGGATCATTAATTTGAGCCATCAATTCAAACAATACACTTAGTGTGGACCCTCCCACATAATTACATCATTAATTCTCTTAAATACACTTCAAAATGAGGGTTTCAATTAATATCAATTCCAAGATTTATTTATTAGGTGAAATAATATTGCTCTATTCTTTTTTCTTTAATTCTACTCAATCTGCTGTTTCACTAGAAAGTCAAGTTTAAAAGTTTATTTTTCTTTCAATAGAAAAGTCAGTTTTCAATTTTTATTTTATTTTTACTGTCCTTACTTATATAAGAAAGTGTGGTTCATAATTAATCCACACTTAAAAAGCATGGATATTAATGAAATAAATAATGACAAATTAACCATTTTTGATATTGTACCTTGAAACCGAACTCTTTTAATGAAACGAAAAAATATATATATATATATATTAATTGCAGGTGGATTTTGGTTGCTGCTGGGGTTAGCAATTAATGTGGCTTTATCCAATTCCAATTCTAAACTCAACATAATATTTTTTTTTTTTTTCATTTTCATGTTCAATTGGAGGATGGATTATCTGTCCCAGGAGAGGGTAAAATAGACAATTCACAAGTAAAATCAAAATTCCATTTCTATCCCTGATCGATTTGTACGTGTAAGAAACAACATTTGCCCGTTCAATATTTGCACGTACGTGTCTGATCCATTCTTTGCCACGTGCCTGCATGCATGTACTTACTTACGTACGTAGACATTACTTGTATAGTTTTTCATCTAATCTTGGCCACAAATTCTTCCATCACTTTTTAGCGTTTTTCCGTGTAACATTTCTCCTACTTATAATATTTTATTAGATTTTTAGTTTTACTTTTAAAATTTTAAATGCACGTAACAACTAAATGTTACAAAAGATATGTTTTATTTGAATATAAAAGACTAGTTAAATAGATATAAACTAAAAACAAAATGTTGAGATCATTGAAAAGAATTGCAGGTGAAACAAACGCGACCGATGGAGGTTAATTTTCTATATATGAGATAATCGTACGTGACGTACGTGTGTTCGGATCTTCTATCTAATTTTTCTCTATCTCGTCCTGTTGAGTGAATGCATTGCAAGACAGAGAAAAATTGAACAGAAGATCCGATGTAACGAGAGCGAATGTAGTAGAGAAACCAATTTTGCTGGAACTAAAATTGCGTGGACATGCATAAGGAGAAACACGTACCTCCATCCACCGCTCCAACAATTTATAAAACCAGCGATCGAGCTTCATATTTACGTACCTCTGATCTCTGCGATCTACTTTCTACTCACTCTCCCAACGCTCTCTCCATCCGCCACCGGAAGCAATTAAAAACTCATCCAAATCAAAGGACACTTCCCCGGCCAGCTCACAACGTACGTCGTTAAATCTCCTGCCCGCTGCAACAACCAACTCGCACAGAAGTTTCACGCCGGTCGCACGCCGCCCAAATAATTCATTCACTCAGGTATTTAGTTCATTATTCCACTGTTTAATTAATGTTTTACTTTTACTAACATTTTGATGGGTTATAATTGCAGTGGGATCGATCGAATTAGTTAATCTATGGAGTTGGATCCATCTTTTCGGACATTTTCAATCGCCGGCGCCGGAGGCCTGCCATTTGCGGCGAAACACAATGTAAAGAGCGCGACGAATCTCCTCTTGTCCGTCTCCATTTGCACCGACGAAAACAAGGCCAAAATCCGACACATCGCGTCGAAAGCTAGCGGAGAACTGCATCAACTGGTTATCGAGAAAGATCCCTTGTGGGTGATGGATAAAGAGGCGAAAACGGAGGTTTTGAACGACGGTGAATACAACCGTAGATTCTCCAGTCTCGACGCCACTTTAGAGGAAATCGTTCGAGTTATCGCAGCGGGAGGGCCTTTGGAGCTGCAGGAATTCGATGAAATCGACGATGAAGAACTGAACGGTACCGGGAGTTTGTCGGCATTGTTGGCCGGAAATGACTTGTCTTTCATGGAGAATGAATCTTCTAGGGCAATCGCTTTCGTCTCAGTTGAACCTCTTACCCTAATAAACATGATCATGGATGTGGTAAGAAACTACCCTAGCTACATACCTACTTTCTTTAATTTCCAGCATTATTATTGCAAAGTAGTGGCACAGAGTTAGCACAGAATAACCGATACAAATAATAGCAAATACTTAATCCCTCTATTTCGATCAGACAAAATGTTTAGTTTTAAATATAAAAATAGAACTCTTTATACGGAATGTGACCGAAAAAAAGAGTATTTTAATTTTTTTTTATAAAGTATATGCTATATTAATATAAGTTGCATAAATTGACGATGAAATGTTTATTTATTTATTTTATTTCTAATAATATTAATTAATTAGGAATGTTGGTCAAGTGTTTTCTCCAACATGGTTTCAAAGGCTACAAATCTTGGAGTTATCTCAACGGGAGAGCCTAATGGGGCTTTGAAAGTGGGACGTACGTAAGTTTTTTTTCATCATTTCAAATTAATCATTTAAATTAATTAATTTAACGATCGATTAGAGAAGCTATAAACCGATTGACAATTTATTATTTTTGCAGCTGAATGTAGAATACCATTTTCCATCAACGTTGATTAAGACAAGAGAAATATGTTTTGCAAGATATTGCAGACAACTTGATCCCAACACTTGGCTAGTAACAGATGTTTCTCTGGAAAATATTTTCTTGAATATGGCATCAAGATGTCGAAGAAGGCCTTCTGGTTGTTTAATTGAGGCAATTATTAAGGGATCTTCAAAGGTATATTTCTACAATTTGAGCTCAATTAATTAATCTTAATGAGTTTCTTTGCTAATTAATTAATTTGTAATTTTCTAGGTGACTTGGGTGGAGAATAACGTTGTAAATGATCATGGTTCTTTACACAGCATGTTGAAGACAATATCTGCACAGGCTTTCGGAGCAAAACGGTGGATTTCAACTCTCGAAAGAAAATATGATCGGAACTATATATTGCGAGAACAATTTCACCAAATTAGATCTCCCAAAATGAAAATTTATGGTATGTAATTTTGTTTGCTTTTGATGAATTTTAGAATATGTGATTTTGTAATTTTATTTTTTCATTGCTCCCTTTTATTAATTAGGGTTTGGAGCTGGAAAGAAGGGTCTATTAAAGCTGGGTGAAAGACTGATTAGAAGTTTTAATGCCAATATTAGTTCTTCCTATGAGAACTTATGGAGAACCTTACCGACATCTGGTGCAGAAGACATCTTATTTAAGATCAGCTACAATTTTGATAACCCTGGAGCCCCGTTTGGTGGTTCTGTAACTATTGCAACTTCCGTACAACTACATAAACCCCATAAAGATGTATTCAAATTCCTTTCCAACGTCCATAAACGCCACAAGGTACAACTTCATATCACATAACTGTTTAAGAGTTTCAAGAAATTGAATATAAAAATTATTATTATATATTTTGCACATATGTTGTTTATCACTTGCACAAAAGTTGCACAACACTATCACAAAAGTTGCACGACACTAGCACAAATATAACACTTCAAATATGCCTATTCTTTACAGAAGGTTTGAGTTTTTTTTTTCTTTTGAAAAAAATAATTTTATAATATAAAAAGTGTAATTGAAAATGAAAAAAGTTATAGCTAAATAATAAAAAATTAGATTAAAAATAATAAAAGTTGATTATAATATATTAAATTTAATGTTGAAACGAAAACCAAAATGAGCATGCCCTAAATGATTTTTTTTATTTAACTTCAGTGGGATATACTTTCTGGTGGAAGACCAATACAAGAGATTGACCAGATTTCTTACGGACCCGACCCGGCAAATCGGGTCTCTCTTCAAATTTCAACGGTGAGTTATACATAACTTCAATTTACAAAATTCAAATTTCTTCATCTTTATTTATCGTTTAATTTTGATGATCGATCTGCAGCCCATGATGAACAACAGCACAGAAATAGCTTATGTTCAAGAAACTTTGAATGATTCAATGGGTTTGTACGTGGTTTATGCTCCGATTAACAAGGACGCGATGAATCACATCGTGAATGGGTTGGATCCGGATGTTGTATCCATTTTACCCAGTGGGCTTGCGGTTTTTCCCGACCCGGATAGTTCCGGCGGGAGCATTCTCACTATAGCGTTTGAAATCTTGGATGAAGGCATATCGTTGCCGGAGCTTCAACTGCCGCCGAAGTCGGTGTCCACGGCATACAGTATCATCAAAACGACTGTGGATAGTATCAAATCTGCAATTTGCTTACCATGATCACGAGAACCCTAAAGAGAAATAATAATTTTTAAGAATTTTGGGGCCAAAATCAATTAATTTTTAGGAAAAGAACTCGCAAAACAGGGGCGTATGAGGAATAAAATAAAAGTTAAGGGAGGTTATTTGTAATTATTTTATTTGCGAATACTATAAAATTATGTAGCGTATAAACTACGCTACTCTAATAGTCCGTTAAGGATTCAGAATTGTTCCGATTTGGATTGGGATTTCGATTCGGAAAATGCCGTATTTAATCAATCGTTCTCAAGGAGCTCCGATGAGTTTGCGTTTCGATAAATTCGCAGTTAGCGTTTTGGAGAAGAGCTTTGATTTCATGCCGGCGGTCACAATGAAGGATGCCCAAACTTGCACGCAGTTGTTCCGGGAAACGTTGTCGGAAGAAAGTTTCGGAAAATACCGTCGATTATTGGGCGATTTCTTGCACTCCAGGATAGATTTCCAAGCTTTTTCAAGTGCGGTTGAAGATTTGATTAAAGGGCTCGACGGCCTTCTTCTTGAGTTCAACAAATTCTTGCCACAGATGGAGGAACTTGCATCCCATTCCCACCGGACGCGCTCCGTCGCTGCCGCGTCCACCGCCGTTTTAAATACTGATGACAGTGCGAACGATAATAATAATGATTGGGTTCCGCATTATGTATTGAAATATAGCAAGCCTCGGAAGAAGGAAATTTGGGAAAGTAAGAGTTGCAAGATCAGGAAATCAGCGTGTGAGAAGTTTTTAACTTGGGTTAAACAGCATGTTGAGAGTGATGGAACTTACAGGGATTTTCTTGAATTGATGAATGGGTACCAAGAGCACAAGGACATTGATAGATTGGACAAGCAAGTTTTGAAGCTTTTCAGGGAGCAGCCCGAGTTGCATATTGAGTTTACAGTTTTCCTCGTTGATGCAATTGAAGCAAGGGATGAAAGGGAATTTCGGAGTAGTAATCTTGAAGTTCGTGAAGATGAAGGTGTTAAAGGCCCTGAGGTGATTGAAACTGCCCCACATGATGAAAATTTATGTAGGTTTGAAGATGCTAAGTCTGCAGGAGAAGACGTGGTTTACCATGATTTGGATGAATTTAAAAAACAGGGTTCATCTGAAGAGCAATCTAGAGAAGAAGAATCATGTGAAGATGATATTGATATTGATCTATTCTGCCATGAAGATATGGTAGCCATCCTAAAGGAGATTGAATCAAGTACAAGGTTGACTTCTGTAAAGAAGCTGGAGATAAGAAAGTTAGGTTCTTTTCTTCCTGTTTGTAGTTCTTTTCATTAATCCCTTGTAAATAGTACTTTAGCTATAATCTTGTGAAGAATTTACTCAGTTTTAGAGGAAATATTTGATCATAAACTGTGCCTTTTTCTCTTCTACGAAAAAACAAGACTTGGTAGCTTTCTGTTCATCATCTACGTCAAAAGTGATAAAATTTAAAGTAAAACCTGCTATTGACTTGGTCAACTTTTAATGGCGGATGGCCCTAGTCAAATTTAAAATTACAATAGACAATTACTAGTTTCACCCGTTACCTTATTCAATTCAGAGTTGAAAGTTGGAAGTGGAATGGGAGAAACTTCCACAACAATGGCTTCCCCAAGAAGTCTCCATTCTCTTCTGTACTGAGTACGCTAGTTCAATGATTTCAATCATATAAATAGGCCAACCCCATTGTTGCCAGTTGCCTCAGGGATCTGAGATTCTGAGCAGCAAAAGGTTTGTTGTGAACTTGTGACTGGTTAGTGCAGTAGTTGCCCTAATTTCTAATCTTTTCTCTTTCATAATTCTTGATGTTAATAAGGATTTCTTGATGCTTAATTTTATGACTACGTAGCCATTTATGCATTTCTGGACATACAATTTTTGTTTGATGCACAAAAGTTTTTGCCTTTATTAATCTGCTGTTTTATTTGTAAACATTACTTGATATTCAGAGGCTTGAAGTCATGGACTTGAATTTCCGGGAGTTCAACAGAGAAGCTCACGATAGAATCAGCACTTTACCTGATGCAATTCTTCATCACCTGCTATCTTTTCTTCCCACCAAATCAGCGTCACGAACTGGGATTTTATCTAAAAGATGGAGGGATCAATGGATTTCAGTGCCTGTCCTAGATTTTGATATGCGTCTAAGGGCCAATTTCAAGGGTGATGAGAGTACCTATGACAGCTTTGCAAAGACTCATATGGAGAATTTTACTAACTTTGTGGATAGACTTCTGGCAATCCGTGGGAATTTGAGCATTCAGAAATTCAGGCTGTCGTGTGATCAAATCGACCCTCAATGCCTCCGTAAGTGGCTGAGTTCTATGCATGATGTTGAAGAATTTAATTTGAATACATATGATTTCAGGGAGTTTCCATGGAGTTGCTTTTCAGGTTCATCACTCAAAGTTATGAAACTCAGTGGGGATATTTTGGTCAACATCCCATCAAATCTTTCTTTTCCTAGCCTTAAGATCCTTCATCTCAGTTCAGCCAATTATGCAGACGACCTGTTCATCAGAAAGCTACTTTCTTGTTGCCCTGTTCTTGAGGATTTGCAAATAGAAAGGAGTGAATGGGATAACGCTAAGAACTTTGTCATCTCAGTTCCTTCACTGAAGAGGTTGAATTTAGACTTCATCATCGACGAGATGTACTTGTATGATTCTGAAGAAGATGAGCAAATCCAGTGCAACTTGTTTGTTGATGCACCAAATTTGGAGTATCTAAGACTTGTAGATTATACGTCAGATTCGATCATAGTGAAGCATATGCCTTGTGTGACAGAGTCGTATGTTTCTGCCAACAAAAGCATGGAATATGCTTGTGCTTATGGAAGCAATGTTTGTGCACTGTTTCGCAGTATCCCGAATGTCAAGTACTTAACAATTGGAGATTTCACCATGTCGGTAAGTCTCAGTTTTCAGTTTTCGCATCCAGTTTCATGAATTTCCTTGAGAGTTGTATCTATAGATTGTAAACATACCTGTATTGTAGTCTCTCAGCGAAGCTTCTGATAGAAAACTGCCAATATTTCACAACTTGGTTCACCTGGTGGTGGAATTTGATGCATACTATGGCTCAATAGCCACAATGTTCCTTCCAACTTTGCTTGAAGTCTCTCCAATGCTAGAGACCCTTATTTTGCCTCAGGTACATGAGATATGCTAGAGTTAGTGGTACAGTTGATCTGAACTCGCTTGCGATACACGATAATTCAAGCATTCTTGATTCCTTCTAACCAAAATCCGCGATTTCTCTACTTTTTTAGGGGATCATTTCTCCTTCTGCTTATCAACAGTTTATCTGGAAGCCTCCACAGAACGTGCCTCATTGTTTGCTTTCTACACTAAAGGTGGTGGAAATTCGGAGAGTGACCAGCGAAGTAGAGGAAGAACTGAAGCTGTTGAAATATTTTCTGGAAAATGCATTGGTTATGGAGAGGATGACAATCTTGTGTGAAGAATTTATCATTTCTGGTGGACCAATGCACAACTTTGAAGAAAGGACTTCGGCTGCTCGAGCAGTCGTCGATAGATTCCCCTTTAGACATGACCTCATGAATTTTCCTAGAGGTTCATCTTCATGTCAACTTGATATACAAATCCCAGAAGCATTCTTCAATCGAAGACGAAGTTGATATCATCTTTGTTAATAATATAAGTTTTGAAATATTTTCTGCTTTTTTTTAATGCTTTTCCACACTTCAAAATATGAAATAGATCTCATAAACAAGAACAAAATTGACAATATGTTGAATTCTGGCCATGTTCGTTTTCATTATTTTCAATAAAACTTTTAATTACTGAATGACATATTTTTCAAAAAATGTTTTCAAAAAAACAAACTGATATGTTAATCGTCAAGAATTTTGTATGTACACTTGGATGAAAAATCTCCCTACATACAAGAAAAGAAAGACGATACTAATGCTATTGCCAGTCATCAAGGATCATGAAATTATCTATTTTGCTGAAGTTTCCTAACAAGAAACCATAGTTATCAATGAAGGGCTGAAAGTGAAAGATGTTGGAATTTGGAATCAGAAATTCCATAGCACCCCCTCCATTGAAGCTCTGACTCCTCACTGATGCAATCTGCAGTTTCTTCATAGTCGGCATCGAAGAAGAAGATGATGAAGAGGGTTCTTTAGGTGCTGGTGATTCAGAAGCCACTGAAGGAAAAGATTCACGTTTTGATTCAGAATCTTGTGCAGAAGCGACAACTTCTACCCACTGGGAATCTTCTCTTTTAGAATCATAGCATTCATGTTTCTTGGTTTTTTTAGCATCAAATTCACTTCTCTTTGCAAGATATGCATTGGAGGCTTCTTGAGGATGATCAAAAACTCCCAACAGGACTTTCTTTTTCTTGAATGGATCGAAGATCCTGCAACGATACTTCCCAGGATTCGTTTTTTCAACCCCAGTAAGCCTTGCTCCACTCTTTTCATCACAGACCGCTCTATCAATCTTCATCTTCAGATTCTTGTTTTTCTCTGCTTCGGATTGAAAAAATCCAATCTTGCTCCTGTCGTCATCATCAATCTTACGCTGCAACATTCTTCAGATTTAAGAATCTCAAATTCTCAATGCAGGCAAATAGGAAGAAAGAAGAAGAAAAAACAGAGGAATTTTAATATAGAATGGTTGATTTGTATGTAAACTCTCTTATTATCTTTGTTAGAATTAAACTAAGTTTCCAATTAGCTATTTCCTAGTATTTGATTTAAATTTTTTTTGTTTTTGTTTTGAATCTAGTATTTGATTTGGTATTGGGTTTATTATGGAGTTATATTTGGTAACAATCACTTTTTTATAGTTAATAATTAGATATTTCCTATTTAATTTAGTGTTGGGCTTTATTTATTTATTTATTGAGATTTACGGAACAGTCAAGAGTGAACCCTAAGTAGACAAAACCCCAAGACTTCTTTGAATTGGAATGTATCTTTTTAGCACAAAAATTCCTAAACCTATGGTTGTTTATGCAAAAATTGAAAAGGAGGAAAGAGATCACTTGGCTAAAATATGAGGGTATGAAATCGCCGGACCGGTGAATCCCTTCGATATTTCCTCGGCTTCGAGTCGGAGTAATGAATGTCAACAGCGACCGCCTCTATATAGGTCGTAACTCCTTTGAGCACAATGTCAAATTTTCAAGCTACAATTTTAGATCGGAGTAGAGATACAGAGATAAAACTATTACGACAATTATCGAGCCATTGCAGAGAGAGGCGTGAAGGCCGTTGTAGAAAGCGATGAGTGAATATATTCCCCACACCCCCCTCCCCCCCTTTTTTCTTAAATTCAATTTAGCTTTTACTATTAAGCATAAAGATAATTAATATCAAACCCGTAAATCGTAGTTTTAATATATAAAAATAAAAACATTTAGTAAACACATTCTAGACCGGAACAGTCCACTTTTTCAAACATGGTCAATAAGAGAACAGACGATAGAGTAGTTTTGCCATAGATATAGCCTATAGGGCATTGGTCAATTTGTATTTCATCAATGGTTTGATTACGAAGTTTCATCAATTAAATTCGATACATTATACATGTGATTTAATTAATATGCGAAATATTAGAGATTAAACCTTATACACTATTTTCTTTATTATATGCTATACTCCCGAGTCCCGACCACAAACTCAATATAAGTATTTTATTTACTACAAGCGATACTTGTTATTTTAGTATAACCATGATACACTAATAGTTAAATTTAGATGTCATACGTGCTAAATAATTTTTCTAAACTATTTTAATTAAGGGATTAATTACCAAACGCACGCGGGTGTCACGTGAGGTTAGCTACCAAAGTACAAATTACAAACCGCTTCGATTCCCTTCTTTGCTGACGACTCGCATCAATTCAATCAAATCAGCAGTTTCTTTCTTCCAATTTAAAAGTTTGTACTCAGAAGACTGGAAAGAAGCCAAAGATTCACCCGTATGGTATGCTTTTAAAAGGTATTTTGAAATTATTAAAAATATATTAAAAATATAAAAAATTGTTTAGAGAATGTAAAAAGGTGTTTGGAAAATATAAAAAAGTATATTAAAATTTATAAGAAATTATTATATAATGAAAGTGAAAGTGAAATGAGATGAAAAAAAAAGTTGCCATACAAGGCCTCATCCTTTTTCCTCTCCAAAGAGCAAAAACTTGTTGCATTCGTGCCTCTGTTGAACTGAGAAATGCTAATGTTATCACTAAATTAAGACCAATCCATTTTGCCGCAACCTTTCTTCGGATGATTTTATGCTTCCCTCAAGAATTTACAGCGAGTTTCTGGGCTTGCAAAGCTTTACTGGGTTTGAACTCCTCAGCTCCTTTGAGTATGTGATAAAGAAGTAATTTTCCCCTCCTTTCTCTCTGTTATCTGTGCGTGCGGCTGTCTCTTTGATATAAAAAACAAAGCTTTTTGTTTTCTTTTTTTTTTTTTTTCTTTTTTGGCTGCCATTTTATTTGTGGAGTTCTGTCAATCCCAATATGTTTTAGGGACGCCTCTGGAATGTGTAGTTTTCTTTTATTTTTCTTCTATTACTTGGTGTTATCGTGATAGGATCAACCTAGCCTACCTAGGCAACATTCGGATTGGAGAACGAAGTAAAATAGTGACATTGGAGATGATAGGAAATGGGTTTGAGCATTTGGTGGAAATGAATTCCCCAATAGAGGCAGTAAGGCTGGACGATTTTTGTAGTTCTTTTAAGTGTCACAGCACACAAGTGTAGGAATCAATAAAGATTGTCTTTGTAGGATTTCAAACTTAGGAATGTTATTAACTCCACAAGATTAACTTGAACTGTCGGATTAGTTCTACCTTTAAAGAAGTATGCTAAACTGGAGAAACCCGGAAAAATTACATAATCTAGTCATCTGGAGACATAAATTTGTGTTTTTTTACCTCTTCTTTGTCCACTAGAGGTAGGAAGCCCAAACCTTCTTGGCAGGGTTTATGGGGGCCTTTGAGGAATACAATTTATTGATCTATTCTGCCATGAAGATATGGTAGCCATCCTAAAGGAGATTGAATCAAGTACAAGGTTGACTTCTGTAAAGAAGCTGGAGATAAGAAAGTTAGGTTCTTTTCTTTCTGTTTGTAGTTCTTTTCATTAATCCCTTGTAAATAGTACTTTAGCTATAATCTTGTGAAGAATTTACTCAGTTTTAGAGGAAATATTTGATCATAAACTGTGCCTTTTTCTCTTCTACGAAAAAACAAGACTTGGTAGCTTTCTGTTCATCATCTACGTCAAAAGTGATAAAAAATTTAAAGTAAAACCTGCTATTGACTTGGTCAACTTTTAATGGCGGATGGCCCTAGTCCAATTTAAAATTACAATAGACAATTACTAGTTTCACCCGTTACCTTATTCAATTCAGAGTTGAAAGTTGGAAGTGGAATGGGAGAAACTTCCACAACAATGGCTTCCCCAAGAAGTCTCCATTCTCTTCTGTACTGAGTACGCTAGTTCAATGATTTCAATCATATAAATAGGCCAACCCCATTGTTGCCAGTTGCCTCAGGGATCTGAGATTCTGAGCAGCAAAAGGTTTGTTGTGAACTTGTGACTGGTTAGTGCAGTAGTTGCCCTAATTTCTAATCTTTTCTCTTTCATAATTCTTGATGTTAATAAGGATTTCTTGATGCTTAATTTTATGACTACGTAGCCATTTATGCATTTCTGGACATACAATTTTTGTTTGATGCACAAAAGTTTTTGCCTTTATTAATCTGCTGTTTTATTTGTAAACATTACTTGATATTCAGAGGCTTGAAGTCATGGACTTGAATTTTCCGGCAACATCTGCAAATAATCAAAAGGCTTTTGAAGGAGAAGAGTTCAACAGAGAAGCACAGGATAGAATCAGCACTTTTCCTGATGCAATTCTCCATCACTTGCTATCTTTTCTTCCCATCAAATCAGCGGCACAAACTGGGATTTTATCTAAAAGATGGAGGGATGTATGGATTTCAGTGCCTGTCCTAGATTTTGATATGCGTCTAAGGGGCAATTTCAAGGGTGATGAGAGTACCTATGACAGGTTTGCAAAGACTCAGATGGAGAATTTCACGAACTTTGTGGATAGACTTCTGGCAGTCCGTGGGAATTTGAGCATTCAGAAATTCAGGCTGTCGTGTGATCAAATCGACCCTAAATGCCTCCGTAAGTGGCTGAGTCCCTGTCCTAGGATTGAAGAACTTGATTTGGAAATA
This sequence comes from Leptodermis oblonga, assembly GCA_016801395.1. Lineage (NCBI taxonomy): Eukaryota > Viridiplantae > Streptophyta > Magnoliopsida > Gentianales > Rubiaceae > Leptodermis > Leptodermis oblonga. Next base: position 3,593,911 of record CM028758.1, read on the forward strand.
TGGAATTTTGGGGAGTGGGAGATTCCTTGGAGCAACTTTGCAGGTTCATCACTCAAAGTTATGAAACTCAGTGGGCATTTTTTGTTTAACATCCCATCAACTCTTTCTTTTCCTAGCCTTAAGATCCTTCATCTCATTTCAATGAATTATGTAGACGACCTGTCCATCAGAAAGCTACTTTCTTGTTGCCCTGTTCTTGAGGACTTGCAAATAGACAGGAATGAATGGGATAATGCTAGGAACGTTGTCATCTCAGTTCCTTCACTGAAGAGGTTGAATTTGGACTTCATGATCCACGAGATGTACTTGTATGATGATGAGGAAGATGTGCAAATCCAGTGCAACTTGTTTGTTGATGCACCAAATGTGGAGTATCTAAGACTTGTAGATTATACGTCAGATTCGATCATTGTGAAGCCCATGCTCTGTGTGACAGAGTCGCATGTTTCTGTCAGCAAAATATTGGAATGTGATGATAGGACAGAAGATCAAATACATGATTATGGAAACAATGTTTGTGCACTGTTTTGCAGTATCCCGAATGTCAAGTACTTAACAATTGGAGAATTCACGATGCGGGTAAGTCTTAGTTTTCAGTTTTCGCATCCAGTTTCATGAATTTCCTTTAGAGTTGTATCTGTAGATTGTAAACATACCTGTATTGTAGTCTCTCAGCGAAGCTTCTGATAGAAAACTGCCAATATTTCACAACTTGGTTCACCTGGAGGTGGAATTTGATGCATACTATGGCTCAATAGCTGCAATGTTACTTCCAACTTTGCTTGAAGTCTCTCCAATGCTAGAGACCCTTATTTTGCCTCAGGTACATGAGATATGCTAGAGTTAGTGGTACAGTTGATCTAAACTCGCTTGAGATACACGATAGTTCAAGCATTCTTGATTTCTTCTGACCAAAGCCCGCGATTTCTCTACTTCTTCAGGGGATCGCTAGTCCTGCTGCTCAAGAAGTGTTTCTCTGGAAGCCTCCACAGAACGTGCCTCATTGTTTGCTTTCTACCCTAAAGGTGGTGGAAATTCGGCGAATTACCGGTGAAGTAGAGGAAGAACTGAAGCTGTTGAAATATTTTCTGGAAAATGCATTGGTTCTGGAGAGGATGACAATCTTATGTGAAGAATTTATCATTTCTGGCGGACCAATGCACAATGTTGAAGAAAGGACTTCAGCTGCTCGTGCACTCGTTGATAGATTCCCCTTTAGACATGACCTGATAAATCATGCAAGGGGTTCACCTTCTTGTCAAGTAGATATACAAATCCCAGAAGCAATGTTCTACACTTTAAACAGGATGTTGACATAGTCATCTTAACATCTCCTCCAGTTCTATCTTTGTAAATAATTTATAGTTCTGTTACTGCTATGAATTCCATGGTGTTTTTCTTCCCAAACTCAGTAATTTTTCCCACTTGTTGCTGATAGCCCCAGTGGTCCCAAGTCCAACTTGGAAAGTTGTCAATGTTCAATAGGGGAAGCCCCACTCATTAATTCTTCAATTATAATTCAGTTAAATTTTCCACAACTTTGTCTTCCCCAAGAAGTCTATGCTATATTTACACTTTTGTGCTGCATACACTTTACTTCGAAATGGTTGGTTGTCTTGCCTTATATTATAAGTCCAATATGTGTTCTTGATTTCATTTCCATTTCTTTTCGTGATTCTTGCTGGCTTGTTCTTGGTTTTGAATCTCGTGATGAACAAAGTTTGTGTCTTTACTATTTTGAAATCATGGAGTTGGGTTTGCCTGAGACATCTGTGAAGAATCAGAAGACTTCTGAAGCAGTGGACAGAACCAGCACTCTTCCTGATGCAACTCTTTGTCACATACTGTCATTTCTTCCAACTAAACTGGCAGCACAGACTGGGATTTTCTTGAAAAGATGGCGGGATCTTTGGATTTCAGTGCCTGTGCTAGATTTTGATATGTATCTATGGCCTGATTTCAAGGGTCGCGAGAGAGCCTTCCGTAGATATGCAAAGACTAAGATGAAGAGTTTTGCAACATTCGTGGATAGACTTCTGGCTGTTCGTGGTAATTTCAGCATTCGGAGATTCAGGCTGGCGTTTGATAGTGATCAACTTGACCCTCAGTGCCTCTGTAAGTGGATGAGTGCTCTGCGTGGTGTCGAAGAACTTGAGCTGGAAACACGGTATACTGCAGAGTTTTTGCCATTGAGCCACTTGGAAATCGCAGGCAAAACCCTAAGTTATGAAACTCAAAGGGAATATTTTGCTTAACATCATCCCACCTACTCTTTCTTTCCCAGGTCTTGAGACCCTTTATCTCAGTTCAGTCAATTATGAGGACAACCTGTCAATCAGGAAGCTTCTTTCTAGCTGCCAAGTTCTTCAAGATTTGCAGATACAAAGGGCCGAAAATTGGGATAACGCGAAGAACTTTGTCATCTCAGTGCCTTCAGTGAAAAGGTTGGTTTTGGACTTCGAAATGAACGAGGAGCTCTTGTATGATTATGATAATGATGAGGAAATCGAGTGCAATTTGGTAGTTGATGCGCCAAACGTGGAATATCTTAAACTTGTTGATTATATGTCGGATTCTATCGCGGTGAATTCTATGCCTTGTGTTACTCAATCACATGTACAAGTCTACAAAATAAGAAGAGTTGATCGTAAGACATCAGAACAGCATCGTGTTTATGGAAGCAGTGTGTGTGGCATATTTTGCAGTGTTCAGAATGTGAAGCATTTAACAATTGGAATTTTCACAATGGAGGTAAGTTTCATTATATATTCACAGCCAGTTTCATGAATTTATTCTTGTATTTTCAATTTTCTTGACAATTATATCTGAAAAAATGCTTGCATTAGTCTCTCAGCTATGTTGATGATATAAGACTGCCAATATTTCACAACTTGGTTCATCTGGAGGTGGAATTTGATTCCAGCAATAGCGCAACCACCGTGATGTTATTTCCAACTTTGCTTGAAGTCTCTCCAATGCTAGAGACCCTTGTTTTGCCCCTGGTACATGAGATATGCTAGAGTTAGTGGTACAGTTAATCTGAACTCGCTTGAGATGTGCGGTAATCTTCTAACCAAAATCTGCATTTTCTCTGCTTTTTTAGGGGATCACTAGTCCTCATCAAGAAGGGTTTCTCTGGAAGCCACCTCAGAGTGTGCCTCATTGTTTGCTTTCTACCCTAAAGGTGGTGGAAATTCGGGGAGTCACCGGCGAAGTAGAGGAAGAAGTGAAGCTGTTGAAATATTTTATAGAAAATGCATTGGTTCTGGAAAGGATGACAATCTTGTGTGAAGAATTTATCGTTTCTGGTGGACCAATGCATAATGTTGAAGAAAGGACTTCGGCTGCTAGCGCACTCGTCGATAGATTCCCCTTTAGACATGACCTGATGAATTTTCCTAGAGGTTCATCTTCTTGTCAACTTGATATACAAATCCCAGAAACAAGGTTCTTCAAAGCGTATAGGAAGTTGATTTCATCTTGTTAATAAAATAAGTTTTGAAATCTTTTCTGCTTTTCCAATGCTTTTCCACACTTCAAAATATGAAATAGATTTCATAAACAAGAACAAAATTGACAATATGTTGAATTCTAGCCATGTTCGTTTTTATTATTAGTTCAAAATCGAACTAGGGCCCTGATATGTTAATCGTCAAGAATTTTGTGCGTACACTTGGATGAAAAATCTCCCTACATACAAGAAAGACGATACTAATGCTATTGCCAGTCATCAAGGATCATGAAATTATCTATTTTGCTGAAGTTTCCTAACAAGAAACCATAGTTATCAATGAAGGGCTGAAAGCGAAAGATGTTGGAATTTGGAATCAGAAATCCCATAGCACCCCCTCCATTGAAGCTCTGACTCCTCACTGATGCAATCTGCAGCTTCTTCATAGACGGCATCGAAGAAGAAGATGATGGAGGTTCTTTAGGTGCTGGTGATTCAGAAGCCGTTGAAGACGATGAAGGAGGTTCTTGAGGTTGAGATGATTCTGAAGGCAAAGAATCTTGTGCAGAAACAACTTCTACCCACTGGTAATCTTCTTTTTTAGAATCATAACATTCATGTTTCTTGGTTTTTTTAGCATCAAATTCACCTCTCTTTGCAAGATATGCATTGGAGGCTTCTTGAGGATGATCAAAAACTCCCAACAAGACTTTCTTTTTCTTGAATGGATCGAAAATCCTACAACGATACTTCCCAGAATTCGTTTTTTCAACCCCAGTAAGCCTTGTTCCAGTCTTTTCATCCCAGACCGCTCTATCAATCTTCTTGTTTTTCTCTGCTTCGGATTGAAAAAATCCAATCTTGCTCTTGTCTTCGTCAACTCCAATCTTACGCTTCAACATTCTTCAGAAAGAGTGAGATTTAAGAAGCTCAAATTCTCAATGCAGGCAAATAGGAAGAAAGAAGAAGAAAAAACAGAGGAATTTTAATATAGAATGGTTGATTTGTATGTAATTCCCTCTCTTATTATATTTGTTAGAATTAAACTAAGTTTCCAATTAGCTATTTCCTAGTATTTGATTTGGTATTGGGTTTATTATGGAGTTATATTTGGTAACAATCACTCAGTTGATAATTAGATATTTCCTATTTTAATTTAGGGTTGGGCTTTCTTTTTATTTCGATAAATATTGAGATTTACGGAACAGTGAACCCTGAGTCGACAAAATCCCGAGACTTATTCGAATTGGAATGTACTTCCTCTGTCCCACTCAAAGAGTCCACTTTGAATTTATTTACATTACATACCTTTACTAATATAACAATGTGTGGTTCACAATTAATCCTTACGTATAAAGTAAGGATATAAGTGAAAAAATATGGTGTTAAATTACTTAATTTAGGTGTTGTATCTCACAACCCATAATAAGTTGTACACATTTTAAAGTGAACTATTTGAGTGGGACGGAGGGAGTATCTTTTTAGCACAAAAATTCCTTAACCCATGGTTGTTTATGCAAAAATTGAAAAGGAGGGATCCCTTTATAGATTACTTGGTTTAAGTAGGAGGGTTTGAAATCGCCGGATCGGTCAATCCCATCGACACTTCCTCGGCTTCCAATCGAAGTAATGAATGCCACCAACGACTTCCTCTATATAGGTCGTAACCCCTTTGAGCACAATGCCGGATTTTCAAGCTACAACTGCAGATCGGAGTAGAAATATGGGGATAAAACTATCACGGGCAGTTGCCGAGCCGTTGCAGAGAGCGTTGAGTGAATATATTCCCCTTTTTTTCTTTTTTTTTTCTTTTTTACAAATTCAATTCATCTTTTACTATTGAGCATAAAGATAATTAATATCAAATCTGTAAATCATCGTTTTTATAAATAAAAACAAAAACACTTAGTAAATAGACACTAGACAGGGATAGTCGACTTTTTTTAAAAATGGTCAATAAGAGATAAGACAACAGAGTAGTTTTCTCATATATATAGCCTATAGGGCATTGGTCAATTTGTGTTTCCTTAATGGTTTGATTACGGATTTTCACCAGTTAAATTCGATACAGGTAATTTAATCAATATGCGATATATTTAGAGATTATACTAGATACACATATTTTCTTACTACATGCGATACTCACGACCACAAACTCAATATAGGTATTTTATTTACTACATGTGATACTTGTTATTTTAATATAACCACGATACGTTAGTAGTCAAATTTGATGTATTACATGCTAAATTTCATACGAGGTACATCAGATGTTATACATGCTAAACTCAATACATGTATTTTCAAAACATAATCGCAATACATCATAAACTAAACTCAATATGCAAGTCGTTGAGTGCCGAATACAAAAATTTTTGTCAAAATACATTACCTAGGAAAATCTATTGAAATGCAAGTTCATATATTCCTAAAATCCAAATAATATTTGCTTAAATTACTAAATAAACCTCACACTTTATAAGATTATTAAACAAATCTCGTGAATTTGAACAAACTACCAGAATGAGCTCTGAAACTGCGATTTGTATATCATGTTATTATAATTTTCATTTAATAATTTATTTAAATTACAAGATTGCTTCAATCCATAAAGTTTGTTTGATAATTTAAACAAATATTGAGTTTTTGTAATTTTCCTAAATTATTTTAATTATGATTATTTATAATTAAGGGATTAATTACCAAACGCACGCGGATGTCAGGTGAGGTTAGCTACCATAGTACAAATTACAAATCCCTTCTTTGCTGGCGACTCGCATCAATCAATCAAATCAGCAGTTTCTTTCTCCCTATTGAAAAGTTTGTACTGAGAAGACTGCAAAGAGGCCAAAGATTCATCCTTTTTCCTCTCACAAAGACTTGTTGCATTCGTGCCTCTGTTGAACTGAGAAATGCTAATGTTATCACTAAATTAAGACCAACCCATTTTGCCGCAACCTTTCTTCGGATGATTTTATGCTTCCCTCAAGAATTTACAGCGAGTTTCTGGGCTTGCAAAGCTTTACTGGGTTTGAACTCCTCAGCTCCTTTGAGTATGTGATAAAGAAGTAATTTTCCCCTCCTTTCTCTCTGTTATCTGTGCGTGCGGCTGTCTCTTTGATATAAAAAACAAAGCTTTTTGTTTTCTTTTTTTTTTTTTCTTTTTTGGCTGCCATTTTATTTGTGGAGTTCTGTCAATCCCAATATGTTTTAGGGACGCCTCTGGAATGTGTAGTTTTCTTTTATTTTTCTTCTATTACTTGGTGTTATCGTGATAGGATCAACCTAGCCTACCTAGGCAACATTCGGATTGGAGAACGAAGTAAAATAGTGACATTGGAGATGATAGGAAATGGGTTTGAGCATTTGGTGGAAATGAATTCCCCAATAGAGGCAGTAAGGCTGGACGATTTTTGTAGTTCTTTTAAGTGTCACAGCACACAAGTGTAGGAATCAATAAAGATTGTCTTTGTAGGATTTCAAACTTAGGAATGTTATTAACTCCACAAGATTAACTTGAACTGTCGGATTAGTTCTACCTTTAAAGAAGTATGCTAAACTGGAGAAACCCGGAAAAATTACATAATCTAGTCATCTGGAGACATAAATTTGTGTTTTTTTACCTCTTCTTTGTCCACTAGAGGTAGGAAGCCCAAACCTTCTTGGCAGGGTTTATGTGTGTGTGGGGGGGGGGGGGGGGGGGGGGGGGCGCCTTTGAGGAATACAATTTATTGATCTATTCTGTCATGAAGATATGGCAGCCATCCTAAAGGAGATTGAATTAAGTACTAGGTTGAGTTCTGTAAAGAAGCTGGAGATAAGAAAGTTAGGTTCTTTTCTTCTAATTTGTAGTTCTTTTCATTAATCCCTTGTAAATAGTACTTTAGCTATAATCTTGTGAAGAATTTACTCAGTTTTAGTGGAAATATTTGATCATAAACTGTGCCTTTTTCTCTTCTACAAAAAAACAAAAACTTGGTAGCTTTCTGTTCATCATCTACGTCAAAAGTGATAAAATTTAAAGTAAAACCTACTATTGACTTGGTCAACTTTTAATGGCGGATGGCCCTAGTCCAATTTAAAATTACAATAGACAATTACTAGTTTCACCCGTTACCTTATTCAGTTCAGAGTTGAAAGTTGGAAGTGGAATGGGAGAAACTTCCACAACAATGGCTTCCCCAAGAAGACTCCATTCTCTTCTGTACTGAGTACGCTAGTTCAATGATTTCAATCATATAGATTATAAATAGGCCAACCCCATTGTTGCCTGTTGCCTCAGGGATCTGAGATTCTGAGCAGCAAAAGGTTTGTTGTGAACTTGTGACTGGTTAGTGCAGTATTTGCCCTAATTTCTAATCTTTTCTCTTTCATAATTCTTGATGTTAATAAGGATTTCTTGATGCTTAATTTTATGACTACGTAGCCATTTATGCATTTCTGGACATACAATTTTTGTTTGATGCACAAAAGTTTTTGCCTTCATTAATCTGCTGTTTTATTTGTAAACATTACTTGATATTCAGCGGCTTGAAGTCATGGACTTGAATTTTCCGGCAACATCTGCAAATAATCAAAAGGCTTTTGAAGGAGAGGAGTTCAACAGAGAAGCACAGGATAGAATCAGCACTTTTCCTGATGCAATTCTCCATCACTTGCTATCTTTTCTTCCCATCAAATCAGCGGCACAAACTGGGATTTTATCTAAAAGATGGAGGGATGTATGGATTTCAGTGCCTGTCCTAGATTTTGATATGCGTCTAAGGGCCAATTTCAAGGGTGATGAGAGTACCTATGACAGCTTTGCAAAGACTCAGATGGAGAATTTCACGAACTTTGTGGATAGACTTCTGGCAATCCGTGGGAATTTGAGCATTCAGAAATTCAGGCTGTCGTGTGATCAAATCGACCCTCAATGCCTCCGTAAGTGGCTGAGTTCTATGCATGATGTTGAAGAATTTAATTTGAATACATATGATTTGAGGGAGTTTCCATGGAGTTGCTTTTCAGGTTCATCACTCAAAGTTATGAAACTCAGTGGGGATATTTTGGTCAACATCCCATCAAATCTTTCTTTTCCTAGCCTTAAGATCCTTCATCTCATTTCAGTGAATTATGTAGACGACCTGTCCATCAGAAAGCTACTTTCTTGTTGCCCTGTTCTTGAGGATTTGCAAATAGACAGGAATGAATGGGATAATGCTAGGAACGTTGTCATCTCAGTTCCTTCACTGAAGAGGTTGAATTTGGACTTCATGATCCACGAGATGTACTTGTATGATGTTGAGGAAGATGTGCAAATCCAGTGCAACTTGTTTGTTGATGCACCAAATGTGGAGTATCTAAGACTTGTAGATTATACGTCAGATTCGATCATAGTGAAGCCCATGCTCTGTGTGACAGAGTCGCATGTTTCTGTCAGCAAAATATTGGAATGTGATGATAGGACAGAAGATCAAATACATGATTATGGAAACAATGTTTGTGCACTGTTTCGCAGTATCCCGAATGTCAAGTACTTAACAATTGGAGAATTCACGATGCGGGTAAGTCTTAGTTTTCAGTTTTCGCATCCAGTTTCATGAATTTCCTTTAGAGTTGTATCTGTAGATTGTAAACATACCTGTATTGTAGTCTCTCAGCGAAGCTTCTGATAGAAAACTGCCAATATTTCACAACTTGGTTCACCTGGAGGTGGAATTTGATGCATACTATGGCTCAATAGCCGCAATGTTACTTCCAACTTTGCTTGAAGTCTCTCCAATGCTAGAGACCCTTATTTTGCCTCAGGTACATGAGATATGCTTGAGTTAGTGGTACAGTTGATCTAAACTCGCTTGAGATACACGATAATTCAAGCATTCTTGATTTCTTCTGACCAAAGCCCGTGATTTCTCTACTTCTTCAGGGGATCGCTAGTCCTGCTGCTCAAGAAGTGTTTCTCTGGAAGCCTCCACAGAACGTGCCTCATTGTTTGCTTTCTACCCTAAAGGTGGTGGAAATTCGGCGAATTACCGGTGAAGTAGAGGAAGAACTGAAGCTGTTGAAATATTTTCTGGAAAATGCATTGGTTCTGGAGAGGATGACAATCCTGTGTGAAGAATTTATCATTTCTGGTGGACCAATGCACAATGTTGAAGAAAGGACTTCAGCTGCTCGTGCACTCGTTGATAGATTCCCCTTTAGACATGACCTGATAAATCATGCAAGGGGTTCACCTTCTTGTCAAGTTGATGTACAAATCCCAGAAGCAATGTTCTACACTTTAAACAGGATGTTGACATAGTCATCTAATCTCCTCCAGTTCTATCTTTGTAAATAATTTATAGTTCTGTTACTGCTATGAATTCCATGGTGTTTTTCTTCCCAAACTCAGTAATTTTTCCCACTTGTTGCTGATAGCCCCAGTGGTCCCAAGTCCAACTTGGAAAGTTGTCAATGTTCAATAGGGGAAGCCCCACTCATTAATTCTTCAATTATAATTCAGTTAAATTTTCCACAACTGCGTCTTCCCCAAGAAGTCTATGCTATATTTACACTTTTGTGCTGCATACACTTTACTTCGAAATGGTTGGTTGTCTTGCCTTATAAGTCCAATATGTGTTCTTGATTTCATTTCCATTTCTTTTCGTGATTCTTGCTGGCTTGTTCTTGATTTTGAATCTCGTGATGAACAAAGTTTGTGTCTTTACTATTTTGAAATCATGGAGTTGGGTTTGCCTGAGACATCTGTGAAGAATCAGAAGACTTCTGAAGCAGTGGACAGAACCAGCACTCTTCCTGATGCAACTCTTTGTCACATACTGTCATTTCTTCCAACTAAACTGGCAGCACAGACTGGGATTTTGTCGAAAAGATGGCGGGATCTTTGGATTTCAGTGCCTGTGCTAGATTTTGATATGTATCTATGGCCTGATTTCAAGGGTCGCGAGAGAGCCTTCCGTAGATATGCAAAGACTAAGATGAAGAGTTTTGCAACATTCGTGGATAGACTTCTGGCTGTTCGTGGTAATTTCAGCATTCGGAGATTCAGGCTGGCGTTTGATAGTGATCAACTTGACCCTCAGTGCCTCTGTAAGTGGATGAGTGCTCTGCGTGGTGTCGAAGAACTTGAGCTGGAAACACGGTATACTGCAGAGTTTTCGCCATTGAGCCACTTGGAAATCGCAGGCAAAACACTAAGTTATGAAACTCAAAGGGAATATTTTGGTTAACTTCATCCCACCTACTCTTTCTTTCCCAGCTCTTGAGACCCTTTATCTCAGTTCAGTCAATTATGAGGACAACCTGTCAATCAGGAAGCTTCTTTCTAGCTGCCAAGTTCTTCAAGATTTGCAGATACAAAGGGCCGAAAATTGGGATAACGCGAAGAACTTTGTCATCTCAGTGCCTTCAGTGAAAAGGTTGGTTTTGGACTTCGAAATGAACGAGGAGCTCTTGTATGATTATGATAATGATGAGGAAATCGAGTGCAATTTGGTAGTTGATGCGCCAAACGTGGAATATCTTAAACTTGTTGATTATATGTCGGATTCTATCGCGGTGAATTCTATGCCTTGTGTTACTCAATCACATGTACAAGTCTACAAAATAAGAAGAGTTGATCGTAAGACATCAGAACAGCATCGTGTCTATGGAAGCAGTGTGTGTGGCATATTTTGCAGCGTTCAGAATGTGAAGCATTTAACAATTGGAATTTTCACAATGGAGGTAAGTTTCATTATATATTCACAGCCAGTTTCATGAATTTATTCTTGTATTTTCAATTTTCTTGACAATTATATCTGTAAAAATGCTTGCATTAGTCTCTCAGCTATGTTGATGATATAAGACTGCCAATATTTCACAACTTGGTTCATCTGGAGGTGGAATTTGATTCCAGCAATAGCGCAACCACCGTGATGTTATTTCCAACTTTGCTTGAAGTCTCTCCAATGCTAGAGACCCTTGTTTTGCCCCCGGTACATGAGATATGCTAGAGTTAGTGGTACAGTTAATCTGAACTCGCTTGAGATGTGCGGTAATCTTCTAACCAAAATCTGCATTTTCTCTGCTTTTTTAGGGGATCACTATTCCTCATCAAGAAGGGTTTCTCTGGAAGCCACCTCAGAGTGTGCCTCATTGTTTGCTTTCTACCCTAAAGGTGGTGGAAATTCGGGGAGTCACCGGCGAAGTAGAGGAAGAAGTGAAGCTGTTGAAATATTTTATAGAAAATGCATTGGTTCTGGAAAGGATGACAATCTTGTGTGAAGAATTTATCGTTTCTGGTGGACCAATGCATAATGTTGAAGAAAGGACTTCGGCTGCTAGCGCACTCGTCGATAGATTCCCCTTTAGACATGACCTGATGAATTTTCCTAGAGGTTCATCTTCTTGTCAACTTGATATACAAATCCCAGAAACAAGGTTCTTCAAAGCGAATAGGAAGTTGATGTCATCTTGTTAATAAAATAAGTTTTGAAATCTTTTCTGCTTTTCTAATGCTTTTCCACACTTCAAAATATGAAATAGATTCATAAACAAGAACAAAATTGACAATATGTTGAATTCTAGCCAAGTTCGTTTTTATTATTTTCAATACAACTTTTTACTCTAATGACACGTTTTCAAAATCGAACTAGGGCCCTGATATGTTAATCGTCAAGAATTTTGTACTCTTGGATGAAAAATCTCCCTACATACAAGAAAGACGATACTAATGCTATTGCCAGTCATCAAGGATCATGAAATTATCTATTTTGCTGAAGTTTCCTAACAAGAAACCATAGTTATCAATGAAGGGCTGAAAGCGAAAGATGTTGGAATTTGGAATCAGAAATCCCATAGCACCCCCTCCATTGAAGCTCTGACTCCTCATTGATGCAATCTGCAGCTTCTTCATAGACGGCATCGAAGAAGAAGATGATGGAGGTTCTTTAGGTGCTGGTGATTCAGAGGCCGTTGAAGACGATGAAGGAGGTTCTTGAGGTTGAGATGATTCTGAAGGCAAAGAATCTTGTGCAGAAACAACTTCTACCCACTGGTAATCTTCTTTTTTAGAATCACAACATTCATGTTTCTTGGTCTTTTTAGCATCAAATTCACTTCTCTTTGCAAGATATGCATTGGAGGCTTCTTGAGGATGATCAAAAACTCCCAACAAGACTTTCTTTTTCTTGAATGGATCGAAAATCCTACAACGATACTTCCCAGAATTCGTTTTTTCAACCCCAGTAAGCCTTGTTCCAGTCTTTTCATCCCAGACCGCTCTATCAATCCTCTTGTTTTTCTCTGCTTCGGATTGAAAAAATCCAATCTTGCTCTTGTCTTCGTCAACTCCAATCTTACGCTTCAACATTCTTCAGAAAGAGTGAGATTTAAGAATCTCAAATTCTCAATGCAGGCAAATAGGAAGAAAGAAGAAGAAAAAACAGAGGAATTTTTTAATATAGAATGGTTGATTTGTATGTAATTCCCTCTCTTATTATCTTTGTTAGAATTAAACTAAGTTTCTATTAGCTATTTCCTCGTATTTGATTTGGTATTGGGTTTATTATGGAGTTATATTTGGTAACAATCACTCTCTTAGTTAATAATTAGATATTTCCTATTTAATTTAGGGTTGGGCTTTCTTTTTATTTCGATAAATATTGATATTTACGGAACAGTGAATCCGAGTCGACAAAACCCCGAGACTTATTCGAATTGGAATGTATTCTTTCTGTCCCACTTAAAGAGTCCATTTTGAATTTATTTACATTACATATCCTTACTAATATAATAATGTGTGGTCCATAATTAACTTTTACTTTTAAAGTAAGGATATAAGTAAAAAATATGGGATTAGTGGGGTTTTTTTTTTTTTTCCCTCCCAAAACTAGGAATTCTGCACCTTTAATTTTTGTGCGGGCCTCCCCAATTCTTTTCCTCAAATTCTTCTACTTTTCCTCAAATTCTTGAAATATGTCTTTCTTTTTGGATTTGTAACAATTTATGGTACCCCTCCTACTGATGTTTAATTATGGGGTTAGTGGCTTTTGGTTCTCAAAACCAGAATTTTTGGAACTTCAATTCCTTTGTGGCCCTCCCAATTATTATGGTACCCCTCTTGCTGATAGCACTAATATTAATATGGGGTTAGTGGCTTTTGTTTTTCAAAACCAGGAATTCTACACATTTAATTTTTTCCCGGGCTTTCTTAGCTTTTTTTCTCAAATTCCTGAAATCTGTCTTCCTTTCTGGATTTCTAATAATTTAATCCACCCCCTGCTCATCAAGGATATATTATCAAGATTAGAATATATTTCTGGATTTCTTTTTCCTTCTTGTTTCCTTCTCCTTTTATTTGCTGGTTGTTTAAAGTTTTGAGTTTGTGCAAATTTGGGGTGATTGAGGGCTGAAAGAAGGAAGAAAATTGATGGAGAAGATGGTTGGTGTTGGCTTTAGGTTCAGGGAGCAGGGGATAGACGTTGATTTCAGAGAGCAAGAAGAAGAAGGCAAAGATCAATTAATTACTTCTGAGTGCTATTCAGTCTTTTGAGGATTAAACATTCCTTTCGTTATGTTTTTATGTTTGTGAAATTATATTCATATGAGATGTTCTTCAGAGTTGAAGAATCATGTACTCTTGACAAAATACTATAATCAGTTGTGAGCTTCTTCTTTTGTTCTAAGATTTATTTTGATTATCTTGCATTATATGGGAACTTAACTACTTCTAGCAATGGGTTTCGTGAAAAATTGATATGCTTGTCTTAATTGATTCATGTGTTTCTTTTAAATTATGTCAAATTGTCTTCACAAAAAGATCCCTAAATGAGGATGGAGGCGCGATAGCGCCGCCGAATCCTCCTAGTATAGCCTATAGGGCATTGGTCAATTTGTGTTTCCTTAATGGTTTGATTACGGAGTTTATACAAGTGATTTTTAGGGATTATACTAGATACACATATTTTCTTACTACATGCGATACTCACGACCACAAACTCAATATAGGTATTTTATTTACTACATGTGGTACTTGTTATTTTAGTATAACCACGATACGTTAGTAGTCAAATTTGATGTATTACATGCTAAATTTCATACGTGGTACATTCGATGTTATACATGCTAAACTCAATACATGTATTTTCAAAATATAATCGCAATACATCATAAACTATACTCAATATGCACGTCGTTGAGTGCCGAATACAAAAATTTTTGTCAAAATATATTACTTAGGAAAATCTATAGAAATGCAAGTTCATATATTCCTAAAATCCAAATAATATTTGCTTAAATTACTAAATAAACCTCACGCTTTATAAGATTATTAAACAAATCTCGTGAATTTGAACAAACTACTAGAATGAGCTCTGAAACTGCGATTTGTATATCATGTTATTATAATTTTCATTTAATAATTTATTTAAATTACAAGATTGCTTCAATCCATAAAGTTTGTTTGATAATTTAAACAAAAATTGAGTTTTTGTAATTTTCCTAAATTATTTTAATTATGATTATTTATAATTAAGGGATTAATTACCAAACGCACGCGGGTGTCAGGTGAGGTTAGCTACCGTAGTACAAATTACAAACCGCTTCGTTTCCCTTCTTTGCTGGCGACTCGCATCAATCAATCAAATCAGCAGTTTCTTTCTTCCTATTGAAAAGTTTGTACTGAGAAGACTGCAAAGACGCCAAAGATTCATCCTTTTTCCTCTCACAAAGAACAAAAACTTGTTGCATTCGTGCCTCTGTTGAACTGAGAAATGCTAATGTTATCACTAAATTAAGACCAACCCATTTTGCCGCAACCTTTTTTTGGATGATTTTATGCTTCCCTCAAGAGTTTACAGCGAGTTTCTGGGCTTGCAAAGCTTTACTGGGTTTGAACTCCTCAACTCCTTTGTGTATGTCATATAGAAGTAATTTTTCCCTCCTTTCTCTCTGTTATCTGTGCGTGAGGCCGTCCCTTTGATATAAAAAACAAAGCTTTTTGTTTTCTTTTTTTTTTTTTTGCCATTTTATCTATGGAGTTCTGTCAATCCCAATATGTTTTAGGGATGTGGAATGTGTAGTTTTCTTTTATTTTTCTTCTATTACTTGGTTTTATCGTGATAGGATCAACCTAGGCAACATTCGGATTGGAGAACGAAGTAAAATAGTGACATTGGAGAATAGTGACATTGGAGATGATAGGTAAAGGGTTTGAGCATTTGGTGGGAATGAACACCCCAATAGAAGCAGTAAGGCTGGACGATTTTTGTAGTTCTTTTAAGTGTCACAGAACGCACAAGTGTAGGAATCAATAAGATTGTCTTTGTAGGATTTCAAACTTAGGAATGTTATTAACTCCACAAGATTAACTGGAACTGTCGAATTAGTTCTACCTTTAAAGAAGTATGCTAAGCTAAACTGGAGAAACCCGGAAAAATTACATAATCTAGTCATCGGGAGACATAAATTTGTGTTTTTTTACCACTTCTTTGTCCACTAGAGGTAGGAAGCCCAAACCTTCTTTGCAGGGTTTATGGCTTTTGAGGAATACAAGTAATTGGTTGTCACTGTTATTGTTCTGATTCACAAGAGTTTGATGGATATGCTTCTACTTTGTCATAATAAATGGTTTCTGTTGGTTAATTGATTGTAAAGTCTGTTTACTTCCGGCTGTAGATTGAGAAGGGTCAATGAAGAAAAGCTTTGAGCAAGAAGCCTTTAGCGCATCGATGAATGTCGATGGTGGGAAGGACAGAATCAGTAGTTTACCCGACTGTGTTCTTCATTATATTCTTTCTTTTCTTCCTACTAAAAACGCAGTAGCAACTGGAATATTAGCAAGACGTTGGAAGCATCTTTGGACGGCTGTTCCTATAGTGGACTTTGATGATTCCTTGCTTTACTCTGCCCAGCTTGAAGTTTGGTATCCATTTGAGATTGCTCGTTTCATGAACTTTGTGGAGAGGGTACTTCTACTTCGAGATGCATCAAAGATCGAAAGGTTCAGACTCTCATGTCGTGTTTGCTTTTCTCCTTCTCGTGTTCATGCTTGGATTTCAGCGGCTGTCAGGCATAAAGTTCAGGAGCTTGATCTTTGTCTTTTTGTGAATGATCCATTTTCACTGCCTCACTGTATATTGAATTGTGGTTCACTTACTGTCTTTAAGTTAGAAATGAACTGTGTCCTTCAGCTTCCTTGTAGCATTTCCTTGCCTGGCCTTAAAATCTTGCTCTTGGGTCTTGTCACGTTTTCAGACGATAAATCAACTCAAAGGCTCTTATCCTGTTGTCCTGTGCTTGAAGAATTGGCAATATTAGATTGTGACTGGATGAATCTGAGAAGGATCAGCATTTCTATTGCATCTTTAAAGAGTTTGATAATAGATGATTTACCGGTCTTTGATTCTAGCAATAGTTCACAGGGCTGTGAAGTTAAGATTGATGCAGGAAAACTCAGATATTTTAAATACAGTGGTTATCTGACAAATGAAATGCAACTTTCTGATGTTTCATCGATAGTCAAGGCATCTCTTCACATTCCAATGCTGTACCAAAGAGGAAATCCGATTCTGTTTCATCGGCTTCTCAGTCTCTTTCATGGGTTGAGAAATGTCAGATCATTGGGTGTAACAGGTTCCACTCTTGAG
Organism: Leptodermis oblonga; assembly: GCA_016801395.1. Classification (NCBI taxonomy): domain Eukaryota; kingdom Viridiplantae; phylum Streptophyta; class Magnoliopsida; order Gentianales; family Rubiaceae; genus Leptodermis; species Leptodermis oblonga. Next base: position 3,610,975 of record CM028758.1, read on the forward strand.
GTAGAATATACTGATTCTTCCCAGCTCTTTACTTTCTATGTTAGAGCAGTTATTAATATGCCGCAATGTTTCATTGTTTCTTCCCAGCTCTTTACTTACCAAGTATTTATTTTATTTTTTTTGGTGAAGTCTCTACATTCCATAGATGAAATGCAAAACCACCGTCTGAAGTTCCATGAGTTAGCTAAGTTGGAGTTGAGCACGATTTTGGGGTGTCAGACTGTTGGAGCGCTGATAAAGTTTCTTGAACGCTTGCCAAAGTTGGAGTATCTTAACTTTTCCAAGGCAATGTTGTTCAACCTTTAGGTCCAGTTCCAATAATTCAGTTTCATGCAATAATAAAAGCTCTTGTTTGAAATTCAGGGACTTGAACTGTCAATATGTCTTGCTAAAGATGAGTGGGTGCCAAAATCAACATCTATTTGTTTTTTGTCAAGGCTCAAGATGGTGGATATTCAGAACTTTCATGGGACTTATGCAGAAGTACGTTTGCTGCAAATTTTACTGGAAAATGCAGTTTCCTTGGAGAGGATAAATGTCTTTCGTTGCAAGAGTCCTTTAGGAGATGCAGATAAGCTGGAAGATGTGGCGAATCATTTGCGATCACTTCCTAGAGTCTCTGATTCTTGTGCCATCGTTTTGTTTTGAAATATAGCGCAGCTGTATGTAATTTCTCAAACTCTTAAATACTTTTCAAACTTTCTCCTGTTGCATATTTTGAAGCAAGTTCATTGCTGTTTGATACTAGAGCAGCTAGTTCTTTTAATGCTATTTTTATTCAATTTGAATCTGACTAGTAGGATTTGCTGTCTGGTTGATTGTTGTTTGGGTCACAATGCTGCTTATTTTCCTGGTCAAGAGTGTTTTCAAGTTAAACAAATCTTTGCTTCAGCGCAGCCCGGGATTTGCTTATGCTCATTCTTTTCCTGTCTTTCGAAATTTTCAACTATTAGTGTAGCTCATTGTCGCATTCATGCTATTTGATTCTTTTTCCCTTTTCCTCTATCGTGTTACTAACCAGAAATCTTCATATTTTACATCCATTTCTATCGCGATGGAGACATTTTAAGACTAGATAGACACTTACTTGATTTGCCAGAATCTATCCTTTAGTGTTTCTTAGGCAATAATAGTATACGATATGTTGCATACATGAAGAAGATTACTTGGCCTGTAACTGTACTTTTCCTAATTGTTCTCAACGCGATACTTACTGTGGCGGTTTTCTTTTCTTCCACGGGCTGCAGGTTAGCTCCGACACTGGATGTTTTGATGATGCAAGTCTCCGGCGCTCTCACCGTGTTGCGAAGTAAACCTCCGACTGATTAGCAATCGTAGGTGTGTTTTGAGTTGGTTTTCACCTGATTTTGTGGTGCTCATCTCATTCAGTTTTACATTTGATGTAAATATTTTGGTTTTGAAACCGTAGATTAATCGAGTTATGGACGGTGGTGGTTTACGAGTATATTGCTTCTGTTTATTGTGTTCTTCCCCGACCCTGTGATCAATTACAGAATGGCTGGTTGATTTGCATTTTGCTGTTAATTGAATCATTAGAGGGATTTACATCTGAAAAGAGAAAATGAATAATTTTTTGGACTTTTATTTTATTTTTTTTTAGCAAAGAGGCCACCTTGACGAAGGTACAACTTATTATAGTGTCAAGTACAACGTTTAAAATGGATAATTTGATACCGTTAACTTCATTTATATCCTTATGTTTTAGTATGAAAGTAGATCACGTGTGATTATATTAGTAATAGTATAGAGATCAAAAATTGAAAATAGACTTTTTTATTAAAATAAATTTGTTTTTGAAAGTAAACTCTTTTAGTGAAACAGAAATAAATACGTAACTAAATGCAAATAAGTACATGACTATTTATTAATTGAAGAAAAAAAAAATACTGAATAAATTGAAAAGAATAATTGAGAAAAATATAAATTCAAGAAAAGGTTCCATAATTTCAGTTCACTTGCGTCGTTGAAACCAATTGAAAAGGATTATTTATCAATTTACATGTTTAATATATAACATTATATTAAACGCCCTTTGGAATAATAGATAAATAATAACAAATTCACAAAAGAGGTTAAATATCAGGGGCGCAAATGACATTTTATGAATTTTCAAGGGGGATTTTGATCCAATAAAAATAAATAATATTTTAAGTGTATCAAAATATTTTGATTTTTATTTCATTTTTATGAAGCACACTGCGGCGTAACGAGTTATAGGACTCGGAAAGATGTGGGGTGTCAAAAAAACGGTATATACTTGTAATGAGACAAATTCCTTCAATTACATTCTGAAATTTAAATTAATACCAACTTATGGGCCTATTTTTTTTGTTTCGTTTTGAAAACGGTTTTGGTTTCAACAGTAAATTTAATATATTTTAATCATATTTCATCATTTTCAATACAATTTTTTTACTATTCAGCATCTACTTTTTACATTTTCAATACACTTTTTACATTATAAAACTATTTTACAAAACTTATTTTCAAAACGTTCAAAAAGAACATGCCCATAGTAATTTGTGTTTCTTGAAATAGTTTTTGAACCTTGCATTTATTGAGAATTGGGAGTGTTATGCCCATTATCCGTCTTTGACTTTCTTTTGCACCCATCACGAAACAACCGTTGGATCTATGATCCTGGTCTATTGGCCTGAACCCAAAAGCTATGATGGACACGTCATTTTTTCATAATAGTGAAATACTATTATCATTTTGACTACAAATTACAATGGTTGAGATCAACGACAATCACTGGCGGAGCTAGGGGGGGGCGAGCCGGTGCTGGCGCCTCCCGTTCCTCCTGTGCGCCAAGGTATTAGTTGTATTTAATTTTTTTTTCCTTTTGCAGCGCCTCCACACCAGAAAGCTGTAAGCGCCTCCTCCGTCTCCATCCGTCTCCATACGGTTGACTTGACTGGTTTGGTTGAGAGGAAGAAGATGCGTGGAGTCGTGGAGAAGGAGAAGAGAACTGTTTTTTTTCTCTATTAAGTAGAACGGTGTCGTTCTACTTAATAGAGAAAGGAAAAATAAAAAATAAAAAAAGTGAACTTTCCATATACTAAAAACCAGAAGTCAGGTATTCCCCAAAATCCCCAAATCAGATTGAGAAGCAAAACAAACCTAAGGTTAACCTGCTTCAGCGCCGCAGTGCCCGCTCCATCTCTGCTGCAGCGCCGCAGCACGCAGCCACGCAGGAAGCTTGTTGCTTGGCCAGAGGAGTCCAGACTGTCCAGTCCACACTGGTTGCCAGCAGCAGCAGCAGGCAAGGCAGCACAACAACAGCAGCATCATTATTCATCAAATCATCCGTATGTTTAATGTTTTATATGAATTTGTATTTGCTTTGTGATTGATTGCTATTTGCTAAATGGAATCTCTTTGCTTTGCTTTGTTTGTCTTCAAGTATCAATTGAATATATTATATATATTTATATATATTAATATTAATATATATAATTATAACCGCAAGGCAGCACTAGCTGCACAGCAACAGCACTCAGCAGCATCATCATTCATCATTTAATGTTTTATATGATTGATTATGAAATTATTTTATAGAAATTTCATATATTTATTCTATTGTGGCAAAAAAAGTGATTGTAATTTGTGGGAAAAAAAAGTAATATGATTGATTGCTATGGTTGTGGTGTGGTCCGTGTGTGGACCTTGTGGTGGCAAAAAAGTGATTGTATTTGCTTTGTGATTGATTGCTAAATGGAATCTCTTTGCTTTGCTTTGTTTGTCTTCAAGTATCAACTGATATATATATATATATATATATATATATATATATATTATATAACACCCCCATTTATTTATTTATTTATTTTGAACATCTATAATATTACTAATATGACTATACTTTATGTGTTGTACATTATCATAAACATATAACTTTGTTTAGATGAATCATCTAAACAAAGTTATATGTTTAAATTGGATAATTGGATTTATATATATTTTGAAGAATTATTAATTTATGTCATCTTGATCAATTATGTTAGGAGGTTATGGATAAATTTTTAAAACGGAAGATTGAGTCATCTAATATCTCTAGTCAAGAGAATAATAGGGAAATACCTTCTCGTGTGGAGTTCAATCCGAATGATGTTGTTAGTGACCCCGGCCTACGGAAGCCAATGAAGGAATTTGATGTTTCAGTTAGAGATCAAATTCGAAGAGAGTATTTGGTTAGAGGCCCTTGTCAACCGATTGGCTATAGTTATCCTCGCAGAAAGATAGGTAAAGATAATATATGTTTCCAAATTGGCTGGTTTAAAAAATACCCATGGTTAGAGTATAGTATATCCAAGGATGCCGCATTTTGCTTTTGGTGTTATCTCTTTAAAAATTCACAAAGAGGATGCCGAGTTGGAGAAGAGGCATTTACCAATGCAGGGGTAAGTAATTGGAAAAAAGCAATGGACATTTTTAATACACATGTAGGCGGTGTGGCTAGTGCTCACAATGATGCAAGAATTCAACTTGAATTTTTCCAAAATCAAAGACAGAGTTTGTCACATGTGTTACAAGCACAAGGGCGTGAAGTTGAAGTTGCCTATCGCACTCGTTTGACGGCAGCGTTGGAGTTTTATTCTCTTGCTTGTACTGTTGAGCCCCCCCTGGCTTTTAGTTCTGGCTCCGCCACTGACGACAATCTTGGGTTATGACTCATGTTAGCTATCATATGGTTTTGAAAATATATCTTTCAAAAATGATATGGTCATTACACGTGTATTTACTAGAAGAAATGTAATATAGTAATAAATTAGGGATAAGAAAGTAAAAAAAAAATTGGTGCTATTGATATTAGGATTAGACATACCACGGTTTCAGAACCGTCGGTTCCAGTTCCATGGAAAGTGGAACCGGAACTTTGGGAGAATAGTTCTAGAACAGCTGGTTCCGATTCTGAGACAGTTCCAGAACTACTGGTTTTCGGTTTTGTTACGATTCCGATTCCCTCACAATTTCAGTTTCGTTCCAATTAAAGCAATTTTAATATAATAATTAAGTTTGTATTTATATATATATATATATATAATTTAAAGATTACTTATATTAATAATATAAATAAGGTAAATTAGACCATGAGTTTATATATTATTATAATATATGTAGTATAAAATAATTAGTATTTTATATGTAAATGAACATATAATATAATAATAATAAGAAGAAGAAGAAGAAAGAAGTAACAAAATATGAAGTAGCTTGAGTAGTTATTGAGTTTTTCTTAAGATTTAGAAGAAAGTTGAGGGCAAGGGTTTGAATCCTTAATTGTGAAATTTAAGTGTTATATAATTTTTCGCACTATAAGTAGGGAAACCGCCGATTCCCGGTTCCGGCTAGTTTCAGAACCAGCAGTTCCCGGTTCTCTGGAGGGTGGAACCAAAACCTCCTAAGGCACGGTTCCGGTTCCCGTTTTGGAACCGTGGGCCACGGTTCCGATTTTGGTTTCAAAATCGCCGGTCTGATTCTGGGTCGACTCGAATAAAGTGGTCACCTCTTATTATGAATGCTAAGGTATAACACCTAATTAGTTAATTTGATACACTTTATTCCATCTATATACTTATTTATTAAGTATGAACTAATTGTACGGACTACACGTAATTATATTAGTAAGAGAATTAAAAATTTTGAAAATAGACTCTTCTATTAAAAATATATATATATTTCAAAATATATCTTTTTAATAGAACAGAGAGAGTACAAATTCACTTGAAATGATTTGCAAAGTAATATAAATTAATTTTTATATTTTTTATATTTATAAATATGCATATAGAATAATAGAAAACTAACAAGAGATCAACAAAAATAGGCTAAATAATATTTACTTAGTCCATTTCACTAAAAAAATCCACTTAAAAATATGATTTTGATAGAAGAATGTGTGTTATATGATTAACTCTTTTTCATATAAAAAAGGGCATGAGTGGAACAAATTGTGTTAAATTAAATATTTGATTTGTCGTATCTTATCTACATACAAAATTGTACATTGTTTAAATTAGACGGAGCGGAAAATAATGAAATAAGAGTTAAGATTTAATTATAATACTATAAATAAATAAATAAAAGAAAAAAGAAACAACACATTATAGTCTATACCTAGGTAGTTAGTCCATGTGCTATGGTTAAAAAAGGGTAGAGCAGTCGACCGGCTTCCCTCTCTCTCATCGCACACGCTCAAAAAGCCAAAAACCGTGATACTCAGTCAATTATTTTTTGCCCTTTGTTCTTCTCCATTGATCTCAACCTCACAAGTGACATGGAAGCTGCTGCATTGACCCATTTCATGGAGATGAATCATATCCCAGTCGAGATGAAGAATGTAATACTGCAGGAGGAGAAAGCAGTTGATTTCAACACCGCTGACATGGTTGTGATGAATATGCGTTTAACGAGTACTGATCTGACCATGCACGGTCTGTTCATCCCGGCGGCGGCCGCTGGGTTTCTTACCGACCACGACATGTTTTTACTTGCAGGGGATAAGCCTATTATTGATATAATTCGAGTAGCTTAATGCGTCGAATTTGAGTAACACAAAACTAGACTCGAGTACTTGACAAGTTATTTGACAATTTTAATATGGCTGTTGTTATTGCCAAAGCAGAAAATAGCATCCAGAGCAATATTTTTCTTTTGTTCCTAAAATGCCCTTTGAATCTAATCGCCTCTATTATTTTCTTCTTTTTTTCCCAATTCCCACTTAATCGCATTAAATACCTTTTTTTCTTCTCCGTCTGTTTGTCCCCTGAATCCATGTTTCGTTTCCGCCGTTGATGGATTTGGCCTCTGCCAAAGCTCAAACAAGAACCGCAGTGGTTGTTTCCCTTGAAAATACTAATTTAGCAAGGGTCGCGATTTATGCTCTATTCTTCGACAGGCCCTAAATCATGGAAATCTTTTGGGCATCAGAGAATTGCTTGAGGGTTGGATCTCTAAAATATTGAAGACAAAACATGGTCCTTCTCCACAACTTATCGCAACATGTCTACACCGGATGTTGCCCAGATTTGATTGCAGGAGCCTGGAGGGCAGGGCTTCAAATCTTTTGGATGTCTTAAAAATCTGCAATTAAGGGGGAATGAAATTGATTACAAATTTGATATTCCATTATATGGAATGGGAAGAATTGTTTAAGATAACTTCAAGGGATAGATAATCATAATACAAGTTGAAAAAACTTGATTTCTCTCTTCAGTGAAGTAAAGAGAACAGCTGCGCTATATTTCAGAAACTATGGAGTTGATAGCACAATTGGACTCTTATTAATCCCTTCCGACTACCCGTATGCCTTGTGGTGCATATTTGCCAAGTGAAAAGCTTAGGGATTGCAGTTGCTCCCCTCTCAATTCAATGCCTGTTTAAAAGCCAAAACTTTTGCAGTTTCAGTTTTTATTCCTTCAATCATCTGGCATTGGCTGTAATGGACAATTCTTACACAAGACCCAAACCCCGATGCCCTATTTGCCTGCGAATTTGCTGGTCGAAGAAGACCTTCGTCCAGTTTTCCTCTAGTCGTCGACGTCAGAGGGAGGCCACAAATCTTGCGTTGTTGAAAGAAACCAAAACCATGGTGAGGGGTACTATTGTCTTTTTGCTAAACATTTGCTCTGGCAGCTATTTTTTCCTCTGGCAATATCACTTGTCATTTTAATAAAATATATTTTATAATTTTTTAAATTGTATATTTTATATAAAACATTATTTGATATTGTACTAGTGATCATCATTCGATTAATGAGTCGAATTCGAGTAATACAAAACTAGATTCAAGTACTCGACAACAAGTTATTTAACAATTTTAATATAATATCTTTTTATAATTTTATGAATTGTATATTTTATATAATATATTATTTGATATTGTACTATTGATCATCATTCGAGTATCTTAACGAGTCGAATTCGAGTAATACAAAACTAGACTCGAGTGCTCGACAAATTATTTGATAATTTTAATATAATATTTTAAATTATTTTAAAATTGTATATTTTAAAATATACGTTATTTAATATTGTATAAATATAATTATAATATATATACTAGACGGTGTTTGCCGTGCAATGCCCGACAATTGCCCATCATGATTGTTAAAATGTATTATTTCAATCAGTTTTCTAATTAAAAGTATTTCAACCAGTTTTCAATTTTTGGGTAAATTTAGGAGTTTAATGGAAACAAATGAATGTATTGCTTTAACATAAATCAAGAGTAAATATAGTAATAAGTTGAGCTACGGAATCAAACAAAGTGAATTTCAATAATCGTACCTAAAGATCATAGTAAATAAGCATTTCTAGGAAACACCTTTACCAAAACCATTGCATAGAAGTTACAGACTATCACTAATGTGAAAAAGAAATATAAAAACTTGATTCATTACTAAAAATGCAAACAACAATCAAGCATGTAATTCATTACTAAAAGGCTTTGCTACAGAAAAACTGAAACTAATATAAATAAAAGAAAATCTATGAGCCAGCTGCTGAATCCCTAAAAAGGAAGAAATACTAACATTGGGCTGACTTAATGAACAGTGTTATGTTTGAATCAAGAAAATTCAGAATAAGGGAAAAAGCCAAATTAAACCTAGTAACACAATTCATAAAGATGGAAAATCGAGGAAAAAAAACAAAAAGTCACGAGTTTACCAGATTTAATGCCCCAAATTACCCATGGACCCTCCCTCCTTTCGTCTCTCTTCCACTTTTATCCCTTCCTTGTGTGAAACTAAAAGACAAATTTTAAGGAAGCAAAAAGAGAGAAATTAAATTGATGGTGGCAATGCGAATTTCAGGAACAAGCAGGGATCCAGATGGAAACCAAAGTTATATCCGCATCAACAAAATCAAGAATAAGAGAAGGAAAAAATAATCAAAACCTGGTAACACTTGCATAAAGAAGGGAAAAATCTGAGAGTACCTTTAAATTTAGATGATGGATGGTGACCGTGCAGTATTGGTTCTGCTGATGGTCGGCAGCCGACGGTAAGAGAAACTAAAGGAAGGAAAATTAAGGAACATGCATGTTGTGGAAGTGGATCAGCTTCGCCGCTGTTTTTTTTTTTTCCTTAATCTTTTCCCATTCCATGATGTTGGTAAGATAAAAGTGGTGATAAATAATGAAAGAATGAAACGTAAGAAGATGAAAAGCTAAAGAAGGAATTTGTTGATTAGGAAATAAATAATTGAACGTCTGAAGATGAAAAGCTAAAGAAGGAAAATTGCTGATTAGGATGACACATGGCAGTATTTGAAAAAGAAATAATTGCTTATGTGGCAGCTATGTAGCCACATTGTTTATTAAATTTTAAGCTTATGTGGCAGCCATGTGGCAAATTTATATGAAGCCTATATTACTTTCTATTATATAGGGTAGATATATATATATATATATATATATAATTTGCGGATACTCGAACTCGAGCTTGAGTATGTTATACCTCTCCGGTCGCGACTACTGGCAACTCATCCATCGTTGCCACCTAGAGCCGGTTAATTACATCAAACTCTTTGGCGCTAGAGTCGAAGGGAGGTTGATGTTTGGGATGATGAGGTTTATTCCTCTCGTACCAACCGTAGTCCTCCCGTACCGCTAGTGGTGTTGGCTAAGGCTCTGGTTCACTGGCGATGGGAAATAATCCTCGTCCACGAGAACTAGCAATCCGGCATCGCGCTCACGAGGAGATTTTGATGCCCTTTTTAAAACTACGCACGGTCTCTGATTAGAACAACAGAGTTAAGTTTATTTTATACTTTTACATGAAAATCAACATCAGTACTGATGCGAATAGGTTTTATTTGACATTTGTGGATTTACAAGAATTTGGTAATTGATAGTATTGCAAAAATAATTTGGGAAAATTTTCGAAAAGGGCAGTGAAAATTTCATGATTAATAAGGACGGCGTCATTTTGACATAATTTTTAATGAGGGCGGTGAATTATCAACTAAAATTTTTAGAAAGTAAAAATATAGATATATCCCCAACTCATTAAGAAAGAAAAAAAACATGTTTATCGTTTCATATGTTCATTACAACCTCAAAATTAAACCTCCTCTCCTTCTCCCGAGTCTGTAATCAGTTCCTCAAAATTAAACCCTCTTCTTCTGCCAATTAATTCCGCTATTTAGTCCCAAGCACTCTAAAATAGCATAACAAAGCCAAAATTCTAGAAATTATCAATTTCCTTCGTTTATCTTCTAAATCTCAATATTTATTAAATTTATGACCCGATCGAAGAACTCAATTTAAATTCGGAACACAAGGAAGAGAAAATTATGTTGCTTCTCCAACTCCATCCAGCAAGTGCAAAACTTCTCAACCTAGAGATAATAAATAAAATAAAAAAAAAAACCAATAAATTCGATGACTATAGAGACTACTAAATTAAAACATCTAAAACCTGAATAGGAAATACTAAACTAATCTCTATCATGGATGGAAGAAACCAGAAACCATGACGGAAAAGGGAGAAAACAAACAAAAGCAAGGAAAAAGAGCCGGCCGAGGTCTGAAAATCAATTCCTAGACTCCTTAAGGTCTTGGGCTGGTGGTTCTCGAAAATTTTCCCAAATAATTTTATCTAATTTTTGTTAACATCAATGATTGGAATAGGTTTGATTTGACATTTGTGTGATTTTGACTGAATTTAACAAGCATTGGCAGTTGATACAACGAGGCATACTAAACGCAGTAACTGTTTTACCATTCGCAGTAACATTCTCCTGTGAAAAGACAAAAATATTCCTGAGCAAAAAGAAGAAAACTGGGTACTGTTCACCCGTGCGTGAACAGTACCCTGTTAGAAAAAAAAAGTGAAGAAATACCGCCGGCCGCCGGCGGTATTTTCGGTATTTCTGGGAAAATACCGCCGGCGGTCGGCGGTATTCCGAGAATTTAGTCCGGGAAGACAGTCTCCCCGGCCGAAATGTTGCAGAAACAGAAAAAAAACATCCGAATAATCGCAGATCCGGGAAAAAAATCCCCCCCGAATGAGTTTTTTTTTTCCCGAAAATTATAATGAAGGGATATATAGAAAATTTATGCAAAGTAATTTAAAGTAAAAAAATAAATATAATGTTTACTTATAGTGTAATATGGATCGTACTCGGGTAATTCGGATTTTTTACAGGAGAATATTACTGCGTTTAGTAAAACGGTTACGGGAAGACCGGTGGTATTTTTTCAGTTTTTTTTATAACCGGGTACTGTGCACCCGTGCGTGAACAGTACCCGATTTTCTTCATTTTCTTTTTTCTTTTAGGCCAGGGGCATTTTTGTATTTTTATAGGGGAATGTTACTGCGAATAGTAAAACGATTACTGCGTATAACAATTTCGTACAACAATAGTATTGTTATGATCATTTTTAATTGAGATCTCCTTCTATCTTGAGTATTTAACTTTGCTACCTATAATCAAGCTGGGATGAAAAACCCTTTTAACATAAAAGAGAAGGAGCAAATCTTTGCCATTTTGGAATCAAGACGTTCTTCAACGCATTAATGAATGATTAGGAATCAAGATGTTCTTCATCGTTTCCAGATTCACTCAATTCCCTCCCTTTTAATTTATCTTTTGTGTAATTATAATTTGCATTGGATTGGATGTATTTAGGATTTTTGGCTAAGAATTTGCAACCCTTTGGGCATGCATGCATAACCAAGTGTCAATCACTACTCCATGCCTATGTTGTAATGGAAGTTTAATTATTAGTGTATACATTTGTTTGTCCCTATATAAATTCTCACTGTTTCATACCAAATTGACACATTTGTTGTTTCACAAAACAAAAATAAAAATGTACACTTTTGCTAATGTGAATGGTATCTTTTGAAGAATAATTATGGTAACAATGCCATTTTTATTTTTTTTTTGTAAAAAGTTGGGACAAAAATATGAATAAATGAAGCCATGTGGAGATGCTCAGATGGATGCATTGGCTCATTGATCCAAATTCTATTACTAACTAAAACGAGCCAAAAATGTACTAGAGCAATTAGACTTCGTTAGGCTTCACGAAACTTTTATCATGTGTTATTTTATAGAGGTAATTTTGTCTGTTTACTACTTCCTCCTTCTCACTCAAATAGTTCACTTTAAAAAAAATATATTATTCATTTAAAGAATCCACTTTAAATTTAATTACATTATATACACTTACTAATATAACAATGTGTGGTTCATAATTAACCCTTACTTCTAAAGTGAATATATAAGTGGAAAATATAATAACTTTTTTTGTCTTTAGAACAATTATGAAGTGATATAATTTGGATCAATGAGCCAATTGATCCATCTCCATGTAAGCTTTCCTTATTTATTTGGAACAAATAGACTAGTATTGTAGACTTTATTACTTTTTGGCCCTTATTAAGGGAATATATATTATATTCATAGTAACTAGCCTACTATCATTTCTGAATAAAAGCCACTAATATTAATCTACGTACGACTAAAATTTGTCTTCAATAATTACACGATTCGACAATGTGTATATTGAATTTAGGTTGACAGCTTATAACTACTAACGTATTGTAGTTATAACTTTAGTTATTGGATTATCGCGTATAGTTGTTACGTTCGGGGGGGGGGGGGGGGGGGGGGGGGAACGAGTTTAACTACTAATGTATAGTAGTTGTTAAGAAAAAGAAATGTGTCAATCACTTTAAAATATAAAAAATGAAGTGTGGGGGAATACAGGGTAAGATTTTTTTATCTTTTTAAAAATGGGAATCGAACACCCGACATTTGGATGGCTCGCCCTGCACACTAATCGATACAGCACTAACTCGTTCCTAAGATTTGATTTGCAGGTCCAAAGGGATAGGGGCATGATATTTGCAGCGACGGAATCGATATTTGCAGCGACATTTTTGCGTGAAAAGACCGAAATGCCCTTGGGGTAAAAAAAATTTTAAATTTTCCAAACTGCTGGAAAATTTAAAAAAAAAAAAAAAAAAGGTCGCTGCAAAACCATCGCCCGTCGCCGGCGATGGTTTTGTGTAAAACCATCGCCGGGCGACGGCGATGGTTTTGTAGAAAACCATCGCCGGGCTACAAAACCATCGCCGGCGAACGGCGATGGTACCCCCCACCCCCTTAAAGTTGAGATTTTTGATATTTGCAGCGACCACCGGGCGGATCTTCTCCATTCCGGTAAAAAATTTCACAATTTTGACAAAACTATTAATAAATTCGAACATAATACAAGTAAAATAATTAATAAAACTACATAAAAAAAAGAAAAAAAAAAACCAAAGTGTCGCCGGTCGCCGGCAACACTTTTGCAAAAGTGTCGCCGGCGTGGTTTTTTTCTTTGGTTTTTTTTTTTTCCTTCTTTTATGTAGTTTTATTAATTATTTTACTTGTATTATGTCCGAATTTATTAGTAGTTTTGTCAAAATTGTGAAATTTTTTACCGGAATGGGGAAGATCCGCCCGGTGATCGCTGCAAATATCAAAAATCTCAACTTTAAGGGGGTGGGGGGTACCATCACCGGTCGCCGGCGATGGTTTATACAAAGATAAACCATCGCCGGGTGCGGGCGATGGTTTTGTAGCGACCTTTTTTTTTTTTTTTTAAATTTTTCCAGCAGATTGGAAAATTTAAATTTTTAAAAATTTTTTTTACCCCAAGGGCATTTTGGCCTTTTTACGCAAAAATGTCGCTGCAAATATCGATTCCTCGCTGCAAATATCAATTCCGAAGGGATAATACTTGTACAAGTCAATCAAATCAAACATCTCCTCCCACTCCACTTGCACTCACACAAACTCAAGTGATACGCTGACAGAACGTTCGAACTGTACTACTTGCTAGAAACAAAAAGTTATACGGTAATAAATAAGAGAGTAAAAATTTCACCAATTTTACTATTAATATAGGAGTAAACAAGGGATTAAATTGAAACTAATACTTTCTTGGTAACATTAGAAAAATCTACTTTCAAAATAACATGTAAAATTTATTTTTATTTTTGATCACCTTATATATTCATTACTCTCCAAAAAGTATAACACTTATTTCGTATGTATATATTTGACTGCATCATTATACTACGTGATGCAACGGATGTATTTGTTTAAAATTCACACTTTTTCTTTAAAGACTTAAGCGTAATTGGGCCGGAAAAGGTTGCTGCAATATTAAATTGAAGCCCAACGCAAAAAAGACTATTCGAATTCGACGGTATGAAAACAACATATCCAAAGAATATTCGTTGCCTGGGGTGGGGTCAATATGGTGTGTTTGGTTAATTTATACTAATCAAATCTAATATGGGATTTGATTTTTTTTTTTCTTCTTTTTCTTATCGTATTAAATTTAGTGGGGAATTGACCAAATAGCAAATAATATAACATAATGTGTAAAAAATAATAATAATAATATAATATAATGTGCATTTCTGATTTTTTATTATATATAATTTAAATAAACAAACAAAGCCACCAGTTTGTCATCATTTATGACCAGATTATCCCATAGATTAGTATTCAGATTTCAGATGGTCGTATTTGAAAAATATACTATTGTAAGGTACAATGTTTAAAATAATTAATTTAATACTAATTTTTCACTTATATGACTATTTCGGTTCTATAAATAAGGGTTATTTGTGAAGCTCGAGTATGCAAAGTAAATAAAAAAATATTGAAACTAGATTATGTTATTGAGACAAAAATAATTTTGATTGAAAATAAACATACACATATAATTACACACGCATAACTATAACTCTCGAGAAACCACTAATAGTATAGCGAACAGACGCATAAAAGCTTTCGCGAAACAAACCAGTCAAATCCCATGGGAAGGAGGAAACAAGTTCTAAAGGGGGCACGTCGGAATAATTCTCGGGAAAAAAAAATTATAATTTTTAACTGCAATAAATAAGAATACATATGCACATACATGAAGAGGAAAATACACATAATTTACGTCAAAGGATTGAAAGTCAAAATCAAAGGTTGGAGCAAACCAAACCATACAGGTTCAGCTGTCACTGTAATTCCTAACATAATATTTGTGTTCATATTCCTTTTTCTTTTAAAAAATAAACCCTCTGACCCAAAAAAAAAAAAATAATATTCCGACAAACAAAAAGAATAAAGCTACTCTAATTAATTCACGGAAATGTTCACAGTAATCGTTTCAATATTTGCAGTAACATTCCCCTGTAAAAAGACAAAAATACCCCTGGGCAAAAAAAAAATTACAAACCAACTATGCAGCCCGTGAGGCATGCAAAAAAAAAAATAAAATTGAAAAAGCAACTCACAGGCTCTGTTCCGTGAAATAATTCCTGCCAAGCAGAGCCGGGTGGAATCACAAAATCAGATAAAAAGCGAGACGACTCGGATCGGAAAAAGATTAGTGGCTAAAGTTAAAATGTTTTGCGGTATTGTTTTAGATAGTTGGTTTGATTATTTTAGTTGTATTATGTCCGGATGTGTTAGTATTTTTGTCGAAAATGTGAATTTTTTATCAGATTGGCGAAGATCCGCCCGGTGGTTACTGCAAATATCAAATTGAAGGGGGGGGGGGGGGGGGGGGGGGGGGTGAAATATCGCCGGATTCCGGCGATATTTTGGGTTTTTTTTTTTTTTTTTAAGTGTTAGGGGTATTTTAGATTTTTCACAAAAAAATGTTACTGCAAATATCGAAACGGTTACTGCAAATATCATGCCCCTTAATTAATTAAATTGGCTAATTCAGTTAAGTGTACCATTTCACAATAATGATATTCTGACTCGCCAATCATGCGCCTAAGTCCATGCCACCTCAATACATAAAACAACGGATTTCATCAATTAATTATCCATTCCGTTCTATTAGAAAAGTTTCATTATGTTAATACACCAATTCGTTATGTTATATTTTGATCTTGTTATGTCGATACAACTTTTTACTCATAAAAATTCATTTTTAAAAGTATATTTTCAAAACACGTCACTACTACAAGACAAAGCACAAATATTTGTCAAAGTATCACTAAAATAATGTACTTCTTCGGTTCTGTTAGTAGATTTTACATTAAAAACCAAATTTTGTCATAATAGAAAAGTCTAATTTTTCATCCTTATTAATACGTGGTTCATAATTTACTCACATTTTGAAAGTAATAGCATTAATATAACAAATGTTGATAAATTATTTATTTTAATTGTTGTACCTTCGAATTTAATGCTTTACGTTTTTCTTTTAACGTGAACTCTTTTAATGAAACGGAGAAACATCGTACATACAAAACTCAAAACCATGAATAGTAACTTGTAATTGGCTTCTTTGATCAATGGGTCCTTTTTTTGGGGTCAACCGGTCAAGGCGTTAACATAGAGGAAACAAAGCCAATTGAGCTACATTGGTTCATCAAAGGCTCCAGCCACCCTTGTCTTCCAATGCCATTATTGCCATGTGAAGCTTTTCCTTCTTTTTCGTCAATTTTCATCATCACATGAATTATTTGATTTTCAGCCAGAAGAGTGACCTGCCGTTGAAAATCATTTGGATTTGGTAATTTTCAGATTTTAGCCACTGTTGAAATTTTACAACTGAGATTCTTAAGCACACACGCCTCTTTGAAGAAAAAATCTCCTTAAAAGTCTCTTATAAACCCTGTTGCTTCTTAAACAGCTGTATCTTTTTTAATAATCAAATTTCACTAGTCATTCGTTTTCATTACCGTATTTTGCTACTTTGCAGCACAACGGTTGTTGGGTTCGATTAGTCTTTCTCGTTTGCTGGGATTCTTCTTTTTTGAGGCGTTTCCAAAGCTTTCACAGCTCCGATCTTTCAGCCCTTTTCTCCTCTTTACATATTGGGATCTTTGAAGTTGCCGACCAGAGATCTTTCGTTTTTTTTGGAAGTTTGCTCTGAACCCCACTTTGATTTTGTCCTGTGGAAAGAAGTTTTTTCCACAAATTTTCTGTCTTTGTACAATATGATCTCTTCATTGAAGCAACCGGCTGTGAATTTTAGTGGGTCCGATGTTGTTCGGCCACAGTCTTTGGTGCCATGTCGGCGGTTCTTGGTTCTTCCGCCGCTTCCTGCAGTCAATGCTCGCCGGAGCAGTTCCGTCGGATCACTCTCGAAGCCGCTTTTTGTTTCAAAGATTGAATCTTTAGGGGCTGTGAAGAAATCCAATGGCGGCGATGATCATAAGCAAAACAGCCAACTTACTGTGTGTAAGGCTTATGAAGCCGATAAATCGAGCCCGATTGAAGAATCGCAAAACCCATCGGAGGCAGCGAGGAAGTTGAAAATCGGGATTTACTTTGCTACATGGTGGGGTTTGAATGTGGTCTTCAATATCTATAACAAGAAGGTTTTGAATGCTTATCCCTTTCCTTGGTTGACCTCAACGCTATCGTTGGCTGCTGGCTCTCTGATCATGCTCGTTTCTTGGGCATTAAGGATTGCTGAAGCCCCAAAGACTGATCTTGACTTCTGGAAAGCCCTTTTCCCTGTAAGCAACAAGTCAATTAGGGTTCAATATACTTGATGCCTTTTATCATTGTTATAACTTTTTTCATCGTGCTTATATGATATGTGGCAGGTTTGAAATTGAAATTTCTGATCTGGGATTGTTTCATTTATTATGTCTAGTGACAATTTTCTTGCAATTTGGATATTAGTATCTGATTTGGTGTAGTTAGTGTGTAAACAAGGTGAATGGGAGAGAGAAATGAATATGGTTAACTGAGTTTTCTTTACTTTGATGGTCAGTAGTTTGATGTTTAATGGGTTTAGGTTGGTTTTTGGTTTCTGTATGCAGGTTGCAGTTGCACACACAATTGGGCATGTGGCAGCTACTGTGAGTATGTCAAAAGTGGCAGTTTCTTTTACTCATATTATCAAAAGTGCCGAGCCTGCTTTCAGTGTCCTAGTCTCTAGGTTCATCCTGGGAGAGTCATTTCCATTGCCAGTTTACTTGTCCCTCCTCCCAATTGTCGGCGGTTGCGCCCTTACGGCTGCTACGGAGCTCAACTTCAACATGATAGGTAAGTAGTGTCGTGTTATCAGGATTATTTTCGAGACATTCTTAGTAGAAGAAACCTATTTCCAGTTTATCATTTGCTGTTGTTTATAATTACTTTGTTTATTTCCAACTAAAGATGGATGGTTGTTTATGTATTAGTGTTGACCATTGCCAACTAGTAGTCGCGTTTCTCTTGCTCAAGTTGGTCACTTTAGATACATTTTGATGCTGTTGCTCCATTATGGAAGTTGCAGGGATCTAAATGCTGTTGCAAGTTGATGTGGCTTGTTTCTGATGCTTTAATGTTATTGTTGGCTTGCGTTTTCAGGTTTCATGGGGGCCATGATATCGAACTTGGCTTTTGTTTTCCGGAACATATTTTCCAAGAGGGGGATGAAGGGGAAGTCTGTTAGCGGAATGAACTACTATGCATGCTTGTCTATGATGTCTCTCGTACTACTCACTCCATTTGCGATTGCTGTGGAGGGACCACAGATGTGGGCAATTGGATGGGAAAAGGCTGTTTCCCAAATTGGACCCCAGTTGATCTGGTAATCAGATGAAAGCTACCTGCTCCGTTTTGTTTTTAGTATCTGTTATATGCTGTTTGTTAGTCTACATCTCTGAAGTTGAACCGCTAAATGTTAATAGGAAATAATATTGTAGATGAAGACAGGTATAATTCATTTTTCCTGTTTTTCGAGACACTGTGTTGAACCAATAGGTTTCTTATGAAATTTATCCTACACTTTCAGATGATTAGTTTGAATGGCAACCCTAATACTATAATGAGTTGTTTTTAGCTTGTTCAACCATTGCAGACCTTATAAAATGTTTTAGTATCCTTCTTGTTAGGACTATGTATGACAAGAAGATTAAACGAGAATATCTGGTGTTGATGTTTGACCTCAGAAGCAATTCTGCTTACGTTCTTTCGTTGCTTGTCTTACTAGGTGGATGGCAGCCCAGAGTGTGTTCTATCACCTCTACAATCAGGTGTCATACATGTCACTGGATGAGATATCTCCTTTGACATTTAGCGTTGGAAACACCATGAAGCGTATATCTGTCATTGTCTCATCCATCATCATCTTCCGCACACCTGTTCAGCCTGTCAATGCCTTGGGAGCTGCTATTGCAATCCTCGGAACATTCTTGTATTCACAGGTGATTTCTGTTTCATGATGTGAGAATGTTAGCATGTGATTACGTGGTTTCCCTATCAACTATGAAATCAATAACTTTTAAGATTTGTCTTTGGCTTTTTCACGAGCCTTTGTTTCGCACATTACAGAGTGAACTGTAATCAGGCCACTGAGACTTAGGAAACTTCTCATACTTTAAAACATGTTATGAAGTTCTGACTAGTATGATAGGGAAGGTGTTGTTTCCAGTTGCCTTGGTGCATCGTGTGGCAAATCCTAATGTCTGTCTTTTTCTGATGATGATGCTTGTGCACCCCAATCGATGTACTTTAAGATCTTTAGAGACCTGTTCCAGGATTTTCACTGCTTTCATTGTTGAATTTTGAGTATAATAGGGAAACTTGGGACATTTGGAGTCTTGCCTAACAATGTTCTGCTTGACAGGCTAAGCAATGAGGAGCACCATTTTCAAGTTTTGTACCAGATGAGTCGTGTTGATGAGGAAGTCCTATCGAAGTTGCACTGCATGAAGATGGAGATCAATTAGACGGACCTCACGTGTAGATAATGATAATAATGCGCTAAAGAATGATGATGACCTTATATCTTACACAGTAAGTTTAGGCTTAAGTGTATCTTGTTACATTTGCAGTTGATTGGAAGAAGTAAGAACATCCGCTGAATAAATTGTGGGACAACTGAGCCCTACTGATTTCAGATTTTGGCCTGAGCCCAGATCTGGTCAATCTTGTATTATTATTAGAAGGATCCTTGAAATAATGTATAATTTGCCGACAATATCCTTTCTTTCATACTTCATGTGACGATGGTGAGACATAATCTATATCGTTGACGCCTCGGATAAAGGTTTAGTTGTTGTTGTATGCATTTTGGGGGAGGGTGGAGGAGGGGCGCCACACCCATCTGTTACCTTTAAAACATGGCCAAAGTTCATATTAAGGCAATAAGCAGAGCTTCTTGGTCTAAAGAAAGCTTCTGCACTTAAAAAGCAATGTTTAGACAGTTAATCCTATGAGCTTTTTTAGAAAGCTTCTCTTTTTGGATCAGTTTGATATTCTTAACTTTTGGGAGACATGGCTGCTTCTTTTAAACTATGCTGGCAAAAGCTAGCACACATGAGAAAGAATCCTCCACTCCAAATCGCCAATGAAACAGTGTAAAACAGAGAGAATCCCCTACTCAAAATGCGAAAATTTAACAAAGATTCTTCTAGAAATATGCTATAAAAGTTCCATAGTTAGCGCTTACCTCTGCATACTTGATGAAATTGAAGAAGAATCATGCTGGACCGGATGAAACCAGCTTTCCTTCGTTAAAAGACAGGTTTTAAGGTTAGAGTTCCAAGATTCTGTTCCTTAAAACAGAGTTGTTTGGTTTAGAATTGAGGATGAGATGTGAATATATGGTAAGAAGGTTGATGCAGCTTCCTGTCTTTAACTTTATGCACTAAACAGTTTTGGACTTACTAGGATTTTGAAGTTTGAACCTTATCTTTGTGATAAAACATTCACGGCTGTGATTAAACCATCTACAATATGAGGACAACAACGTTCTTCCTCGGATTACACATACACCATTCATTAAAGTACTGTTTATTGAAGATTGATTCCCAGATATTTGAACACATGAACAACTCCTAAGATGAAAACGAAACCAGAGAATTTGATCAAATATTAAGGAATGCTCTCTTTTTCATTCCTAAAGTGAACAAACTTATTACATATGATCACAAAGGTCCAAGAAATGCAGTTCTAACTGGATTTATGGCTGTTCTCTTTGGATCTAACTGCAGTATGCGCCGACCGGCGTATGATACAACATTTTTCGAGGAACTTCTTATTTCAGACTTTGAGATGTTTGATGGCCGTATGAACATCTTTGTCTCCTCTGCCACTGCAGTTGAGCACAACCTTGGTTCCGTCCGGTAGAGTCGGGCACAGCGCCTCTAAATGTGCAAGAGCATGGGATGTCTCCAGTGCTGGGATTATACCCTCCAATCTGGATAGTCTCTTAAAAGCTGCATAAACATTCAAGGCAAGATTGACACTATTACAACACAAGGAATAAACATTGAAAGACCATTCTTTGCCAACTGATTTTATTGACAATGAATACTTTTGTGAAAATATAGAATAAATTTCAAATGGAATAGACCGGAACAAGCCGAGGAAGCTTCAAAAGCATATCAGATATTCACTTACCTTCCAAAGCTTCATCATCAGTGACACTGAAATATTCAGCTCGTCCTATGTCCTTCAAGAAACTATGTTCTGGTCCAACTCCAGGATAATCCAGGCTATTTGAGAAACAAATAAACGTATTGTCAGGGATCGGCAAATAAAATTTCAGAAGAATATCCAAAAATGAAGTTGTTTGCTTTACCCAGCACTAATAGAATGAGGCTCAACTATCTGCCCATCTGCATCCTGTAACAGATAACTCATGGCTCCATGCAGTACTCCAACCTCGCCCATGGTCAGAGTGGCCGCGTGCTTGCCACTCTCTATTCCAAAACCAGCAGCCTCGACACCTATCAGTCTGACATCTTTGTCATCAACAAACTCATGAAATAGCCCCATTGCATTTGAGCCTCCACCAACACATGCAACAAGTACATCAGGTTTGCCACCCCATTTCTCCAAAGCCTGCTTCCTCGTTTCTTTGCCAATAACAGCATGGAACTCTCTCACCATCATTGGATATGGGTGCGGGCCTGCAACCGAACCAAGGATGTAATGAGTAGATTCCACGTTAGTCACCCAATCCCGTATGGCTTCAGAAGTAGCATCCTTCAATGTGGCAGTGCCAGAATGAACTGGCCTAACCTGTAAGAATTGAAAATTTAGGTCATCGAACAAGAACCTATGAATTTAACTGAACAAACCAAATATTCAGAATAACAATAAATGTTGTAGTCTCCCGGGCAAATCTAGCCTAAGTTGTTACAAGAACACGATGGTGTGAACTAATTATCACAATACCAAACAACCTTACCCATATGTCATACCCAATCATATACCAATCATCACCAATAAACAGATAAACCAACCTCAAGTCCCGCCGCCAAGCACACACAAACAAACAGATAGAAAAATGAAACCCTCTCATTTTCATCTAAATTGAACACAAGAACTTGTATGACTAAACTTATAATGCAGCCTGTATTCTGAAAGGAGCAAGAAATAAACCTCAGCTCCGAGCAATCGCATCCTGAACACATTGAGAGCTTGTCTCTCCATATCTTGGGCACCCATATAAATGATACACCCTAAACCAAACCGAGCACAGACAGTAGCAGTGGCAACACCATGCTGACCAGCTCCAGTTTCTGCAATGATACGCTTTTTGCCCAACCGCTTGGCAAGCAAAACTTGACCTACCGCATTGTTAATTTTGTGTGCTCCTGTATGGTTTAAATCTTCTCGCTTCAAATAAATAAGTGGCCCTTCACCATTGGGCCGCCTGTAGTGCTCAGTAAGCCGTTCTGCAAAATACAGGGGAGTTTCCCTTCCCACATAGTCCTTCAAAATCCCATTCAGCTCTTTCTGCAAAGAACAGAGTCTCTCTCATAAACACCAATTTTAGGAAAAACCACAACTTACAAAAACATAAGCATTTCCAAGCAAGGACAACAATCAAACACCATGAAGTCACGCCATAAATTCACAACTGCATCAAAACCTTAACTTGCATAAAAGAAATACTGAATTGAGGAAGAACCCAGAAGAAAATCACTATCTCTAATATAAAAGCTTCCCTTTTTCCCTTCCCTTATTGTCATTGTATATAAGCCATTCAAAAGATTCCCCAACTTTTCAAGTATTCAGGAAATGCAAATTAAATCTACCTCTCAAAAGCTGGAATCCCTTCGGCATAAATTGATTGCACAATACACCCAATACGAAAAAGATACATTTTTTGAGGGTAAGGAGGCATAACATAAATTTAAAAAAACCTGAAACTCTTGATCGGCCGAGAGGGATTTGAAGGCTTCCTCAAGCTCAGAAAGGGCATACATTAGCGTCTCCGGAACATACTTACCGCCAAACTTGCCAAACCGCCCAAACGAGTCGGGTCGCTGAAGAACGGTGGATTCGGGTTGTCGCTCCTCGGTCGTCGCAGCCGCCGCCGCCATTGGTTGCTTGGTAAGGGTGCAGAAAACGGAAGTATGGGTCTTAGAACGCGAGGAATATTGGATGAAGCCGAGAGGCTGCGATTGGAAATGAGCGGCGGAGGAAGGGCGGAAGGGGTTAGGAAGCGATGGGGTATTGGTGGTGGTATTTGGAGCGAGGGAAGCGGTGGAGAAGGCGGCCATTGTTGTTTTATTATAATTCCTGCCCTCGCTCGGATGACTGAAAGGAAAGGCTTTTGTATTGTAGATTGTTGATATAAGTCAAGTCGATGATGTTTCTGACATTCAATTCAACACATGAAGACAGATATGATTCGTATCATCATTTTTGTCATATGCATATTTTTACGGATGTCAATTTCTGACACGATATGAACCTAACATGACATTAATCTAACACAATATAAGCGAGTTATAATTAAGTTTTGGAGGATCGTGGATTATATTAGTTGACCCAAAGCGAATGATAAAATTGGTAATATTAGATTCGAAAATATCGACACAAGAATCCGTCAATCCAAATCCAATACGAGTAGTTTATATTACAACACAGACTCGAAATGTTCAGCGGTTAAATATGTCAACACAAATAATTAAACGTGAGGTTAGGATTTAGGATCGACACAAAAACCCGCTAATCTGAACCCAGTAACTCAAACAAGATACGAATTGTTACTACTAATGTATATATTTTATAGTCATATGACAAAAACTTGTATATGACGTGGTAAAGGAATGCAGTCAAATGCTTAAGTTTTTTGTTTAAAAAGTATACACCTACTAATTTTAGGCTTTAATTGTTGTTTTTTTTTTAAACATATAATTTGTAGTGAAAATAAGTATTAATTTTAAATTTTGGAATAAGGTTAATTAAAATGTTAGATGGTCGAACATAAGCTCTCTCTATTTGCGCATTCAAATTGTTTTGTTACATTTTACTGTTACACTCCTTGTTACACATCTTGTAAAAATTAATTTTTAAATTAATTTTTTTACCAATGCTACTCATTGGCATTCCACGTAATGTTAATATAATTTCTTTTATTTTTTATATTAATCTTGTATTTTAATATAAATTTATGGTATTCTTTATTTTTTAATCTCAATAAATTAAAATAAATGTACCCTAAACCAAAATGGGTGAACCGTGCGCTTGGTTCGTAGAGGGGAATGGGAATGGGAATGGGATTGATAGTAGTGGAGAATGATAGTAGAGATAATCATTGTATTTGTGTTGTTTGGTTTTGTGATAAGGAATGACTATGATTGTCATTGATGTTGTTTGGTTCAAAAATAAAATTTTTAAGAATAAATTTATTTTTTTTTACACTTGAATATTTAATATATTATAAACTATCTATATTTATATGTATTACAATGATAAATTTTACTAATTAATTTTTTTTAAAATAAAAAATAACACAAAAAATAGTTATACAAGGGAATCATTCCTATTCCTCTCAAACTGGATGGGAATGGATGATTGAAAGAAAATGGGATATGGGGGTGGGGTCCAAGAAATGAAACCCCCCAACCAAACATCCACATTTCATTCTCATTCCCATTCACCATCCCAAAAACCTCTAAACAAGCACCCTTCTAGTCTTGAAATTTATTATAGTGCTAATTAATACAATTGGTGAAAAGATTAAAATAAAAAGTCGTGTTAAAGGATTTGTCTTACTTGGTTATTTAATTTCATATTCAATTTATTATTAGCAAAGAGTAATGATAGTTTTAGCAATAAATTATAGCAAAATTTTGATAGCAAATCATGTGACATGCATTCATTGGTTACATTTTTATTAATATCAAATAATTGACCAATGAATGCATGCCACATGAGTTGCTATCAAAAAGAAGTTGCTATTATTTGTTGCTGAGTATATCATTACTCTATTAGTAAATTTACAAGATTATGATTTTAATTTTTTTAGGAAAATTGACTATTCTTTTAACTAAAATTAGCTATTGTTCTCAATAACTAAAACTAGTCTTTCCGTTACTACAAAGGGGTATTTTTGCACCTTGTGATGATTACGTGGGCCAGGTGAGGCCCATAAGCCCAATTCAGAATCCTCCATGAGACTTCTGGACTAGTTTAAACGATACGAAATGGGCCAACGCCAAATAATTGGGCCTGAAGCCTTCAATAATCTGGCCCAAATAGCGATTGGCGCAGCAAAATTTGCAGTGCCTCGCTCGTCTATCGTCTTCTTCAGTTGGCTCTGCAGAGAACCCTAAGCTTCAAAGCTTCAAGAACAAACTGGTAAGTCTTTAATGCTTCTCTGAGTTTCCCCGCGTAGAATAGGAAATTTGGTTCAGTTTGAGAACCCTACTGTTTTTGGCTTGTTTTCAGCTTTCTGGATTATAAGTTTTCAATTAGATTATTTGATGTCTGTCTTCATTTGTATGGAGGAAAATGGCGAGTTGGATTTTCAATTTGGAATTCACTTTTCTTAATTTACTCGCCCCATTCAGTGAGACTTCTTTAGTGTTGAGATTCGTGTGCTCTTTTGTTTCTCCGCCAACAATAAAGACGAGGCCACTGAATTCTTCAACCCGCGTAGAATTACCTCGTAATCTTATTTTGTTTCGATAACGTAATGCTGTTAATGTCCCAAAGTGTGATTCTGTTTTAGCTGGGTTTGGTTTGAAAGAAAAAAATTTGAAATTTAGATATGATATGTTTCCTTAAGGTTCCTCGGATGCTATTCCACGTTTAGGATGTTTGATTTTAGGGCTATTCCACATTTAGCATGGATGCTAGAAAGATAGGGCCAGCTCCTGAGTCTTAAAATTGTGGTAACCATTTTTTGAGTGTTTTTCAATAACTTGAATTTCATTTTTTGTTTTGGGTTCATTTGGCTGATTATCTACTTCAATGACATCTGAATTGAAAAAAATTGATTTTTTAGAAACTGGAATTATTTACAAAAAGTTGGTTTTGGATTCATTTAGCATGGATGCTAGAAATATAGGGTGAGCTCCTGAGTCTTAAATTTTTGGCAACCAATTTTTGAGGGTTTTTTTTTTTTCAATTTTTATATATGTACTTGTTTTTTATATAACTTGTATTTGGTTTTTTGGTTTTGGATTCATTTGGCTGATTATGTGCTTCAATGACATCTGAATTGAAAAAAGTTGGGTTTTTTAAAACTGGAATTATTTACAAAAAGTTGTCCCTTTATCTAATTTGGGTTTTAGTAAGATTAGCTGGTATATGCATGCCACTTGACATGAATAACGAATGGGAATAGGGGCTTTAGAGCTGTAGATGTCTGTTGTAGGCAGTGCCTGTGAGTGTTTTTGAAACTGTTTCAATCTTTTCATCTCACTGAAATTTTTTTGTTTGGTATTCTATTTTCTAACTCACGTTTCTCATCCAGAAGAGTGAATGAGTTTAGCATAAAGCTTTAATGGGTCGTAAGGATTCAGAATCTCCTCCTAGAGGTCGGGGGTCACCTCGCAGAAGGAGTCCTCCCCGAAGGGAAAGGGAAAGGGAAAGGGAGAGGTCGCCGCCTCGACAAAGGAGTTCTCGACCTACAAACTCATCAGTGACTGAGAAGAGTTCAGCACGTAACAAGTCTCCAAAACGCACTAGGTCAAGGTCGTCAGAATCTCGTTCGCCTGTCAGAGAGAAACTTCCCAGTCGCAAAAAATCCCCACCAAGGAGAAAATCAATTTCACCTGCATCTCTTTCTCCAGTTAGAGAAAGACCCTCAAATCGCATGCGATTGCCAAGGAGAGCAAGTTCCAGGTCACCCGAAAATCGTTCACCTGTCAGAGAGAAACTTCCCAGTCGCAAAAAATCCCCACCAAGGAGAAAATCAATTTCACCTGCATCTCTTTCTCCAGTTAGAGAAAGACCCTCAAATCGCATTCGGTCGCCAAGGCAAGCAAGTTCCAGGTCGCCTGTAAATCGTTCACCTTCTCCAAGGACTAAGAGGTTGAGGAGAGCTCAAGCTGACAGAGGTGCTGAAAAGGCAAGTGATAGGGACCATGAAAAAACTCATGACAAAAGAAGCGATAAGGCTTCTCGTAGGGATTCACAGAAGGACATGTCAAATGATAAGGCTTCTCAAAAGGAAAGGAATTCACAGAAGGAAGTACCAAATGATAGAAGAGACCGACGGGATGGAAGGGATGGAGTTGAATATGAGGCTTCCAGATCAAGACGTGATCACTCACCTTCTCCAACAGATCATCACCATAGGAGTCGGCACAGATCTAGATCTCCTTCCGGAGCCAATAGAAGAGCACGTGATGAGGTGTCTGGTGATATCCATTCCCTTTTAGCTTTCTATTTCTTTTAAGCCGTGGTATTTTCCATAGTGTCTGTATTCCTAGTAGTTTGTTTAGTCCTTTCCTAATCGAACAAACAAAGGATAACTGGATGGATGGGGGGGTCTGAGGAAAATGATGAACTTGCAACTTGAAAATTTTGATCTTTCTTTTAGAAATTGATATTCATTATTTTTTGATGGTTATGCTTTGTTTCCCTTTCACTACACTTGGAAAGTTAAATGCATATTCTTTTACTTTTTCTTTCAGGTAACAAACTCAGTGGATTCTGATCATCGGTGAGTACCTAAATGCGTTTCTCTGTCTTATCTGGCTGGTGATTTATGTTTGCATTCTACAGGGAAGATGAATTTACCTGCATGTCTCTAATCGATGAATAAGTTGTTTATAGTAGGTCCTTTGAATGAGAAATTGATTGGGAAATTAGGTCCGTTGTTTTGGATCAAATTTGGATTCACTTAGTTAACATGAAGATTTAGTTTCTTATGATTTTGGTTCTGTCTTTATCACATTATTTTGTGCTTCATGGCCTTTAACATTTGGAAGTTTTTGTTAATGGATGACTTGAGCAGGAATGGAGATGATGACTCATTAGCTAAAATGAAGGCTGCTGAATCTGCTTTGGAATCAAAAGAAAAGGTATAATTGGCCACATTCTTGGAGTTCTCGGAGCAGTTACCTCATTGAGTTGTTTCCATATTACTTCGTACCTGATCTTCTTCTTCCAACACGAACCTGAGCTTTCTCTTTTAATATTTATTCGTGTATTTATTTATTTATTCTATTTGAGTAGAGATAAAAAATTTTAAGGGATTTGTCACGTCTCTAAGCTCTATACATTGTTATGAAACATTATTTACTTTTGAACTTTATGATTCTTAATTTTAAGCTGTCTGCTTGGTAAATATGTGTTTTGCTTTGACAGCAAAAACCATCGTTTGAGCTGTCTGGGAAGCTTGCCGACGAGACTAACCGAGTTAGAGGTGATTATTCGATTATGTAGTTTGATACCTTTTTTCTAGATTTAGCTGGGGTTGCACATGCCAGTGCTCTTTGAGGAACAAATTAATCAGGTCTCTTTGTGCAATATCTCCTTGGTATCTTTTTCTTTACATTCTATTGTATCTGCTATTTTATTATGATTTATGCAAAAGAATAGGAGCACTATTTATTGTGATAATTAGGAGCTTCTGTATTGCTTTTTATTTTAATTTTTTTCTTTCCTGTTCCACTTTATTTATTCTGTGCCACTTCATGTTAGGTGTAACACTGTTGTTCAATGAGCCACCAGAGGCCAGAAAGCCTGATGTAAGGTGGCGATTGTACGTCTTCAAGGGTGGTGAAGTGTTGAATGGTAATTTCCTTTTGCCATATTTTCATACATACCTTTGTGATTCAGAATTATAGTCTCATTCTTGATGTGTTTGACATTGTTCTTTAATTGCAAACAAAGAATAAAATTCAGTGTCGTGTTTGTTATAATTACTATTGATTTGTCAAGTTCATTTTACTTTTCTCTGGCATTCTTAACTACCCTTTTTAGGTGTCTGCACTGCTAACTAGATATGCATAATGAGTTTGATTGGAGCTTATATTAGTACACCGCTGTATTAATCCAAAATGCTAGACACTGTACATTGTGGTCATAACTGACATTACTATAGCTGCCCTAGCATTATATGGCGGAATATGAATCCTTCAATTGGAACAACTGACTCAATGAATTTTTTATATTTTTTATTATTATTTTTTTTGGTCTTTTACAATTTTATATTTGAATATAATGAACCAATGTGTCTCGATCGTACACGAGGGCAAGATGTGATCCATATAATCGACGCCACGTAGTGGGACAAATGCTCAGTTGTTGTTGTTGTTGGTATTTAATAACTGTTCCAAGCATTTGGTGTGGTAAACTTTGTATATGCAATGCAAAATAATTCATCTGTGATTTGTTTTATTATATTCCGATTGTCTGCAGCTGGACTTCTTGCTTATACTTCTGTATTCAGTAGTTTTATTTGGTTACCTTTGATAATTCTTGTAGAACCCCTTTATGTACACCGCCAAAGCTGCTATCTTTTTGGGAGAGAAAGGAGGGTTGCTGATATACCTACAGACCACCCATCTTGCAGCAAACAACATGCAGTTCTTCAGTATAGGTAATCCAAGCCTGTTCTACGATATGATCTGGAACTATCGTTTGCAAGTAGATCTTCCTTCTTTTTTACCCGACTATCCTTTTAATTATTGCTTTTTTTGTGCAGGCAAGTTGAAAAGGAAAAGCCTGATGGTACTTTATATAAGATAGTGAGGTAGACTAATTTAGTTAACTTGGTTCTTTTATATACTTCAGCTAGCAATGTATTTCATTAGCTTTATCTAATTCATTTCTGTCATCCTACTCTCTATATACAGGCCTTATATAATGGATCTTGGAAGCACCAACGGGACCTTCATAAATGTATGCATCGGTATCTAGGCTATTTGCCTTCAAACAATTTGTTTGTCAACGTAACATATGGACATTACATTTGCTTGTTATAACCCAAATGATGCTTTAACTGTGTTCCTTTTCATAATTGCAGGATAGTCGAATTGAACCTCAGAGATATTATGAACTTATGGAGAAAGATACGTTGAAATTGGGTAATAGTAGGTATGTACTATTTAAAATTGTTCCTTTCCATTTCCCTGAATACTGCAAGCTGCCTGTACTTTCAGCCCGTCATCTATGTGTTTGTTACGGTTTTCTCTCTTTGCTGTTCGGTGTGTATATTCTTATGTTCGAGTACTTGTTCATCGTGTTCTTCAAAGCATCCACTTATGCGATCATTCAGAAGGATAGTTCGACACCTTCATTCCATATCTTGTGCTCGATTGTCTTTTACCGTGTTGCGGGAATCGCTTCTCAAAGTATTCTGCACTGTTGTGTTGTTGTTTTTGCAGCCGAGAGTATGTTCTACTGCATGAGAACTCAGCTGAATGATGGCTCCTTCGATGGCTTCCATAAACGCAGCTTGAGTAGGCTTAATATAGTTTGGGTAGTTTTTTTTTTTAGTAAAATTTGGTTTGTACCAATTGTGAACAAACATGCGAATCCTTTGGATTTTTACTGTATTATTTTGGAGCTGCTGCAGCATTGTTCCCTCTGGATTTTGCGCTCTCAACTTGAAAAATTTTGGCATCAAGTTTTTCCCCAAAGGTTTTCACCTCTTATTAAATGATATATGTATAAATGGAAGTTAATTCAATTTTTGAAGAATTTCTTTAATGGGATTATAGTCTCGTCCAAAATTATATATTACATTTATAAGCCTCTCCCACCAACCCTAACAACCAATGATTGGCTCGTTCTTTTTCAAACCCAAATGGAAAATTTTTGTTTTAGAAAATGAATATTTTTTTAGAGGAAAATTTGTGTAGGAAAAAAAAGAAAAAAAATGTAATAATTAGGTTATGATTTGAATTTATGTTAGTGAAGATTAAGAGGGAATTTTAAATTTGAATTTTGAATTGAGACAAATATGACGTTTCTTTGTATAAAATTTTGGAGGAAAAAGGTGTCGACTTTTTTGAAATAGAGTAGAAAAGAATATATCCATCTTGTGCACTAAAGGTGCACCTAGGTGTCTGCACAATTTTTCTTTTTTATTTTTACTGCAAATTTTCATTACATTGAAAAAGATAGAAATGTCATTAAATTTATTGACGTCATAGAAAATTATTGAATTTTATAATTTTTGGACAAAAACACCCCTCAATCTACACATGCCAATTGTAACGGCGAAATTTAAAAGAGGACCATTGATATGTAACGGAGAAACTAAAAAAATGACCGCTGACATGGTATGCAATGACAAATTTTAAAAATGCCTGTTGTCAGCACGTGGTGTGCATAAAAATAGGCATTCATTGGGCCAGGCCCAATGAACAAAAGAAAGGATAAACAGTTAAAAAGTAAAGATACATGAAAGGTATAAAACAAATTTTAGGTCGGAAAGTTCCATAAAGCCGAGCCAAAGACATAAGCTTAGATCGGTTTAAACCTTAGGTTGGTCCCACTAAGTTTTCCTATATTCATCTCAACAGGCATCACCACCGAGCCATAGAGGTTAGGTCAGAACAAGTAAAGGCGCTGACACAGTAGGTAGAAGTCATAATATGATTAGACATATATTTTGAATGCATGCAGAAATCACTCAGAACGATGGCGTGAAGAAAGCCATAAGTCACATTATGATGACTGGAGCAGTTAGATATGCAGAGAGACGGAACCGTTGGGAATGCTGATCATTACATTGCAACGGGCATAATCTGAGTCTTGATATAAATACTACGTCTTCAGACTTAGAGAAGTACGCAATCTTTTACATTTTGAGCTCTTTAGTGCATACTGTTTATCTTCTTCAACCTTACTAACTTGACCGTCGGAGTTACACCAGGGGGAAAATCTTGCATTTCTCCTGCGCGTTTACATTTGCATAAGAATATTCCACAGTCTTGAGTTTCCCCTTCATCTGTGTTGATCCGAGCCATCCAGCCGGATTCCAGCGTTGCTTCTTTCCTCTTTGGTTAGCAGCTACAGAAGTGGACATTTGCCGCACAAGATTTCCTATTGGGTCACAAGAAACATCCATTGGCGGACGATTTGTGTCGCCTCAGCACGTAACAGCGAAATTTTGAAAATGGCTGGAGGCATATAATTGCGAAATTAAAAAATTGCCGTTATTATGTAACAACAAAGTTTTAAAAAACCGACTGCTTACACGTAACAGAGAAATTAAAAAATTACTGTTGTCACAAACAGTTTTTTAATTTTATTTTGTTGATTTAAGTTTTTGCCTTCTTACATTGAAATTGAAATAGGTACTAGCAATACGTCAGAGACTTTGGTCCAAGTCCAAATTTAGCCAACTTTTTGAAATCACAAATCTTAGGGCATGTTCTTTTTTAGCGTTTTGAAAACGATTTTGAAAACAAGTTTAAAAAATAATTTTATAATGTAAAAAGTGTATTGAAAATATAAAAAGTAGATACTGAATAGTAAAAAATTGTATTATAAATGATGAAATATGATTAAAATATATTAAATTTACTGTTAAAACTAAAATCGTTTTCAAAAAAAAAAAACAACATACCCTTAAACTCACCGACTTGAATTCGTTTCACTTCACTCGTTTCCTTTGCACCTGTTCATCTTCACGGTCGGGACGAATCATATCTTCCCCTTCTAACACCACGGTTCACTTCCTTAAATCTCACCGTTTTCCAGGTCCTGTTTCTCATTCCCTTATTCAACAGCAACAATGGAGGCCGCCGGAGATAGGCTATCTTCATTGCCCGATGAGTTGCTGTTCACCGTCGTCTCCTTCTTGCCGTTCAAAGAGGCCGTGAGGACCTCCGTTCTCGCAAAGCGATGGCGGTTAGTCCCACTCGGGACGAAGAACCTGGAGTTCAAAGAAACTGAATTCGTGGGAAAACAGGAAATTCAGAGAAGAAGGGATTTCGTGGACTACGTACAACGTTGGATTAACAGAACCCGTTTGGAGTACAACTTGAGAGGGGTCAAATTTCTGTTGGAGTTCTCCCGTCCGGAGGACGATATCCAGCGAATGCAGCAATTCGTCCGGTTCGCCATCGATCGAGGTGTCCAAGTTCTTGATCTCGACTTTTCAGATCCCACGTGGGAAAAGGAAACAGATGTCGTCGATGAAAATCACGACAGCCCTGTTCAACTTCCCCGGATTGACGACGGGGAGTTCAGGAATCTACAGTCGCTGAAACTATCTTCGTGCAACGTTCCGGTAATTTCTCCGTTTTCCCCCAATTTCTCTGCCCTGAAAAGGGCTTCTTTCGCCTGGATTACAATGTCGACGACACGGATGAATCATTTCCTGGAAAAATGCCCTGTTTTGGAGAGTTTGAGCATGAGGAGATGCCGCTATAGCAATGGCTACCTGGAGATAATCAGCAAGAGCTTAAGAAGTTTGGCTATGGAGAAATGCTGTTCCACCGAACCTGATTCGTCTCTACACTTCCACATTAACGCCCCGGAGATGCAGAGTTTCGAGTATTCGGGAGTTCTCCTCGGCGTCGATTGCCAGAGCCTGAATCTGGACCTGGAAGCGAGCCTGGATTTCGGTTGCGAAAGCGAATTCGGGGAGTTCGGGGACACATTTTATAGCCTCCTGGTTGCACTTGGAGGCGTCCGGAAGCTTACAGTTTGCTCTTACGTGCTTCAGGTAAGAATTATTGGATCGTTTCTTTTAGTTTTGTTTATTGAATACTTGTTTTCGACAACAACAAAAAAAAAACAACAACAAATGTAACATTTGAATCAATTAAGGTACTTCCGCTAGGGGAGGAGCCGTTCGGGTTGCGGCCTGAACTCGAGCGCCTGAAACACCTAACATTGAAGGCTTCGTTGAGTCTACACGAATTCTACGGTATCACATTCTTCTTGCACAGCTGCCCGAATCTCGAGATCCTCACAATCAATCTCAACACTCCAAAAAGAATCTTTCAAGTAAGTTCCGCGACGCCATTATCAACTAATTGAATGATCACGTGATCGGACTGTTAATTTTCTGGTTTGTTCTGTTTCAGGACTATGAGCCTCCATTGTCCGTTCGTCAACATCAGTTTCTGATGAATAGCTGCCCTGATTTACGACTTGTGTATCCGTGCGTGAAGAAGAAACTGAAGAGAGTCGAAATCGAAGGGTTTAGAGGGACGATGGAGGAGCTTTTGGTGCTGCGATATCTTCTGACATTTGGCAGGGTTTTGGAGACGTTGCACGTAAAGATTTCGCAGGAAACTGCGGCGGACGGGACAAGCATGGAAGATAGTTACGTTGCCAGAGTTCATAGCTTAAAGAGGTTCAACATTGCCAGCCAGAGTCTCAGGATCTTGATTTCTCGTCGGGGATGAATGGAAATGATGACCGAACCTGGATTTTCAAACTTCCGAACGTTGTTGTTTTGATTTGAACAAAGATTAATGTTTTTTTTTTGTTTGATTTGATGTTGTGAATGGAGAAGAGCATTAAATGTGTAATGATCACATTCAACTTTTTCTATACTATATGTGGTAGGCTAGCTATTAAAGTTACACTGGGTTTGTAATGATCACATTCAACTTTTTCTAAACTATATGTGGTAGGTTAACTATTAGCCTGTCTATGAATTGGATTTGATTGATAGGGTTTTGTGTTGATTTGAATTTTGGGATTGAAAGTGTGATGGTTAGGGATTGATTGAAAGTGTGATTTTTTTTTTTCTTATTTATTTATGTTAGTGTTATATTGGAAAATTTGTCCCTTTGGGGACATCCGGAAAAATCGCTTATTTTCCGACACGTATTGTGTCGCAAATAATAAGTGATGAGTCTTCCGTTAAGTTGGACTTGTATCAGCGTAATGGAATTGAATGACATGAGATCTTCTGTTTATTTTCAGTTATGTTTACTTTCTGACAATAAATTATGAGACATACATATCACATCTCACTTTCTCATTGTAAAAAAATAGACATGGAAAACAAGATAATGGTAGACAGAAAAGCTCGAGGAGTGTGAAACTCCCATTCATACCAACAGCAGCAATTAA
This sequence comes from Leptodermis oblonga, assembly GCA_016801395.1. Classification (NCBI taxonomy): domain Eukaryota; kingdom Viridiplantae; phylum Streptophyta; class Magnoliopsida; order Gentianales; family Rubiaceae; genus Leptodermis; species Leptodermis oblonga. The sequence continues at coordinate 3,646,213 of CM028758.1, forward strand.
GAATACACATTTTGTGCGATAATTCCATAAATGTGACAAGAGTAACTATGAAATTTGTAAGGCCCCGGGCCCAACAAATCCAAACTTAGATAAGATGATGCTGATCTTGGGCCTAGGTGACAATGTTTGGGCTCTCCCGTAAAAACTGAGAGGCCCAATTGTATAAGGGAAGGCCCACACTCATTAAAATCCATTTTATTCTCTTTTCATTTCTTATTTTCATTCCACTATCTTTTTCTCGTCTTCTTTGTTGCCTTTGTTCACCGTTAATTTTCTGCAGATGGAATTCTTACTTAACATACAAATCCTCAAAACCTTCAAGATGAATTAAGAACAGAATTTATATAAAAAAAAATGAAGAAACAGTACACATTAGGGAAGAGAATAGACAAAAGAATTAGAACCCTAAAAACAACAAATCTAAGAATCCTATTCCAGTTATTAATCTTCTGTTCTTTTCTCCTCTTCTCTTCTCAATTTGTTTAACCAAACGGGCTGTCACTGTAAGTAAGAGTATATCAATATTTACAAAAATGTCCGGTGACCGGTCCAATCCAATCCAAAACACAAAAAAAAAAAAGAAGGTTAAAAGTCGATGATGGGTTCGCCAATGGTCAAGTTTCTCTCCACAGTCCATGGCAAGTTGAAGAGCTTGGCCGTGATGAATTTGAAGATCTTGTTCACGTTTATGTTGTGGGTTGCACTGGAGAAGAAAAGGGTTGCCCTCATCGCCCTTGCGTATGCTCTGGCCTGCAAAAACAACACACACGTTATCGTAAAGAAAAAGACTGGGTTTTGATTCGTCAGTGTGGGAATGGAATCCAACTTTTGTTGAAAGCTACAGACATAAACAGAGCTTTATCTCTATCTATCACTAATGTGTCTACGCGGAAACAGAGGAGAAAGTTTCATACTTTAACGTATGCGTTTCTTTCTTTCATAGGAGCACCTGTCCTTGAGAATGACAAATCATGATTAAAAGGATAAAGAAACACACAAAATTGTCAAATTGATCTCAAGAGCATCTTTTTCATGTTTTTGCACATTCACTATTCACATGTTGCAAACTTGCAATTGCCAGATTTGTGGAAGATGCAAGAACTTTTTTTCACTTTCAAGACACTTGCATCACATGAATCAGGGCATGTGTCTTCAGGACCCTTCCTTTTTATCATATGGGATAAGATTACTGTCCGTTGAGAAACCGTTGAATACGCCATTATCCAATAGCTCCTTCAACGTGTACACACAGCAAGAGTTATATCTACAAGGATTGAAATTTGTTTTTACCTGAGTTATGACAGTCCATTGAATATCCAAGGGAAGCTGGACAAAATCATCAAACTTTGTCCCTATCAAGATGGGAATTGCAGTCTGCAAAATAGTTAGAGATCAGAAGCAGATAAATGGTATCTTAATTCATCTGAAAAAACTTGTAAGAAAAAACCCTTCCACAAAAATCAAATGAATGCCAATTGGGCATTTCATTAAGGTTCAACAGAAGGTAGTTAACACAGTACCTAATGCAGTTAAAGATACTCCAATTATCAACCTCATTTAAGTTCCAACAACTCTAGTTATTGCAAACTCTACCTAAAATGCACATAATGTTCTACCTACGGCAGTTATTGCTATGCTTTCAGCTATTCTTTTCCAAAAAACACCATTTGCCTCGAAATTTTGCATGCACTTTTTCCTAGAATTTTCTTAATCTCAACAAAATTACAAAACCAAATCCCTGAAGAATTTACCTGATTCCATTTTCTTGCTTCTGAATACCATTCGATTACACTGCAGCACGTTGAAAAGAATATCAATTCATGGCTGTCGTTTTTGTTTTCATTAGAAAGAAAAAGGAAAAAAAAAAATAAAATGCCTGTTGGTGGAGAAAAAGCTGTACCTGTTCAATGTACATCGGCTGGTGAGATCAAACATGAATAAAATTGCAACTGCATCTTTGCAAGCAATTGGAACTTGATCAAGCGACCCTCTATCCCCTGTGCATTTCCAGACAAACAAACCAAAAACAACATTATCAATCAACAAGTTCAGAAATCAAAATCACTGTAGTGTCCAACTTTAAGGTGAAAACCACCACTGAACTCAACTTACCACCAACATCCCATATTTTAAAAGCAATCCTTGCACCACGAACAAGCAAAGTCTTGTTCACTAAATTTAGCCCTTTCGTCTCCAAGAACCTTTTTTCCTGTTCATCACCTATATACTTTACCTGCAGCCAAAAATTTAAATAAATAATTTATAAAAAAAAACAAATTAGGGAAAGAAAAAAAAAAAAAAAAAGCTTTTTTTATGATTATGAAGAAGAGGAAGATTCTTAAGCAATCAAGAACTCACCACAAAACTTGTTTTTCCAATCTGGGAATCGCCCAAAAGACTGATCTTTAAGCTGACTAAATCAGAATCACTATCACTGTCGAATTGCTCCGCCGGTTGTTGCCCCAACACGTAGCCGCCGGACTCTAGAGACTCCATCGCCGCCGCGGGAGTACGATGATGATAAGAAGAAGGGGGATTTTGAGAAAGCCTCCTGTACCTAATAGGCCTCCCTACAGAACAGGCAAGAATCCTCTCCCAAATGAACCTCAGAAACTCCTTGAAAATGGATACCCTATCTAACAAATTCCACCGGATTTCGACGTGAACAACCTTTCTGTAAAGCTGGGTCATCCTCTTCCCTGTTTTCTCACGGATTCTTGACGCCATTGATATAAAAGAGAGGTATTTGTCTGCGCATGGCGGGTTTTTTATTGTTTTTTTTAGTAATTTTGTTGTTGTGTTGTTCCTTTCTCTTTGATATTTGAGAGAGGACCCCTCAAATCAAAAGGCCAAACTGCCTATAAAACTGCCTGTGAGGCTATGGAGTTTTTAGCTTTAGTACTTTGAAGACTAGTATGTGTCATCACAGGAAACGAAGGGCGGTTGACCGGTATGCGGAATATGACAAAACAGTCCAAGTTGCCGGCTTCTTTGGTTTCGACGAAACCAGGGGTATTTTGGTCATTTTGGATGGGTAGGTCCGAGGTGGGGTTATTTCTGTCGTAGGTGATGACTTAAGTAAAAGTTTGGCAGATAAAATTACCAATAATTACTATGAAAATTTTGGATATTATCAATGCTACCTCATATATATTTTAATTTTAGATACAGTCACGAGTTGCTCGTTTGAATCACTGAAATAAGATAATCGTGTAGCAAATAATACATACTAGCAAAGGGTACGCCAAATTCTCCACAATGCAATGTTCACAAAACAAGTCTTGCGTCAAATCTTACTCAGACATTGCAATTAGCACCGTAATGCCTTTAGAGAAATGGCAAGAATAAGGGATTCAAAGGTTATTGTAAGAGCACGTTGTAAGTAGAAGAAAATCAACAAGATTAATCCTAAACATTATCAATAGGGGTAAAAGAAAATCCCAACAAGAGGAAATAATTTTATTTTTTTTAACAAATACTTCATTCTCTTTAAAACTGATAAAGGTAGAAATTGAACTCTCAATATCTATATGGCTCACTCTATTTACTAACCGTTGGAACACTAGTTAGCTCATTCATAACAAGAGGAAATAGTGGAATGGGGTGAAAGTGAAATGTGCGTGTGTGTATGTGTTTTTTTTTTTTTATAACAATTCGCAATTATAATTAGCATGCACAATAATACGACATAATTAGATATAAGTAAAAATCGAATTTTCACATTTCAAATTTTCCGCCATATAATATCGAAATTGTTATACGCAATAACCGTTTTACTATTCGCAGTAACATTCCCTTATGAAAAGTCTATTTTACCTTTTACCTTAAAAAAAAAAAATACCGCACAACATTTGATTTTATAGTCACGAGTACGATCCATATTACACGGTATGTAAATAACTTACACATTTTTTCGAATAAAGGAGATTTTTTAGCCTATAAACGGGATAAAATTTTGCGAAAATACCGCCCTTTGTGGAAGGTATTTCAGAAAATATCGCCCACTGTGAGCGGTATTTTCCCAATGTTCCTGTGAATAGTGTGACATTTTATGGAATTTTCTTTTTAAAAATACTTAAGGGTAAAATAAACTTTTCACAGAGAAATGTTACTGCGTTTAGTATGCCTCACAAATATAATCGCTTCGCTTGAACACTGAGTCGGCTCGATCTTAGCACATTGGGAAGCCAGTTTTGTAGAATGGAATATATTATGAAGAGACAAATTGAAAAGCAAAATAGAAAAGGGCCGAAATTGCATCACTACTCAAAGGCCAAAGCATCTTGATTATTGTGACGTGTGTGGGCAGCCAGTAAAAGTAACAAATAGAGTCTGCTAAGCATAGTAACAGCATACGGTATCGAAAGAATGCAACTTTTTGACATTCAAAGGTGTGCAATGTTGAACTCTTCTGGGTAAAGAACGATGTGCACGTTTAATTTACTTTATTTTTAACATTTACTTCCCTAAGAATTGAACTCATGATCTCGATCTTGGTGTTACAAGGCCCGTCCCTTATGACAACCCCAAACCCTTCCCCCACATTTTACTTTATTTATTAACTAGTTCATTTTAATTGGAAAATAACACAAATATCAAAATAATTTGATAATTTATATTCATCTGTTTCAAAATATTGCATCAACGCAAGCAATTAAATATTTGTCTGGTAATAACAAATTTGTAAAGTAGGTGTAAAAAATAACTTAAATAATTTCTATTTTGAAACAAAATTAAAAAGTCAAAATGATTTAGGTTTTACCGTTTAGAGAGGCATGAGTAATGAAAGGAGATTTTTCCAAAAGAAATGTCAATGTATTCTCTCACATTCATAGAGAAAAATTATATTTTTTTACCCTTTATAAATGTTATTAGGCGCACTATATCTTGGATACTAGGATCTCACTTGCACACGTAATACTCAAAAAAAATAAAATAAAGAAAGAAGTGGATAAGTTATTCAGTGCATTTGTTATGTTAAGTAGGATAATTGCTATTTTTTTTAGAGAGCGATGAACATACAGAGGACACAGTAATTAAAAAGTAATAATTTTAGTTCCTATTATCCGAGTGACTGATTGTCGTATCTTTAACGATGCAACGGATGTACTGAATACATTTTCAAAGAAGTGGAAAACAAACACAATCAACCTCTCATTAAGTTGCATACTTTAGCCTATGATGATGATGATTAACTCAAACATTACAAGCCCCAAATTAGGAATATAACTCATTATTATTTGTGTCCACAAATTGGAATCAAAACTCTCTAGATCATGATGATTTAATATTTAAATCCCCCTCCCTAATTCCTAGCTAATTAACAATGTGGAGTCAGATTAAGGCTCTGTCCTCTTGTGGCAATTTTCAAGAATCATCACTTTTTTAAAAAAAAAATTTTACACAAAGAAACAACTTCACTTTTTCAACAATTTAAAATTAAAATTTTAAAATTCCCTCTAAATACATACTCACATAAATTCAAAAAATAACACAATCATTATACTTTTTAATTTCTCACCTACACGATTTCCCAAAAAAAACTTTCCTTCAAAAAATTTCTAACAAAAAATTTTACTCTAACAAAATTTCTACTACACAAGCCACAAGAGGACAGAGCCTAAAGCATACAAGTGCGGTTAATTAATTAATTACTTTCACCTTAATGGATGATAATTTAAACAATATATATATATATATATATATATGTGTGTGTGTGTGTGTGTGTGTGTGTGTATAAGGAGAGATGGATAGAGAGAATATATCTACAAAGATTATGATAGGTTGATCCAGATCGAGCAGAGATTAAAGTTTTATTCCTTCCTTTGGGAATAAAGAAAATAACTGGAAAGCTGCATCCATCACTTATTCACGATAAATTATTCAGTACATCGAATGTATCACGTAAAATTATACGATCAGACACATTTATTGGATAATATGCTGTTTTGGAGGAGAGTGATGTACTTATAAGGGACCCAGAAATATGAATACTTATATATCATTGGGTTGATGCCCTATTTGTATGGATACATCGGATGTATCTAATAACTTTCCCTTATTCACACGTGTAATGTGCTCTTTCCGTTTGTTTTACTAGAAAAATTCAGTAGTACAATTTTTTACAAAATGTATAATTCCGAAGTAGACTTTTTTTAATAAAAAGGAATGAGCAATAAACATTTGCTTTCTGAAAAGTACCGCTGTTACCAGATTATAAATATTACGTTTTGCCTGGCTTTTTCCCAGCCAAATGGACCGGAAGACGTGAACTGAATTAAGAGATAAGAGATCCATCGTTATTATTTTTATTTAATTAATTTATATATTTTTGTTTAGATTAATTTCTAATTCCAGGAACAGTCGATCGCTTCGATCTGGATTGTTGGACCATAGTGCACATAATAATAATAATAATAATAATACGGAAATGTTATTTACATGCCATTTTTTATTATTCGTAGGTCACTTTTTAAAATTTTTATATGTGAATTTACATTTTTACCTTTTATAGTTTCTAACTTTATAAAAAAATTACCCAACTTTTTTAACTCCAGGAAAATCGCCTGGTTAAAATCGCCCCGGCCAGGCGATTTTCCTGGATAAAATTGGTGTCATGTGGCGATTTTCCCTAAAAAAAAAGGCCACAGGACAGAGTTTTTTTTCAGGTTTTCCCGATCATTCGTCGGTAAATCATTTTTCCGGCGAACGACTACTAAATTTTCGAAAAAATGATTTTTTTAGGGAAAATCGCCTGACCTGGGCGATTTTATCAGACCAAGCGATTTTCCCAGAAAAAATCGCCCAGGCCAGGCGATTTTCCCTGAGTTCAAAAAGTTGGGTAAATTTTTTTTTTATAAAGTTAGAAACTATCAAGGGTATATTTGTCTTTTCACCACTTAAAATTTTAAAAAGTGTCATGTGTTTAGTAAAATGGTACATGCAAATAATATGCCCCTAATAATAATAATTAATTTACCTAATGTCTCCTAAATACCATTAGGGATTAGATGATGGTACAATTCTCAACGCACAACAAAAACACGATGTGATATAAAGGAGATTAGGATTGAGATTCGAGTTTTAACGGATTTACGAACTAATATGAGTCGTCAAAATAATACGAATAATTAAACGGACTCATTCAATGACCATTATTATCAAATCAGTTTACCTTTTAATGTCCACTTCATTTCGACCACTTGTCAATATTGCTATAATGTTGTCAATTTAAAATATATATGACATTAACAATTAATCATTCATGGTTAGAAAATAAACGTCAGAACAATCAATTTCATTTCAAGTTGCGCGATGAGTTTCAATTGAGTTGATCATTTGTAGTAGGTATAGATTATCTCTTTTTTACAACGGATTTATTAGACCACACACCTCTACTACAACGCATAAACTCCCTCATTTAGATCCGAATTCATATCATGAAGAGCCATGGGTTGCAACTTGCAAGTCCGTTTCGATATATTCCAAGATTAAGAATGAAATTTTTTTCGAAGACAAACGTGAATGAAAATCTAACTTACCTTAGTAAGTTAGGATAAGGTAAAAATTAAAATACTCCCAATCAAAGTTGGAGATTATAAACACAACAAGAAACGGACTCGTTAGGCGGACGATGGATATGATTAATTGTGAAGAAAGATAGTAACCTTTTGAGTATATTTGACGAATTGTAGTTTAGCAATCATGCCCTTATAATTATTAGTTTAACTATATGACGTGACAAATAAGCAAATAAGACTCTCCTCTATACATATATATAAATAATATACTATTTCCGTCCTATTCAAATAGTTCACTTTGAAATATGTATAATTTTTTATGGGTTGTGAGGTACAACACCTAAAATAAGTAATTTACCACCATATTTTTCACTTATATCCTTACTTTAAAAATAAGAGTTAATTGTGAATCACATATTGTTATTTTAGTAAGGATATGTAGTGTAAATAAATTCAAAGTAGACTCTTTAAATGAGACAAAATTTTATTTTGAAAGTGGACTCTTTGAGTGGGACGGAAGGAGTAATATATATGTGCAATTTTAACCAATCCGATCATGCAAGCAAGGAACAAGCTTGTGCCCAGCTATTTGTGCGTACGGCTGGCCACCCAAATATTGGGATTCAATTCTTACTTTTGTCAGTTCTGCTTATTTATAGTGCAAAATTGACAGGACTCTGCAGGAGATTCCCCACTTTGTTCTTCTCATCTCCATAGCTCCCTGCCTTCGATATAATAGATTATGGCTCTTAATGATCAGAATGAAGTATTTTTTTTTTATTAAAAAAATAATAATAATGCAAGAAAAAAATATATTTAAAAAATTAAAGTTATCCACATTAAATCACTATTTGGGAAATTACGCATAGCCTTTTGGTCATGGAAGGTGGGTCCCAAAAGATGGCCACCTTAGCCACAACACACCACCAAACTCATTTGTCTCCATACTAATAAAAGGTTTAATCGTAAGTTGGGTATGATTTGATCACATAAGCAACCTAGGCACCAAACATTTCATATCTTTCATTTTTTATTTATTTATAAATGAGTAATGATACACTTCTCAATTAATCTTCTTAATTTTTTCAACTCAAGTGAGGTGTCATGCATTCATTGGCTACACATTTATAAAATAATTATTAATTGACCAATAAATTAATGACACCTTATTTGAGTTAAGAAAATTGAGAAGATTTTTTGAATAGTGTATCATTACTATTTATAAATATATATCTCAAATTATTACACTAATATCGTAAATTACTTAAAGATTAAATATCATTGTACAATTTACGAGTTAGATCGGGTAAGATTTGTGAAGTTAGACTCTGTTCTTTTCTGGCTTGTCTTGGGGAAAGTTTGGTTTTTCCTTGAAAATTTTTTGAAAGAAATTTTCTTTTGAGAAATTGTGTAGATGAGAGATAAAAAAGTGTAATAATTATGTTATTTTTTGAATTTATGTGAGTAGATATTTAGAGAGAATTTTTAAATTTTAATTTTGAATTTTCAGAAAAATGAAGTTGTTTATTTATATAAAGTTTTGAAAGAAAAAAATGATGATTCTTGAGAAATAGCCACAAGAGAATAGAAAAAGAATATGGGGGTGGGTGAGGGGGATTTGTATCATATCCAGGTTATTGAGTTAGGGTTGACGAGTTCTCGTTTTGACAACCCTCAAACTAAATTACCCGTTTTAATTATGCGTGTTATTCGTGTTGATCCATATAAACCGCAAGCATTTCATGTTCGTGTATGATTTTCTTGTTGTAGTATAAATCTCTGCTTTTGGGTTCATGTTGGTAGCCGGTAGGCTCACGTGACGACTCTCAACCCTAATCTTACCCGTTTATTTATTCGTGTTATTGGTTCGACCCATATAAGGCTCAAACCCGCTAAGGCTCTACCTTAACCCGTTTATATCGCGTGTCGTGTCAGAGATTGTCATCCATAATCTAGAATAGGAAAAAGTATCAAAGGTGTGAACATATAAGGATCTTTGCGATCTTATCCTTTCATACATGTCTAATTTTAAGATTAAGAAATGTGATTAAAGAATAAAGATGAGATGTCCAATCCTTAACGTGTTAATTATTAATTAGTAAGTGTACGTTAATTGTTTTGTTAATTAAGTACTGGAATAAAACACTCACATAAAATGTAATTAAAGAATTGTTTATTCTTATTTCTTATCAATTTATAATTAATTTTATGGTCATTTGATGGCTACGGGTCACCTTATAAGAAGGCTGTTTTAATTATTTAATTAATTATTCAATTTTTTGTTGCATTAAAAGACTTGACCCATTGACTTATTGACTTTGTCATTTTCGTTTCTTTGCTTTGGTGTTTTTTATTTTATTTTTCTCAATTACCGACTAGGGAAGGAACAAATGTTTCGTCGAGATTACTCTTTGAAAATGCTATTCTCAATAATTGATCTTGTACCCAACTTCTCGAAGCAAGAGAATAGAGGGAAAAGACCAATTTATCCACAACTAGCAAGAATTCTAGGAACATTTCAAATAATGGGACTTGGTCAAACAATTTATCCACAACTAGCAAGAATTTCTAGGAACATTTCAAACATTTCTATTTCGTTTATCTGAATAGAAAGTCATTTTCAAGTAACATATGATCGATCGTATTAATCAAGCTCTTCGTCTTACTCTTTATTGTTGAAATCGTTGAAAATACGCAATATATATAGCAATATATATAGCTCTTCTGATGAGATCGTATGTAATATTTTTAATTTTAGCTTTCATGGAAAAAAGAAGAAAATATACACTTGTTGTATTCTTGTTTTTCGGACACTAAACCCTAAACTAAATAACTACTAGATAGACAATTTTAACCCCTTTATGTTTTTGATACAACGCCTAAAACATTGTGTGTAATTTTAAAGGGGAAAAAAAAAATTTTAATTGTTGCTGAACGTATTTCAACATCGTTCGTAATATTATTTTTTCCAAAGAAAAGAAAAACACAAAAAGGAGAGACGATTTTTTCTTTTCTTTTTCTTGATAGAGAGTTTCTTGTAGCATAGAGGAATGGTTAACTTATGGTGAAGGTTGACTTGATCAACCGCCATTTATCAATTATCATTGAGGTGGTTGAATTATTTTATATATATATATATATCCTCTTTATGAATATTAAATTTGTTACCCTTTATTGTACTATATTCAATTAGTGGCGATGGGTGGAATGCTTTAATAATAATTAAAGAATCAAATTGATGTGAACCCCTGATGTGTGCTCCAATTTACCCGTGATGGATAGTAAAGTGACGCTTTAAACCTTCCTTGCATTCATTGTAAGGGCGTTGGTGTCCTTAACGAGCTGGGCTTCTGTAGTAATCCTTTGAACAAGGTTTTTAAGATCTGGTCTGAACTTCCTTATCCTTCTTCGGGTCATAGGCCCAACTATGTCAACTAATGGATCTCTCTGATATGGGCACGGGTCCTGGAGCATTGGCGGGCCTCCATGGAGCATACGAACCTCTGCTGCACTTTCCAAGCCTTCATTACTCGAACTTGGATCCTTTAAATGGGCAAAGGTGCAAAATTGCCCCTAACGTTTTCTGTTAGGGGCAATTTTGCCACTAACGTTTATTTTGGGGCAAAATTGCCCCTAACGTTTTCTGTTAGGGGCAATTTTGCCACTAACGTTTATTTTGGGGCAAAATTGCCCCTAACGTTTTCTGTTAGGGGCAAATTTACCCTTTAATTTTTTTCAAATTACATTTACCTCCTCCAAAGTTTGTTTAAATAACAAATAGATATTTTAAGTTTTAAAAAATAACATTTTAGTCCCTTAACCATCCAAACTTGGAGTAAAATATTTTTATCTAATAAGAAAATATATTTAATACGAATAATAATTAATTATTATTGTTCCAAATAAAATTATTCATAAATATTTAAACTTTTAAAAATATTAATTTAAAATGCATATATATTTTTAAAAAACTGAAAAAACATTAAAAAAAAAGAAAAAGAAAAAGAACACCCCAATAAAAATATTCATAAATATCTAAACTTTTAAAAATATTAATTTAAAATGCATATATATTTTTAAAAAACTGAAAAAACATTAAAAAAAAAAGAAAAAAGAAAAAGAAAAAGAACACGCCACGGCCTTTGTAATGCCCAGGCCGTGGCGTGTTCTTTTTCTTTTTCTTTTTTCTTTTTTTTTTTAATGTTTTTTCAGTTTTTTAAAAATATATATGCATTTTAAATTAATATTTTTAAAAGTTTAGATATTTATGAATATTTTTATTGGGGTGTTCTTTTTCTTTTTCTTTTTTTTTTAATGTTTTTTCAGTTTTTTAAAAATATATATGCATTTTAAATTAATATTTTTAAAAGTTTAGATATTTATGAATAATTTTATTTGGAACAATAATAATTAATTATTATTCGTATTAAATATATTTTCTTATTAGATAAAAATATTTTACTCCAAGTTTGGATGGTTAAGGGACTAAAATGTTATTTTTTAAAACTTAAAATATCTATTTGTCATTTAAACAAACTTTGGAGGAGGTAAATGTAATTTGAAAAAAATTAAAGGGTAAATTTGCCCCTAACAGAAAACGTTAGGGGCAATTTTGCCCCAAAATAAACGTTAGTGGCAAAATTGCCCCTAACAGAAAACGTTAGGGGCAATTTTGCCCCAAAATAAACGTTAGTGGCAAAATTGCCCCTAACAGAAAACGTTAGGGGCAATTTTGCACCTTTGCCCTCCTTTAAATACTGACTTCGCGTTGGACTGGGGATGCCCTTATCACAAATTGTGAGTTCTAATAACTAAATATTAAGATCCATTAAATTAAATTGGAGGTTATCGTGATCAATTAATATCATACTTGTTAGATTAATAGAGACTCACCTCCCCTAGAAGCTGATAGAGTACTTCCAATTTTCCCCTCCAACAAATAAATGCAAAAACTTATATTTGATTCATTAGATGGACACCCAGTGACGCACCTATCAAGTTTAGTCTATGATGTATTGCGGTTAAATTGTGAAAACACGTATATTGAATTTAAATTACAATGTATTGCGTATCGATTTTAGCTCTTATTTAATATAACTGCGATGTATTGATTCGGTTATAGATTTTTATTGTTGATGTATCGCGTATAACATATGATATATTGAATTTAATTACTATTGTGTTAGTGATTATGATAAAATAACAAACATTATACGTGGTGACAAAAGTTATGCATATTGAGTTTAGGGTCTGGAATATCAACTATTGTACAATCTGACAATATAACACGAAAGTTTATCTAAATAATATATATATAAAATGATAAAAGGTAGATGATGGCATATGAAACATTTATTTAAAAAAGAAAAGAAGATAGTATATAATGCATTTTACAGTTATGGTTAGTATTTTTAACTGATATCTCCCCTTGAAGTTTGTAGAGGGAAGACATGAACTCGCCTGTTGCTGTTGCTTTTGCTTTTGTAATTACAGAACTACAGCGGAACACACACTAAATCAAATGAGTACATGGCAATTTGTTAAGGAGTTTGAGCAAGAGCATCATGGTACTGAAAGCTTTTCAATTATCTTGCTATAAGTTTGAATTTGATCTCTGTTGTACCTCTTGAACTAATTGCTGATTCATTTATTTTCATGACGAGTGAAGGGGATGATTAGATCTGTTTCTAAATCAGCTGCTATCGTTCATCCAGAAATACACAGTCCAACTTCAAGGGAAATTTCCAACCCAAACTGTTAGAGATGGTGCTCAGGAAGATAAATCTTTGGTTACATTCAGTTTCAATGCCTTTGACTGGATTGGCAAGTAGACCTTTTTGAATATGGAACTTCTCATCGATGAAGCCCTTCTGCCGAAATCATCAAGGGACACAATGTAGAAACTAAGGCCCTGTTTAGTATCATAACTAAAACCTTGGTTTGATTCTTATTTTAATTTTATAATAGTTTTTCATCATTCCCAATAAGACTTTTTACATTTCTAATATATTTTTTAATATTTTTTTAACACACTTTTTTACATTCCTAATATAATTTTAATATTATAAAATTAAAATGAGACTCAAACTATAGTTTGAATTGTGATACCAAACAGGGCCTAAGTTACAGAAATTGTTGTAGTATTTGGTCTTTGCCCTATCTTCTTTGTCCATTTATATGTATCTTTGATCCTTGATCCGCTTTTCATGTCTATTCCAATGCAGGTGACCTGTTGTCCTGATTGTACTAGAGCTTGCAAGTATAGCCTTAGAATGTGGAATTTTCATTCGACAACTTATTTTGTGCCGAAACACTTCATAAAGCGCAGACTGAAACATATGAAATCAATGGGCATTACTTGAATGCTACTGCAGGTACATGCGAAGAAATGATCAAAAGAGCTGTATTTGCTCGAGAAACAAGTGAAATCAAGGAGAGATTGTTTCTTATTTTGTGGCGAAGCACTTTATAAAGCGCAAACTGAAACAGGTGAAATCAAGGGGCATTACTTGAATGCTACTGCAGGTACATGCAAAGAAATGATCAAAAGAGCTGTATTTGCTCAAGAAATTTCCTCCAAATCACTGGTATGGCTATCAAAATCGTGAGCATCAGCATGTAGATTCTAGATCTAAGTGGTAGTATCAGGTCCTTTCGCTATTGTTCTTGAGAATGACCCGGTTCAGCCCATTCCTCAAACGAAATGTAATTTTGACACTTTCTCTTGCAATTATAGGTACATTATTAAATTTCAATAAAGGTAGATTGTTACATATGAAAGATTTATTTAATTTAAAATATATAATGCAAGTTTTTTTAAATTTATTTTTAAGCCAAATATAAGGCAAGATTAAAACATAATATTGGAAAACTCTGTCTCAGTGACTTGCTCAGCCCATTCCGGTCTCTCTGGACCGAGATTAATAAAAGAAAGCCCATGTCAGGAAATTGTTAAAACTCATTTAAAAGCTAAAACGCTAAAGTTAGCTTAATAAGGAATAGTGCTTAAGTTCCTTTTATATTACATATTAAAGTCTCATAACATATTAATTGAATGTGTCATAGATGGAGTCATAACAGCCCAGCTCAGTTACATCGGATCGGACCAACATCGTAAAATCTGAACCGGCCCCTTTCTGATTCTACCTTGGGCCGCGCTTAAACCTCTCCAGCGTTCTCTTCCGGAAACCCCGCCGGCTACCACTCACGGCGTCGGTGCGACCAATTCCATCAGCATCTACGTCTAGTTCCACAAAATCTCCACGTCTTCATTGGCAGTAACAGATCAACATGCACGATTAAGTTGCTCTGAGAAAGTTTAGAAAATTTGGCTGAGAAAAGCATTGAAAATCAGATGCTGAGATGAATATCGTGTGTTAATTTTGGCGTTGAAGTAATGGGTTCGGAAGTTGAAACAGTTGAGGAGAGACTGAAGTCGTTTTTGGAGCAGCTCAAAACGGAATATGGTATTTTTGAAAGGATTGTGTACAAGAACAAGAATCAGCATAGAAGGTGCTCCTATTTCCAGTATCTTCTGAAGGTAATTATTCGGTATAGCATAGAATTTTTTAGGTTTCGTTGTTGTCAGAGATTCTTTTGGGGGTTGGTGATAGTAAATTTTGATTACAGGTTAGAAGGGACCTGAGGCTTCTGCAGTCGACAAAGTTGGAGGAAATCTTGAATTCCTGTTTTTTGGTAATCCATGGCAAAAAGCCTAAACAAAAAGTGCAGCTTTTGGAGAGGTATGAATAAAAGTAGGAATTTTTCCAGCTCTATGTTTGTTGTCAATTGAACATTAATTTTGCTCTGTTTTCGAATGTTCTATAGCTGAATTAGCTTCTATCCAATTGAATTCTTAGCTGTAATCCGCTTGTTTTTGTTATATGGGCATCAGTTTGAAGAGGAGAAAGTGTGATGCTGGTAAATACAACTTCTTGGAACGGCTTCTTGGAGCTGCACGTCTGTTGTCACAGGTATATTTTTGTTGTTCGATGTTTTGCTCCTAGATATACATTTTCCAATTTCTCTGCGTGCCCTGTTTCTCATTATTCAGTCTCTATTTGATAATGTGGTATCCAATTTATTTTTAATTCTTGTCTGTCAAAATAACTGAATTATCTTCTAATTTGTGTTCTGTCTATGGAGGTATCTTCTAAAGTGTTTTCTCCTTCATTTGCAGATGGTTGAACCAATATTGAGGGCAGCTACGTATCCTCTTTCTTGAGCTTTTATTGTGATTCACTGCAGGATATTACTGGTTTCATACTTCCTAGTTGTGCTACATGTTGCTCTCTTTTATTGCACCGTGTCGTGTTAATTTTCACTAGCAAAATAAAATCTTGAAAGTTCTTCTTTTCACTAGTTCAAGAACAAAGCTTTATACATGTGATTCATTGACAACCAGCTTTGCTGACATAATAATATAACTGTATTCTGTATTCCTATACCCAAATTATTTTATTGAATCCTTATCTGCCTGACCTAATTCCATTATATTCTTCTAGCTGCAGATTGGTATTTGGTCCTTCTGTGCTGGTGTTTGGTTTGAGTTAGAGTTCCTTGTTTTCTGTTAATCATGTAGAATTGATCTCTTTCTGTTGTTTTTACCCATTTGGCATTTTTTCTTATGCATCTATCAAATTTGTTGTAGAGGATTGTCATCTGTTTTTTTCACTTAACTATCAAAGTGAGATATCTAAACTGCTTGCTCAGTCATTCTTCATGGGGTTTTCACTCACGAATTTGGCTTTGCTCTCATGTTTTCGAGTCTTGATTCAACAAGTAAGTATCGTTTGCTGCATGATGAGCTTTGTGATGATGTCAGAGTGATCGAGCTGGGTTAAGAATTGTAGTATCTCTTTGCAACATATTAATTGTATGGCAAGCTGGTTTCAGTCAATTTGTCATTCTTTTCTCCTACAAAAATATTTCTGAAAATATATATTCTCTCAATAACAAGCAAGCAGCCATGTGGCGGTGTAGATTACCAGGGTTACTTTGGCTTTAGTCTAAGTCTTTCTGTTCTGGCTGACATGCTAACTTTTCCTTTCATGCAGATACTTCTTGACATCGTTTTTGTGTACAACATAGTATTTCCTCTATCTCAAAAGAAGCAATCTGTTAAAATTACTGAAGGAGGTCTTGAGGTTGATCTTCAGCTATTTTCACTCTCCTTTTGCAGAATACTTTGTATATTACTTTAGCTTAAAAGGAATTCTCTTTTTTTCTGTGTACAATATACTCATTCATTTTCAATATTTTCTTCCTTTTGGATGCTATTTGCAGGTATTTAGAGATTATTATCCCATAAAAGAGCAAAACATCACCTTGGAATGCATTTGGGAAACTGACAGGTTTGTTCTGGTAGAGAAAAAAAACGGAAGTGAAATTAAAAGCCAGGAAAATTGTGGTGAAGATGTTCCAATTATGGCATCCACAATACAGTACCAGAGCGTTGAGGTTTTGCTTGGAGGTATCAGTATACCTATAATATTACTTCATTTCTAATTCTTGAATTCTCAATGAACTTTTAAGATAGGATTTGAAAGATGACACATTTGAATATTCCCATATGTTATGGATGATGAAGCTATTGTTTCTATTCCTGTCACGGGCAGATTCCAAGATGGGTTGCCATGACGTATTTTCTACAATGATATTTGCGTTTTGTTTACCGGTCATGCTTTGCTTCAATTGACTGTATTCTTTTGTTTATCCTATAGATGACGATGGTGATAAGGCAGAGCAAGAGTCAGCTCCAGAAATTTCTGATCACCAGGACACAGGTTCTTTGGGTGATCCTAGCGCAGAAAGATGTGACAATTTACCTGCTGCAGGTAGCTCGAATATGGCTTCAAGTTCGAGTTCATCTCCATATTCAAATCCATTAAAACGCAAGGCCGTTTCAAGGGAAAAAGTTGCATTCCTTTCAATTGCACCACCTGCACCATCAACAGCAAACAAGCTGAATCTGCATGCCAAATTAGCGGACAAGGTTGACGAGAAAAAAGAGGATCCATTCTTTAGTTTACTTACCGGTGGAAATAAGAAGAGCAGTATCTTTTAGAACTCATACATGCAGATGCAGCTATATGTAGATTGTAGAATGTAGTAGAGACATTTTCAGGCTGATTTTTGTTCATTCTTTGAAGTCTCAATTGGAAGATGCTTTCTGCATATGCAATGTATTATTCCTTAATGAGCTTTCTAACAAAGTTGCCATTCAATTAGAAACTTCATATGCATGGTTGGTAATTTATGAAACTTTAGCTGCTTGATAATTTGGACAAACTTCAGGGACTTCTGTAATTTACCCAACCAAAAAAGACACCACACAATTGACAACTGGGAAATACGGCGTCGTTTTGGCGCTGTTGAAAAAGAAGGATATTTGCTCAGATTGAGACGTCAGATTTCTTGGCAACCTGGCACAGTACTTTCTTCCCGAAGCCACGAATTGCTCGCTCGCTGTAATGCTTGTTTCAGCCTTGAATCGAATGTCCAAGTCTTGAACTTCATTTTTGGGAAAATCTTGAAGTTGCAGAAGCTTTAACTCTTGAAGATTGCAAAGTAATGGTGTATACTGCAGCAGCGCTGGTGGTGGGACAATCACCATCGCCTCCACCAGCAGTGGTTCACCTCAACTTTTGTCATTCCTCCGGTAAGTCATTGTCCAGGTAAGCATCGACCCTTCATTTCTTTTCCTCCTGTGCTGCTTAAAGTTTGCTTCTTTACTACTGTTATGAATCCTGGAGAGAAGGGGAGTAGAGTTTGAAGTATAGAGTAAAATTTTGAACTTTTTGTATGCATAATTATTTTGCGGTATTATTCACACGATGGGTTCTTTTTTATATTATATTTTCTTATTTTGTGTTTGAAGGAGATTGCCATGGAAAGGAATGCCTAAATGCTGCTTTGATAATGGAATAGCCAGAAAAGCTGAGTTTAGACACCTATTATCAGGTGTTGCTGCGTCCATTATTCTTTTCTCTCAAACTAACCTGGTTAGTGCTCTTGTGCTTTATGACATTTGGTGGTTTTCTAGACTTCTGGATTCTTATTAAGGAAGAAACAGTAGCATGTAGTGAATTTATTTTTGCAAAGTTAATGGCATCTTCTTAGGTGATCCATCCAAGTATTGTTGATGGGAACCGACCCATATAGTGGGACAAATGCTTAGTTGTTATTGTTATTTTTCAGTTCAGCAATTACTAGATGTTAAATGCATAGAAGGTCTTGTGGGAGAAACTTCCTTATGCCTTTCTTTGATGGCTATCTGTAATTGAACTAGCGCCTTCACATGGTTTTGGGTATAGATGTACCTTGTGGTTTTAGGTTTGAATTCTGACATTTCGGAATGTTCCAAGGATTTGTGGAAGATGATGACTACTTTATTAGAACTTCAACCTGGCGAAATCAGTTTAACACCATGAGTTGAATTCTTCAGAAATGAACCTGAAATACTTATAGCTTTACAGTAATTGATCTCTTCACATGTTAAAACTAGATTATCTTTCACAGGCTGTTGCAGCAGATGTCTCTCGGAATAACAATTTATGTCAGCTTGCCAGCGCTACAGACAATTATCCATCACTGCCTGTAGAACTGAACGAAAATAGTGGAAATATGATGATGATGAAGGGGATGACAGCAAAGAACTTCGACCCCATTAGATACTCTGGAAGGTGGTTTGAAGTAGCTTCACTTAAAGGTGGATTCGCAGGACAAGGTCAAGAAGATTGCCACTGCACCCAAGTAAATGATTAATTGACGATATTTCAATCCTTATGTTAACTGAACTTTGTTTAGCTTGGATTTTTTGTCAATCTAAATTCCTTTAAATTTGCATATTTGCAGGGTGTTTATACAGTTGATGCGAAAGCTCCAGCAATTCTGGTAGACACCTTCTGTGTCCATGGAGGACCTGATGGCTATATAACAGGGATAAGGGGAAGCGTTCAATGTCTTTCAGAGGAGGACATGGAGAAAAAAGAAACTGATCTAGAAAGGGCAGAAATGATCAGGGAGAAATGTTATCTTCGATTTCCTACACTTCCATTCATCCCCAAGGAGCCCTATGACGTGATCGCCACTGATTACAACAATTTCGCCCTTGTTTCCGGGGCCAAAGACAAAAGTTTTGTTCAGGTAATGACTGGTTTTCCTAGTATATGTTTCTAAGTGGTTAGAGACTTGGAAATGTGATTGTTTCTGCAACATTGCAGATCTACTCAAGGACGCCGAACCCCGGTCCAGAGTTCATCGCGAAGTACAAAGCGTACCTCGCGGACCTCGGCTACGATCCAACCAAGATCAAGGACACCCCACAAGACTGTGAAGTGATGTCCAACAGCAAGCTTGAAGCTATGATGTCAATGCAGGGGATGCAGGAAGCTCTAACCAACCAGTTTCCTGACTTAGGCTTAAACTCCGCTGTGGAATTCAACCCATTCACAAGTGTATTCGACACTCTAAAGAAGCTCATTGAGCTCTATTTCAAGCAGCTTCTGGGGAAATAATCACAACCCTTCTTCAAAGATATTGTAAAACTGTAAAGCCAACTTGAAGATAGTAACACAATCAATTCATTAAAGCTTGCTCCAAAAAGTAGAAATGGTTACAGAATTTTGCATTTAAGATACAAAAAACAGCTCTACAATTTGAGGGTTCTTGATCAGGCCTTCTGAACTGAATATCCCAAGATGAAGTTCTTGATTTCATCATCTGCGGCCTTATCAAGGGCCGTTCGACCTTCTGAATCCTTCACGTTGTAATCAGCTCCGGCCCTCAAAAGCTCTTCAATTTTAGGCTTGTCGCCTTCTCCGGCAGCCATCATCAGTAAAATGTCGACTGGGTGGATGTTTTGGCTCAGAAGATCGTACATCTTATCGTATGTGCCCTCCACAGCAAGCATTCCCATGTAATTAAAGTACTGTGGGATGAAACATTAGCCCAGAAAATAAAAACACAGAAAAATGACCAAAAACAAAAAAAGAATTATGTTACCTGTTCGACATCGTCTTTGTCGAAATCATCGCGGGATTGGCTGCCGTAAATGCCGGCGCCTTCGGCATCGACGCCATTTTTCCCGAACTTGAACCAGCACGTGGCTCTTGAACCGGAGGAGCTCGGTCCGATTCTGGTGGGTCTGCACCATCCCAGCCGGCTTTTATTTGAAAAACCCACAAACTGAGAACCGAGCTTGGAGAAGGTAGGGGTTTTAGACCCGTCGGACGGGGAAGAATTACCGGTTCTTGAAGTTAAGGTTTGTTGGAGAATGCAAGGAATCGAAGCCATTTTTGCTTGTTTCAGCCCCAGCAAAAACCAAAGCGACGACAGCCTTATCCACGAAAGTTTATTGAGCTACTTTATATTCTTATATTAAAAACTAGGAAACATATCAACATTATCAGAGTGGCGCAGCGGAAGCGTGGTGGGCCCATAACCCACAGGTCCCAGGATCGAAACCTGGCTCTGATAAGAGAAAAGCTTCTCTTTCCACTCTATTTTTTTTTCATTTCTCCGCACATTATGGGCCTGATTTATCCACTTCTGGCCGAACTACATGGCCCATATTATTTATCCACTTCTGACCCAACTTGTGTGGCCCATATAATGTTGCAGCCTCTTATATATGATGCCCAAACGAGCCCATGGATTACAGTACAGTTTCAATGTTGTATCATCATTTTTATAAGGCCACTCAACAAAAGCTCCACTTATCCAGTAAAATTAAACACAAAACCAGATGCTCCATGATTCATACTGTTCCTGCTACGGGTGATCAAATGACCAATCCGACTGAAAACCGATCCGAACCGGTTTCGGATTTTAATTCTCGGATTCGGATCGGTTCTGGATTAAAATCCGAAACCGCAGTTTCGGGTCATATTTCGTTCTTTTTTTTTTCTTTTTTTTTTTTTTCTTTCCTTTTCTTTTCCAACCCTCCCTGAATTTCTCCATACTCAGCAAAAAAGTCTACCAAATATAATGTTGTTGTTTTTGGTTCTCTGAGCTGGGACAATGGTGGAAGTAAACACATCATGAGAATTGCAAAGAATATGGAAGGCAAGCATGTAAGATTTGATGATTTTTATTAACCATTTTGCTGATCTGGAAACAAACGAACAAACAAGGCGGAAGGCTCTCGTGATCTGAAAAAATAGCGGAAAAACTTTTTTTCTTTTACTTATGGATTTTTATTGAAGGATTTTCTTACTGAGATTTTGTAAAATTTGGTGAGAGATTCTGCTTTTACTTCATCAATTTCTACTAAAGGATTCAACATTATGAAAATTTGACGGAGACTTTTCAAGGTAATAAAAGGTCCAAAGCTCTGATGAAGAGCTTCCGACGAGACGGATAACCGTCGATCATGGAGAGAACGGCATGGAGATATTAAGATGGACAAATAGCAGCTTCGATTTCTAAGGAGACTGGGATTTGGACCCATCCTTTTTTTTAAGGGTAGATAAAAATCGGATATCCATCCTTCTTCTTTTTTAAAGGTGGAAAAAAATTGGATCGGTTTTGGATAAAAATCCGAAACCGATCCGAAACCGTCTTAAAAATTCCGATCCGAAAATTCGGATCGATTTCGGATCGGGTGCGCGGTTCCCAGTGAACCGCGAATAATTTGTTCACCCCTAGTTCCTGCATTAAAATCCTCAACAAGGGCTTTTATTTTTCATGATTTTCTTGCTGCATTTTCACCACCAAATCTTAATCAATTATTGGTGCAGCCATCGCTATTATACTACTCTCTTTGTTTCATTAGAAGAGCCTTCCTTAGCTTTAGCGTTTGGTTGTGTAAAAAACACATCAATCCCAAATATAAAAAAAAAACTGGTAAGAAATTGGCTCCTAAACATGTCTGGTGTGATATCCAGTTCACATGATCTGTGACAAAAATGTCACATCCTTCTCATGACCCCTTGAATACAACTAATCCATCAAGTTCGGATATAAGAAAATTGAAAAGACAAAAAGGGCTTTGATGACTTCCCCAGTTCTCTCCTCCTATGTTCTTCTAGACTCTCAAGTGGTCACCTCTGCTGTTAATTCAACAGTAAGAAACAATGGCCAGTTTGGGGAAATCTGACATTTCACTTTTGATTCTTGCATCACATTCACATACAAATTGAGCTGAACATGGTACCATTTGCATTTCCATCTGCCAAGGTAGTAATGGTGGATGGTGTTATGTTAGAAACTCAGAATAATCACCAACAATGAAGATAAAGAAAGACACAAAAGTGGTTAGAAGAATTTGTACAAAGAGTTAAATTGTCTTTAATGTATTGAAACTGGCTGCACATGAATACAATGAACATATCTCCAACCCATACCGGGCCATACCCTCTACAAAGGCAATCCCAAACCTCAGATAAAGAATATAAGGTTGGGAATTCATGTGAAAAGGGCACAAGATGCTAAACTTAAACCTCACCAAAATGCCACACACTCCTCCAAGTCCAAGCAATTCTCCCACCAAGAACACTCCCCAAGCTGCTGCCGAAACCATGCAGCCGAAGGCGGTATATAAGTCAGGTAGCAATCTCTTACAAATTCCAATGAAAATGACAGCAAAAACTACCCCTGTTCAAATTGGCACAAGGGGTACTGTTGGATCCCTCATATTGCAAGAGATCGAATTCTTCAATCAGCTCGAGTTAGGGTCTCAAGAAAGCTCTCAGAAGGGATGTCAACTGTCGGATAAGCCTTCTACAAGTAGTAGCTCCAGTTCCACCAGAATCAATCTTGGATCTTTGCCAACTAAGCCAAACTCGAAGAAGAAGAGGAAAGCAGGCAGCAAGCTCATACCAAGCATGTGTAATATGATAGAAGTGGTGGATGGTAACCAACCAACTTCAAAATCAGGATTTTCTTACAGGAGTTTGAAGGCTGATGCTAAGAGTTTGCAGACTTAGATAATGCTCTCAGAAAGCTTGGAAAAACCGAGTTTTCTTAGGCGGTTGGTTATAGGGCTCACCCATGCTCTTTCTGGACTCCCACATTTTATGTCTACTATATCAACCATGTAAGACAGTCTTTTCTCAGGTTTTTGTCTAATAGGAGTACCATCTATTGAAATGTTCTCCGAGTCAAGCATTGGAATTTGATTACTCTTTCTGTGGTAGTGCTTGGCCCTTGGGATGATTTCGCGAGTAATGGAGTCAACACCATTTTTGCTGCTGCTTGCTTCATTCTGCTGTGGCCTACACTTCAATGTTTTCCTAGTAGAAGCAGCACCACCACGAATCGAAGCAGAGTTTACAGAAGCAGTCTTTTTGCAAGATGCAGGTGTCTGAAGCACAGGTTTTTTTATAGAGTCTAGTTCCCTTGACACAAGGGAACCAATTGTACCTGTACTTCCAACTTTGATAGAGCCTCCCCCACCCCTGATTGCTTCCAGTGTCCGAACCATATCTTTTCCTGTCTCAATGAAGGCCCTGTCTCTTGAGTTTCTTCTACAGGTTTAAATAACTAGTCAGCGAAGAATAACACACACAACACAAATATACTTGGAAAAGTAACATCTCATTTGTGACCAATTTTTTCGTTAATTTTACTTTGCCTATGATCTTCTGGTATAGAGAGATGATAATGCTAAACATGGCGTTTAGGGGGCCAAATCCAACATCTAGACAAAATGGGAATAGAAGGAAGTAAATTCTGAGTCTTAACATGTAAGAGAACTAACTTTCAAATATCAAGGCCTTTTAAGAATATGAACATGGCACAGACAAACTCAGACATCATAACAGTACAAGCCACAAATGAGCAATCTTTGCTATACATTAAGGAATCTCTGAACAAGCTGTCTCATGAATTTCAAGTATTATCACAGTATAAGTTGAAAATGAGCTATTTTTGCTATATATTAAGGAATTTGTGAACAAACGTATTATGAATCTCAACTGCATAACCAACAGACATCGCACAAATTTTAGTGAGTGATATATGACATTCACCCACTAATTACGACTAATGAGGCCACAGACATTAAGGCTTGACATCAAGCCAACATAAATGGTCGAAACTACTCGAGAATTTAAAAAAATTGCAGTATCAGTGGCCAACCACCTGACTAGACTATTTAGTAGCAAGCTGGCTAAGCTTGTTCATTAAAGATCACATTGATCATTCTGTGAATGTGATATGTTGCAAATAGTAGGTTGGCTCATATGAGGGACGCCTACTTTAAAGAAGAAGACCTAATAAAGCTGCCTTTAGTACATAAAGTCAAATGCATAATGCAAGATCTAAAGGCAGTGCGGTGCCTTCAAAACCCCCCAACAAGAAACTTCAAAACCCAGAACTCCAATTTCCCACGACAGAAAACAGGCAAAAATTAGAACAAAATTTCAGCTAAAATCAGAAAACAGATTTCATCAAGACTAACATCATACAGCAAAGAAGAAAATGCACACATTTCTATCCCATTAAGCATTTCATCTCATCCATCATTGCAGATGAACTTTCCAGCTATGAAATGAAGTACCAGAACAAATCAAGAAAATTGCAGATCTAAACCGATCAAAAAAATCCCAGAAAGAATTAACCAAAGAGTTTGCATCAAATGTGGAAATGAATGCAACCATCAACAGAAAAGAGAAATCTTTACCAGAAAAATTAGCACCTGGAGAGCTTGCACTATCTTGACAAGACCTTTGAACAGTGAAGCAAAGAGCCAAATACAAAGAAGACAAGTTAAAAAACTAAAAAGTCTCCTCTGCTTACAACTAATCCAAGAATCAGAAACGGGTTCGTGAATAGTACGAATTATTCAGTGCACGATTAAGTCATTTTCAGCAATCTGACTACGTTATTATTCATGATTTATAAGTATAACTTTTCAATAATAAAGCCATAATACAATGATTAAGGAAGGTATAAAGATTGAGTTTTGACGCTTGTTGTAGAAAAGTTTTAACTGTTTAATTTAACCATTTGGCTGACCAGTCAAGGGAAGCTTCAGGCAAGATCTGACAACAATCCATGCTGTTTGGATAATAAAATTTTCAAATTTTAATTACGCTCCTCCTTTGTCTTTTTCTAACCTTTTATTATTATTTCAAACTGGGATTTGCTGTAGATTTTATAAAAAGAAAAGGTTAGAAATGGACCCAGATTGGTCCAGTTCATTGAGTTAAATGGGCCTAGATAAAGCCTTTTAAAATGTTAGGACTTCTTGTTTAGCCCAGAATGATAAATAGACATCTAAGTGGGCCTAAAATTAATTAGTTTGAGGCCAATTTTGGGTTTGTCTACTTTCTTGTTACCCATTGGACTTCTAAGTTCCAAATGAAGTGGAGACCACTAATCCAAGTACTAGCTTGTTTGCATATGGATTTTTTTATATTTTTTTGGTTCCAACACAAAGATGAGAAATTAATCTGTCTTTTTCATCTTGTGCATTAATTCAACCTATAAGCTCAAATTAAAGAAAACCCAATGCTAAACCATGGAATATGAAATTTACGAATTAAAATTTCATTTTTCAAGAATGCAAGATTGTGAGGAGAAGTTATAATGTCTATTTTGTTGAGAAGTCTAGGGAAAAAAAGAATGAATTGATTTATTCATTGGAAAGATGTGATGTCCATTCATTTACCTTCTTGTAACCCCTTCAAGAAACAAAATTGAAGTTCAATCCTTATACGATTCAAGATTATTATACTTAACTGATAAAATTTGATTAGTTATTATATAAACACAAATTTGATATATGTTAATTTATACGTGACTTGAATTGACGTTCTACTTTAAACGCTACTATCATTTTTTTGTCTTTGCATATACAATCTTATGAGATTTTGTATAGTTGAACATAACCTACCACAATTCTTGTGGAGTGTTACATTCAAAATTTCAAATTTCAGAATAAGCATTGCTCCATCTAGGCTTTAGATAAGGTTTTTTTTCAACTTTCAAGTTTCAAACCATCAAATTTAAAATCTTTCTTTTGGCTAAACAGATCAAGATTTAGCATTAATCTACCTGGAATACAGACAATTGAGGCATTGACCCACAATTATTCTTAAATTACAATTACATGAGTTCTTGAAATTCTTAATTAATCAATTAAAATCAGATCTCCATCTCATTCTCCCCCCACCCTTGGTCCCTTCTTCTCAGTTGGCTTTTCTCCTTCAATTTTTGTTGCTTCCATTTTACTTCAGTCTTCACTGTTTCACTTCCCACCCTTTTCTCCCCTTTTTCTCTTCTTTCACATTCCATAATATCTCTCTCTATCCACCAGACAATGATTTCTCAATTCACATTTTCTCAAACTTAAGCATTCATCTTGAAGAAAAAGTTTGAATCTTGATTAACTTTTCCCTTTTTTGGGTCCGCATTCTGCAGCATTTTGATTTTGCGTTCTTGAAAAATTTTGGAGCCATGAGTGGTACTTCGGCAAAATCTTCAAAACCCACAAAAACACCGAACCAATCCGCCCAGGGAACCCCTTCAAGATCTTCTTCTTCATCGCTTTCCTCACATTTGGCCATGATTGAGCTCAAGCAGAGAATCCTTATTTCCCTTTCCAAGCTTTCTGACAGAGACACTCACCAGATCGCGGTGGAAGATCTTGAGAAAATAATCCAAACCCCTTCGAATGACGGGGTTCCAATGCTCCTCAACTGCCTCTATGACGCCACCAACGACCCTAAACCCGCCGTGAAAAAGGAAGCTCTGCGACTTCTCGGCGTCCTCTGTGCGTCCCATACCGATTCGGCGGCGACCCATTTGACTAAAATCATTGGCCACATTGTCAAGAGGCTCAAGGACTCGGATTCTGCGGTTAGGGACGCCTGCCGTGATGCCATTGGATCGCTGTCCTCGCTCTATCTAAAAGGGGAAGCTTCCGTTGATCATAATGCGGCGCTAAATTCAGTGGTTTCTTTGTTTGTGAAGCCATTGTTTGAGTCCATGAATGAGAACAATAAGACAGTTCAAGGTGGGGCGGGTATGTGTATGGCCAAGATGGTGGAATGTGCTTCCGACCCGCCTGTAATGGCATTTCAGAAGTTGTGTTCCAGAATTTGCAAGTACCTTAATAGCCCCAATTTTATGGCAAAGGCTTCATTGTTGCCTGTTGTTTCCAGCTTATCCAAGGTGAGAGCTTCAACCAGAAAACTGAGGGTTCCCACTTTTAACTGAAGTAATCTTCTTTGGTATTGACATTAGTTTGAATCAGATTGACTCATCCCTCGCGGTGGCCTCATTCATGGAAGTCTTGGTTGTACATTGTAATGTAGCTAGAGTTTTTGAATGAAGCCTGATTTGCATGATGTTATGACTATTGATGCTCGTCTGATAAGCAAGTTTTGAAGTAAAAATGTTACTGGTTAATGTACATGATTTCCATAAGGATGAATTAGGTGCTCTATGGTTTCCTGAATTTGTTACTCATCTGATTATCCAAGGAATACAAATTACACTGATTTAGTTGAGCTGAGAATATTACCCACTTCCCTTGGTAGGATCTTTGACGGAGGGAATAATCAGGCTGTTGTTAGTGGCCTGAATCACACATACATGGTGCAAGCTTCATAGACTGGAATAGTATAATAATGGGATATAATTGTTTTGCCCTGGTCTCAGGTAGGAGCTATATCACCACAAAGCCTTGACTCTTTGTTGCAAAGCATCCACGAGTGTCTTAACAGTTCAGATTGGGGAACGCGGAAGGCTGCAGCTGACACATTAACTGTAATGGCTTTGCACTCAAGCACCTTGGTAGCAGCAGAGGCCAATTCCACACTGACCCTACTAGAGTCTTGCCGGTTTGACAAGGTATGTGTTTCTACTTATCTTGTCTAAATCCAATTCAGGTGAAAGGCTGTGTTTTGATGGATTCTTTTCCTGCTAAGCCAGAAAGTTATTTTTGGGATATGGCTATGGAGCCTTTTCTGTGTAAATGTTTTAGTTGAACCTATTATAAATATTCCTTTACACCCCTTTCCAGCATGTCATGCTTTCTATGAAGCGTGGTAAAGTCTTGAATGGCTGAATCTACTAAGTGTGTTTTATTGTCTGTATTAATCAACTTACTCAGATATTGACTCTGATTCTCAGATAAAACCTGTCAGAGACAGTATAACTGAAGCTTTGCAGCTCTGGAAGAAAATTGCTGGAAAAGGAGATGGAGCTTCAGATGACCAGAAAAATTCATCTCACGGTGTGCTTGGTATTTTATTATATGTGTTATCTATATTAGACTCAGAGTTCTTTTTTAATATTCCTCCTTACTCTTCTCAGTGTTTCCTAATAAAATTTTCTGGTGGTGAAACTTTGGAATCAGCTGTCTCAGGAAGAGACCTTCGAAATAGTGGTGAGAGGAGTGACCCATTGTTGAAAGATTCATCCAATGGCTCAACCTCTGATGATGCACATCTCAAAGCCTCAGGTAACAACATCATGGACAAGGCAGTAGTGATTCTAAGGAAGAAGGCACCAGCATTAACGGACAAAGAATTGAACCCTGAGTTTTTTCAAAAACTTGAAACAAGGGTTACTGATGATTTGCCTGTAGAAGTAGTTGTCCCTCGGCGATGCCTTAATTCATCAAATTTGCAGAATGAAGAAGAGTCAAGGCACATGGATTCAAGGGAAAGGATGAGAACTGGCTCCCAGCAAGATGATGGTTCAGTTGACAGCAGATACCGTCGCACAGAGAAAGGAACTTCTGGCTTGAATTTCAGAGAACGAGACATTGATGATACAAATGATCTAAATCAAAGAGATTCATATGGAGGCTTTGCTAAGAATGCTGTTCAATCTGAGAATTTTACCAACAAGAAGGGAAATTGGCTGGCTATACAGAGGCAATTGTTACAACTGGAGAGGCAACAGAGTCATCTAATGAACATGTTGCAGGTCTACTTGAAAAATATAGAACATAAGGAAATAATCCTGCATCCAGAATTTCACTAACTTTTGTTTTGATATTGTAGGATTTCATGGGTGGTTCTCATGATAGCATGGTGACTCTTGAGAACAGAGTTAGAGGACTTGAAAGAGTAGTTGAAGACATGGCACGAGATTTGTCACTATCATCAGGTCGAAGAGGTACTAGTTTTATGACTGGCTTTGAGGGATCCTCTAGAAGTGCAGGGAAATATAATGGCTTCCCTGATTATTCTAGTGCTAAGTTGGGGAGTGGTGGTGATGGAA
This sequence comes from Leptodermis oblonga, assembly GCA_016801395.1. Taxonomy (NCBI): domain Eukaryota; kingdom Viridiplantae; phylum Streptophyta; class Magnoliopsida; order Gentianales; family Rubiaceae; genus Leptodermis; species Leptodermis oblonga. The sequence continues at coordinate 3,675,915 of CM028758.1, forward strand.
GGAATCCACTTGGTGAGAGATTTCCGCCTTCTGACGGTAGACCTTTAGGCATTAGGGGAAGGGGCCCTCCTTGGAGATCTGATGCACCTGAATCCTGGGATTTTCAATATGGAAGAAATGGGCAGATGGGATCTAGGAGAGCATTTGGTGGTGGGCCTGTTGATAGTAGATCTCCTAAATCAGAAAATGATAGTGACCAAGTTGGCAGCAGGAGAGCTTGGGACCGAGGAGCTGGACCTGTTAGATTTGGCGAGGGACCATCAGCTAGAAGTGTCTGGCAAGCTTCAAAGGATGAGGCAACCTTAGAAGCAATTAGGGTGGCTGGTGAAGATGGTGGAGCTTCCCGAGGTGCAAGAGTAGCAGTGCCAGAATTGACTGCTGAAGCAATAGGGGATGAGAATATGATGCAAGAAAGGGACCCTATATGGACTTCTTGGAGCAATGCAATTGATGCCCTTCATGTCGGTGATGTGGATTCAGCTTTTGCTGATGTCTTATCTACACGCGATGATCTCTTACTTGTAAAGTTAATGGACCGTTCGGGGCCTGTCATTGATCAACTTTCCAATGATGTGGCAATTGAGGTTTTACATGTGATTGCACAATTTTTACTGGAGCAGAACTTGTATGACCTTTGCTTATCTTGGATTCAGCAGGTACGCGATTTCACTTTGCCAATGCTTCTTGAATCTTGATAGAACTACATAATCTCTCATTGTGCATTTTTGTCTCATCATTGTGTCTTTTCTGATTAGTTGGTGGAAGTTTTGGTGGAAAATGGTCCTGATATCTTTGGCATTCCCATGGAAGTGAAGAGAGAGATTCTGTTGAATTTGCATGAAGCTTCTTCTGCAATAGAGTTACCTGAGGAGTGGGAAGGTGCAACTCCAGACCAACTTTTGTTCCAGTTAGCATCCATCTGGGAAATTGATTTGAAACAGTTGGAAAAGTAATAGTTTTGCCTCTTGCTGGGACTAGGGAGAGTACATTTTTGTATTTACTATGGAAGAACAACTCATTTGTTCCTTGTTTAGTTCAATCTACATGCATACAACTGTGTCAAAAAGATCACTGAAACTTTGTTAGATTTGCCAAAGTAAAATTTGATGTGCTTTTTTGCCATTATGTTTGTTTTATCAGTATTTGGTTGGTTTAGGGAGGTGAAAAAAAACACAAAACTGCCAACATAGATCTATTAATTGCACATTAACTTGAAGTACACTACAGAATCCCCCACATTAGAAGACTTCTCTACAAAATTGTGGGGGAAGGTGTCAAAATGCCCAGAAAGATGGCATAACATGATAAATCGATACTAGAAATCACCATTTTACCTACAACCTCGTGAGGAATTGTCTATATACAAAAGGATTTTCCTACTCCGATAGAAATACTGAACGCTGAGAAGCTGAGAACTAACTCCTTCCTCCACGGTCCACACCGAACAAAACACCAAATTTTGGTTAAACAATGGCAGATTTTCAGCAGGAAATGCGATAGAACAGACCACACTCATCCTCAGAGCACGAAGGGATCACGCAGACCGTTGATGGGGGTGGAATAGGTAAAGTCACTGCATAATTACTCAATATCATTGCGGCATCACCTTACTTGGCATCATACCAATTTTGTGCGCACTTGGCATCAACAGACAAATCCACCTTAAGAATATTCCTCCCGTCAAATGGTCTTGACATGCACTCGACCACTATGGCCTTGGCAATCTCTGCAGACTCGGTTGGACCTTCTAGGATAACTTCATCGTGAACCTGTTCCAAAACGAATTTCACTTGGCATACTTTAGAAAATCAATTCAACTTATTAGTCGACATTCATCTCATTATGGACTGACTGGCTCCCTAGCAATCAATACGGATCATACGTGTACTTAAGATGAAAGACAGCTGCAACTGTAAGCACAAATATATGACAAAGGTTTAATCCTACATCAGCTATCTTGTTCTTCCAGATGGAAAAATGAGTAAAGGGTAAGTAACAGGCCAAGAGAATAGTCTACAACTAACCTGCAATAGCAACCTCCAACCAAGCTCCTTCAATCGTGCATTCTTTGATATCTCCAACATGGCACACATAGCAACATCCGCGGCACTTCCCTGTTACAAATTTTCAAGTGAAGACGGAGAAACCAATAAATTAATAAACAAAGGAGACACGAGATATCAGGTTGATACTAACAACGTATAGCATTTGAAAATGTAAAAGGAACAACGGATGTAGCACACAAATAAAAGAACAAGGCACAATGAAAATTCTTTAAAAGTAGAGTCAGAAAATATGTACCTGAACTGGTGTGTTAATGGCAGCTCGGTCAATGTGACCTTTCTGCGCAGAAGTAGCATTTTTTTGTGAAGGAAACCGGCGTGCTCTGCCCAGCAATGTGTAAACACGGCTGCTCTGACGAGCTTCAACTTTGCGTTCTTGTTGCCATTTCAATACTTCTTTCCTATCACTATACCATAGATCAACAGTATTCCTTGCTTCCTCAACAGAAACCTGACAATGCAGGTGGTATTTAATCCAAGCAGCTTTAAGTGTGTTGAGGCCCCATTTGGTATCACGACTGGATTCAAATCTTGGTTTGGATTGTGATTTTAAAATATTAAAATTACATTGGGAATGTAAAAAGGTGTGTTGGAAATGTAAAAAGGTTTATTGGAAATGTAAAAAAGCTTATTGGGATTGATGAAAAATTATATAATATGCAAAATGAGACTCAAACCATCTTTACCAAACAGGGCCGAAATGACAAAACAAATGGTATCAACTCATGTTCAAACAGACCTTCCAATCACGAGCAAGGCCCACTGCAGTTTTCCCATAAGCAATGGAGAAGTTGAGCATCTTAGCTTTCCTTCTTTCAGAAGCAAAGGCATCCTGAAAAAAGAATGTAAAATATTACTCTTGGAATATAGCAATTTCATTTCCTAGGCCAAACTTGGGCTATTATTAGTAGAACTAAGACCATCTATGAAAACTTTCTTCAGTTGAATAATACACTGGTTGTCGTTCGACTGTGACTATTCATACCACCAATCAACAATAATGAATATCTAAGGCCCATCCAAATTAGATGGCTGATACTACAGGTCAACACTTCTTAAAAAATTCTATACCTTTAGTAAGGGAACTGGAGGCTTATCTTCACCAGGTTGAGGATGCCATTCAAGAAGCACCTGTTTCTTTTCAATAGCCTCACGAATATGCGGATACATGTTCATAGCTGTCCTTGAATGGAAGTCTCCACCAGCTTCGAAAGCATGCATCATGCTCTTGCAGTTGGCCAGATGTGCAAGAATCCGAAGCTCCAGCTGATGATCAAATAGGCTCAATCAGGCTAAAAAATGTACAAGAAATGGTCTGGCAATGTATTAATAAGCCCAAATTGTCTTACCTGCCCATAGTCAGCAACAATCAGTGAGTTACCAGGGGCAGCTATAAAGGCTTTACGAATCTTATACCTGTCTTTCTCTAATGCAGGCTGGTTCTGTTCAATGTGACATGTAGAAAATAAAGGAAATTCAATTCCCTCCTCACTTCAGATAAGCATCTGACTCAGAATATTACTCTATGCCAAACACAGGTAGAGAGAGAACCCAAAACATTGGTAACGACTTCATAGCAAGTTTTTAGACATTAAAATCTGATTGTTCAGTATTTATACAGATACATTTTTTGGGATCAAAATCAAATTAGAACTTTTGTTCCCTTGTGCAGCAGCAATATAGAAAAAGTATTCAAAACTCATTCTATAGCTGCTAGAGTTTGAGAAATAGCATGGAGTGAAGATATTTTTGTACATACCTGCAAATTTGGCCTCCTAGCTGACAGTCGTCCAGTTTCTGTGTTAATATTAAGTGAACAATGAATTCGTCCATTCTTGCCTCTGATGTGAGTTCCCTATGTGAAAGAGAAACCAATGTAACCAATATTTTCACATTCATGACTTGAAACAGTAATAAGGAAAAAAAGAAAAAAACAAATAAAGATTTATCAAGACAGAATTAGCTCTGGTCAAACAACAGAGTAGCCATGGAAATAATTATCAAACAACTGATTTCCAACACTCGTTTTTTCAGTTCATCCATGAGCATGCAACACTGAATGTGAGGAGATAAATAATGACATGTGATGCAGACTTTTAAAATATACTATTCATGACAATTGGTCAGATATGTAAGGTATCAGAAACAAAATAAAGATTTACAAATGAGAGGAAATTCACAAGAAAAAGGGTAAAGAACAAAAAAAAAAAAAAAAAAAAAAAAAAAAGAAGAAGAAGAAGAAGAAGAGAAGAAAAGGCGGAACAAATGAGGAGGTTTTCCCCATCTCTGTATTTGGATTATTTATTTATTTTTCCTGTATCTAGCGTACACATTACTTCCTATTTATTTCACTTAGCATGACACTACTTCTTGGCCTGTGAAGCCTACTGACTAGCACATGATCTGGCTGCAATGTGTTTAGATATTTATATCACAGAAATACAATTATGAGAAACTAACCTGCAAAGGTAGGATAAAGTTAGATATCAAAGAGTCTATTGAGCAAACTTCACATAGAGAAGAAATTGCATGGCTAGCTTCAATTCCTTGCTCCACTTTAATTGTAGAACCAGCTGATTTGTCCATGAGATCACTTTCACTTGATTTGGACACTCTGATGCAATCATCAGATTGTGACTGATCATCTTCACACATGATATCATAATCATCTGAAACATTCCCAGCAAGTGCTTTCAGAGCATCCCCACTGACAGAGGGCCAACCACTTGCAGTATACAAATCTGTCTTCAGAGGCTCCTCAAAAATTCTATGCAGAGTAATGGTACGAAATTTCGTCGGAGCCTTCTTTCCTTCTTCAATTATATTGTCTACATTGGGGATTTTAAACTCCCTCTTTACTGGAAGAGTCTCATTAGAATTCTTTCTGCAAACAAATAATGAATGGATGAAAATGCAATCGTCAGTAGACATAGATGATCTAAGATAAATGCAGGATAGGGAAATTTGTGCCATGCATAACTAGTTGATTGAAAGTAAGGCCAAACTTTAAGGACAAACAAGAAAGCTTTAAACTATAAACTATTTGTAAAACACAAAATTTCAGCTTCCTACCTGTTCTGAATGCCACCAAAAAAGAGTTGGCGTAGTTGTGCATCACTTCCCACATTCATATAATATGCATCAGGACAATGCGCTGCTGCCCATTTGCGAAATCTATCAGCAGCTTTCTGTTGCTCTTCTATAGCTTCTAGCTCAATTTCTGCTAAGTATGCACGATCAACCAGCATTCCCTCTGCTTCCATTTTAACTAGAAGCTCACCAAATGGCTGCCAATACTGTTTGTAGAAATCAAACATTGATCCTCTTGTAGCTCCATCCAATTTCCACTCCATTTTGGATAGTTTAGATTTCAAACTCTCATAAAGCCTAAACGTGTATATTGAATCCAATGCAGAATAGCAAATCCATGGAATACGCTCAGAAGTTTGCAACTCTTCCACAGAAGGAATGATAATGACTTTGCCATCAGAACCATCTTTCTTCGGTTTCTTCCTACCAAAGATGGTTTTCATTGATATCTTACCAATCAACTCTTCACCAGGGCACAACTTTGCATCAGACATAATCGAGAAATCACCTGAGAGTGCTTCCAAAGAATACCCACCTTTTAATCTTCTGGATGAATCCCACAGTCGTGCCAAGTGCATTGTATCAGCCAAAAAACCAGCCATTTTAATTCCATAATTCTCTATAACATGGTTGTCAAAGCTATAATTATGCCACACCTACATAAAAGCAAGGCAATCTATAGATGGCATAAAATCATTCCAAGAGGGTGAGCAGCAAAGAGCCCGAATAGGGAATCACACGTGAGATGACTTTACCTTTTTAATGGATGGGTCCTCAAAAAATGGTGCAAATTCAGCCAAAATGTTGTTGCCACCGCCATCAAGAACGTCAACCCAGATACAAGACTTTCCATTACCAAAATTTGCTTTTGGTCCAGAATATATACTAAAGCAAATAATTTCTCCATGATCAACTGGTGTTTCCTGCTTAACATCAATCTTTGATACCTACAGAGAATACCAGAAAAAGTGCAGATTGTACCCAGAATATTATTAATAAATAGTGGAGATGGCCTGAATACAAAGGAATTAATTTAACTACAACGAAGTATTTTATTCTCCTGCATCTGATTTTAAAATAATAATAAACAATTCAAGCAGAACACATACTTCTGTGTCACATGCATGGATTAGATGTCTGTATTTTTCCGTGAGCATGGAGACTACTGCCTTAGCTGCAGAGACGGTATCCACCACCAGAACATTGGGATATACTTTGAGAAGCTTTTTCCTATTAAGTTTTGACTGGAGAATGGCTTCTGATTCCTCAGAATACTTTTCTATGCAGGTTTCATTTACCTCATCTATGCAAACAGACTCTTCAGAAGCGATATCCAACTTCATTACACAGGGACCAACACCTTCATCCAATGAGGAAGTTTTCTCCTGTTCTACAAATACTGATGGTGAGAGACCATTAGCTTGGGAATTTTTTTGATGCAGCTGCGTCTTTCTATGAGAAATATCCCATTGCATATCTAATGTCGTTTCTTGCCTATTTGATACAGAAGGAAGACTAATACTTGATAATTTTCCATTTATTTTATGCTCTGGCGCAATTTGACTCCCTATCTCAACATTTAATTGGCTTCGAGGTACTGAAGAAGAAGTTGAATCATGAATCTTCTGAGACACATGAGATGGAGTACAACTTGATGGGTAAGATAGGTCAGTACTTGAGCTTTGTTTTCTAAAACTGTTATCCTTTCCATCTTGCAGAGTAGGTCTAGAGGCCCCTTGATTCCAATAATCTTCCCTAACATTTCTAAGATGTTGAGTACTGTCATTCCAGCCTTTGTACATAGACTGAGAATAGCCACGTACAGAAACATAGATCTTACTCCTACTTGAAATCTTCTCAAAAGAATCACCAGCTGCAAGCCAGTTCGAAAGGGGAATACAGGCAGCCAGGGATTTGCCATCTTCAAGCCTGAGAATCGAAATGTTGTTGAAGCCAGATAACAGAATGTTAAGCGTAAAAAACAAAGATACTACACCTTGGCATTATAATTCAAGAGAATAACAATACCACAGTTGCAACTAATCCCTTCTTTGCAAATTAATAAGGAGCCAAATTCCAAAAAGTTCACCTTCATGATATTAATTAGACCCACCAACTTGTGCAAAATTTGATGAATGTATATAAACACATACTGCAACAAAGATTCTCATAGACGGTTGACTGGGAATTTAATGGTTCAATCTTCTTGCTTACCATTGTACACTAATTTCTCATGGTCAGCGACATAATAGTTAATGACACAATAGAGTCATCTGTTCTCCCCGCCTTGAGAGACAACATAACTCTCGGAATGGTGATATGAGTCAAACCCATTCAGACCGAAAATTGATAAGCTAATAACAAATCCATCCCATTTCACCAAGCTTAATCATATAAAGCAGAATACATAGTGGAACAAGCAGCGGAAGCTAAGCAACAAAAGAGACCATCTAATGCACTTACAGCAAATGCATTATTGACTTCACAAAAGGAGCAAAATACTAAGAGAATGCAATAAAAAAATAAAAATTAGAAGTGTTCAACCCAGAAACCCAAAAATCATTTGAAGCAAAAATCAAGAAACCCACTTCGGAAAATGCTCAATAAACATACAAAACAAAAAGAAATTAGGTTGCGAGCAAAAACAAACGAAGTACCTGTAGAGGGCTTTACTCGAAGCAGCCGAAAACGGGCGGGAAGTAGAAAAAGAGTGAGGATACGAATGACAAAACCTGAAATACGGCGGCCTCAACGTCGAGGACTTAAAAGGGGCGGCGGACTGAGTAGTGAACCCCATTGTAGCCATGGCTTCTGCAACTCTCCCTAGCTTATGGCTTGCGCCACTAACTTTACCGTAAGCAACAGCCGTTTTGAAAACCCTTTTACTCCCTAAAAACTATTCCTTTTTTTTCCCACCTCCTAATTTCCAAGTTCCCCTTTTTATCTTTTTACAGTACGGTAAGGAGAGGTGGGGCTAGCAAAAAGGGAGTTCCTGGACGGATATATTACTGTTGCTTGTTGGAGAGCGGCCGTGACTCTTCGGTGGCACATAGTAGCAGAGCAGAAAGAAAAGACACAGAAGCAGAAAAGACTAAAGAGAGAGAGTTGAAGGTTTTGATTTGAGCTCAAGAAAGGGTTTATCCTTTGCTTACGGAAAAACCCCTTCAAGTTCTTAAGTTAATTGGGGAGATTAGTTCATATTAATTAGCAATTTGCAGAATTATTTTTAATTTCTGACCCTCTAAAAGTTTTTTTTTTTTCAATATTTATAATCAAACTATTCTATTACACGGGATATCTAAAAATAAAGATAAGTTCACTTGGTGACTCATCAGAAGTCTTTGGGGGAATGTGGATAACTTCACCGGGTGATTCCTCTTGTGCTACTCTGCTTTTGAGAAATTTCACTGAGGGAATTTTTTTTGGGAATTAGTGTAGGAAAGAGAAGAAAAAATGTAATGATTATATTATTTTTTAAATTTATGTGAGTATAGATTTAGAGGAAATTTTAAAATTTAAATTTAGTAAAAAATATGTTGTTTCTTTAGGTAAAATTTTGGAGGAATAAAAATAATGAGTTTTGGTAGAATAGGATGAAAGAACGTAGCCTAACTGTCCTGGAATTTGATCCAAGAATCACTTAGGCGGATGTATACTAATCGGGCTAAACTCAAGGTATCACCAATTTTTTTTTTTTGTTTTTGGAAATTATCCAAAAAATTGCCTATGGTTGCCAAAAGAATCACATTTTCTTGAGGTATTTATTTACCACCTTTCTTTTTCATGATAAATTATTTTGAACTTAGCTTTTTTGTGATTAAAATTGATTGCAAATAACTAATATAAACCTCCCACAAAGTTTTGCACTTTTCCAATTATCCCCTGAATATTAAGACCCCAGTAATTTCATGTTTGTTTCCAAAACACAAATTTAAAGTTCATTTCTATATTTGTAACGCACTTTTAATATTAAAAGAAATCAACAAAAATTACACCGGATGTATACATGGTGAAAGTCGTGTGCAATGGAAAATGCAAGCACGGCTTTGAGGGGTTGAAGACCATTTGAAAGTCAACATCCTGAGCTCTGAAAACGTATCATATACAATAACCATATTTGAAAATATACATGTATGTTTAATTAGTTGTCTTATATGACCAAATTAACTGATGAACTTCCATAAACAAGTGTCACACTAAATTGTTATAGACGAAAATCTATATTGATTTTGTCACATAACTGTATTTATAAGTATTTACTCAAAAACAACTCCATCTCCTCAAAATTTTCCATTTCACCCTACAATAACTATCATTTCAAAATTGTTGCATAAGCATTCATCCTTCAACACTATATGCAAGAAAAACTTGGGAACTCCAAGCTAAAACATATAGTACAAATTCTGTGTGGTGAGGGGGTTGGGGGGGGGGGGGGGGGGTGTGGGTGGGTGTTGGAAGGAAAGATGAAGAAACTATTGAGAGCCTAAGGCCAAAAACTTTTGCTTCTTTAATTTACACTACAAGAGAGTCTCACTCATTCATATGATCACATCACATTCATGGCTTCCCCTTTAAGAGTTAAAACAAGAAACACTTGATTATGTATATTACATTACATTAATCTGTGCTTTGTTCATTGGAATCCTTATCATCACCACCATCACTCCCTTCCTTGCTTGCAGATAGAAAATCCAAAGCAGTTACCACGTCGCTTATCAACGGCCGAACTGAGGCTTCTTCTTGGAGACACATTGCCGCAATTGCAAGAGCTTGGTACAGTGCCTTCATAGGATATTGTCCATCTAATGCAGGATCTGCCATTAGATGAAACTTCTTCTTGTCTTTGAACAAAGGTTGCGCCTGCACGCCAATCAACCGATGATGTTAGATTCCCGAGTTGTTTAAAACAGGCAGATTAGAAAAATATCCCAATACATAGAATCTAGAGGTGTTAATTAATGCCTAAGATTCACACAAAAGATCATCAAGATTCATCCATTTTCTTTCTGAAGGACTGATTCTCCAATGTTTCAGTTCTGCAGTAGCTTTGTGATCCATTGATGATGTTAAATTCTCGAGTTGTTTAAAACAGGAAAACTTAAAAAAATCCACAACATAGAGAATGAAGAGGTGTTAATGCCTAAGATTCACACAAAAGATAATCGAGATTCATCCATTTTCTGAAAGACTGATTCTCAAATATTTCAATTCTGCAGTAGCTTTGTGATCCATCGATGATGTTAAATTCCCGAGTTGTTTAAAACAGGAAAACTAAAAAAGATCCCAATACATGGAATGCAGAGGTGTTGAGGCCTAAAATTCACACATAAGATCATCAAGATTCATCCATTTGCTCTAGGACTAATTCTCAAATGTTTCAATTCTGATGCAGCTTTGTGAATGATTAGGATAAACTTACCCACGTAATGAGATTCTGTTCTTCACTTGGTCTTGAATTGTCAATGACTCTCCTTCCTGTGATTAACTCCAAAAAAACTACTCCAAAGCTGTACACATCAGATTTAGTGGACAATTGACCTGTCAAAGCGTACTCAGGCGCGCAATAGCCATATGTTCCCATTACTCTTGTACAAACATAGGCTTGGTCACCAGTTGGGCCTATCTTTGCAAGTCCAAAGTCAGAAAGCTTTGCGTTGAATTCGTCATCTAAGAGTATGTTAGATGCTTTAAAATCGCGGTAAATCACGGGAGGGTTAGCTGTTTCGTGCAAGTACTCTAGCCCTTTTGCTGCCCCTTGAGCAATTTTCATCCTAGTATCCCAGTCAAGAGGCTTTTTATCTGGACCTATATCTGCAGAAACAAAGAGATACTCAAATCATTCATTACGCTGTTTCCTTGCAAATAGGACCATCTATCTAATCGGTACTATGTACCCCTGTCCGCTCTCCCACAATAGAAGGTGGGACCCACGTGTTACATCCAGGGGCTCGCCTCTCTATTGTGAGAGAGTGGAGACAATGTCCACTAGACAGAGAATCCCAAGTGATTTGCCTGACTCAATTACGCAAAATGAAAAGGTTTGAATCTGTCATACCTAGGAGGTGATTTTCAAGTGAACCTTTGGCCATGTATTCATATACCAATATCCTCTGATCTCCATCACAACAATATCCAACCAGTTTGACAAGCTGAGGATGATGAAGAAGACTCAACATCAAAACCTCCACAAGGAATTCTCTGTTTCCCTGAAAACCATTTCTGTCTAACTGCTTAACTGCAACTTCCTGAGTTGAAAAAGAAGTTAAGTACTTCCATAACAAAGTGGGATCACATTGAAGAAAAATCAACTAAATCGATTCAAAACGAAAGATGGAAAGGTTATGTGTGTACTAAGTTTTTGTGTTCGAGATGGCCTTTATATACTCGACCAAAGCCTCCCTCTCCAATCAGAGCTTCGCTGTTGAAGTTATCAGTCAGAGTGCACAACTCTGGGAATGTGAAAACCTGAGCTATAATACTTTGCTTTCCGCGTTTCTCAATTTCTTCTTTTATGTATCGCTTCCTGCTGCTATCTGCATAATCAATTCACTAAGTCATGTTTTCCCAGCACAATGAGAGAGAAAGGAAGGATTCATCTCAGAGAATGATCATGCACATTAAACAAATTAATCTTAGATATTTTCATCAAATTCTTGTCTCTCAATTTGTTTATTTGAAAGGATGATAACTTCAGAAAATCATACTGTTTTGAGAAAACATCAAGATCCTAACCCGCATGATCATCAATTGTTGTCTGAAGCAATTAGAATCCCAAGTCCAAAAATGCAGATTTGAATATGCATTTCATTACAGAAACAGAAACATTTCATTTGTTTCATTCATCGCTTTAATCTGGAAAAAGAAAATGCACCGCAAACATAGTTGGGAAACAACAAAGAACGATGGATGAAAGCATCATTCAAGACATTATTAGGCATTAACATACCTGTTTTAAGAGAAATGTCAGCAAACGAGCTGCCTACACTTTTGGTATCATTGTTCCCCCCGATGCTCTTTCCGAAATCATGAAGGCTCCTTCCCAATGACCTGTTCTGGAACTTATCTTTTCTCATGCAACACGAAAAACAGTTCATCTTTGCCTTCCCCTATGGCAGACCAAGCATATTTAGATCCGAAAATCATTGAAAACAACAATCAAGGATATATCTCTTTAATGGATTCAATGATCAGCCAGCGCCGGAGCCGGAGCCAGATCCTTACAGAAAGATCAAACAAGATAACACCAGCCCGACACAGACACTAAAATGGTTCAAAACTGGGATCAAGGAAAGACAAAAAATTTTAAGTCCTCGAAAGAGCCAGTTTTTTTCTGGCCTTTCAAGAAACTCACAAGAAAATTGTCAAACTCAGTTATTTCTTTGTTTCTCTTCTCCCTGCAACATCAATATCTTCCGAGAATTGGGCTGGATATTTGTCAAGGTGTCAAATTACAGAAAAACGGCAGAAAAATAAAATAAATTCCAACGATCCAGAACCAGCAGTATTTTCACCATTTCTGCGGTTCATGTAATGTGGAGTTTTTTCATTGCTGCAAAAAAATAATCCGATTAGCATATACTTTTCTAATGCAAGCAATCTAAATGCTTGTGTACGGCCATGCGTTCTGCAGCATCCTAGAAAGTCTCTGTGGTGATGTATTTTTTCCTTTTATCAACTAACATATATACACATTAATATTACCATCCATATCTGTTGGAATATTATAATAAAATATAGGGCGAATTACATTTATTTCCCTTGGTATAATGAAATCATCCCTCCTGTTTTTCAAAGAGTTGTTTGTATTTTTGAAAACAGTAATGAGTGTCTCGTAGTTATACCCAAAGTTCAGGGAGGTAAATGTAATTCGCCTTAAAATAAAATTAATATTTAGAGCCATTCAACAAGCTCCCCACCTATGAGGGAAGGCACTCATTGGCTATGTATAAGGAAAATTGCTAACAAAAACAACAGTTTATGCTGCAGCTTCTGAACAAAGAAAATTGTTGCTAACTTCAAAAACTAAAGACCTGTTTTCTTGGGCTTTCTAATTTATACATAACCACATTAGTCATCAACCATACTTTCTACTTAGTATGATAAGATGAACCATGGTCGCAAGATTTATCAATTTGGAAAACAAAAACATTAACATCATCAAGTATCAAAAGATTAGAAGATCCAAAATTTTGTTCACAATCTTCGTAATCATCTGCTGCAGATGCATGTTTCCTTTTATAGCCACCTATAAGTTTCTCCAGATTTCTGATCCTAGCTTCCAGTTTGTCTGCTTTTTTTATCGCTAGATCATAAGAACTGCAGTTTTTTTTCTTTTCCAGTGTTTAAGTTGCACTTCCTACTACTTTCAGCAACAGCCTTCGCGAGAATTGCTGAGCTTGAGTTTCAGAACCTCCAGAGACCTGGTCCACTATGAATGAATCCATCTAATAATGTCTAGGAGCTTCCCTTTTCATTTTCGCTTGAGTTCATCTCGAAAGGTTCTTCCTGTGCATTATGAACTGCAGCAGCAGTCTTAATACTTACAGAAGTTGGACTTTCCATTGGAAAATCTTTTTGAGCTTTGATCTTTCCATCTCTTTCCATCCTCAGACTTTTTGATTGATGCTGTCCATTATGATCATCAGAATCTCGTGTTTCAGCTCTGTTCGGCTTCGTAAGAAAAGCCGGTGGAAGCAGAGAAATCACTCTGACTTCTACCCTTAGCATCAGGATCAGTTCTTGAATGTGTTGCTAGTGTCTGTCCTTGTCCATCCTTCTTACCTAAATCCTTAGATGCAACAACACTCTGCTTGGGATGAAAACCAGGGGGAACAACAAGAATATCATTTCCAGCCGAAATCAGCAGCTTTCCCTTTTCAGAGCTGTTAGGCCTCACTTGATTGGCAAGGTCCTTCTTATATTCTGAACCAGTTAATCTGACCCTATTCTGAGCTATGTCCTTCCCACCAGATCCAATCCTCAACAGTTCAGTTTGATGGTGTCCACCATGATCCTCTGAATGCCCCGGTGCCACGTGATTGGGCTCGGGATCAGAACCTAGGGGAACAACTCCATCATTTTCCAAACTCTTTTCAGAAGAACTCAGAGAAACTCTTTTCCCTGAGCTCTTGGAATTAAGTAGATTTGCAACTGCCTTCTTATATAGTGAACCAGTTAATCTGACCCTTTTCTTGGCTCTGTCCTCCACTTGATTCCCATCCCCTGAGAGCTCCACTTGCGTAAATCCATACTTACAATGTGAAATTCTCGATCCAGCTGTTTTTCGCTTGACATGCAAAACTGGGAAATTAGAGAACCAATGTGTGATTTCTTCCCAGCTGAATTGGGCAACACATTCTTTCCTATAGTCTCGGGAATCCCTTGATTTTTAAAAGCCTTCTTAAGATTGGAACCTTCACTAGAAGAGGGTGATTCCTCTAGCAAGGAACTAAGCAGCCTCACCTTTTTTGTGCCCTCACAGTGTTCATCAGTGTTCATTGGATCATTACTCCAAGCAGAAGTGCACTTCTTCCACCACTCTATATATCCAGTTGTAACATCTGACTCACAGAGACTAGGTGGAACATACAACCTTTCATCCCTAATTTCCCTGGTATAATTCTCCCAAGCCATAATTTGGTTCGAATTAACCCGAGCTACATGACCAGGCACATCCTGATCAAACCCGAATTGCAAAGCTACTCGATGTGGGAGATACTGTTCAATGCAATCAGAATCACTGCCAGCAAGCTCACTGACCCTCAGCCATCGTACGAGTATTTCCAGCTCTTCATCAATGTCAGAACCAACCGGCACACACCTCGCCTCTCCTTTATAAATCCCTCCAGGGAACGAGCCCTGGCATCCCACTGAGTAAGGCCGCCAATGAAAACAAAGCCGCTGCATCGATGGCTAACTTAACATCTCCAATGCCTTTCATCCTCAAAGAATCCCACTTAGCAAACCTAGGCTGATCATGTTGAAAAGCCCTGGGATTTAGTCGGAGGGACGAAAATCTCTCCCAAACCCAGATCTGGAACAGCTGAAATGGGGCAGAAACACAGAGTTCCAAAATGCAATACTTTCTATTGCTATTAGAACTACGAGCCTCTTTCATCTCACTCAAATTTGCATAGAGATTAGCCAGAACAGTAGGTGCAAGAGCCATTTTAGTACCTCTAGCTAGATGAATTGCAGCAGGTAAAACACGCCTTTCTATAATAGGTTTTCGAGATTTGGAGGGAAATACGAACCCAGACAGCCACAGGGCAAGAAATGCTTCGTGCTCGACTTCACTTCCGCTGCCCATGAAATTGCGCAACCAACGATCCTGGCTGGCCCTCCTAAGCGCCCTAGATATTTCTGATCGGGCAGAAAGTAATTTCTTTTCAATTTCTTCTACCTCGGAGCTTTCAGTGGGGCGAAAAACAGGGTCGCCGACGACGGAGTAACCGCCTAAGATCATCACATCCTCCAACGTGATTGTCGCTTCTCCCCAGGGGAACAGGAAGGTGTTGGTGTCAGGACACCATTTCTCAACAAACCCATAAATCAGTTTATCATTCCGGCGTATTTTGTAAGTGGAATTCATGATGGCGTCGCAAATTCCGGCTTGTTTCCACGCAGAATGGTGTAGAGAATGCATGCGATCAGTCCAGGTTTTCCACTCTTTCACTGGGTATCTCCACCCAATAAGTTAGATGACTTGGATTCCTTCTCACCGCAACTAAAGTTGAAATCTTTTGATGATGATGGTAGTAAAAGCAGCAAACTTTCACCGGAACTCGCCGACGGAGTCAGAAAATGAGCAAGTCGGAAAGTTGTTCCCCCACCTGATGGAGAAATCATAAACCCTTCTCTTTCTTCCACGATATTGTCATCTGGGGCGTCCGTCATTGGTCGGAAACGGCGAACGGAGGCCCGAGAGGGCCAAACTCCAGCCGTGGGTGAGATGAGTTTCGATTCGGGAAGAGGTTTATGGCCTTGCCGGGCGGTTCGTCTTTCCTTCTATTTTACCACTTCTGGCTATTTTAGGTGGCAGTTTAGAGGGCTCATTAGTCATTAATTGTGTGTGAGAAAAACATATTTTTCACTCCAACGTCGATTAATATTGCCTCACACAAAGCAATGCGTGACCACTAAGGAGGGGAAAAACTCATTCTTTCTTTGTTTTTTATTGAGTTGGAATACAAAAATAAATAACTAAAAACTTTTGGAAAAATATCAAAATTTCTTTGAAAACATAAAAGGGTTAATCTTATTCTTCACTGATTTTTTATATGAATTGCCTTTGCAAAAATGCCATTAAACTAAACTGATAAAAGGACAGTTCTTGTAACTGAGTTTTTCTACTATAAGCTAAAAAATAAGGTAAAGTAAAGGAGGCTTTAAACTTTAAAGCCTTTTGTTTTGTTGGCTCCTGCATAGAAATGAAATAATTGCAGTCAAAACAAGAAGCTTATCTTTCCTCAGTCATGGCAATTTGCAACTAGATCTATCAATCTGTAAACTTGTAAACTGTAAAGTACTAAACTCCAGTCAAAACAATCTCCATACTTTGAGCAAATCAAAAGTATTAGTATACACAACTACTAAAATCCAACTGGTATCAGAAAACAAATGCAGGCAAAAAAATCCTCATACTTTGAGCAAAGCAAAAGTATCAATCTGATAAGCTGATGAAATCCAACTGGTATCACAGAGCTAAGGCAATCAACAATCCCCATACTTTGAGCAAAGCAAAGTATCACTCTCTAAACATTACTGAAATTCAGTAGGAATCACAAAGCAAACGCAGTCAAAATAATCTCCATACTTTGAGCAAACCAAAAGTATCAATCTACAGCTACTGATATTCAACTGGTATCACAAAACAAATGCAGTTAAAACAATCTCTATACTTTGAGCAAACCAAAAGTATCAATCTACAGCTACTGAAATTCAACTGGTATCACAAAGCAGATGCAGTCATAACAATCCCTATGCTTTGAGCAAACCAAAAGTACCAATCCGTAAACAACTGAAATCCAACTGGTATCACAAAGCAAATGCAATAAAAACCAATCTGTAAACAACTGAAATCCAATGGGTATCACAAAGCAAATGCAATAAAAAAAAATCCCTATACTTTGAGCAAACCAAAAATATCAATCAATAAACAACTGAATTCCAACTGGTATCACAAAAGCAAATGCAATCAAAGTATCCCTATACTTTGAGCAAACCAAAGTATCAATCTGTAAATATTACTGAAATCCAACCGGTATCACAAAGCAAATGCAGAAGTTCTATGATTTTGCATAAATAATGAAAACAAGAAACAAGAACAGAAACAAAAATATGGGAAGAACATCCCCAAATGTCATCTTTTCTCCTTTTCAGCAATCTTCTTGAATAAAACCTCACAGATTGGACAGAATCTAAGGGCCAAACTGAAGAGCGACATGCTGTGGTTCTCCAAGTTCATTAACAATCGTAACAGCACGAATCACGTTAGCGTTCCTCCTCCCACCTAGTACACCTGCTGAAGAAGAAGCTACATTTCCGCTTGCGGCATTCCTAGATGTTGATTGCTGCATAATTGTGTTATGTATTTGTCCATAAACCAGCGGAGATGATCTTGCAGCATATCTAGTTATGATAGCCCTAGCTATTGAATGTTGCACCAATGGATTCATTATATGTCCATAAACTAGTGGAGATGGTATTGCTGCATTTCTGTTGATGCCAGTAGAAACTGTTGATTGCTGCACTACTGGCATCTGTCGCGCTGATGATACTGCAGCATTTCTGTTGATGCCAGTAGAAACTGTTGATTGCTGCACCACTGGATGCTGTCGCGCTGATGATACTGCAGCATTTCTGTTGATGCCAGTAGAAACTGCAGATCGCTGCACTACTGGATGCTGTCGCGCTGATGATATTGCTGCATTTCTGTTGATGCCAGTAGAAACTGTTGATCGCTGCACTACTGGATGCTGTTGCGCTGATGATATTGCAGCATTTCTGTTGATGGCAGTAGAAACTGTTGCTGGATGCTGTCGCGCTGATGATATTGCAGCTTTTCTGTTGATGCCAGTAGAAACTGTTGATCGCTGCACTATTGGATGCTGTCGCGCTAATGATATTGCAGCATTTCTGTTGATGCCAGTAGAAACTGTTGATTGCTGCACTACTGGATGCTGTCGCGCTGATGATATTGCAGCATTTCTGTTGATGCCAGTAGAAACTGTTGCTGGATGCTGTCGCGCTGATGATGTTGCAGCATTTCTGTTGATGCCAGTTGAAACTGTTGATTGCTGCACTACTGGATTCTGTAGATTTTCAGAAACTCCCACTGATGATCTTGCAGCAATGCTCCGTTCCCAACCTGCTGCAAAATACTCCTTTAACCACTGTTTGTATTCTTCATTAGAGAGAGCATGAGGGGCCTCATTTCCTTTTATCTGCTTCTCCATAGAAGCTTCAGGGTTGTTTGGATGCTTACTATCATTGCATTCTTCCCTGATTTGCAGATTGGATGAAGCTCCTGGCCTAGGAACATGACAATCTCCATTTTTGCAGGGCAATCTTGCTGGATCTTCAGAATCATTTCCGCCATCTTTTATTTGGTTCAGGGAAACAACAACATGTTTTGATTTGGCAGGAAATCCAGGAGGAACATCAGGAAATTGTCGATTTGCATCAGGAGCAGTGCTACAACCAGCAGATTTTCTGAGAGTCCTCACTGGAAATTCACCATTTTGGCTCTGCAATCCTAGTGAATCTTCATAATTATTTCCGCCCTCTTCCATTTGGTTCTGGGAAACAGCAACATATTTTGATTTGGCAGGAAATCCAGGAGGAACATCAGGAAATTGTCGATTTGCATCAGGAGCAGTGCTACAACCAGCAGATTTTCTGAGAGTCCTCACTGGAAATTCACCATTTTGGCTCTGCAATCCTAGTGAATCTTCAGAATTATTTCTGCCCTCTTCCATTTGGTTCTGAGAAACAGCAACATGTTTTGATTTGGCAGGAAATCCAGGAGGAACATCAGGAAATTGTAGATTTGCATCAGGAGCAGTGCTACAGCCAGCAGATTTTCTGAGAGTCCTCACAGGAAATTCACCATTTTGGCTCGGCAATCCTAGTGGATCTTTTGAATTATTTCTGCCCTCTTTCATTTGGTTCTGGGAAACAGCAACATGTTTTGATTTGGCAGGAAATCCAGGAGGAACGTCAGGAAATTGCAGCTTTGCCTCTGCAGTATTTCTACGGCCTGCAGATTTTATGTGAACCCTGAATCGTTTTACTACACCTTCAAAAGGGGAAACAGGAACCATAAATGTTCCCCTCCACCATTCCTGACATTTCACAGTCAAATCAGAATCGAAAAGCCTGGCAGGAAGATACAACCTCGAATCGTTATAAGGCTTGTTGTAAGTAATCCAGGCCTCCTCCTTACTTCCATTGAAGCGAGGAACCACCACAGGAAGGTCCTGGTCTAATCCGAGCTGCATTGCCACCCGATGCGGCTGGTATGTCTCAAAACCATCAGTTCCAACCAGGATACTTGATCTCAGGCATCTAATAAACGATTCCAGTTCCTCTTCCAAGCAATGCCCAATCTGTACCCATCCTCCTTCTTCTCTGTAGAATTTCGGGAAATACCAGCCTTTCAGGGCCAGACAGTAAGGTTTCCACAAGAAGGCATCTCCGTAAGAATTCAGTATAGGCCTCACATTGCCTATATCCTCATTGATTCCATCGTGCCACCTAAATGCTCTCATCTCACCAGCTTCAAGATCATTCGGCATGGGCCGAAATGTCACAAACCTCTCCCAAATCCAAAGCTGAACCAGTTGTAACGGAGCCCAAATGCCGGCGCCCAAATAGCTCCCCGGATCACCTGACTCTGCCTGCATCTCGAGTGAAGAACCCATTGCTACTTTTATCAGGCTCAAGTCCTTGTACACGTTAGCCAGAACCGCCGGAGCAAGCGCAATCCTGATTCCTCTAGAAAGATGCACAGCAATAGGAAAAACATGTTGTCCGATCCTATCAAAATGGCTTCCAGGGAAAACAAACCTGGAAAGCCAGAGGGAAAGAAAGGCTTCGTGCTCGCCTTTTCTTCCCGAATTCATGAACAAATCCAGCCACTGACGATGATTCAGCAAGTCCTCAGACAGCCCTGTTAAGCCATTCTCAGCCTGCTTCAATTCATCTCCTTCAACAGGTAGAAAAACAGGAAAACCCAAAACAGGAAGCCCCAAAAGTATCATTGTGTCCTCCAAAGTCACAGTGGCTTCGCCCCAGGGGAAAACGAAAGTATTCGTTTCGCAACACCACCTCTCAGCAACCCCCAAAATCAGGTCATCGTTTCTTTCAAATCTACACTTGGAGAACATAATAGCATCGAAGATTCCGGCTTTCTTCCACAGTTCTTGGTGCTTCGGTTGCATGTGCTCAATCCATTCAACCCATCTCTCCTGTGGATGTCTCCAGCCATGGAAAATCACCTCCAGTGGCCACTTTGGTTTCGGCGAAAGGAAAGGAAATTTCAGCTCTGGAGCATCCTCGTAACAGTCAGTGGCTTTCAGGAAATAGCCAATCCTTCTGTACGAAATCCCGCCGGCCGTGGCAGGAGCCATAGACTCCTCCCTCTCCTCTATCATCCTGTTTTCCTCCGTTGAACCTGAGATTGAAAAAACAGGTCAAATATGTTCAGTTAAATGTGTAAAATGCAGATAAGTAATGTTGATGAAGAGTTCTGTTTACCAAAACGTTGGAATCTTAGGCTCAGTTCCATGTCAAATAGAATAATTCCACGTATAATTTTGTCTTTTTGGATAATGTAAAGAAAAAAAGTAAATTATGAATTTCTTAAAATTGCTATTCGTGTTAGAATAAAATCGTCACTTCTTTCGATGTAAAACCTATACTTAGTTGATTTATTGTATAACATTTTTATGCTTGGATGTTTACTACCAAGTTTATGTGGAATAATACTATTTAGAGCTATAAATCCTATTGCATAATTCTCAGTTCATAGAAATCCATTATATAATAGTGATGATTCAATACTAAGGTAAATTACTAGTTTTAAAAACATAAGAGGGGGAAATAGTCAAAAATTGATAATATAAGGAGTGAAATGTAATTAAGACTATTTTTATAACGTGAGTAACAAAATTTAAAATAGAATCTAATAAGAATGGAAAAGATACGAGTACACACTGCAAAAAGCAGACGACCGAAGCAAAAATCGCACCTTTCTCTCCAAATGGAGGAGGATGCAATAATCCAAGAGTTGCACCAAAGAAATCACACAGATGAACCTGTAATAACTGGGAAATTTTTTTTTTTTTTTTCGCCTGAATGAATGTGAGAAAAATCGCAACTTCTGAAAATCGTAAAAAGCAAAAAAAAGAAGCGATATTTTCAAGGCGTGCCTTTTTGAACGGTTACGAAAATCTCACACTTTTTTTGTTTTTGAATGGTAACACCTCAAGAAGGCGCGGTAATTGATTTCCCCTAAATTTCAAATAGCCATGCACTTTAAAAAAAATGTAAATTGACGACACCAGTCTCGGCCCATAGGCCAGGGCAGCCCGGACCACCGCCCAAGGCTCAACAATTATTGGAACCCCATTTTGTGTCATGAACTGAGATTTTAAATTGCTGAGTCATCTTGCCAAGTCACTCCAGGTTGTTGGAGCTTGTCGTCTCAGATTCAGCGTGCGTTGCTAGAGTGTACACATTGCATTGATATTTGTTTATAAATACAACATAATGTAGTAGTGTTATTTGCTAATAAAATTTTATATTAAAATTCACATTTATTTTTGTTTAAAATGGGTTAATGCAAGAGTGTATCTTTGTTTTGTTTTTTTAGTTTAAGGCTCATATTTAAGGCCCACATTTATTTTTGTTTTAAAAAAGTTGATGCAAGTGTGTATCTCATTTTTTTTTTTTTTTTTCCTTTTTTCTACTCAATGCCCAATGCTGGGATATTATTAAGGCAATATCATTTTTATTTGTGTTATTTTGACAATTATTATTATAAACTAGGTTATTTGGGGAAAAAAAAAAAAAACTCTTATTTTACCCTCTCGAGCATCGGTCAAATTGGTTAGAAGTACATATTGAGATTTATTCCATTTAATTTTATATTGTGATCTCCAAACTATCGTTAGGAAAAGTAGAAAAAGTTAATCAACCCAAAAAGCCCACAGACAACGGTAAATATCAAGTAAAACCCCCAAGATCCACTAATGACTCATTGAATTTATAAGAAATGACAAAAATGTCCTCAAATTTTAGACAAAAAATGCCTGTGTAAAGGACATTTTGGGTACTTTGTAAAAATTTAACCGAGATTTTGAATTTTTTTTTTCTTTTCAAAAAAAGGGATCTATTTTGATGTTTGCTCAAACTTCAGAGGTGCTTTGAAATACCTTAGTAATGAAATCTACAAATATATAATTTTCACTGAAATGCATACAGAAAGCAAGAGCTTGTTAAGAAATTAAGGAAGTTCTGCCATGGATTTCCGAAACAGTTCTTCAAAACATTAATGGAAAAGCAATCTAGCTGATTGATTTACAGCCAAAATGGAGATAAATACGTAGAAAGTAGCTAACTTCAATTCTTTTTCTGACCTTCAAGAACGTTCTTTTTGCGAGATTTTCGGTTCAAGTGAGCAATTATCTTCTCAAGATTTGTGATGCGGGCGTCCAGTTCCTCCACTCCATTTGTTAATCCAGGCAGCTTGGAGCTTTTGTCTACTTCGCTCTGCTTTATTGGACTTGCATTTTCTGTCGGGGATTTCTCCGGCGAACCTCCGAGATTAGAAGGATTCAGGTCAGCATTTGTATTGTTTGCACTCATCTGCTGTTCCTGGAGCAACTCAGGCAAGGCATCATTTCCAGGAGCATTTTCGTTTCCCTTCACTGGACTTGCATTTTCTGTCCGGGATTTCTCCGGCGAACCTCCGAGATTAGAAGGATTCAGATCACCATTTGCATTGTTTGCACTCATCTGCTGTTCCGGGAGCAACTTGGGCAAGGCATCATTTCCAGGAGCAATTTCGTTTCCCTTCATTGGACTTGCATTTTCTGTTTGGGATTTCTCCGGCGAATTCCCATCATTCTCTTCATCCGATTTAGAAGGATTCAGATCATCATTTGTAGCTGTTGGATCATCTTTTTGAACAGAGAACAATGCATTATCATCAGTCATTTTCTGTTCCAGGAGCAACTCAGGCAACACATCATTTCCAGGAGCAATTTTGTTTCTCTTCATCGGACTTACATTTTCCAGGACATCATTTTCAACAACTGTAGCAGTTAGTTCATCATTATCATCACTTCCAGGAGAATTTTTGTTTCCCAGCTTGAATAGAGCCCTCCATTCCTCCTGATACCTCTTTGTCACGTCCGATTCAAACAATCTGGCCGGAATGTATAGCTTGGCATCTCCAACTGGCCGATTGTAATGCCTCCAGGCGAACTCAGGAGTACGATCGCTCAATCTTTTCAGGAAACCCGGAAGATCTTGATCAAATCCAAATTGCATCCCGACTCGATGTGGAAGATAGTGTTCTATAGAGTCAATTCCAACTAGCTCTGCACTTCTCCAGCATCTAACTAAGGTTTCCATTTCAAAATCCATATCAGGGCCGACCATTATGAACTGTTCATTTTCTTTATAGAACTTCTCATAACTCCAGTTTCTCAGCTTTTGAGTGTAAGGGCGCCATAGAAAATACTCCCCTGCCGAATCCAAAACCTCCCTGATATTTCCAACCTCCTCCAATGGCTTCAAATCACGCCATCTGGCTAATCTTGGCTCTCCTTCTTCAATGGGGTTTGGCTCGGGTCTTAACGACGGGAACCTCTCCCAAACCCAAATCTGTACCAATCCAAGAGGGGAACACAGCGAATGGTTTTTCCTCTTCCCATCAAAATTACTAGTCTCATCAACATTGCTTAAATCAAGCAGTTCATTTTTCAACAAACCTAAATCACTGTAAATGCTAGCAAGAACTGCGGGAGCAAGTGCAATAGGATTCCCTCTAGAAAGGTTAATAGCAATCAAGAACAAATTTTTGGCAATCTGGCCATAAGTTCCGGGGAAGACATACCTTGACAGCCACAGGACAAGGAACGCCTCGTGCTCGAGTTTCTTACCTCCTATTCCGGCAAACCGTTCAAGCCAGGTATTTTCCCTGGCAATTTGACCCGTCCTCCGGTTAATAGACAAACGGGCGTTTTCCAGCTTTTTCTCCAGGGCCAAAAACTCATCGGTCTTAACAGGGCTAATCGCTGATCCTCCCAAAACAGGTAAACCACCCAAAATCATAACATCTTCCAACGTAATTGTAGCTTCACCCCAGGAGAACATGAACGTGTTGGTCTCCGGGCACCATTTTCCTGCAAGCTTCAATATCAAATCCTTACCGGAAATGGAACCCCTCTTTATTCCTGGCCTGTTGATTTTCAAAATGCTGTAAGTGGAAGTTGTGATTGCGTCAAAGATTCCAGCTTTCTTCCATAGATGGCCGTAAAAAGGCCTTAACCGATCAACCCATTTCTTCCACCCCTTTTGCGGGGCTCTCCATCCCATGTACGCCACAGTTAGAAGCTCTTCTGCAGATTCAGGGATGGTGGTGGCGTTCTTCAAGGAAAGGGGAAACGCAGGGTGGTTTTGAGGTGGAGAAACAGTTGGTTTGAGGAAATGGGCAGTTCTGAGAGATGGGTTTCCGCCGGTGGGTGGAACCATCAGCTCCTCTCGTTCCTCCATCATAGTTTCTTCTTCCATTTTTTTGTTGTTTCAGAACTCAGGGATGGTACTTCTGCTTCTGCTTCTTTTGTGTTCCTTCTAAAGCTTCACGAGTCAAAAAGCCACAGTTGCTATTGCCAAAATTGGTTTTTGAAATAAATTGCTTTGATCCTTAATTTGGACAGAAATCAAGTTGGGTAATAATTAAACCAAGATTATTATTCCCCCTGTTTCTCGAAAGAAGAATTTACTTTGTAATAATGAAAATATTTTATTAGAAGAATCAACTGTATAATGTATCGTTTTAGCTTCAAACAATTAAATTCGTTTTTCGGGTTGAACAAAAATTGGAAGTGAAAAAAAAAAAAAAATCCTTTTAAACGAAATTATTTCCGTCTCTTCTAATGAGACGGAAGGAATATTACTTTTAAACAGAAAATTTCCTGTAAGAAACAAAAAGCTTAGAAAATTGGAAACATTCAAAACAAAAATCTTTCTGGTTGCACTGTCCAAAAGAGTAAAGAGATAAAATTTGCTAGAAATAGCTACAAAACAATGCTCACAATCTTCAACATTTGATCATTTGGAGTAATATTGTCAAATCAAATTCACTTTCTACTTTCTATATCATCCTTCAATTTATTGCCTGAGCCTTTTGCTTTCAGATAAATTTTACTAAAAGCAGGAAACATCTAAAAATTTTAATAGGTTAAAAGTTTTTTTTTTAATTTTTCTTATCTCTCTCTCTCTCTTTCATTTACTTTAAATACGATTCAATAATAAAAAACGTTGATTTGGGTACAAAATATGAACGATAGTTATGAGTGCGCACACCCATATATGTATATATATTTGGAATTGAGCACGATACATATTTTACGAAAACTAAAATTTATGTATTTTTAACCTTTTGACTCAAGAATCAAACGTTGATTTGTGTATAAAATATGGACGATTATTATGAACGTAATTTTCTCTAACTAAAATTTATGTATTTTTCTACATTTAAAGTGCGAAAAAGAAAACCCTTAAGCCGCCACCGCCTAAGGGCTGGCTAGAAGGAAAAGAAAAAGAAAAAGAAAAAAGCTTAATATAAAATTACGAGAAAAAACATTTTAGTATTTGAGTAATCTTCAATTTTGGTCCCTTACATCTTAGTGAATAAATTTTTTAGTCCCTTATATTTGCAAAATATATTTTTTGCTCCATTACATTTAAGAGTAACTTTTTTACCGAACCTCGGAGGAGTTAAATATAATTATTCCCAAAAAATGATGTAGTAAGAGTTAAGGGAAAAGTTATTTCTAAAAGTAAAAGACCAAAAAATTCATCATGCAAATAGAAGTAAGAGACTCGAAACGTTATTCAGTAATATGTAAATGACTAAAATTGAAGTTTAATCTCGGTATTTTTGCTGTTAAAATATTTAAACCTAGTAAAATCCATTCTATTACCAAAGTACTCAACCAAAGATTTTCATTGTGCAACGGTCAATAGTGTGTTCTTGAATCCCCTGTGGAAGTAAAATAGAAATGGTAAACTTTCTACATTAATTTGTTGAACTGATTCAAAACCAAAACCAAACATTCAGAAGTGTTTCAGACATTTTGTTGCAGTCCATACATACAAAATAACACTAGTGACTATTTTCAGTTAAAAAATTAGCACAAAAAGGACAGTCATTTGAGTCAAAAGAAGTCATATTAGTTTCTGTTCATAGCCATCATCAGTAAATTAGTATAGGATTTCCAACAGATTTCCCTGGATCTTCATTGTGTGTAGATTTACCTTCCAATTCAGCTGCGATGATTATAGGATTTCCTGCAGAACCTCTAGCTTTCCTTTTAGCTTCATCCTGTTCATCATCATATCCACATTTCCCAGCTAAGTTTCTTTTTCTGTTACCAATAACAACAAGTGATCCACAGTTTTCCTCTGGATTTTGAGAGCCATTGAAATCCCGTCTTAAATTATCAAGCATGTTCTTGATTGCAGATTCACGAGCACTCATTGATTCCTTCCACCAATTATAATATCTTTTGGAAACACCAGGTGAAAAGGATCTTGGAGGGACAAAGAACACAGACCTTTCAAGGGCCGAATCGATAGCGCAACAAGAATTTGCTGGAAGTGGAAGATCTTGATCCATCCCGAATTGCATAGCCACCCTTTGTGGCTGATACATTCGTCTGCAATCCAATCCGACCAATTCGCAAGGCCGTAAGCATTGAAAATACGATTCCATTTCCTCATCCTGGAGAGAAGAACAGGGCAGGAGCTGTTCTGTTTCCCTGTAATACGATAAGTGATGCCAGTTTTCGCAATCGGCTGCGTAGGGGCGCCATTCGAAGCTTTCCGCCAGCATAAACGCCGACTTCACTTGTCCAACGGTAAGCTTAACACTCACCCTGTGCCAACGGGCCACTCTCGGCTCGCCAGGCTTGAGTGTGTTCGGCAATGGTGCCAATCTGGGAAAATGTTCAAATGCCCAGAGGATCAGAAACTGAAATGGCCTGGCCATGATGACTGATTCCGAAGAATTCATCACCATATCTCTCAATAAAGTACTCAGAAGTGTAAGGTTCATGTAGAGGCCGGCAAGTACTGCCGGAGCAAGCGCTAATTTTCTCCTCCGGGACAATTTCGCGGCGAGAGGGAAAACATGTTTCTTAACGCTATTATCCGAATGAAAGACATGGCTGGAGAGCCACAAGGAGAGAAATCCCATATGTTCAAACTCGCTGTCTCCTTCCTTAAAAAGATCGAGCCATCCGCTAAAGGTAGCCTTTTTCGCTCTGGTTCTCTGTAATTTCAGCTTCTCGCCGGCCATTTCCGCCGCGAGTTTACTTTCTTCAACGGTCACTGAACTCGAGATGGGCTCCCCGGAAACTGGAAATCCCCCCAGAATCATCACGTCTTCCAACGTGATGGTAGCTTCGCCCCATGGAAACACGAAGGTGTTGGTTTCAGGACACCAGAATTCCACTAACCCTAGTACTAAATTTTGATTCCAGCACACTTCGTACATTGAACCCATGATGGCATCGCAGATGCCTGTTTGATTCCAAATCGCGGCGTAATCGAAAGCCAATCGATCAACCCATTCCTCCCACCCTTTTCTTTTATTAGTCCGCTTAAAACTGATCTTCGAAGGCCATTTTCTCTGATCATCGGAAGTAAACATTTCAGCTAACAGAGGGGTTTTAGGTACGGCCGCAGCTTCGTCCTGATTCTGGGCAAATGGTCTAAGGAACCTCGCGATTCTACGCGTGCACTTCCCATCTTTTACAGAAACAACATCTTCAGAGCTTAAATCGACGTTGAGACTTCCATGGCCATCCTCTGAATCCATGGCTTTGGGAGGAAGAAAGACGAAGGGAGGGAAATGGAGAATTTGCAGCAAACGGATCAATTTTTGAATAGATTCAAAATTGAAGGGAATTGGAAAATTTGGTACCATTTTTACGTTTAACCCGCCACACAAGTCATCTCTAATGGGCCTTACTGGGCTCGCCAAAATGAACCATGTCCAATTATATATGGGCTTTGGTTAAGTAAAGTCGGGCCAAAATATATACATTTAGGCTCTGATCTCTTGGTAGAGAATATCACTTTTTTTTTTTTTCAAAATTTACACAAAAAAACAACTTTACTTTTTCAACAATTTAAAATTAAAATTCCCTCTAAATACCTACTCACATAAATTCAAAAAAAAACACAATCATTACACTTTTTTATCTCTAACCTACACAATTTTCCAAAAAAACCTTCCCTCTAAAAAAAAACTTCCCTCTAATAAAATTTTCTCTACCAAAAAAGCCAGAAGAGAACAGAGCCTTAGAATAATTCATTGTTCAATTAAGATTAAGAGTGTCAATTCTTGTGGTTCTATGGTGTCCGATTTATCGAATTTGAGTTGGAATTTTTATATATTGTAGTATAAATTATACATGTATAAGAGAATCTGATCTTGAATGAAGCATTTTTACTTTAATTTCCCATCAATTCTAAAGCTTTTGAACTTCAATCGGATATTAGCTCAATGCTTTAAAGATTACTAATAATTTGTTAAATCAAAGAAGGAAGATGCCATGGCACAATTGTATTTAGAAAGCAATGCAAAAACAGCATTGCATCCCTCAGAATTGTGGTTTGTCATCAAGGAATTTTCAGTCTACTTTTAACGTTACAAAAACACACATGAATCTTCTTCACAGGGATGCACAAACCTGGTCAATAACAATCATACAAAAACATCTTCTGAAATGAGAGGAAATGATGCAGTTTCACAAGCAAAATTTGACCTTGAACCATCACCTTCTAAAGAATGATGCTTGTATAAACCAATCAACCCTTTCACTACAGAACAACACACAATGGACATTTTCATACCAAACAAAAGTGTGGATATGAGAAAAATGAAAACTTTCAGTTAAAAAGAAGCCTTCAGCAAGAAAGTTGGAAGTCCCTCAGAACAAAAGGTCTCATCATAGAATATCAGTCCACTACTTTTAATTAAATCTCGAGTTCATCACGGGGACCAAACCTTCAATCAGCAGCTACAGAATACCCAGAAAAATTTAAGAAAAAATGACCAAAAATTGGAACTTGAAGATTACTTAATAGAAACACAAAAATTATGCTAATCTTCACAAAGAAAACAGATGCTCTTCGGAAAATATGTGTCAAAATCAAGAGAAAATTCAACCCAATACTTTTGATTGATTGAGCATCAATCATTAGAAGGTGAAAAAACAACAAGCTCTTCTGAACTAGGGCAATTTGCAAATAGTACAGAGAAACTCCGGCGGCGGATATCGGAAGAGAATGGGATACGGACGATTATATAAAGCTGAAGCTGGGCTTTTGAATATGGGCCGGTAGAGTTACCAAAGCCGGCCAAGGCCCAATAAAAAGGCCCCAAACGTTTTAAAAGGTCTGTCAGTTTCACAACACAAACTTTACGGTTGATTTTGTCATAGACTCAAACGTTTGGGTAAAAATTGCAATTTTCGAGAAGCGCAAAAGATCGTCGGCAACTACTACTATTAGTTTGTAGTTTTGTGCTCAGCTGTTGAGAAGAAGCAAGACTGTTTCTTGCACGGGAAAAATGGAGTCCAGCCCCATCAGCGTCAAGATATCAATTTTCCTTGCAATTGCTGTGATATCCATACTCTTTTGCAGCGATGGCGTCCGAGGTTGGACTGGGCAAATCCAAGGAAGAGTTGTGTGTGATGTTTGTGGGGATTCTTCTGTTGGCCCTGAAGATCATGTTTTAGCCGGTGAGCTCCCTAATTTCCTTTGTTCCTCTTTAATTGGCGGCTTTATTTTCGTTTTTGGGTCCCTTGTTTGTGCAAAGATTTTGAGAATCAAATTCTGTCGTTCTGGCTGCTGCGTGCTGTTGTTCAATTATTAGTTTAAAATGATAGGCTTGGTTGAATTTTCGCTATTGAGTGCCGGAAAGGTAATTTTTATGTTCGAATTCGTCTTGATTTTGCTAAAGTTGGTTTCCTTTTTTGATTTATGATGTTTAATTAGCTCGATGATGTATTTTTGGGCATAATCAAGAAGGAGAATTATTGCCTAGCTTATTGTCGTGGTTGGATCATCTAGATGTGACTTTGTTATTATGTTTTGATTGGAAGCTTTACCTCTGAATTCACAATCCCTGCTAATGTCCATTTGGTTGGAGCTATTGCCTCTTGTTGAGTCTCAAATGATGATCGGGGAACGCTTTCCTATTGTTTCCTTTAAATACATTTTCAGAATTCATCGAGTTTATGGCGTGGTTAAGAACATTTATGTCAAACGATTGTCATGATAGGGCAAGATAAGTGTGCTAATTGTTGCTTGGTTTGAATATGAGCTAGTGGCTACTGCTATGCCTTTCAAGCTACACTTAGTGACATAGTACAGGACGTTTCGTGGAACTTGCAAGCTAAGCATGACTTCAAATAGCTGAGGCTTATGGATTAATGAGGACCAACTATCGATTCCAAAACTCAATATTTTTACTTTAGAATGAATATGTGGTGATTATGCCATCTAAGTAGTAGTGAGGCTTTATGGTAAATGTTAGAGATCTACTTTTTAACAATTTTTTTTTAAGTTGAGAAATTATTTTAAAAATGTTTTCCTTTTTTATATTGGAGGTGCTTTCCTCACTTCATGTTTGTAGTTTATGTTTTCGATGAGATAATTTCATATATGTTGTCCATGACAATAATTTGCTCATCATGATTTATCATCATCATAGAGACTACAATCACCCTCCTGTTTACCTTAGGTGTAAGAAAAGGAAGAAGGAAAAGCAGAAAATTTCTACAGTGTACAAGTGTTTCTTTATACTTCTTATGATTCAAACTATACTCGCGTTTCTCACTAATACCCGTTATGGCTCAAATTATGGCGGGCACTTCTGAGGCAAAGAAAGGTCCACTGTAAATTTCGTTTGGTGTAATATAATGGACCACAATAACTCGACAGGTGATAAAGAGGAGGGTCACTATTTGGTAAATTTCAAGAATCTGGAGTGTGATTAGGCCTGTGTTTGTCCCGCATAAATCTTATTATGGAAAAGGTCTCAGTTTCGTGTTTGTTAGTTGTTAATACTTAAGGTGGATTTCATATGAATTGCTTTGTCTCAACAGATTTAGGTTTCTAAGTGCGGTAGGTCAACTTACCTTTTTGGAACGTTGAGAAATAGTTTCTTTCATTTTACTGCTATAGCATTTGATGATGTCTAATGCTGATTGTAGAGCACCAATATAACACTTAGCGAATTTGAAGTTCTAAGGTTGCTGTTCTATGCTAATGATTCTGATGACTGTCTAATGCTCCTCGTGAGCACCAATATAACTTAAATTTCATCTTGGTGCAGGTGCTGAGGTAGCTGTTCTATGCATAACCAAGTCCGGTGAAGTTCTGAACTATCAAGCTTTCACTAATCCAAATGGCATATACACAGTAGCAGAGACGATGTCAGAGGCTGATCGCTGGGATGCGTGCTTAGCAAGGCCAATCAGCAGCTTCCACGAACACTGTACAAGGCTAGGCGATGGAAGTAGTGGTGTGAAGTTTAGCTACAACCATCCTTCGGGCTATTCTCACACAGTTAGACCTTTTGTCTATCGACCAACCAGTGCGCCGACATACTGCATGTAAAGAAAAGGCTTTGCATATTGCAAAGCATAGAAAATATACTCAGGTGTAATAGAAATCTGAGCCTTCATGTGTTGTTGCTGTGCATGATTGTGTTCTGTCCTCCTGTGTATCCTGATTGTACATGATTGTTTTTAGAGTTCAGATAGTAGATACTGAGCATAAAGATGGAGAAATTGCATATTGCCTTATGATGGAGGAATTGTTAGGTATCATTGCATGTCTGAAGTTGGAAACTAAGGAGAATTTCCAAGCTCACCTGTTGCAAATGATGATCCTTAAATCCCTTTTCTATTACAATTATTATTTGCTTTCATTTTCTCTCTTTAGAATAGTCAACTTTATAATATCGAGAATGAAAACGGAGAAAATATAAGATTTTTCTCATAAAACCAAAGACTGTTACTTTATTCTTTACTTTTAACTCTACTCTCCACTTATTACCCCAGCTTGCAAAAAGAAAAAGAAAGAAAAATACAAGCATTAGCCTTCCTTGTGGCATGTGATGAAACTATTTGGCTATTTGCCTTCTATTTATTAATGCAGTTTAAGGCTTTAAAAGCTTGTTATTCATCCTTAAATACTACTGCAATTAAAATAAAATAAAAAATCAGAATGCCAAATGGTCAATAACTATTGGCTTCATTGACAAATAGAACTTCAACGACAAATGGCGCAGCTTCATTGGTCTCAATGACACTTCTACAAACATCAATCCCACTCAGATTTTAGGACCCAGGTGAGTGGCTGGAACAAACAAACTTGAAAGCTTTGAAACCGTTTGCAGTTGGAATTGGAATTAGAAAAGAGAGCGCGAGACGAAGGCGGTAGCAGCGTCGATCGGGGGAGGGCGATTTTCTGATGAAGCAATGCAGTAAAAATGTCCCCTTTATGAGCGGCGAAAACTAAAGTCATCATCTTTTTATGACTTTTCGCATTATGGGTCGGAATAAATCGTTGGAATGAGTCAAAAAAACTAAAATCGAACTAGAATTTTCGGTCGCTTGTAAAAATTGACCATTGAGGCTGCTGTTCTGCAAATCATACTGGTAATATTGCTGACATGATAGGTTGGCTCAATCAGCTCCGAATCGCTTTCGGGGCTTCGTTTCTGTGGCTCGTTTGCTTGATTTACTTCACCCAGGTCTGCTCTCGTGATCTGATTTCATCTTCTGTTACTTTCAATTCTTTGTTTTTTCATCTGATTGGATCTGGGTTGTGTGGGATTCTGGTTTTGGCTAGTATATATGATCATGGAGGAAGGAATACTATTTATAAAATGATGGTTGTTGTTTGTTTGGAATGAATTTATTTTGTTTATAACCTTATAAGCTATTTGTGTGCTTTATGGATTGACTGCAATTGTGAATTGCTGCAGAAAGATTGCACATAGCTGTTTCTCTTACTTTAAAACTACATAACAGTGTCTTTTACTACTATATGTGTATGTACCGGCTATCGCGTAATTGCTAAAGCTCTATTTTCTCCTATTGGTTGATAGAAAACAAAATGATGTTTGATAATTAGTTTGTGTAAAATCAGATTCAAATTTGTGCTGAAGATGTTGATAGCATTTCAAAATTTTATGTTTAAAAAAGAATAATTACTGTTTGGTAGGGGAAGCTCCTAAGTTTTCATTTCTATAAAAGTTATATTTCGTCTGGATTTTTTTTTTATTATTATTATTTTTTGAAACGATATTTCGTGTGGATTTGACATGTGGCAATGATGAGCTTAACTACATAATGCACAAATCTGTATCTCAGCATCCTTGAAACGTAATCAACAAATGATTTTGTCCTGTTGTTGATTTGTTGTTTCTTTGCAACTGGTTTTTGTATTCTTACTGTCTGAATGGTTTCATGAAAACAGGGTTTTAGATCTTTTGTGTGGACAGCAGTCTCCTATCAGCTGAAAGACAATCTAAAGTTATCGCCTTCAGCCTCCCAATTCGTGTCTTCAATCGCATTTTTCCCTTGGAGTGTCAAACCATTATATGGGTATGCCTCCCATTTAGTTGGCTAGTAATCACACTGCTGAATTTTACATGATTGTAAGATCATCATTAGTTTCTGCTATAGTTTAGGGATGAAAAACAGTTATGAAGCACCCTGATATATTCTTGACATGGCAAAGCTTCTGAAAAGTGGAAAGTGCTAAAACTCATTTGAATTTGTAGCAAGGATTTCTTATAGTGATAAATTTATGCTTTCCATTTAAATGAAGTGAGAATATCATGGAATGAAGTTTGCTTGTATTATCTTTCACTAATCTAGATTTTGTTTCTGTGATTTTCTTTGAACTCCTTTTTGTGAAGAAGACTTTTGTTTCTTCAACTTAAGATCTAGTGACTTATGATATGTAACATCTTATTTCAGGATCTTGTCTGATTGCATACCAATAAAAGGAAGGAAGCGGATTCCATACTTATTTCTTGCTACTTTGCTCTCTCTAGTTCCATGGCTTGCATTAGGAGCAATTTCATCCTTGAGGAACTCAAGAGTGGAGCTCATGATTCTCTTGACATTTCAAAACCTTGGCTCTGCAATGGCTGATGTGGTAATTGATGCGATGATAGCTGAAGCAGTTAGACTCGAGCTGTATGTTTCCAACTATAATTTAATGTTTGTTCATTTTATATATGAAAGGGAGCTTTTTGGGAGGATTATCGTTTCTTCTTCTGACTATCATTATGGTTGGGCTTTCTGCATCTTCCTTGTGTCTGCCAATCTGATAAGAACTTTGTATAGTTTGTACCTAACTTTTGTCGATAATTATCCAAAATCGTGAATATCCAAGTCCAAATTACTACACTACACATGTCTAATTTGTCTTAAGGTGCCTTGTTCTCTTTCTTACTCTTTCTGCTCAAAAACTATTGATTGAGTTCTGTTATCTGCTCCATGTATAGGGCCTCATTTTCTGGTGATCTCCAGTCAATCTCATGGATGGCAATGGCTTTAGGAGGAATTTTTGGAAGCTTGCTCGGAGGCTATGCCTTAACAACTCTGCAGATTGGCAAAATTTTTCTGCTCTTTTCTGTATTGCCGACCATACAGCTATTTTCTTGTGGTTTGGTTGAGGAGAAACCAGTTCAGCCTGAATTTTCTACTTCAAATGGCTTGCACTCTTTGAATGGAAATGGTTTTCATGAGGATGAAGTTTTATCCACAAACGCCAAAACCACCACTTCCAGGCGAAAGAAGGGCCGGAAAAACACCAAAAAGACACATGTAGAGATTCCTGAAAAGGAAAGGTCTTTTGCGTCTCAATGGTTCCTTTCTCTTAAAATGGCATGCTATGCATTGTTTAGGGCTTTCCGCCAACCAAATATCATAAGGTAAGAAGTGAGAAAATCTTTTGATTGTTTGCAATTTGGTGTATTTCCAATCTAGGAATGCACGAGTGAAAGTGCTCAACTTTGGTCGGTATTCATTCATTGTAGCATGCACTATACTAAAATTTAGAAAGGTGATTGCATATGGCCTTGGAATTTACAAATTGAAAATGCAAAAATAAAATGAGATGACTACTTTTCTTTTTGAAGTGTCACATTATTTCTCATCTTGCCAATTTCGTAATGTTCTTGTTTTGTGTACAAACTTTCCAGACCAATGGCTTGGTTTTTCTTGGCACAAGTGACTGTTCCAAACATCTCAACTGTCATGTTCTATTACCAGTCAGAAGTCCTAAAATTGGATGCATCGTTTTTGGGCAAAGTTCGTGTTGTTGGCTGGTTAGGCCTCATGTTTGGAACCTTCACTTACAATCGATACTTGAAGAAAATGAGACTACGAAGAATTCTTTTGTAAGTATAACATGATTAGAAATTTAGTTGGTTACCCATTAACAATGCAGAAGTTACATGTGTTGACTGTTTTGCTATCTGTTCTGTATCTGTGATTCTTTTACTCCAGGTGGGCTCATATCGGTTTGGTCTTCTCGGGTGTCTTAGATGCAGCCTTGGTGTCTCGATCTAACATTTCATTTGGCATACCTGACAAAGTGATGGTGCTTGGAGGATCTGCTCTTGCAGATGGTATCAATCAATTCAAGTATGCACTGCATCTTTCTTGTTAATGGGAATGTTTTACAGTCTGAATTTTTGAGTACTGAGTTTAAACTTTGTATGTTGCTATTGCAGATTTATGCCCTTCCTCATCTTGTCTGGGCAGCTATGCCCACCTGGAATTGAAGGAACTTTATTTGCTCTCTTCATGTCCATCAACAATTTGGGCGCAACGATAGGATCATTCGTTGGGGCTGGCCTCGCTTCCATCCTGAACATCTCGTCGGGATCTTTTGATAACCTTACTATAGGAGTTTCCATTCAGGTCCTCTGCACTATCATTCCAGTGGTGTTCCTGTTTTTGATACCAAAGGAAGCTACCGGGATATCGGCGTAGTTCTCAGTCACACTTGAATTGTTAGAGCTGGGATTGCCTCGAAAACTGACTGGTTTGTGTAGGATTTCGGGAGTAGCACAGAGAAGAAGACAGTTATTTTGGTTAATGAGTATACAATGCGATTCTTTCATTACATATAAAATGTCAAATTGTAAAATTTCAGAACAAGCAATGGAGGGGAAGCTTGTTACAATGATATTACTTGGTGTAAAATTCCTCGTAAAACTTGGGAAAAGATATTCTGTTCGCCATTTCTGGTCTGTCGGCTAGATAAGAAAGGCACGATGGCGAGCTAATGTACAAAGAATGGCCTCCAACTGATCAATTTCTTCCCATCTTCAGTTTCAGCAACAACACGAGAAACTCCTTGTTTACGAACATTGCTAAGACAAGGAGATTAGGAGTAGAAAGAAGAACAGGGGTTGCCCAGAAAGGTAAAGTTTGGAATCCCATAACCCCAGAAGGTACCATCATCTCTTATTTCTGTTTTTGGGAGTAGTAGTTGCATTGTGAATGGATTGAAAAAACGTGAAATATTTGCGTCTTTCCATCAATAGTAGCCAGCCATCTTTAGAGCAACAAATCCTGTAGTCATTTAATTAAGGCCTCTGGAATCTTGAAACAGAGCTTTTGATTAAGGTTGGAATCTGTCAGATTGTAGGTGTTCTTCACCTTATCCCTGTAGATCAAGCAAGGAGCGAATGGATTGTTCCTACTCCTCATCCCAATAGTTTTATTGAGGCAGCGAAAATGAATGTAATCAATAAAAGAATGGATTGTACCTCTCTCGGTAAGTCACACAAAGTAGATTCAGATTGAGATTGGACCATTCCGGTTCCATTCTTCTTCCTTGTTCTTCTTTTCCGGGAACCCTTCTGCAGGTTGCATTGTTGACTAGCCAAGGTTGCATTGAAGTCACACAACCTTAAAAATCTGCACCAAATTGGAATGGTTAGAAGTGGTGGCATATATTTTATTTTACCATCAAAGGTAACAGGATGCTTTAGGTAAACCACCTGTGGCATATCCATTCCCATTCCCGCTTTAATGGTTTCAGTATAATTGAATTCGCTCCATATCCACAATTGCTGCTTAGTTTGAGAGAGAAGTAAGCAGATGCCATCAGGGGAACAATACAAGACCACCTTGTTATGCAGTTTAGGAATATTTTTGGACTTCATATTAATTACGGAAATGTTATTTACAGGCCACTTTTTACTATTCGTAGGCCACTTTTTAAAATTTTTATATGTGAATTTACATTTTTGCCCTTTATAGTTTCTAACTTTATAAAAAAATTATCCAACTTTTTTAACTCTAGGAAAATCGCCTGGAGTGGGCGATTTTCTCTGGGAGTCCAGGCGATTTTCCAAGATAAAATTGGTGTCCTGTGGCGATTTTCCCTGAAAAAAAGGTTTTCCTGATCATTCGTCGGAAAATCATTTTTCCGGCGAACGACCACTAAATTTTCGAAAAAACGATTTTTTTTAGGGAAAATCGCCTGGCCTGAGCGATTTTATCTGAGAAAATCACCCAGACCAAGCGATTTTCTCTGGGAAAATCGCCTGGTCTGGGCAATTTTCCCTGAATTCAAAAAGTTGGGTAAATTTTTTTTTGGGCAAAGGGGCAAAATTGCCCCTAACGTTTTCTGTTATGGGCAATTTTGCCACTAACGTTTATTTTGGGGCAAAATTGCCAACGTTTTGTGTTAGGGGCAAATTTACCCTTTAAGTTTTTCCTAAATTACATTTACCTCCTCCAAAGTTTGTTTAAATAACAAATAGATATCTCAAGTTTTAAAAAATAACATTTTAGTCCCTTAACCATCTAAACTTGGAGTAAAATATTTTTATCTAATAAGAAAATACATTTAATACGAATAATAATTAATTATTATTGTTCCAAATAAAAATATTCATAAATATCTAAACTTTTAAAAATATTAATTTAAAATGCATATATATTTTTAAAAAACTGAAAAAACATTTTAAAAAAAGAAAAAGAAAAAGAACACATGTTTTTTCATTTTTGTTTTTTTTTCTTTGTTTTTAAATTTTTTACTTATAAATACATTTTAAATTAGTTCTCTCTCTCTCCCCACCCCCACCCCAATAGTATTTTAAGGATTTTTTTTCCTTACTTTTTTTCTTCCCTTTATTATGGTTTTTTTTTTCCAATTTTTTAAAATCCTAAATAAAAAATATTCATTAATGTCTAAATTAAAAAAAATACTAATTTAAAATGTATTTATAAGTAAAAAATTTAAAAACAAAGAAAAAAAAAAAAAATGAAAAAACATGCCCAGGCCACGGCCTGGGGTGTTCTTTTTCTTTTTCTTTTTTTTAATGTTTTTTCAGTTTTTTTAAAATATATATGCATTTTAAATTAATATTTTTAAAAGTTTAGATATTTATGAATATTTTTATTTGGAACAATAATAATTAATTATTATTCGTATTAAATGTATTTTCTTATTAGATAAAAATATTGTACTCCAAGCTTGGATGGTTAAGGGACTAAAATGTTATTTTTTAAAACTTGAGATATCTATTTGTTATTTAAACAAACTTTGGAGGAGGTAAATGTAATTTGGTAAAAACTTAAAGGGTAAATTTGCCCCTAACACAAAATGTTAGGGGCAATTTTGCCCCAAGATAAACGTTAGTGGCAAAATTGCCCCTAACAGAAAACGTTAGGGGCAATTTTGCCCCTTTGCCCATTTTTTTTTTATAAAGTTAAAAACTATCAAAGGTATATTTGTCTTTTCACCACTTAAAATTTTAAAAAGTGTCCTGTGTTTAGTAAGATGGTACCTGCAAATAACATGCCCCATTAATTATACATCATATTAATTATTTTTAAGAGAGAAGAATATAAACAATACATATTAATTATTTTGAAAGAAGAATATAAACAATACATATTAATTATTTTGAAAGAAGAATATAAACAATACATATTAATTATTTTGAAGAGAGAAGAATATAAACAATACGGGTGACATGTAAGGGAAATACTTGTATAATTTTCATTCATATATAACTTTTTGTGACATGTCATTTCTTTTCTTTTTTTTTTATCTAACGTGGCATGCCACATGTTAACATGATAACCTGTAAAGGTTAACAAGTAATCTCTCTATTTTCACCTATGTATAACTTATTATGGATGTCAATATAAAATATCTAAAATAATTAATTTGACACCATTTATTTTATTTATATTCTTACTTATTAAGTATGGAGGGTATAAGGAGTAAAAAAAATTAAAAATGGACTCTTCTATTAGAACAAAAAAATATTTCTCAATATGGACCCTTCTAATGGAACGGAAGGAATAATATTTTGAATTGTATTTTGTTATTATATATTCTTTTGATAAGACACATGAAGTATATAATAGTAAAAAAGGGAAAATTGCACTTTTTTTTTTTTTTTTTTACCCTCGTTACATTTTTTGTCCCTCCTCTATGCAACTCGCAGTTTTGGTCTAATTTCTTTCACATTTTGGCATTTTTCGTCCATTGACTAGTCATTTGGGGTTAGAGTAAAATTTTAAAAAATTTTGCAACCATTTTTAGTAAATTTCGAAAAACTAAATCCTTTAAAAATCTAAAAATAGTCATTCACACTTGTTTTTCATACGGCAACATCGATCCTTCTTAGGAGAATTTGGACCCTTCTTTGTAAATTGCGAAAAACTAACCCCTTTAAATGTTTGAGTCATTACTATTTGGCCAAAAAAATTTATAACTTTTTCAAAAATGTCCAAATTACTATTGACTTCATAGGTCAACCGTTAAGAAGGACCAAAAATGTCAAAATGTGAAAGAAGAGAGTCCAAAAATGTGAGTTTGCATTGAAGATGGACCAAAAGTGCGAGTTTACATAGAAAATTGACCAAAAGTGCGATTTTTCCTAGTAAAAAATATAATAAAATTTTAAATTGTGTTGATAAATAAAACTAATAATCAATTTTTGTAAGTGTTTTCGGAATAAATGGGTAAGGATCGAATCCTCTTGAGCCCTTTTAAAGTCCTTGTTTGTTTTTTTTTTTTCCTTCTTTATTTTTAACATTCAAAAATGGCTCAAGACAATGTTAGGGGTGAGAATGAACACGAACATTCACGAGCAAACTCGAGCTCGATTAGTTAAAAGCTCGGCTCAAGATCGTTCGTTATTAAATAAACGAACATAAACAATATTTTAACCTCGATTAATAAACGAATAATAAATGAACAAGGATATAAACGCCCGATTATATTCGTGAACAACTCGATAAGAAGTTAGTTTACAGACAGGTAAAATATATAAATTCTCAAACGCTTAAATAAATAGATAAGTGTGTATAGCTTATGATTGTGTAAATTTCTACTGCACGTTTCGCCGCCGTTCTTAAAGTCGCCGTCGGGGTTCCGACAGGTGT
Source organism: Leptodermis oblonga (assembly GCA_016801395.1). Lineage (NCBI taxonomy): Eukaryota > Viridiplantae > Streptophyta > Magnoliopsida > Gentianales > Rubiaceae > Leptodermis > Leptodermis oblonga. The sequence continues at coordinate 3,716,824 of CM028758.1, forward strand.
TGCTGAGCTTCTTGATCACGAAGAAGCCGACGAATGTCAAGAATTGGTTGATGTCGATGACAGTGTTCAGGTAGGTGGAGCAGAACAAACACGAATTTCAACGACTTACTTTTGTTGAGTGATACAGCAGTTCAAGAGGATGAGGATGAAGCTTTTGATGATATTCTTGGTAAAGATGACTCCGACTACAATTGTGATGAAGAAGATGAGGTTCTGAAGACACTTATACAAGTGTGGAGGAAGAAGAAATAAATGAACAATTATCAATTAGAATATAAAGAAGTACTCCTATAATTTTCTTTCATATATAACTTTTTGTGACATGCCGTATTTTTTTTTTTTTTTGGTCTTAGGTGGCATGCTAATATGAGAACGTGTAAAAAGTAATATTTTGAATTGTATTTCGTTATTAAAAAATAATTATCAATATACTTTTTGATAAGATACATGAAGTATATAATAGTAAAAAATGAAAAATCGTACTTTTGGTCATTATTCTATACAAATTCGCACTTTTGGTCCCACAAAAAACAATGGTTCATACAAATAATAAAATTAGTTGTGTTTATTCAAAAGAAAATTAATTATTTTTTGAGGCCAAGTAATTATTTCGCTAAAAAAATATAGAGACGATTTGCTTGCAGATGTATTACTAACTTATTAACCATTTAGGAAAAATTACACTATTTTTAATAATTTAATAATCTTCATAGAAATTTTCTCAAAAGAAAATAAATTAAAAAAAGGTTTTTTTTTATCAAAGCCAGGTTTCGATCCTGGGACCTGTGGTTATGGGCCCACCACGCTTCCGCTGCGCCACTTTGATTTTGATATATAAGTTGATTTATAGTTAAATTACCTTGACAAAGACAAATCGGGATGGGTGCAAAATCGTGATTTAGCATTTCTAGGCTTATAGCTCAGGCGACCAACGATAAAAACTTTGCGCTGAATTTGCAGAAGGGTGGCGTTCAGATCAGAGGATGAGGCGGAGACCTGGAATTGGAGGCTTGCAGAATGCGGCAGCTGCTAGAGTACGTTGCTTACTTCTCCAATTTCTTTTTAATTTTTGGAGTGTTTGTGGATTAAGTGATGGCTGACTTCTGAATTTTTCCGACAAAGATGATTGAATTGTTCGTTTTTTGTGTTTGTTGGCGAAGGATCAATACCGATTGCTGGGGGAGAATGTGGCGAAGCTTAGAACCGATCTTATGAAGGAGCAGCTTTCTACTTTTCGCGCTCAGCTTGAAGATTTCGCCCGTAAACACAAGGTCGTATTTTGCTCTGATTGATCGTCCCTTTTCTTACTTTGACCTCTTTTAGATGGCACTGAATAGGATAATGAAATCCCATTCCTAGCAAGTGCAAGACAACAACAACAAAAAATGGTTTCTTTTCTTGATTTTTTGTGTTTGAGGTTAAGTGGGAAGTTCAAGGATTTGAAATTTTGCATTCTAGCTCAGTTTCATGATGAGAACTAGAATGGGAGTTTATGAGATTTGCAATGTGATTGTGGCAGAAGTTTCGTTTTGTTTTTCCACTGGTTCTAACTTTTGAAGACAATTTCATTTCTTTGGTGGATGCAGAATGATATTAGAAAAAACCCGGTTTTCAGATCACAGTTCCATGAGATGTGTGCTAAAGTAGGAGTGGATCCTCTAGCTTCAAACAAGGGTTTTTGGGCGGAGCTGTTGGGGATTGGAGACTTCTATTATGAACTTGGTTGGTACCCTTGATCATGAGAATTTTTCATAGGCTGTGTTACTGAGCTTTTTCTTTTTAGCCTGGAAACTGTGCTTCTTTTATGTCCCGGTCATTTAGTTTGGATTCCCTGTCCCTTTTCCCTTTTTGTGATTTGAAGACCATGCCCCTGAACTCCATATTTTTGAACTTGATATTTCATATTATGACTTGCACATATTCTAGCTGCAGTAGAAGTGGGTACATAGCCTTGCTACTTTTGTCTGCTGAAACCCTATGTCAAAGTGCAGGACTTCAAGTAACTTGTGAAGTTCTGATTATGTCACATTAGCAATCTCATGAATGTATGTGACTTGCAACAAGATTGTTTCCACCCACCTTCTGATTTCATTGCACATGAGCTTTTTAAAGAATTGGGAAAATCTGGTGCACAATCAGATGTAAACTTTGGGCATCTCACTTCAGCATTTACAATATCTAGTACTGTGATACTTATTCGTTAAGTTTGCTGATTAAGTTCTGTATATTTTATAACCAACTCACAAGCCATCTATCTGTCTAGGCAGGTGTGCAAATTGTTGATATTTGCTTATCAACTAGAGCTGATAATGGAGGTCTTATTAGCTTAGAGGATCTATGTAAACTGGTCCGCCAAAGACGCAAGGGTGCTCGAGAAACAATATCTGAGGATGACTGTTTGCGTGCCATAAGTAAGCTGAAGGTATGTGTTGTCTTTTGTGCCAAGTTACTCATACCTTGACGTGAAATGTTTTCATTTAGCTCTTAGTTGTCCTGCAGGACTTAGTAACTCACATATATGTTGTGTTTCAACATCTTGAAAATTCCAAATTAAGCACTTACCGGTTGTCCCCTTAACTCTACTTACCAGTCCATCTATTTTCTCTGCCTTTAGTTATGTGGAAAGATTATAATTTTCCTTCAATTACTGTAACTAACCACAGGGTAACTTGCAAGTTATCTTTCCTGCTGGTTTTTGTTTTTTGAGTTTTATATATTCTTATGCTCTTTTCAAAACCCATATTTCGGGGTGTATGTATAATAGGATAGTCCCCAGCAATTCAGAATTGACCTGACCCCATGTTTACTGAAGGCCAACACATTTTTCAGGTACTAGGGAGTGGTTTTGAGGTAATCTCCATTGGAAAGAAAAAACTTGTTCGGTCTGTCCCAACGGAATTAAACAAGGATCATAACGAAATTCTAGAGCTGGCACAGGTTTGCTTCATCTTTTGGTTTTCTTAATAATTTTGCTCCAAAATAATGGGTTATGTATATATTTCTTCAGTGTGTTTACTTGCACCGCGTCTTTTTTCTTTTTTTTAATATTGGTCTCAAACTCCAAAATTCTATTGTATTGTCTTTGTGCAAACAGTTCTATAATTGTAATCTGTGTTCTTTTGTACCCAATATGGTCGCTCTCTCAAAGACTCAAACACTTGTGTCCTTAATGAATATGTTTCCATCTTATCTTGTTTCTGTTGGTCTTCATTGGTTTATTGGTGGCTATGTTATGTTATATCTGGTGAGATGCATTTGAGCAGTCTCTACAAATGTGACGAGGCTAGTAGTTTTGAACTGTAGAGTCTTGCATGTCAGAAAAATTAACTTCTGTATTTGCCCCGTTTCTTAGCTTGTTTAATAGTAAGATTCATTTGAGGTCCAAAGTTTTCACAGCTATTTTGTTCCTTGCAATTTCAATCCTGAAAGCCGCAATAATATGCATCTTTACCTTATTCATCAATTGATATATTACTATTGCTTTAGGCTCAAGGCTTTGTGACAGTTGATGAGGTACAGAAAAAACTTTCATGGCCTTCTGGACGTGCTACTGATGCCCTTGAAACTTTATTAGACGTAAGTTTATGCAGCCTCTTCTTACGAATTATTTTGCCAGCTTTTCAGCTGTATATTCGTTGATTTTTCTATTAGGAGCTTGTAACCCTTTGTTGTGCAATGCAGGAAGGTCTTGCGATGATTGATGATGGCCACAAAGATGGCCGGCGCAGATACTGGTTTCCCTGTGTCTCTTCCATCTCTTCCTATGCTGGATCTGATCAGCTCTGAGGTTTCCATCTCAACACAAATGTTTATTTTGAGAATGTGCAGAGTGGACATCATGGTGCTTGGAAACACTATGTCATCTTATTTTCATCTCTCCCTAAATGTCACGGCGCCAGAAAATGGTAGAACTCTTCCACACATGCAAGGAACATTGAAGGATAGGTTACCTTTGTTTATTCCCAATTTGAAATTTGCCAAGTTTTCCGAGTTCTCGGAATCACTAGTTGGTTTTAAACAGACGACCGTGACACTCATGTTGATCTTGTAAGAATAGTGCTCATTTGTTTACCTTGTACAGCCACTTTGCGTCTCAAACCATAAAAACGAATGCAATGTTGAAAACAGAGAGATTATTATTGTATCATTGGTAAAAGTTGAAAGTGAGTATTTTGAACACTTTCTAATGTTGTCTTCATTTATGTATGCTAGTTTTCTTTTATTTATAGAAGTACAATCTTTGATCAAATAAAATAGAAACATGAACTTTCATCTCTAGTATAATCCTTAGTTTCGTGAATCATCAACTACTGTGAAGCTCCTTAAATTTCATACAATTTATGAGCAAATCATATAGGGAAGAATGAGACTGTATCTGAGCATTGAATCATTGCTCCATCACCAAAGTTTCTGTCTCTTCAGTCCAGTCAGAACTAGGTTCGCTCCAGGACCGAGGCCGAGCTCCTAGCTTGAAGAACAAGACCATTTCCAGGGCTTCAAAGACCTTGTACTTGTCCAGAACCTGATTCCAGACACCACTCACGATACAGTAGTTGTTGTTATACGGGGCGCGGTGATGAGCTCCATGCATCGACCGGGGCACCAACACTCCGGCATCTTGCAGAGCCACCACGGCCGGGTGGAGCTTGCTTTTCGTGCCGTGAGCCCAAGCGTGGAACTGCTGGCTGAACATAATGCAGCCCGAGCAAACACCAACAAAACCATGGAGGACAGGGTCATTGAAGAGAAGATCCAGAGGAAGAACTGCGAAGCTCACCGCCCGAGCAAGAGCATACAGGTTGTTTGCAAATTGCCTCCTTGTGATTATCCATGGCCATTTATGATGACCTTGGAATGCTTCTATCTGATTCCCAAAAACAGGTGTTTTCTCACTGCCATAGTTATCAATGCCCCAATGGTAAACTCCTGAGCCAAGATCTGCAAACACATACCCTACCAGCCCGGCTAAAACCGGCTCCAGCCAAATGTGCGCATCAGCAGCGCCTGTAATCGACTTGGCCAGAGAAATCAGCACGGTGGTGCACCCGCCGGCTACCCAGGCGCGCTGCGGCCAAGTTGACTTCAAACTCGGGTCATTCAGCAAGGTAGCCGGCGTGACAGGGTTCAAGATCCTCGGCTGTTCAGCAACAAGTAGCTCTGACCGGCGCGGCGTGGGCTTGACAGGGGTGGTTGTGGAGCAGTATATATGCAAGGATGGGGGAGAATGATAATGGCATTTGGAAACATGACATGGAGATGTAGGAGGAGGAAATGCAGCCATTGAAGCAGCTTTAGCAAACATCAAGAGAAGCCATTGAAGCTGAAGAAAGGCTCTTTATAAAGAAAAAGTTACATTACTTGGATGATTGGCAATGCAACAGGAGAGTCTCTACACAAGTTTGTGGTGCATACTGCATAGTAATAGGCTAGTTGCATATAAAGAAAAAGTTACATTACTTGGATGATTGGCTGATGTCTTATTACTCGTTTTAATAGAAGAGTCGAGTCTAGTTTGCAGTTATACTCATGACTCAGAAACAATTATACGGCTTGAATTCTTTCACGGAACTAAGGGAGGATTATGTTTTTCTACTACTTTAATACTTCTTTCCTCCTGAAAAAGACAAAAAAGAGTTCGGTTTAGAATTGTGTCTTGGAATGCTCGTAAGTGAAATGTGTGATTTGGCATCCGTGGCTCATTAAAGGACAGCCAAAGAAACACACGGATGATCTTCTTTCAGCCATAAAACAAAACATGTTGCCAATTCTACCACGTCACAGCCTCAAGGCTATTTGTTGCTGGGATTTGGAAAGCCTTGGGACTTGGGATCTGCCATATTCATACTAAATAATATAGGTCAACCTTCCCATAAATAAAAGTAAAATAAAACTATTTTTATTTCTATTTTCTAAGCAACAAGATGGGAAATTTCATGCGTAAACAGCTAAAAACGTTGAAAAATTAGTTTAAGTAAAAAAAAGGAGTTCTAAGGCCTTTATACTTAACGTACGACGTTCGTTTCCCCTGTCGTGTGTGAAGTATATTAGTGATTGGCTTAGTTTTAGCGTATCTGTTTGGGAATATGCTTGGCTTTAGCGATAAGTCAGCTTCGGCTATGGGCCTTTCCTTTTCCATATCTTGTTCTAGGAGATTCTTGTACACAATTACTCCCTTGTTCTCATGTTCGTTTCATTGAGGTGACGTCTTATTTAAGAATTTGAGAATACGACACTGAAATAGTAAGAAAAAAGAGCAAATCCTCTATATCGGAAGGAAAGGTATATGTTTCATTTCTCATGCTAAAAAGATAAACATGTAAATTTTCTTCTACACGTGAGAGGGTACATATATATTATATACAATTCTCGGCACAAGCAATTTCCTTTGTGAGAGAAGTAAGTATCATGGATTAACACGGTGTGACAACAAAACGTTTTTTTACCCTTAACTGACTACATGGCTGGCACACCTTGTTTCGATACAAGAGGTTCGATTCATGAGTTTAGAAATACAAATCTATAATATTCAAATAATTAGAAAATGAACAATCAAATCTATCAAGATTGATAGTTTTAAATTTATTCATATTGTTATTAAACTTATAGTCATTCTCGTTCCAATAATTCAAAACAACTAAAAGAGTGTGTATTGCTCGTCAACTTTGTGATAAAGAACAAACAAATATAAGAACCTCGTGATAAGAATAAAATGAAACACTTACAAACAAAGAGGAGGAAATCATGTATTTTGGATTTAATTTCAGTCATTTCTATTTTCCCAGCCAAAAATGTTACAGTTGTAGACGATAATGACAACGAAAACGAACCCTTTCAATAAACGTTGGCATGTTATAGTTGTTTTCGTCCAATAGCACCAAGATAGCCGTCTTGTGAAGCAATTCCCAGTTGAAAATTCACCAAAATTCTGCAGAACCCTTTGAAATTATACCAACCATTTTCCCAGTTTCAAAGGTTTCTTGTAATCAAGAAACTGCAGTTATTTTACTTTTAAAAAAATCGAAAAAGATCTTCCTGTTTCTGTTTTCATGGCGGTCAACGTCCCCCAAAGCTCTGGATGAAGTACAAAAGTAGTAATATACAACCTGGGGTAGTCATATATTTTAATCTTTTTTTTTCCAAACCGAAAAATATTTGTTTGTTATGCTCAGATTTCTCTTAAAAATCCAATCTTTGTTAAACACTGATTGAAACTGCCTCGGAAAAACCTCACTCAGCTCTGCCATGCAAATCTTCTTCAAGAAAATCTGTTCTCTTTCTCTCCTCGGAGTCTTTATCCTTGTTGGGTTATTTTCGCCTTCGCGAATTGATGCCCTGAGAGCCCCTTTTCGTGCCTCGGATATTTTGCCGGTCTTACCAAGGCAAGTCTCATGGCCGATTCTGAACTATTTGAACAGTGCGGCGGACCTCATGCCTTCCTTTGTTGGGGCTGCTATGCCTGCCAACAATAGCTTGGTATGGAAAGGGGCTTGCTTCTACGAGAATACTGCTTGGTTGGAGTTTCACAACAAAACTGGCAGTCAATTTGGTGGCGGCACCCTTCATATCAAGGTGGGTTTTTTTTTCTTAAAATGAATTTCTCTCCTTTTTCGGTTTTTTTTTTTTTTTGTTTTTTGTTTTTTGGGGTGCTTTTCCCTATTTGGCTATTGATTTAGCTTAATTGTTCAATTGGAAATATGACTGCCATAAAGTCTGGTTTCTCTATTGGAATATCCCGGCAAATATGAAGTATAACTTTTAGAATTTCTGATATTGATTTGATTTTAATTCCAAATTTTCTACCTGGAATATGATGAAGTGGAAGATTTTGTTAAGGTGCCTTTTAGACGATACATGATAAGTTGCCTCCCAAGGCAGCTATTTAAGCTATGTATGCTTTCCTATAAAGATGTATTTATGAATTGTGTATAAATTTTATATTTGTGTTCATTCTACTTGGTAGCAAACTGTTGTTGCTGTTTCATTTAGTAAGCCTGAACTTAACTTGCCGGTGGATGCTAGGCTAATTTTCCTAAGTTTTTGGAACATGTGCTGGGCTTTTGAAGGATGTGGGGTAACTAACTCGCTGTAGTTAGATAAGCTGTTTTTTATGATGGTGATCATTGTGAATTCTGTTGTACTGTTTTCTCAGAAAGAGAGATGAAAGTTTTTGCTCTGGCATTTGAACTTTTTTAATATATTGGGTTTTTTAAACTTGTATTCCTATTTTCTTCAGGTTAAGCATGCACATAGCTGGACCTGTATGGATCTTTACGTCTTTGCAACCCCATACCGCGTGACCTGGGACTATTACTTTTTGTCTCGTGAACATACTCTGGAGTTTAAAGAATGGGAATCAAAATCTGAGTATGAATATGTCAGTTCAAATTCTCCTTTAATTATTGCTGTACAAGGATTAGCCCAAAGTTTTGCATGCCAGTAGATAATTTACTTCTCTTGGCAACAGGTCAAACACAAGGGAATCTCAATTTTCCTCATGCAAGCAGGAATGTTAGGAACTCTTCAGGCATTGTGGGATGTCTTCCCCTTGTTTACGGCCACTGATTGGGGAGAGAGCTCAAACGTTGCATTCCTTAAGAAACACATGGATACGTCATTTGAGCAGCGTCCCCAACCTTGGGTGACAAATATCACTGTGGATGATATTCACTCTGGAGATTTCCTTGCAATATCAAAAATTCGTGGCCGATGGGGTGGTTTTGAGTCTCTAGAGAAGTGGGTTAGTGGTGCTTATGCTGGTCATACGGCTGTTTGTTTAAGAGATTCTGAAGGGAAGCTATGGGTTGGGGAATCAGGACATGAGGATGAGCAGGTAATTTCTATATCTTTTGCAAAAATGTGTATTAAATGGTAACTTGTTCAAAGTAACTTTCGGATGGAGTTAACTATGAGAACTAAATATTTATCACTTAACGACTTAGATAAGGGGTGAAAAGTAGAAAAGTCATAGATCATACGAGTATGCTTTATTTCACTAGAGTAGATTAATTCCATAGTTGAACCATTTGTACTTCATTTCTATTTTCCTATGTTCTAATGCTAAAATTGTATTTCATATTCTAATCTTAGGGGCAAGATATTATCGTAATCATGCCCTGGGATGAGTGGTGGGATTTTGAGTTGACAAAGGATGATGCAAATCCACACATTGCATTGCTTCCTCTACGTCCTGACATCCGGGCCAAGTTCAACGAGACTGCTGCATGGGAGTATGCTCGAAGCATGTCTGGCAAACCTTATGGATACCATAATTTGATTTTTAGCTGGATAGACACAATTGATGGAAATTATCCTCCACCTTTGGATGCTCATCTGGTACTGAATTTCTTCTGTCATCAAAAAGTTATAGTTAATGACTAGTATTCAATTCGTTCTGAAACTTGGCTCTGGCACAGGTTGCCTCTGTCATGACTGTCTGGAGTCAATTTCAGCCGGCATATGCTGCTAGCATGTGGAATGAGGCCTTGAACAAGCGACTTGGAACTGAGGTTTTTTTTTTTGTTATTTATTTATTTTCCCTGACTTATAATTTATAATCAAATATTGTTAGAGAATGTCAAAGTTTGCATGAAAAGAAGGTGAAGAGAGTTACATAAGAAAGCAATGCCCCATCAAAAGATTTACGTGTTTTAGAAAAAACTAAGACCATTTGCTTGGTCGGAATTTTGAGTTATAGAAGAACTAGGCTTCAATTTGGTATCAGTTTATCTGGAATCATGTGTCCTTATTTTTGTTCATGCAGGGCCTTAATCTTTCTGATGTTCTGGTTGAAGTTGAGAAGCGTGGGTCATCTTTTGCTGAATTGTTGGCAATTCCAGAGAGGGATGACTGGGTGTATAGTGACGGGAAATCTGCATCATGTATTGCCTTTGTTCTTGAGATGTACAAAGCAGCTGGGTTATTTGGCAATCTTACTGACTCCATTGAAGTTACCGAGTTCACGGTCAGTTTGCTAAAACAATGACAGTCTATTGATGGATGTAAAGACACACCAGACTAGATAGAATAAGAAATAAATGCATTAAAAGGAATGTGAAGGTAGCCTCAAATAGATGGGAAAAAAAAAAAGGAAACATGCTTAAGGTGGTTTGGGCATTAATGTAGGGAACCTTTAGATGCACTAATACTATGTGTATAAAATAAAGAATTGTTAACTCGAATTAAATGGGGAATGTGAAGATCTTGAAAGACTTGGCAAAAAACCATTGAAAAAGGTGTGATACATCTAAATTTGAATGAAACTATGTGCTTTGATAGAATGCAGCAGTAAGATGTGATTCATATATTTTACGTCACATGATGAGATGAAGGCTTTGTTATCGTGTCAATCTGTTGACATTAGGTTTTACAAACCACCCCATCAGTTGATATAAGATTGCATAAAACCAGTTAGTCGATTTCTATTTGCTCCATGCAGTCTTTCTTTTGGGGCTGATTTTTCTTTGGTTAAATATTTTGTTTGATTGCCCGCTATCTACTGTGATGAATGGAGTTCTCCAAAGAACTTTTGGTTTCAAATTAGTAATGCTATTTTTTGTGTTTTTGATTGTAAATGATTGTCTTAGTAATCCAGTGTGAACCCTATACCAGCACCTAACATGAGTACACTTGTTTTGCTGGAAAATTCAGATAAAAGATGCATACTCACTGAACATATTTGAAAACGATTCAAGCCGCTTGCCTCAGTGGTGCAATGATGATGACACAGTGAAGCTTCCATTTTGCCAAATTCGAGGGAAATACAGGATGGAACTCCCTGGATACAATAGTATGGATCCATACCCTCATATGAACGAAAGGTGCCCGTCTATGCCACCAAAATACAATAGGCCAAAGGATTGCTGATTTGTTCAAGTTGTCATCCCTAACAGATTGACCGGCACAAATGTGTTGGGAGTCCTGTAATTATCTCTTTTAAGTAGTTTGTAATGCCAAATTTACACAGGCAACTTTTCTTACAAACTAGTGTAGTGGATTGGAAAATGGAAAGTTTTAGCCATATGAGTTGTACATCCAATTTAAATATTATGATTTTGCTTTATATATGCAATAGAAGAAAGGTGTTGCCTCTCCATATACCATAGATTTCTTCTTTGCTGATTTCTTTTCTGGGCTTGGAAATATTATGATTTTGCTTTATATATGCAATAGAAGAAAGGTGTTGCCTCTTCATATACCATAGATTTCTTCTTTGCTGATTTCTTTTCTGGGCTTGGAAGAGTTGTTGGGATGATTAATTGTGTATTGGAGAATATCTGAACAGAGAAGAAACATCATTACTGATACAATGTTTACAAACCGAGGAAAAAGAGTCAAAGAGACCCTATGGTAGGGAACAATATTAATTTGTAGACTTTCGCTGAATCTCATGTTGGAAGTATCACTCTTTAGTATAACTGATAACTGACTAAGTTGATGAGCAGATTATTTTCTGAATCCATAATTCCAATACACAAAGTTGAAATATGCTCTTAGATCGAAGTTCTTTGGGTTATTTGGACTGGCATTCCTTTAGTAGGGCTTGGCATGGGATCCCATGTGAAGAAGTTATCATTGCAGCAGAGTTTCCACCTGAATCTGGTTACTAAATGATGCAATGTAACTAGAGTTTCAAGCTTTGCAAACTCATTTCCTGGACATATACGAGGTCCGGCGCCAAATGGAACAAAGCAGTATGGAGGAATCGATGCTTGGTTATCGAATCTTTCAGGATCAAACCTCTCCGCATCTTGGAATATGCTATGGTCTTTGTGTGTCATTGAAGTTACCTGGAATATCTGATCATCAACAAAAACAAAGTAAGGCACTTTCATGTCTCTTGTGAATGAAAGAGTTGCTTTTTTAGTGACTTAAACTGCTATTATGATTCTTACCTGCCATCCCTTTGGAATGATGTAACCTTTTAACTCTATGTCTTTTGCAGTCTTTCTAAAACCTCCAAAGACGGGAGGATAAACACTCAGTCTCCAATGCCACTTTCCAGGTATATTTCATCTTTGAAAGGTCTTGCCATGTTAGAGCCTCTCCTGAAGATTTGCTCTTTGCAATTTCATCTTGTTCTGTTTATATGAAAGAAGAATCAAAATCTAAAATGAGGGATTGTTGAATGAACTAAAGAAATTCATTTTAAAGACGAGAGTTTGTTTGAGTTTACCTCTAAGAACAGCTTCATAAACTGTTGGGTGATTGGCTAAAACTCTCAAAACAAAAGATTGATGTAGTATCATGCCCTGCTGCCATGATTTGCATCGCATTATGTATTGTCTCTTCTTCAGAAACCGGCTTCGTTGTCTTCTCCTCCTCCATGGATGCTCATTAAGCAAGAGATGAGGTCCTGATTGGATGGAGCTCCTTTGAGTATCTCCTGTCTCTTTTCCCTCAAAAGCTGCTTCAAGAGATTTTGAACCTTTGCACTAGCCTTTAGACTGCGGTTGAAGCGAGTGAAGGGCAAGTTAACTGGGATTGACCATATCCCCCCTATCATCTCTTGGAACAGATCAACATATTCATCCCCTCTCTCGGCTTTCAATCCCAAAAAGGAGGGAACAAGTTATGTTGAATGTCAGATTCTTCATCAATGGTAGCACCTACCAGCATCACCAGCCAAAGATTAGTGCTTCAGATGTACCAAACAGGTGAAATCGAGAAAAAAGAACTCACCGTGACCTGCTGCTTCCCTTCCCAGTGCATCTGAATGTGAGTTTTAACCTCTTCTTCCATCTTACCAACATACAGCTTTAAGGGTTCTGGCTTTAGGAAAGATGCAAGAGCGCCTCTGACGCGCTTGTGATCTTGGTCTTCCAGCTCTAGAAGGGACCGATCGCCGAGGATCATCCTTACTGACTCTGTCTGCTGGTTAGTTGTAGTGTTTCCATCACTACTGGCAAAGACAAACTTGTTTGTTTCCTGTCCATAGATGAAAACTGTTGGTTTGCCAAAGAGGCTTAGCTTAGATATGGGACCATACTTTTTCACTCTTTCCTCAAGCCATCTTTCAGCTGTGTTGTTTTTCATTGCCCGGAGAAGGCCGAGGCTTTGGCCTAACAGCGGCAATCCCAGCGATCCCGATGAGATCCTTTCCGGTACTCTTTTCCTCTTGAAAATGAAAGTAAGCAAAGGAAGAAGGATCAAAGGAAGGATGAGGAAGAAATTCATGATGGCAAGTGATGACGGCGTGAGAGTTCAAGGGAAACATTACTGCTTTATATATGGAGTTCTGATTGGGAATATGACAAAAGGTATCTTTTAGAGATGGAATTGCAGTGGCAATACATGATTCCCATGAGAAAATGATGGCTTTGCTGGAGTTTAGGAAAGATTACTTCCTATATTGTGAATTAAATGTCTCTTTCTCAAAGAAAGATGTAGACGTTGACTCAATTATTTTGTAAGTATTCTCTGCTTTTTCTGCCAAATGTAGCATCACCTGCAACTGCATTCTCAGGCACTTTACAAGTCAAATCTTTCTAGTTGAAATACTCTCTCCGTCCCATCTAAAAAATCATGTTTCGAGTTATACTTTATGACTCAAAAACAATTGTAGCATCAGACTCATTGTTTAATGGGACAGAGGGAATAGTTCATTTCTTTAATTGATTCCAAAGCTTTGCCTCAAGCATACAGGATGCTAAAAGCCTAAAGCAAAGTCCTTTTTTATGTGTTTTTTTATGAGCTTTTTTTATTCAAGGGGTAATAGTACTTAAGAGTTTAGGTATTGGTTCAATCTGAATAGTTTTTTCACTGAAGTTGTTGAGAAGAGTACTCAAGAGCCAACTAGCATAACATGGCTCATGAATATAATACATTTTCTTTTCCAATGGAGAAACATTATTACTGCTACAATGTTTACAAACTAAGGAAAAAGAGAAAGTTAATTTGTGGACTTTTGCTGAATCTCATATTGGAAGTATCACTTTTTAGCAGAAATGATTGCACGAAGTTGAAATATATTCTCATATCGAAGTTCTTGGGAGTATTTCGATTGGCATTCCTTTAGTAGGGTTTGGCATGGGATCCCTTTTGAAGAAGTTGTCATTGCAGCAGAGTTTCCACTGGAATCTGGTTACTAAATGATGCAAGGTAACTAGAGTTTCAAGCTTTGCAAACTCATAACCTGGACATATACGAGGTCCGGCGCCAAATGGAACAAAACAGTATGGAGGAATCGATGCTTGGTTATCGAATCTTTCAGGATCAAACCTCTCCGGTTGTTGGAAGATGCTATTGTCTGTGTGTGTCATTGAAGTAGCCCAGAATATCTGATCATCAACAGAAACAGAGTAAGTCACTTTGATGTCTCTGTGAATGAAAGAGTTACTTTTTCGGTGAATTGAACTTCTATTATTCTTTACCTGCCATCCCTTTGGAATGATGTAACCTTTTAACTCTATGTCTTTTGCAGTCTTCCTAAAACCTCCAAAGATGGGAGGATAAACTCTCAGAGTCTCCAATGCCACTTTCCAGGTATATTTCATCTTTGCAAGGTCTTGCCATGTTAGAACCTCTCCTGAAGATTTGCTCTTTGCAATTTCATCTTGTTCTGTTTGTTATTTGGAAGAAGAATCAAAATCTAAAATGAGGGATTGTTGAATGAACTAAAGAAATTTCATTTTACCTCTAAGAACAGCCTCATAAACTGTTGGATGATTGGCTAGAACTCTCAAAACAAAAGTAATCAAGACTGATGAAGTATCATGTCCTGCTGTCATGATTAGCATCACATTATGTATTATCTCATCTTCAGAAACCGAATCTTCGTTGTCTTGTCCTCCTCCATGGATGCTCAGTAAGCAAGAGACGAGGTCCTGATTGGATGGAGCTCCTTTGAGTATCTCCTGTCTTTTTTCCCTTAAAAGCTGCTTCAACAGACTTTGAACCTTTGCACTAGCCTTTAGACTACGGTTGAAAGGTGTGAAGGGCAAGTTGACTGGGATTGACCACATCCCCCCTAGCATCTCTTGGAACAGCTCAACATATACATCCCTTCTCTCTCGGCTTTCAATCCCGAAAAGGAGGGAACAAATTATGTTGAATGTCAGATTCTTCATCAATGGTAGCACCTACCAGCATCACCAGCAAAGATTAGCGCTTCAAAGGTACAAAACCAGCGAATCTGAAAATATTGTTCATAAACTGAATCAAGCATAAATCTATGTAGTGACTATTGATCATGATTTGATGAGCAACAACGCAGGATCTTGTTGAAGGCAATCTTGTTCCAAATCAAACTAACTGAAAGAAGGGAGACTGAAACTTACTGTGACCTGCTGCTTCCCTTCCCAGTGCATCTGAATGTGAGTTCTGACCTCTTCTTCCATCTTACCAACATACATTTTTAAGGATTCTGGCTTTAGGAAAGATGCAAGAGCGCCTCTGACGCGCTTGTGGTCTTGGCCATTCAGCTCCAGAAGGCACCGATCGCCGAGGATCATCATTATTGACTGTGTCTGCTGGTTAGTTATAGTGTTTCCATCACTTGTGGCAAAGACAAACTTGTTTGCATCCTGTCCATAGATGAAAACTGTTGGTTTGCCAAAGAGGCTTAGCTTGGATATGGGACCATACTTTTTCACTCTTTCCTCAAGCCATCTTTCAGCTGTGTTGGTTTTCATTGCCCGGAGAAGGCCGAGGCTTTGGCCTAACAGCGGCAATCCTAGCGATCCCGGTGGGATCCTTTCCGGCACCCTTTTCCTCTTGAAAAGGAAAGTAACTAAAGGAAGAAGAATCAAAGCAAGGGTGAGGAAGAAATTCATGATTGCAAGTGATGATGGTGGAGAACTCAAGGGAAACATTACTGCTGTATATGGAGGAGTTCTGATAGGGAATATGACAGAAGGTATCTTTTAGAGATGGAAGTGCATTGGCAATACATGATTCCCATCAGAAAATGATGGCTTTGTTGCAGTTTAGGAAGATTATTTGCTATATTGTGACTCAATTATTTTGTAATTCTTCTTTGCTGTCTTCTGCCAAGTTGAATCTTTCTAGTTGAAATACACTCCATCCTGTATAAAGAATCATGTTTTGCGTTATACTTTATGACTAAAAAACAATTACACCAAAAGACTCTTTTATTGGAACGGATGGAGTAGTTCATTTCTTTAATTGATTCCAAAGCTTTGAGTAAACGATGACGATCTTTTTCATGTGGTTTCTTATAAGCTCTTTTTTTTTTTTTTTTTTTTGAAGGGATAATAGTTTATACTTTAGATGTAGGTTCTATTTGAATAGTTTTATCGTTGAAGTTATTGAGAAGAGCCAACTAGCATAACAACTCTTGAATAGTTTGCAATTCACAGGACTCTCTTTTCCAATCGAGAAACATGCAAGAAATAGTAAGATTTTAAAAACAAGAAAAATCAAGAATTTGGTCAAGAATCGCGTCTTTCTTGGTGATTTGTGGGATTGGAAATCCTTGAGTAGCTGGATCTTGACTGAAGAGATTGTCAGTGATGCATCTCCATGTGAACTGAGTAACAAAACAATGAGCATATTTTGGTTTTCTACCATACATTTTATATTTTATAATAGTTCCTCATAAATCGGGGAAAGTTTTTTCGATCGTTTACTTTTCTTCAAGGAAAATGCATAGAGTATGTAAAATGCTCATCAATGTTCCACTGGTGTGTGTGTGTTTGTCTCTTTAGTGATGGAGAAATGAAAACCAGGCAAACATTCTATTTCTACTTAAACATCTATCCATCTCAGTTTGAGTCATTGTCCTTTTATCAGATCAAACCTGCCTATTCAAAAGTTCATTTTTCCAGATGGGGTTATAGTGGTGGCGATTGGTGGTGCCGCGATACAACCGCCAATCCATTCTTTCGGGACAGATATATAGCTAAATTGTGATAAAAGATTGCACTGCACAAACTGTAAAGAACCATTCCACAATTCCATCAAATCGTAGCGCGATAAAATTATCGCCACAGAATTAGTAGAATCCAGTATTTTATAGCAGTAAATGAACGCAAAATCAGTAGTCAGCTTTCTTGATTGATAAATCTTCAATTTCCGACATCATAAAGCACAAGGTATACATGAAAACAGAGTAGAAGGTTTGTGAACCTGTTGATTTTCAATCAACATTAACATGCAATTACATATTGTTTTCCTGCTTTTATCTAAAGGAAGTCTAAACATGTTTGTTTGATTAGTAATATAGCAAAGCAAAGCACATACACACCACAAAGTGCTGCTGCTCGAGAACCTTTACTCGCTCTTTGGAGGGAAATGGTTTCCGCCAGTGGCAAGCTTATACAGGTAAAATGCAGTCATAATAGCACTGCACGAGCAAGAGAAAGAGAGTCAATGCTTCAGAAGTTTGCTTAACATTTAAGCAAAATCGTACAACTACTACGGCAGAAATAAAGAGTTAAGACCGACATTCTGTTGTCAAGGCAGTTGAGCCAAACACTTCTCTTAGAATTATTAGTATGAAGTTTACAAATATCTGGATGCAGAAGCAAGGCATTTACGTATTAGCACAGAATAGAAATACATCACGACCAACAGCAGCTATCGAAAATCAAGTATTTATGTCCCTTGTTAAGCTAATTACATCTTCACGGCGGATATATCAGGCAAAAACTTGAGCATGGGAGAAAAATGCCAGTGAATACAAACATGGAACCTTTAAACTTCATATCAGCACATCCATCGTGCAAGAACTACAAGGCAGCAAGTTCATTCACAGAAATTGTCTATATCAACAGGTAAATAGCATCACGTTGACTTCCAGAATTGCTATCCAAACTTGTAACAGTTTAACATATATACAAAAAGATTTCATTACCAGGTACTATGAATTGAAGTGATATATTCACAAAGGAAAATTGGAACATGACAGGTCAAACTCCATTCAAATGCATGTAAATGAAAAACACATACAAAATTATCCCGTCAGAGCATGCAACAATACCAAAAACAACTGAATTCCTTTACAGCAACTTTCAGTATAACTAGCATTTTCCAATTTCATTATAATCCAGCCACAGATGCAATTACAAGAATGGTTTTCATGACGAGGCAGAAACTAGATTTGAAGCCATGTTGATGCCTAGAGCTCACAGATGAGTCAAGAAACAAACAAGAAGGTAAATAAGATATTGCCACAACATGACTTTAATAGCCAGTAAAGCAGAAGTTTAAATCATTTACTGCAAATTTGTTATGATGATTCCTAAGTTATCCAGTTTCTCAACAGGTCACTGGTAGCCAACAGCAGGTATACTTCATTCAATATTTCTGTTCTAAAATTCAAATTTTACATGGAAAAAGATTCTGTGGAAAGCATAACCTGAATGCAAGTATTTCTCCTCCTAAAAGTCTAATATAGCATGCAAGTATAGAAATAGAATCAACCACTGTTTCTACTTACCTAATCCCAGCAATAACACCAGCAGGCATCACCTTTGAAGTTTGCAAGTAACGCTGTCCCATGACCCATGTAAGTGCAGCAGCAAAAACTGTTTCAACACAAACAAAATGTAAGGAGCAAGCGATAGGCACTATGATGAAGAGAATTACAATGAGGTAGTGTACTGCGATGAATACTTTCAGTCTCAATGAAAGATACAACAAGCCTGGTATGAGAAAAACATAACTAGAAGAGAACAGGCCAACAATTGCATTGAAAATGCTAGAGATGCAACTTTCAGAAAATGAAAATTTCACTTAGCCTAAGACAAGAACTACCCAAGTTCATATGAAAGGACCAGTTATTGTCAGGCATAGCACACTAAAGTCCAAGACAGTTCCCACTCCCAAAAAACACTACTTTATGAGGTAGATAGTAGCACTACCCAAAAACACACTGGAAGAATTTATGGCAGATGATATCTGCCTGCGCAATTTACAGAATCTGCATAGAATCAACTATCCTAATTATCAGTTTAATGGGCGTACAGAATTTCAGGAACAAGGTAATGGACCAAAATGCCAACGCCATACATAACGAGAAGATCTGAGGCCGCCAAGATCTGGAGTTTTAGCCAAACAGTCCATTACAAGTCTAAATCTTCAGTACATGAAAAATCACAAATTCTCCACAATCTTTTCAGGGTTTTATCTTCTAAAGCCATAAACCACAGCAGAAACATACCAAAAGAAATAATACACTGTTCTGGACATCATCAAATTCCCACAAGAATGCAAATTTCTCAAATTATTTCATCATTCTCACTCCTCAAATAAATTCTTCAGCTATATAGCACAAAAAATATGACCAAGAAAATGTTCAAATTCATCATTTCAAGAAAGTCAATACATGAGCAAAATAGTAACTAGGACTGCGAGAAACTCCATTACCAGTCTCAAGAATCAAGGCAATGTAAGAGTTCTTGCGTTTATTGTAAGCCTGAAGACTGAGATAACCAGCAATGATGAGAGCCAATCCGGTGCCAACGCCCCCAGCCAGGGAAGCTGTGCTCCCTTTCTTGACATACCCGAAGGCGCCACCACCCACCAGGATCAAACCGTATGGAATTGTGAAGCAAAAGTCATGCATTTTTACCAGCTGGGCTTTCGATAAACGCCAAAAAAGAAGAGAAAGATTGAAACTTCGGAGAAAACCAATCAATTATCTCTGTTACCAGATCAAGAACAAAATGGGTTTGAGGGATTCAAAAGAAAATTTAACAGCAAAATTTGATGGGGGCTCGTGGGGCAGCTGGTCAAAGATCAAAAGCTCGTCCAAGTCTACCAACTCCAGTTCTTTTGTTGGGGGTGTTTTTATGAATATTTAATTTACACACAAGGGCATACAATTCAAAGAAAAGCACAAATGTTCAACAGAACTTTTGTTCTCATTTAATCTTAATTTTATCTTTTAAATATATTTCAAATACAATAAATTATACTATGGCAATTGCAAAAAGTCTAGGAAACTTCCATTTGGTAGTTTGATTCAATCAAATCAAAGAGGCCAAATTCTTGCCCTATTTTTGAAGATCCATCCAATTTGGCTAATAGAGTAATAGTCAAAGCCAGGCTTAATACAAACATGACTAGACGACTATTAGATTTCAACGCATTTGTGCTCAAGTATGACCTATGAAATAACGATACATTCAGTGAAAATTTTGAATAAAATTATAGAGTGATTAACGTAATATTCACGTAGCAAAAGCTCATTAAACATTTAAAATTAAAACTGTCAAATATAATTATCATGTAATGTCACATCATTCACTTTCTGTTTTCACTCTCCTGATTATTTTTCGAAATCATGATATGTCATGGAATTTTCATTTATGACATTATTATTCTAATTATTTCAAGTGCAAAAATAGGATTGTCTTTTGACACATTGTTGTTGATTATTAAAGAAGTGATAACCATAATGATCATTTAGAAAAATGGTACAAAATAATTTTAAAACAAAAATCTCCATTTCCATTTGGACACAAGTATATTATTCCCAATATGATAGAAGTCTAGTTTAAAATAAGTTTATCATTAATCATATAAATTCACAGGGGTGAAAATTAAATGAGCTATTCAAGTGTGGGCAAAATATGATAAAACACAAAAATTGAAGGACTACAAACCAAAATAAGTACGCCGCCGATGATAATGGTATGAAACATCGGAGTCGACACAGAAGCCAGCCTGCTTCTTCGATGCTGCGGCTCCTCTCACGGCGGCGCTCCACCTCTGGATTACCGCTACGCCCAATTTCAGACGTGACTTCATCGCTCTTCCATCGTTTCCTAAGCTCCCATCAAGCGAATGAAGATGAAGACGAAGACATTTATGATCCTCCATTTTCACCTACACCCAAAACCCTCGTAAAACCCCCGACCCAGAGTCTTCAAAACAAGAAAACTACACCTAAAAAATCTAAAAAACCCAAGGGTTCGTCGAGTAATGCGAGTTCCAAAAAAGGGTCGGACTTTCCGGTAAAGTCCGACATGCCCTTTGATTTCAGATACTCGTATTCTGAAACCAAACCGGATGTTAAGCCCATTGGATTTCGTGAACCGCCGAGATTCTCTCCGTTTGGTCCTGGCCGGCTTGACCGGACATGGGACGGGACGTCAGCTCCAGCTGAAGTAACGGTGGATCACGAGGAATTAACCCGACAAAGGAACTATATTCTGGGGGAACCACTAACGGAGGAGGAGATTGCCGAGCTTGTTGAGAAGTATCGGCACAGTGATTGTTCGCGCCAAATCAATTTGGGTAATTATTCAATTTTTTTGTTGACATGGGTTTGTTAGATGTTTGTGGTTCTCTTAGCTACTTCTGATACAGAAAGAAATATTGAAGAAAATAGTTTATTCCGTACTGATTGAAATCAAATCAAGCTTATATATGGAGTGCTGACAAAACAACTTGAAATGTTTTGTCGATGAATGGTTAGAACTGGATATTGGAATGCTGATTTTATTATAGGAAAAGAAAAAAATTCATAAAAATTCGATCTTCTTGTTTGTGGAAGCTCTATCCTTCTTGATACTTATGTCTGTGCATAAAACCAATAATTATGGGCAGTATGGACGGAAGATGCAAAAGTTAGCATTTTTGGCAATCTTGCTTCTTAGATTAACAGCTTTAATGGAAATCTTTTTCTCTTCTGAATATGCATACTTCAATAGGCAAAGGAGGAGTCACCCACAACATGCTGGAAGACATTCACAGTCATTGGAAGAGGGCTGAAGCTGTGAGAATTAAATGCTTAGGAGTGCCTACTCTTGATATGGACAACATTTGTTTTCATCTTGAGGTTAGGGGGCTGTGAACCATAACATCTTGATTCCATGTTTATTCTGGTCTTTTCTTTTTTAAATCTTCCATTGGAGATTTCAGCTTTTGGTTCTCGCTCATGTAGATCACAGTGACTTTGTAGGACAAATCTGGTGGGCTTATCATCTATCGTCATATTAACGTCCTCCTATTATACAGAGGGAGGAACTACGATCCTAAAAATCGACCAGTCATTCCGTTAATGCTGTGGAAGCCATATGCACCCATATATCCAAAGCTTGTAAAGCATATTGCCGATGGGTTGACATTTGAGGAGACTAAGGAAATGAGAAACAAGGGACTCAACTCTGATCCCGTGATGAAACTCAGTAAGGAAATTGATTTTGAGGGATTTGATCTGCTTGTAAATAATTTCATAATTAGTTTACGTTATGAGTTGCTAATAAGTATAGCTGCTTTTTCTTTGACAGCAAGGAATGGTGTTTATGTGAATGTGGTGGAAAGAGTGAGAGCTGCATTCGAGACTGAAGAGGTGGTAAGGCTAGATTGTTCCCATGTGGGAACTAGCGATTGTAAGAGAATCGGCGTTAAACTACGGGTATGTTTTCCAGAGAGGAAAATCCTTCATGGTCTGCAGTAGTTGTTTCAAGTTGCCTGACTGACCTTCCTGTTCTACCATGTTTCACATTTCTTGTTCTTCCTGTATTGCAGGACATGGTACCCTGTGTCCCCATTTTGTTCAAAGATGAACAAATCATACTTTGGAGGGGAAAGAAGCATCAGAAAGAAAGCTCATCTACAGCAGAACAGGTGACCTAAAAGATGCTAGAATTAGAGCACAGAAGGTTATTACTAGTCACTGATAATAAGCCTCAACTTGCTAATCCTACAAGAGAAGCACGAGGCGGAAGCCGGCTTAAGGTTTAGGGTTTACGCTTGCACTCTGAAGTCTCTTTGAGAGAGAGAGGATGAAGATGACCATTTGATCCCATTTTACATTTCTCACTAGTCGCTTATTTACCTTGAAGAAAGTTGTTCTTGTACATCACTACCTTGTCTAAAAGTAGGGTAGCCGTGTCTGTTGAAAAACCGAGGTTTGTTTATGTATTTTGCCATTGTTGGAATTACATTGGAAGCATTTACCGGCCTTACCGGACTCTTCTAAAGGAACAGCGGTTGGTTTCGTTTCAGTTATCATATTACGTACTGAATCTGGCAGATTGTGAAACGGTTGATGAAAAAGCCAAGGTTACGCTAGTTTTACAGTTCTGAACTTGTCATGATAGTAACGTGTAAGAAGCATTATGATCCATTTCTGGAACAAAGAAATGAGTACACAGCTCCTACATCCCGTGGATGGTTTTCGATATCTAGAAACTGAAGTGACGATACAATACAATACAACAATACAACGTTTGAGTATACAAACTGCTTTGATCTATACTTTTATTATATACCACTTAACGAGTAGAGTTCGAGCAACATTTGATCGTTAGCCGCCTCTAGACATGACTTGTTAGTAGAGTTCGAGCAACATTTGATCGTTAGCCGCCTCTAGACATGACTTGTTTTATGGCTCCAACAATATCTTTCCCAGTTCAGAACTCCTTTCTGCAATGCAACCTGAACTCCTCAAAGAGGTTATCCAGACATCGTCGGACCTCACTGGTTCATCGTCATCATTTCTGTGCCAGGTCCAGTAAGCATGAGTGGAGTTAACTATGTTGAGCTCGCCATGGCCAAAACTTGCTTCGCGGAACACTGACCATTCGGGCTTCGGGTCCTTGAACCTGTCAAAGTTTATTAATACCAGTTGAGACACCCCAAACTTGGAACCAACAGAGCAGGTAAAATGGAGAACATGAATAACAAAAGCAAACGAACATAAAAAATGACAGAGATCCAAGCTTAAGAAAACTTGAACACCATCCAAGGAAGAAAACTTGAAGAATCAAAGTAAAACCTTTGTTGCCCAAAAATAAAACTTTCCCATGCATTTATTAGCCAGCCATGTAAGGGGAATACTTACTGGTGGGCTAAACCTTCTCTATTTCCTCCATCGCCAATTGTTATGTGGACAGCACCACAAGGATCAGATCTGCCGCCATAAACGCGTTTCTAATGAAAATTACAAAAAATGCATCAAGTTACCACTATTAAAGATCTAGAGGAAAAAACAATAATAAAACATTAATAGTAGTATGAGCATACCGAGCGCTCATAAGCATGCACATGTCCAGCAAACACCATATCTACCCGTGCAGTGTAAATTAGATGTTCCATGGATTCCATCATGCAATTGCCTTCGCCTTGATGAGCCCCGTTACTGTTATACCACGGGGCATGGAATAGAACAATCAGCCAAGGTGTCTTCTCACGGTCTACCTTTAGGAGATCAGCCTGCAGTACAATGATCAATTAGGTAATCAGTTATATCACTGAACATGTTCAACGATTGTTTCTCAAGGTATTCATCATACAGGCACCAAACTTATACAAATGGTCTATCTGCGAAATCCACGTAGTTCAGCAAGTACTTGGAAACAATCATGAAAGAGAACATTCCAACGATCTAACAGCATGAAAAGTAATAATGTCCAAGTCTGTTATGAATTGTTTAGTCCAACCCCCAGATAAGTTTCCAAATTCCAAAACAATGAACAATTACTCATTTGCATTTATAAATATGAAATTTCATGGCAATATGCTAACCTTCAGCCAGTTATATTGATCTGAGGACTCATCATAATCTGTGTATGACCCAAGCATGATCACATGGACACCAGCCACATCAAAGGAATAATACAAATTTGAACTGGATCCACTCTCCTCATAGGGCATCTTCCATCTCGCATTATAAGCGGCAAAGCCTTCTGTAAGTATCGGTATGTGCTCCTTTTCATGGTTTCCTTGTGTGACCATCCAAGGTCTTTTGCTTGCAAGCGGCTCAACCAGCTCGCCGAAGGTGTCCCACCTGTGCTGTATGAAATCAGCATATGAAAGGTCTCCCGGGAGCATATGAACATCATATCTGCATTGGTTTATGTGATCTAAGGTTGATTTGGTCCATCCAGTTTGCCCCAAATCACCAGCAACTGCAAATGTGACCGGGAACTGAGCCGGCGGGGTTTTGAAATGGAACTCAAGACCCTCTCCACCACATTGATAGTAGTAAATGGTGTCATCCTCCAATGGCCCGATGACAGTGTGGTGTATCTTTCCTGAATTGTACAGAAAATAACTATAGGAAGTGCTCTCCCCTTCAGCAAGGGAGTTATACTTTCCAGGTGCTTTTCCATACTTAACCACAGATGGAGCAGATTTGTCATCAGTAATCCATGTCACACGCATGTGTTTATCCCCAGCCAAGGAGATATGAACCTGCAACAATTGAACAAGTAGAGATTAAAGAATATTGCTACAAACCAGAAACAAAAGAAATAAGGATGACAAAAAAATTAACAAAACATAACAAGATTTTATCATCTTCCTTTCCAATTTCCAGCATTTTTGACAAACAATCCATAAATAACAGAATGATTAAAAACCCAAACTCGCACATAAATAAAATAACCAATTGAAGCTTTATACTAGAGGAAACCAAATATAGGACGAACCCATCAAAATAACATCAAAGGTACGCACTTTTCCAGCAACCCATGAATCAAAATCCACTAAAAACCCCAAAATTAAAACTCTTGAAGTAAGAAACGTAAAACGAAAGGAAGGATTTTTGAGCTATCCCCTTTTCATTAACCTGTTGGGGATGAGAACCCGACTTTGGATTCCAGGGAAATTGAAGATTCTTCCGAGGGAGAGGCCGAACATAATCGCCCGCTGTGAACTCCACATTGATCACCAAAAAAACTGCCACTAACACTAAAAGGGGAAATAACTTCAGATTTCGCTTCATGATGTGTTGATCTGAGCTCAAAGAAAGAAAGGGTTTTATGCCACCACCAAACAGTACTTTCTATAGTTTTTTTCCTGATAAAATGCTACCAAACAGAAGTGATTTTGGAAGAAAAGCTAGAAGGAAGAAAAGGGAAGGAAGAAATGATAGTGCTGAAGACATTCCTGCTCAGCAGCGGATAAATTTGGGAGTATTTATAACTGTATTGACTGAAGTGTTTGGAAGAAATGTGTGTTCTGAAACTCTGTTCGTCTTCTGTTCCTTCTGCTTAGTTCGGAGGATTTCTTGTTTTCGAACAAATATGATGGAATTTCCGAAAAATAGAAAAACTAAGGCAATGTTTGGTAAAATAACTCAAACCAAGGTTTTTTAATCATTCTCAATAACTGTTTTTTACATTTTTAATAAATTTTTTTTACCTTTTTAAGACACTTTTTTACATCATCAATGTAATTTTAACTGTTTAAAATCACAATCCAAACCAATGTTTGAATCAAGTCTTGATACTAAACGGAGCCTAATATTTCAACAAATAGGATGATACTCCCGACAAAACAACATTTAATAGGCCATTGGGAAGAGAAAATGTTAATCCGGGAAGGATTAAATTCTCTTTCATGAATCATTTTAGTCAGCATAGAATAGTTTTTCTTAAACAATACGCATAAATTTTGTTACTAGTGCGAATCCAGATTACATCACTAGCCGGTACTGCACCCAAACTGTGACCTAATTTATGAGCTCTGCGTCTCAAATAAAAAGTCTACTTTAGTATTCGGAGACTTTTCAAATGACACAAAATTAAATTGTGGAAGGGCATTTTTGTATTGAATGCCAAAATTGGAAGAAAAGAACTGTGTTTTTCACAACAAATCAATAAAAATAAAAACAGAATTGTTAGAATCGGATCGAGTAGAAAACTAAAGTTTCAAAGAGCAGTTAATAATACTTAACGATGAAACACAACAGCAGCAGCAATTCAAAATCACAAATCCACACCATAATAACTTTTAGTAACAAGCAACAAGCCCCAAAAGTGCTTCCAAAACGGTTGATCAAGAAACCCCCAGTTAGTAAGTTACTGGGAGGAAAAATCAAAACAGACCACTTAAACTCCTCTAGTACATTAGTTCTCCCAACCAACTACGAAAATTATCGTACAACCAAATCAAACACGGGCCATTACAACCGACAATCAACTTCAGCAAGCTCCGAGGTTTCCAGAAATTTCAAGCATAAGCCGCGCCACAAAGCGTTACTGCAAACACAATAATATGATATGCTTTTAGTTGGCTTATAATCGCCTCACTAGAGGCAACTTTCACAAAACAAAAGCCGAATATCGGACTTCCAATACAGACCAGATAAAGAAAAAAAGCATTTTTGACATTATCCTACCTGCTGCCCTTGTTGATAGTTTGAGTAGCCAGGGTAGCCTCCGTAGTACATATTTGGGTCTTGGGCAGGCGGAGCATATCCATATGCCTCGTAACCACCTTGTGAATATCCATAATATCCACCGGCTCCAGCACCTGCCGCACCGCCACCATTCCACTGGGGCTGATCCGACTGGCCAAATGGAGATGAAACTTAGATGAGCAGATAAGACACAAAACCATAATCATGAAGCAAATAAAAAAGACAGGAACCTGTTTGTTGGAAGGGCTACGTCCCCACGACAGTCGGATGCTTTGTCCTCCCAACTGTGTCCCATTCAGACTTGCCAATGCTTGCTCGGCATTTGCCCTAACCACATTCAACAAAATCAAAAATTATTTTAACACTAAAAGGGGCCCAGCTGTCGGACCAACATATTTCACAAAATCTCATGCTCACCTGTTAGTGAATTGAACAAATCCGCATCGTTTCCCTACTGGTATTTTTACATGAACCAATTCACCATATTGGCCAAACACCTGCCTCAAATGATCATCTGTCACGCCGCTATCCAATCCACCAACAAAGATCTACAGTCCAAACATTATATGTCACTTATACAGAACCAAAGAAAGTAAACAAACACTAAGATTTGGAAACCCACAGTTGTATTATTTGGATCACTCTCGCCCTGAGTTCCTTGAGGATTCTGGCTTGGAGCTGCAAAAGATACAGGATGTTAAGAACCCCAGCGAAGAGGAAACTGTGGGATACAACTAATATTTAATATTCATAAAGTTGCTAGAATATCCCACAGTGACAAACTAAAGCACTAAAAAGAAAAAAACAGTCACCAATCCAAGAAGGGCAGAAAGTTGACATGGCAGAATAAATATATGAAGTACACAGCTTAACTGACTTGACAGTGTAAATAATGAAGAGAATATTACAGTACTACTTTAGCAACCAACTTACCAGAGAAATGAGACAACAATTACCATTGTCACAACATATAATATTTGAAATTTCCTCACTTTCCAACATTACTTTGTAAAAGTTACATGAAACCCAGTGGGAATGTCACTAGCTTTCACACCATTAAGAATTCATTGGTCCAAGACTTATACTTTCTACAACCCTCTCCAACTATAGACCTTCAAGAAAAAGAAACCAAAACAAAACGATGGGTACTGGACAGGTAAGTAAAATATGTTAAAAGCGTATATCAGTATATAAGAAAATACATTTTCGCGGAGCCCATTCACCATGAAGCCAAAAGTTGCTTATAATTAGGACCACCGTGCATATGATACGGCCAGGACTTACCTTCAACATTGGTATTGGTGTCTGAGATGGTGCTAGCCCCTCCATTTGTTATTCCCTTTTATAGCAGATTGACAAACTTATTCACTAAATAACTGGATTTGTACAATCAAATGCAACTAGACTTTACTGAACAAATTCAGATGGGCCCATTCCCATGACACACAACTTGCAAAAGTACTCCCCAAAAGATCCCCAATCTGCAGCTAAGACACAGTATTGTGCCCTTATTCTCAAACTGATAACTTCTAAAACTGTTTGTCTAGAGCACTAAAAGTACAATAACTAGGTGGAAGAAAACAACAGTGAACTAATTTATCATATAAAGATTGACTCTGTAAAAATAACTAAAGGAAAAATACAATACTGAAGGGAAGAAACGGAGAACATCTTGCTAGTGGAACTGGTCGGTAATGAAGAAAAAGTAAAGGAAGTTAAGAATTTGAAAGATCAAACGATAATTTGGAACGGAATGAAACTTTAGATGATAAAGAAAGTAAATGTACTGGCTTAATCTCCAAAGTAAAAGGAACTGGAAAGTAGAGTCTGCAGCATAGACAGTGCCGCAGGAAACGAATTACGGAAGTTCAGACGTAAACAAATTAACTGACCTAAGAGGAGGCCACCCATTTAACTGGAATCATTTCAGCCGAAATCAGTTCTAGGCCCCCGTAAATGAGAGCCTCTCTCTTTCCTGCTTTAAGACAACATGAGTTTTATAAGATTTTATGTTTTTACAGAATTATGTGAGCCGAAGTTTACAAAGGTAAGTACTGGAAGGAAATGACTTGGTAAATGCCGCAAATCTTCAAGTGCATAACTCAAAGAGAATTCATATCTCAAAAGCTGTAAAGATAACCTCCAAACGGATTCTAGGACCTTATGGCTTCACTCAACACTAAGAAATAGAAGGCAAACAAAAGAACCTATAAAGACAACTATAAACAAATTTTTGCAACAAAAAAAGTAAATCCAGAATCAGTATCAACAAGCCTTATTTCATCTCACTGTTAGCAGACATCTCAACACATTCATTGCCAAACATACCTTTCTGGTATTGCTGAGCAGTCACAGGCTTTTTGTTAGCAGCAGGGCCAATTCTCATGGGCCTGGTTGAACAGACAACACCATTCATCTCAGTCATGGCCCGAAGCTGTTCACTCTCATCTCCAAATCTAATGAACCCATAGCCCTTGGACCGTCCAGTGTTCCTATCAGTGACAACTTTTGCACCCTTCACTGATGAGTACACGGCTTTAAATGTCTCTTGCAGCTGGTAATCAGTCACGTCAGCAGCCAAGTCCCCAACAAATATTGTAAAGTCAGAAGCATCATCTGTCCGCTTCTCACCAGCCCCAAGAGATGCCCAATTTAGCCGAAAACGTTGTTCAGTGTTAGGTATCAGTGCACCATTGTATGTTTGTAAAACATTATCTGCTGCAGCATGACTCCGGAACTCAAGAAAGCCATAGCCTTCAGACTGACCTGTTTGTTTATTCCTTATAATCTTGACACTAGCAAGCTGGAAATAGGCCCCAAACAAAAAACATTAAATCCAAACGCACTAACAGATACAGACGCATGAAGAAAAAGAAAATACAGTCTTTTCCCAAAAATACATCT
The DNA here is from genome assembly GCA_016801395.1 of Leptodermis oblonga. NCBI lineage: Eukaryota > Viridiplantae > Streptophyta > Magnoliopsida > Gentianales > Rubiaceae > Leptodermis > Leptodermis oblonga. Next base: position 3,746,786 of record CM028758.1, read on the forward strand.
ACATGCACCGCTTAATACAGGTTGTACTTTCAAGTCAACTGAACGCGAGTACTACCACCAAAAACCATGAGAACATAAACCAAGAAAGTCGCGGTATACTACAGAATGCGAGTTCACTACCAGATAAATCTCAAACAATATTCAAGAACCCCGATTTCTAAAGAATAAGACGAAACTGGTATCAAAATATAAAAAGAAAATAAGCTCTAAAACTTGTGAAGGCTTGTACTTCAAGAAGCTTCAATTAAGGAGAACAGTATGAAACCGAGAAATCGTATAAAAAATTAGAACTTAAAAACCCTAGAATTAAAAGGATGAAGGTTTGTATACCTCTCCAGTAGGATAGAAACAGCTGGAAAGAAAATTCTCGTCCATCCAGTACTGCAAGTCCCCAATCCAGAGGGACCGTATCTCGTTAGAGCCAGGCGGTAGACCGCCGGAGGACGGAGCACCTCCGTACTGCTGAGACTGCGCTTGCGGAGGAGCCGCCATGGGCTGCTGTCCCCACATCTGCGGCGCCTGAGGCTGAGTCGGAGGCTGTTGCTGCTGCTGCTGCGGAGGCATCATCATCCACTGCTGCTGCTGCTGCAGCGGGTATTGCTGCTGGTGGTGCTGCTGATCCATCGACATCGGCGCCATGGGAGGGGGAACAACACCGCCTTGCTGCATCATCTTCGATCAAAGAAAACTGCGGAATCAACGAAGAAGCGAATCCGCAAACCGAAAACAGAAGAAAAAGGGATAAATTAAACGGAAGAAATTTGGGGAAAATTTGTATCTATAGAGAAATATATATAGATACGACGCAATCGGGAGAGCGGTGGGTGGGTAAAAGGGACCCCAAATCGGATAGGGTTCGGAATTGGGGAAGAGGGTGATTACCGCTCGACGTCGTCATATTTATAGATAAATTATTGGGCTTTGACTGTTGAATGGGCTTCGAAAGAAATGGCAATAAATAATACGGCCCAAAAGCCCATTAATTGTTGTGCGCCAGTTGAGTAAATTTTTAATTGCAAATTGCTCCCTACACTTTTAAATTTTGTAATTATCCCCTTGAATTATTAGTTTGTTACAATGTAAAGAAAATTTTTGTTTTAACTACTTAATATTTCAATAAAATTATGAAATTTGTATATAGTATTGTTATTAAGTGAGTAATTATGTGGTTTTATGAAGATTGCTTAAAATTAAGATAAATATTTCCTTACAGGCATGCTCTTTTCATTTTGGTTTTGGTTTTTAACAGTAAATTTAATATATTATAATCAGTTTTCATCATTTGCAATACAATATTTTACTGTTAGTTATACACTTTTACATCATAAAATTATTTTCTAAAAACATGTTTTCAAAAAAAATATGCCCTACATTGTAACAAATTGATAGTTCGTAAAAATTGCCTGTTCTCTTCACTTGGTTTCAAACCAAGTGATATATAAAAATGTAAAAGTGTATTGAAAATATAAAAAGGTGTGGGTAAATAGTAAAAAATTGTATTGAAAATAATAAAAATTGATTATAAAATTATTTCTCCAAAGGAATGTTTCAAACTTGGTTTGAAACCAAGTGAAGAGAACAAGCCCTAAAAGTTGAGGGGACAATTTGCAAATGAAGAAAAGTTCAAGGGGTTTCATTGGAATTAACTCTAAATAATAAATAAATGGATCATTAATTATATGGCAATGAGTTGGGTTGAAATGATATTTTTTGATTTGAAGTCCTAAAAGTTGGGGGAAAAGACATCAACAAGAGATGGAAAATATAAATGATAATCCTCATGGAGGCTTGTAAAAGTTTTAGGATAAATAAGTTAATTGATCTCCAAAATTGATTCTATATATTAAAAAAAATAAAAATAAAGATCTTCAAAACTCTCGCCCATAGCCTAGCCGCTCACGGCAAAACCTATAGACTAGACTATATAGTTTCAATTTTGTGCATTTTGGAACAAGTTGCCGCTACAATCACTGAAAGAAGAACATAACATAAGCGGAGTAAAACAATCAGAAACAAAATTTCCTTAACTACCAAAAGAGTATGAACACCCCATTATGAATGCATGGATTCCAGCAACTTGAGAGCCAGTTGTTCCTGCTCTGCCAGAGATATGGCGCTCGTGTCGACGCCCTTTCTGTCCTTTGTTGTCGCTGTCTCGCCATCATCATCATCGCTGTCGCTGTGGAAGTATATCTTTGTTTTCTTCTTCTTATTGATCCTGTCTCCACTTTCTTCTCTGTCTGATGCTGAAAGATCATCGTCGCTCCCCATCTCAGCATCCTCTTCTTCTTCTTCTCTCCCTCTCTTCAACTTCATTTTCTCCTTCAATCTTCTTTCTTTTCGACGCTTACGGTCCAGAGCTTTGTCTTCCGCATCTACTGACTTCAACTCTTTCCTCAGCTCTTCAAATCTTTGTTTAACTGCAGCATAGTAATTACAAAAGATTAGTGGCGAACAGAAGCAGCGCCTGCTTTGTTTTCAAACAAGAGTAGAATATACTTGCGAAGTTCCCGGTAATAATAGGCCTTCCATTACAACTACTCCATTGATACTCGAGAGAAACTAGAACCAGTACATCCAGTTCAAAAGAAATGATCAGAAATAGGAATGACTTGTTTCGTCACCAAGAAACGCAAATAACATGCATAAAGAAAGGTTGTCTGAACCTTGTCGAATTCTAATCATGTTGATGAATCCATCCCATAGAATACAAAGTCCCAAAGAGAATTAAAACAATAAATCTGAGGCATGCATATTCTGTCATAAACTAACATGTGGTAAGAGGTATATATTTACCTTTGTCCTTGTCAAGGTGAACCAAGTCAGCGTCACTCTTCACATCAGCCAATCTTGCAAGGGGTGGTAAAGTGTTGCCTTCTTCATCAAACACAACCCTGGTCCCAACTGGTCTATGCACATTGATCTTCAACTTCTTTTTCTTTAAAATCCTAGTTGGAGGTGGCCTACCCACACAAATGAGGATTAAGATATAGCACTACGACACTTTTTTAAGGCAATAAAAAGAAATGAAACTCCAAATAAATGTCATTAACATCTGACTGGACCTATATATAGCAGTAGCACTTCAAAGTGAGTTTTAAAAGTGTAAAATTGCAAACCAGGTCAATCATGTTCAGTCATGAAAATAAGAATTAATCTTAATATGTACTTGTAGCTGGATCTTGACACCATCTATTACTATAACTTGTCTAACAAGTACAGGAGGCATGGGCAAGCAACTAATCTCAACCAAGGACAAACAATTGAGTACTGACGTGAACCACACCAAAACTCCAACACCTGAACCATCCAAACACCTTTCTGTTCCAAAATTATTTAAATAAAACGAACAAAGGTAAGATACATACCCAGCATCACCAACTTCTGTTCCCTTCCCTTCATGTTGCACCTCCTTCTGTAGAAGAATTTCTTTATCTGCTTCTCCCTCAGTCTCAGATTCGTCTTCCTTGCCAGTATCAAGGCTGCCAACATGGTCTTCAAAAACATCTTCATTACCAGAACTTGGTTCAACAAGAGGCAATTCCTCAGAAGTTTTGCCCTTAACCTTTTGATTGAGAAAGCGGATCTTGGGAGTCATTGGAAGGCCTAATGATGCAGAAAAGTCATCAATGGATAGTTGCTTTACATCAAAGACCTCCTTATCCCGCTGTTTATGTACAGACTTCAAATATGTAATAAATGCTCTCTGAGCCAGTTGCTGCAGATTCGGGTACTTAACCAACAAAGCTGCTAACAACCCTGAAACTGGTTGCAACCTCTTTGTATTTGCCTGCAACAAAGCCAATAAGCCATTTAGAAATTTAGACAAATAAAATTTTATAAGAAATGTGATTTGATTGAGCAAAGACAATTTATAATTATACAACTCAATGACATGTCACCCATGAATCAAATTTATAATGAAAAGAACCTTAATCAATCGGATGGGTATTTTCTTCTCTTTTAGTTTGTTAAACATTTCCATTTCAGAAGGCATGAGAAATATAACAGATTTCCCTCCAGAAAGGTAGCGAGCAGTTCGGCCAACCCTATGTATATAAGAAGCAACATCTTCTGGACAATCCACCTGAGAGTACATCATTCAATAGATTAATAAATTCCATTGCTGGAGTAGGCTTTCAGCCACATACATAACCAAATGAACTACCTAAAACACTGAATTTTTGCCTGAATAAAAAAAACAACTAACCTGGACAACCCAATCAACAGCCTTCTCAAAATCGAGCCCTCTTGATGCAACGTCAGTGCAGAACAGTACTGAACGCTGATTGCAAAACTGGGAGTATATGCCCATTCGTTTTTCCTGCTTCATTCTTCCATGAAGACACTTCAAAGGGATTCCAGGACGGAGTTTCTTAAACGTTTCAAAAACAAACTTCACCTGTGTTATAACATCCGATCATAATTAATAGCAAAAAAAAAAAAAAAAAAAAAAGAATCTTAAGGGAGTAGAATGGAACTTTTCTCTTCTATGATAAGCAAATAAAGAGTTAAAATAAAAGTGAGGAAATAAAACATATAAATGTAAAGGCAAGTGTGAATACACTGATTCCACACTTTCAGAGGATGCTTGCAAGTTGGAACTCTCAAAAGCCTGTCATTGGAGAAAACGCTATGCATCTATTTTCCAATACATATCATATTCATATCTGTGGCCTCTGATCAAGGAATTTAAAATAGATTAAAAGATAAAAAGAAACTGTGACTTGACCCAGGGGCAGAAATCAGGAACCCACCCTTAAGGCACATGTGACACTATACTCTTTCCCCTCAACAGTAAAAAAAACAACTCCATGCATCTATTTGCCAATATGTATCATACCTGTGCTCTCAACATAAAGCAAATTATCAAGTACAAGTTGCATGGATAGGGATTCTTCGTATACAAGGGAACACATAACAGATACAGCATGAAAAACAACCAATGCATGATATAGTAGCTGGCTTTCCAGCTTACTCAACTTCACATCTTAGCTCAGAATAAAAGATATTGCAAAATTACCTGCTTGCAGCTTGAAAGAAACACTAATATCCTAGAGTTAAGATGTGCCTTCAAAAAACTCCACAGCATGTCTAATTTTTGCTCCAGTGGGACAGTCATGGCTGTTTGCTGCAGGAGACTTGGAGTAGCAGTATCTGACTCCTCATGCACGCTAAGATATTCGGGATCCTTCAGACTGAGCCTAGCAAGATCTTGAACTGATTTTGTTTGGGTTGCAGAGAATAACAATGTTTGTCTCTTCTTTGGCAATTGGGAAATTATTGCATCTAATGCTTTTTTAAATCCAATATCAAGAATACGATCTGCCTCATCAAGCACTAGAATCTGTTCCCTGACAAGAAAAACACACTTCAGCTAAATACCAAGGAAAGATTTTTTGCAGCCACATAAATTTTACAAAAAAGAATTATGTTCTCAGAGCAGCAAAAATGAGACCCTCCCAACAATTGCTCCATGTCGGGTGTTATCTTGAAAGTCATTGTTCGTTATTCTAAAAACTTCGTATTAAATTGAGAAGTGTTCAGCTATAATTAGCATAGTCCAGGGGCAAAAACTACGCAGCAGCTAGCAATAAAAAAATTAAGGCTCAAGCCCCTCATCTGAGACATAACAGAGGGCAGTATCTAAAACATCATTTCAGAAAACCGCATAACCACATTTCTAGCGCTACAATCCTTTTCTCTTTTTTTTCTTGACAACTTGAAATGGAAGGGACACACCAACCGTGGAAAATAGCAATTGAGCCAGTAAATCAAAAGGTCTGAACATTTTAGAAATGCTAATATCGCAAGACTACAACTTAATCACAATATGAAGGAAATAATTGCCTGAGGATTAACTTTTTTTCTTTTAAGGGATGTGAGAACACAGATAAAAAATATCGACCTGGAGCTCGAAACAGTTGAAATTTGGGGTCTCATCCATGTGCTGTAGAAGCCGCCCTGGAGTGCACACCAGGATGTTCAGATCATTCACATGTTCCTTCTCCATGTCAACATCTTTACGGCCACCAATAAGAAGGCCAGCACTGAAACCATGGTACTTCCCGACAGATTTCAACACTTCAAAAAGTTGACCTGCTAATTCCCTTGTGGGAGACATTATAATGCACCCCACCCCATCTTCTGGCCCCCATCTAGCTTTGTATAGCTTTTCCAGAACCTGAAGACAAAAAATAACAGTCAATCAACTAGCTATAACACTAGGTTTAATTAAGTTGCGCTACAAGGGAAAATATTGAGAGAGTTTGTAAAGCATGATCATTCCGAAGGAAAAGTTCTAATTCCAATTACTGGAAATTCTTCCATGTGTAGCTCTCTCAACGCAGATTCTACATCCTACCTCTGAACCAAAATGGTAATGCAATTGCTTATCCAATAGTTCAGATTCTTCAGAATTCCAAGCAATGAGGCATAGTAAAGCTACCATCTTTTTATTGCCAATAACCAAGAATAATAACATGTGAACTAAATTTCATCCAAATATACAAGCCAAGATCTAATCTTGTACATATTTTAGCACTTCACTGGAGATTTTAATCAACAACAATAAAATAAACTTATACCAAATCATAAACAGATCGAATACTTCTATTCACTATATAAAAAACCAAACTATGGAATCAATTCTCATAAATATAAACAGAACTCTTAACATTAAAACTTAAGAACTCACCGGAATAATAAAAGCAAGAGTCTTGCCAGACCCAGTTTTTGCAGCTCCAAGAATATCCCTGCCGCAAAGCGAATGCGGCAACGAGGCCCTCTGTATATCAGTCATGTCTTTATACTTAGCTCCGGCTAACCCAGCTTTAGTTTTCTTTGACAGAGGTAACTGACTGAACAGTTTGCAGCCGGCGTATGGAGAGAAAGAGCCGCCGGGAAGTCGGCCGACGCCAGCTTTCTCCGGTAAAGGAGGCAGCGAAAGTGGGTTAGAACCTGAGTCGGGTTTACCCGATTCAACCCATGATTCGAGAAGCTCAACCTCATCCTCCTCACCATGACGTTTCTGAAGTTTGAGTTTTCTGGATTTTAGCTTCGGCTTCCTCATGATTGTGGGATGGTTTCGGAGCTCTTAGGTTCAGCGGAATTTGGAATTCTGGGGTTAAGAAGGGTTTAGACCCTTTAGGGTACAACGGAAATTTTATGTTTTTATTTGATCAAAGTATAAGGGGCCGGTTCTTTTTTATCGTTTTGAAAACGATTTTGAAAACAAGTTTTGAAAAATAGTTTTATAATGTAAAAAGTATATTGAAAATGTAAAAAGTATATGCTGAATAGTAAAAAGTTGTATTGAAAATGATGAAATATGATTAAAATATATTAAATTTACTGTTGAAACTAAAGCCGTTTTCAAAACAGAACAAAAAGAACAGGCCCAAGAACACAAAGTACCAATATTTTCGGAATTTATATAAAACAGACTTATTTTTTTGTCTCTGTTTGTTTTGCAACTCAAATAGAGGATTTTCTTTTTTGGCGATAAATTTTTTTTGAAGGAATTTTTTTATAGAAAATAAGTAATAATGATGTCATTTTTAAAATAATATGAGTGTAATTAGAGAGGGAATTTCAAATTTTATATTTTGAATTTAAGAAAAAATTAAAGTGTTTGGTTATGATTTTTTTAAATAAAAAAGTATGATTTTTCTGAAAAAAGTAATAAAATAAACACAACGTTGTATGATACCTCTAATATTTTTGTCTCTCATACAAATGTAAAGATATTTGTATTTTTATCAAAACTCTTACTTTGTTCTTTTTTTTTATAATGGGCCCTTAGCATAAATTTCCTCTCTCGTGTTGTAGATGAGTTCGAACTCACGATCTTACGCCATTAGTAGGACTATGGTCATAACAAAATCGGTAGATCGCAAGAGAAAAAGTTTGGAAATCGACCTCCCCTTATACTCTTTGTCCTTGCCTTCTTATGTTATGTTCATAAATAATATTCTAAAATAAAACTTGAAGCGGTTCGAACTAAAGACGATGATAAACTATGCTTAGCTATAATAGACCAATCAAGATGATCTTCTCTATTTAATGAATGTATAGTCTCTCTTCAACCTGTTCATGGCTACACATATGAAAAGCGCCTACACCTTTTATTAGACATTTAGACTAAATTATATATTAAGTCCCTTGTATATTACTAGATCACTTTTTTTCTCCTATCAAATTTTCAGTTACTAATTTCAATTCATTTTCATTTACTTAAAATAAAATTTCTTTTTGAGTTTTCTCTCCCAACAAATTATGATTTTTTTTTTGTTTCAATAATAAATTTAATTACTTTTGAAGTCAAACAAGAGTTGGGTTGACAGTTTACAGTATATGCACTCGAGGTAATTTTTATAATTATACTCTAAATTTAAAGATAAAAAGTTAAACTGAAGTAATTTGGGTAGAGTATAGTACAATATTTAGGCTTTGCATATATTAGAGGATGATGTGGGAATCATGTTTCTCATTTACCTTCGAATGCATCTCCGTGTTCTATGTGTTATCTTCATGTTTTCGTGTCATCGATTTTTGAAATATCGTGTCTTTCTCTCTTGTTTTTTTTTAATTATGATAAATCACGATATCTTCCTTGTAGGAGATCCACCTAGTGAGTAGTTCACTATCTTGGGTGTGAACCTAGTTCATTAGGCCGACCTCGTACTAAGAACATACCAAACACACCACGAACCATAATTGAATTTACTATCCATCAAATATTGATGTCCTCTATATATATTATAATTTTTCCCATACGTCTTCTTTTTTCCTAAAGTATTTTATTTTGTATAAAGTTAGCAAACTTTAGGGCATATTCTTTAAAAGTTTTGGTTTTAGTCTCAGTTAGAAAACTTTACGGCCTGTTATTATAATCAATTTTTATCAATTTTTTATTATTCAGTTATACATTTTTACATTTTCAATACACTTTTTACATTATAAAATTATTTTTTCAAAATCAAAACTAACCATTTCATAAAGAACAGGCCCTTAGAGTTTGTCAATTATTGATCTTTTTTTAAATTTTTTTATTATATGAGTGCAAATTTGAGATTAAAGAAAGGTAAACTAACAAAATTACCACATATAACATTATTGATCTTTTTCTTGTTTCTCTAAAATTGGAGTAAAAAAAAAGTCAAACTAAAAAAAAAATAAAGGGTAAAAAAGAAGGTTCTAGAAATATTCTGGACAAAAACCGAAAAGCAAAATAGTTTTAGAGGCATTAACAGAAGGTACATTAAAATACGAGGGCACATTTGCAAAAATAATATTAGTATTGTTTTATGAACAAAGCCTCGTAAAGACAGGCACGCTTTTGTTTCCCTTTGATCGTGAATAGTCGTTCGGACTGGAGCAAAAACAGCAGAAAAAGACACCGCCACTTCCGCCTCCACCACCGCCTCTTCAGATCTTTCCTTTTCCCGGAGATCATCATTAGTTCCTCCGCGGCACCCCATTCCTCATCCGGTTTAAAGCGTGCAAGGAAAAAGAAATTGAGGGAGAGAAAGGCCATTGAATACGCACACAGATGGGTTACAGAAATGGGGGAATTTTGGCAGAGGAGGAAAACAGGGTCACGGCTGCAGTAAATGATGCATTGCTGTTTACTACTATGTGCATGATTGGTCATCCCGTTGATGTTCATGTGAAAGATGGCTCGATTTATTCTGGGACACTATACACTGCTAGTTTGGACAATGCGTACGGTGAGTTTATTGTGTTTACAGTGATGCTTTGTTTCATCTCAAGGTTTTAATGTCATGATTTGTGTTAATTACGTAAATGTTGTTACTAGGGTTTTCATATTATCGGGGAATTATGAAAGGTTGTATTTTCAGATGTGATCAAGCTGGGATTTGTTTAAACTGTTTGCCCTTTGAGAAGTTAATATCTTTGATTGAGTTTTTTTTTTTTTTTTTTTGCCTTAAGCTTTGACTTGTTTGCATAGATTATGGTCTTGTAGTATAATTTATAAAGAAATGCTAAAAAATTTGAAGAATGTTATAGGGTTCTTGTCGATTGATGCTGTCCTTTTTGCAGCTGTTGTCTTGAAGAAAGCAAGGAGGATTAAGAAGGGCAATCGGGAGACAAATGTGAATGATGGGAAGTTGATAGACACTCTCGTTATTCTATCTGAAGACCTAGTTCAAGTTGTTGCCAAGGCATGTTACAATGCACTCTCTAGCCAATTTTAGGATTTAAAATTCATGGATTTAAGCATGATGACTTGCCTGTTTTATTGTATAGGAACTATTGCTTCCAGCAGAAGGCATCTTTGGAAAAGTATGGGATGATTGTGTTGGGGCAGGGGCTGGCATTGTTCATCGGGATGAATGTGACAAGAGGCTGGGAAATTCAACAAGTCACAGACAGCCTAATCTGGAGAAAAAGGACTTTAATTGCGCAAGGTTTTATTACATTCCTGCTAATGATGTGATTGCGATTTTATTTTTTTTCTTGGAAGATATATTCTGTTGGAAAATGTGCCTCCTTGTGCATGCTTATAGGCCGTGAAATAAGTGATGGCCGCAGAAATCTGGACGACACTTAATAAATGGCTTGCCTCATTTGGAAATATACATGTTTCAAATTTTGCTCCCACTTTATTCTCCTTTAATCTTCCTTTTGTCTTGCTATGACGAAGCTTGATGGAAGAGTTTTTACCAGCAGATTGTCAATTATCTGTTTATTGTACTCTGTCTATGGCATATCAATGTTGGGTTCTTGAAAATAAAGATTAAATAAAAATTTCTTCGCAATGTTAATGAAATTGTATGTATTTGTAACTGCTTCATTCCTATTCAATATGTATGTTGTGACATGCAGGCATTTGGATCCTATAAAAAAAAGTGTCCCTAATGGTTCCTTGAATGACATTTGTGCTGAAGTTGCTAGTCAGGAATGTGATGGCACAAACTTTGTCAAGGTAAGCTGGGAAACTGTTTTATTGTGTGAATGCAATAGTAGCATCATTTTACTCCCCAAACATCGTGATACACATATGACATGTATGCTCTTATTTTATACACCTCTAAACATGCTTAGACCTGTATAATCCAAATAATGAGTATGCCTATCATCAGTTTTAGTCCTCAATATTATCTAATTTGATGCTTTTGATGCAGAGAGGAAACACTGAATCCGTTTCATATAATGAGAGGTACGCAGTATGGGTAGTCTAATCAACTTGTTTTGTCTTGTTTATTGTTGCTAGTATGCTGCTGGACCTCTTAAGATTATAATTTGAGTCAGCAGATATTATGAATTTTGAACATTTGTTGCACATTTTCAAGCCCGATGCTTTAGCCCATCACAGTAGGGGTGTTCATAGGACAAATTATTTATTTGTTTGACTTATTTGGATTGAGAATTTTTGAACTTTAACCTGAACAGCAAACCACATCATTGTGAGATCAAAACCAAACCAACCTAATCAAATTCATTTGATTAAGTTGGTTGTTGGATTTAATTTGTTCATTTTCTTTTTCATCATTCCGCAGCCTTTCTTTTTTATCTTTGAAAATAATCAAACAGATGGAGTGCAAAAAAGAGGACAGATAAGAAACCTAACATTGTGTTTATTCTGCCCATTCAAAGGTAAACGATAATGGCGAAAAATTAATACCAGAAAATTTGAAATTCCAAACGCCAAAGCAGTAAAAAGATTAAAAACAATACCCATAAATCAACCTAGCATCTTTGGTAAGTAGAGAAAAGTTGAAGTGCCATCTTGAACGGTGGCTCTGACGGTGCTACTTCTGTTGCTGTTGTGCCACTTTCTTTCCATTTGATATCACCATTTTCATTCACATAAATCAATAAAGAAATCTGGAATGAGAAATTTGTGTGGATGAAAATGGTGCTCAAATGGAAAGGAAGTGGTTAGCAAATTAGCATTTGCGGTGGTGGTTGTCGTCTGATCTAAGAGGAGGAGAAAGAGAAGGGTGTGATTGCGGTGAATGAGGTGATGAAGAAACATAGTGGATAGAGAGAGAATAGAAAGGTAGCTAGGAGACTGCTGATTACAGCAATAGAATACTTAATATATAGATAGAAATAAGAGATTCGGGTTTCAGGCTAGGCCAACTTGAATTTTACCACACCCGAATCCAAACCAATATACATATAATTTCTGAAGTCAACTACTAAACCCGATCCGGTATTTAATGAACACAAAAAGTAGACCCAAAATTAATTATTGTCGGTTGGGTTGTTGGTTGAAGTAACACATTACTCGGGTTGTCGGTTGAAGTCGATTTTGCCTAATTTGCTTTATCCAACGATTGCGATTTATTTTTTCGACTAAGGGCCTATATCTTTGGATGTTTTTATGTACATTTGATTGCAAAATCTCTTCTGGAAACTTATTTTGCCATAAATGACTACTGACAGGCAGGTTGGAGGCAGCTCAGAGGTAGAACAGGGTAGTTTGCAAGCAGAAATTGCTCAGCAGGCAGAACTTGAAGACCCAAGAGCAAGCTGTGAGTTCAAACGCTTCTTGATACTTATATTTGATTCGCCTGCATGCTAGTTTTTAGAGTATTGCCAACTTTGATTGTAGTTAGTTGCCTGTAATTTTCATATTTGTTTGTTTTAATTGCAAATGAGATGGTTAAGGGTGGGGAGAAGTGAGGGATTATGCATAATATGTAAGTGTCATCCATGATTAGAATCAATTCGTTAGGTTTTCCATTAGGTAGTTATTTATGTTGGAATGATTACAATTAGTAGAGGCTCAAGTGTGTAATCAGAAACCACATTGAAAGGTCATGAAGGTTCCCATGGCTTTTGATGTGCTGCTTATGATTCTATCAGAAACCTGTTTTGTTTATTTGTAATGCACAAGCAGATATCTTAGGTGGTGATCTTTCTATGCATGCAGTGGATGCTTGTGGAAGTCACTCAAGTGCTGCGGAGAAAACCATTGCGGCAACAAGCAAAGTTGAAAGACCAAGTTCTGTTTCTTCTGGAAGAATCACTACGGTCAAACTTGAGGATCCTCACATAAAGCACACTTTAGAAGAGAGTAAACTATCACTTGCTCCTTCTGGTGTTTCTGTTGATGCCACCTCTGATGTGCGTGTGGGCTCAGATTCTGGCCTTAATGCATCACATGCTTCAACAAAACTGGTACTTCCAAAGAAAGGAACTGATGGTCAAGCAATCAAGGTAAAAGTTATCTTCTTGACATTTACAGCTGTAAATGCTTGGAGATTATGGGTTATCCATATCAGAAAAACATTGTAGTGTAATGCATGATTCATATCATTCAGAAACTTAGCAAAATCATGAACTTTAACCATGGCAACTATTGGCCCTTTCCACTTTTACCCAAGATTCACTGTCTGTTTCGTAATCTATTGTTTGTGGAGTGCCTTTCTTTAGTTTATTGTTGTTAAGGAGAGTTTAATCTTTTCCTTCTGCTAGATTTGTGTGCTCTTTGAGGGAAACTAATACTGGATTTTTGGTTTACTACATTTGCACCTTCATAATTGTGTTTGACATGTGTCTTCTCAGGAATCTAAGCTCAATCCCAGAGCAAAGTTGTTTTCTCCATCACTGGCACAACATAGATCAGCAACACCTCCTTTAGTTCCATCACCACCAATTATGAATCACGCATCAGAACCTGCACATGTGGTACCAATTGCAGCTGCAGAAACAGACGTTGATATCAGTTCTTTCGCCTATCGTTCTTCTGTTCCTGCTAAGTTTGCTCCACACAATAACCTCTATTTTGTAAATGGTCGCAATGATATACCCTATACCCAACATGTATGTATTTCCAAGTTTGCAAACTTGCTGTTACTGATGACTGAGTCCATAATCTGCCTTTTCCATCTACTTGTACAAGTCTGCAGAGTCTAGTGTTTCTAATTAGAGATAGTAATGCTTTACTTAATTTCGTTCAAGGTTATCATGTTATTGATCACAAGAGTTCCATTTGTTGTCCTTTCCTCTTCTTTTTCTGCATTGGCCTTTTTGGATAAGATGAATTATTGGGATAAATGATAAAGTCTGTGAATAAATGGTAAACTTGCCTAGGAAAATGAATAGAATTAAGAATAAAGTGGAACAGTCCATCCATCTCATTAGGCAATTTTTTAATTATCTAGATCTTCTTTTTATGTCTGTTGAGAATGTCCCACTCAAATCTTTGATACCGATGACTATGCCAACTAATATACTGGGTATTTTCTTCATTTGAATGTAGCTTGTTGGACATGGGGGAAGCAGGACACCACCAGTTAGATATGCTGGTCAATATAGCCATCTCCAAGCAGGGCCTCCTTATGCACATCCAAGTTCGCAAACTGTATGTGCCTAGGAGCAAGGAGATTGATTTCTTTTTGTTCATCTCATTTTCTTGTGTGTATTCAGCTCTGCTACTGGACTATGATAATGTTAATGAAACTTGCTTCTTTCTTGAGTTTACAGGTTATGGCTGGGCGAATGGGGCCACTCATTTATGTGCATCCAGTTTCAAATGTGAGACTAATACTGACTTGTGTTGTATTCTAGCTTCTCCTAGTTTTGTGTGTGTTTATTTGTGTATTTTTCAGTTTATTGACGATAGACTACTAACGTAGTTGGGAGACTGCTTGGATGTCAATAAATTTAAGTTGAACTGTTTTATGCTTCTACGAATGGTTAAATGATGTAGAAGAAAATATGCAAATAACAAAGTTTGGTTGGCTGAAGGTGGTTGTTTTCTCTTTCTTGGTGCTTAAATACCTTCACAAACATATCTTTTTCTTTTCTCTTTTACCATGTGCATGGAGTTGTTTCTGTTTCCTTCTCTTTAGACTACCAATCTCAGCCAAAGTTTTTCTGTAGGATGTCACTCAGAGTGCTGCAGTTTTCTCTCAGTTACCTTCGCGTCCTCTTGTGGCTCCATCCCAGGTCAATATTCCGAAGCACCAAGGTATGGAATTGAATGCCAAACTACTATCTTAAGAAATTTTCTTTTCTGATGTTAATTAATATAAGACCACTTAAATTTGGTTATCATTTGTAATTTGATCCTCCTTTAAATTGCTTGAACAGCACATTTAAATGGAGTTCATGCCCATTTTTAGTTTGATATAGCATACATCTTGAGATGCATAGATGAGGTTCAAGAGAGTAGAATATCCCTTTTACAAATGAAATGTATGAGGAGGGGCCGGTTATTTGTATTTACACTTGGTATGTAGAAAAGCTAAATATTCTTTGGAAGAATTGCTTGTGGTTGGTGCTTGCCTAATTGTCTGATTCATCCTCTTGATTGTTTCTTATAAGCATGCTTTCAATTGCATTTGCAAAACAGTTTAGTTATCTACTTCTGTGGTTGTTTCCATAAGAACATAGATATTCTCGTCAGATGATAATTCATCACATGGGATAGTCAATTGGGTAGCTTAGCTTCTTCTGAAACCATTGAAATTGTGGAAACTTCTTATGAGATTTCTCCATATTTTACTGTCTTGTGCTCCACGCTGTACTTCAATTATGGCTTAGCAAAGTTTTGCACTTTTTATTTCATATTCAGATTCACTGATTGAAAGTCATCTTTTAACTGCAGGAACAGCAGCAATGCAAGCACTCCAGCTCTACATGACTCCTCCTCCTTACATAGCTAACGCCCAGCAGACATTTGCAATGCCAACCTACATCCCCATGTCGCCTCCTATGTATCCGGTTGTAGGGTCAATGCCATTGCCATTGCCAGGATCCGACGGTTCCTTCCCCGCCAAATTCGCCTGAACATAATCCCTTTGTTGTTTCAATAGTCCGCTCGATACTCTAGGCTGCTCTGAAGATGCAAAAAATTTTGGGTGTATGGTTTAGCAAGCAGGTTGATCAGCTGTTGATGTCTGTTGTTTAGGTTATAGGGTCGTATTGAAACTGTAAATGGAGATGAAAAGGAAGAAGTTAGCTGTGGAAAGATCTTTTATTATAGGTTGAGGCGTTAAAACTTTACAATTTTGCGGTACACAAAACAGAAGTGATGAAGAAGAAAACTGAACGGCAAAGATACAGGGGAGATGAGACTTTTTTTCTTTTTTTTTTAACATTTTTATTGGCAAACATTGAAGCTTAAGTCAATAATGTGTGCTTTTTTTCTTGACAATGGAGAAAGATTGTACTTTGTACATATTCTTCTTTTGATGAAAAAGATTGGAGAAAGATTTATAGTACCCTTCTGATATGTTCTTTTGACTTCATTATCCTGTCATAATCTTCGACAATTGACAACGTTGTTGGACTTGGACATTTATGCTTTGACTGCACAGTGCACACGTGGTTTCACCTGAAACTCCCAAGTCAATCTCATGCAGAGGTGGGGGCAAGAATCCACTGGCATGTGTGAAGCTTCTCCACGTTGAAAACAGTGGCAAAGTGCATAATAACAGAAACAAGAAACACTAAAATAAAGCAAGAAAATGAAATTTCTCAAAAGTCTGCATAAATTATTAAGTTTCAGAAAGCTAAGCAAAGGCCATTATCTAAGTTTACACTCCTCCTAGAAACCTAAGCAGAAACAACCTTAATCTAAACTAACAGTTTATCAGTTGGTCCAACACTTCACAAAGTCCACAACCAACACACGCCCACCCCCCCAAGCTGTAGGGGGGCTTCCATTACCAAAACCCTCATCAAAATCACTTTGGAAGGGAACCAACAAACCAAAAGCAGCAGCACTGAAGGGAATTCATCCATTCTTTCTTTCATCTTGTGGGTTTTTCTCAGAATTTCCCTTCTTCTCTTGAGAATCTGCTCCAGAATCATGAAACCTTGAAGAATGCTGCTGCTGCTTGCCCTGATTCTGATTGTCGAAATTCTCCTGCAAAGCCTTGAAATGAGGAACAATTGGCTGAGTCTTTTGTTGTCAACACAAATAGATTATTACAGACAGAAGTGCATAGCTTAATGATTGATTGATTGATTAGTACCTGTAGAAGCTCAGTCATACGGCCAGTTCCATGGTTGTTCCTAAGGTTTTGAACCGTGGCCGAATGGAGGTAGGCAAGTTCTTCATCCGACTCTGTATTCGAGGTTCCCCCCGAAGAATTATCTTCATCTGAAGACTGAGAAGCCCCGCCCTGAGATAACACCACAGTCGGCTGCCCTGCTGTTGGTTTCGCCACCCGAGATTCGTCTTTGCCAGCAAAATTCACCTCCATTGGAACACTACCAGTCTGCACTTGAAGAACCGGCATCTGCTGAATCGAAGAAGAAACCGGAGGACCTTGGCTGGAGGAAGCCGATGCTGAAACATTAGGAAGAAACACAGACAAGGGATCTGCAGAAACCACATCTTTCCCTTTGGAAGAAGAAGCTGCTGATGCATTACGATTATTCGCTTGATCAGCCACCGCGAAAGCAGCCGCCATTGGTGTGAGCGTAGCTCCACCGTTGGATGAAGCTAGAGGCTGAAGAACAACAGGAATCACATTTCCTCTGGCGCCTGTTGGAGTGATCAAATGCCCTTGCTGTGCAACCACCAAAGATTGAGTCTTTCCTTTAGAAAACACAGAACTCATAGCTCCTCCAGGTTGAGGTGACGATGAGAATGAAATGTTATTGTTTGGTGTTGCTGTCTGGCTATATAAGGGAAGGTTGACTGGGTTTCTGTGAATCATCTGAGCATGAGGAGCCACGTCGTTCTCTGACGTCACAGGAGCGTAATGCCCTGGCTTGAAAACAACGCCTCTTAGGATGGTACGAGAATTACCAATCCTAACGGTTAGCAAATAACCTGCATCAAATGAGGATTCGATAACGCCTGTAACCGCCTGACCAACCATTCCATCTACGTTGTCAGCAGCTACAGGTGGCTGCTGACGGGGTCTCCTCTCTTTCACTCTCTCGAACCCCGGTGGCGCGACACGAGGAGCAACTCCGACACGAGTCAAGCTCTGATCTTTACGCGGGCGGCCTCTTTTCCGCTTCACGGGTAGGATCTGTGATGGGTTGGAGCTCTCGGGTTGCATAGCTAAGCTCATCTTCCTGTAAATTGAAAGAGCAAGAAACCATTAACGCCATCAATCAGCATTCTCAAAACTAATCACTTTTTCATCAAAGTTGGAACATGATAACCGGAAATGTGGAAATAAAATCATATTTTCAAAGTCAATCCCAGATCAGTTCATCTAGAGTGTTTACAAATTTCACAGGAAAAACAGCATTCATCCAACTTTTCGTACAATCAGATATGAATGTGCACAAAAGCAAATTGAAATTGAACAGAATTACACGTCAGACATCATTGTCAACTAAAACATTAATCTCCACGAAGCATAAATTCGCTTGAAGTTAAAGAACCATTTGGTTTCTTTCTACCTACCTTCCAAGTCACGTTTCCCCTTCGGTGAAAGATTCGTCTTTTCTCCCGTTCTCCAAAGGCAGTCAGCTATCTTATCTAGAAGAGAAAAAAACATCAGTCCGACGAAATTACTGAGATAGATTATTATCTACGAACAGTAGAGAAACAACATACATTCAAGCATAGATACCTCAAAAGTGAAACTAAAATCCAAGAAAGTATTATAAACAGCGATGCCCATTAACAAAATGACTAGATAAATTAAGCAAGAACCAATCCACGGCAGAAAAAGCCTCAAAAACCACACACAAAAACAAAGAAGAAGATGCACAAAACAAGAATATATGCCTCGAAAACCACACACAAAAACGAAGAAGAAGATGCACACAACAAGAATTTATGCTCCAAACCCACACACAAAAACGAAGAAGAAGAAGCACAGAGCATGAATTCAACTCCACAATCTTAAGTGCCGCATGCAACTTGGAATCAAAGCACTCATCTTTGAAAACACAAACTTTTTCAAAAAAGAAAAAAAAACCCATGTTTATCCTTCACCACTTTCCCTCCAACCCAGCCAATTCAATTTAAAAAAAAAAAAAAAAAAACAAAAAACAAACAAATACACGATACCATATACAAGTACACTCAAAAGAGAAAGAAAAAGGAAAAAGAAGGAACAAAAAAAAAACAAAAAACCCTAACTTTGAAGCAGAAATATCGCATAATCTAAAATTTTCCTTATGAAAACATTAACACTAATAATGTAACTGTTTATTAATTAAAATTAACAAAAATAAGAGTGAGCAAAAAACCCAGAAACAAAATCGAGTCTTTGAGCAGAAAAAAACACGAGTTCGCCATAAAAATCGAAGCTTGGAAATGGAGATGAAGTTGATTACCTTCAGGCAAAGCTGGGGACGGGAGAGAATTTGACTCAACTTATCAAAAATAAATTATTAAAAAAACGAAGAGACAGAAATAATGGGAGCTTAAATAAAAAGAAAGATTAGGGAAGCTCAGATAACCTATAGTTTTACTTTTAGTATACGAAAAAGAAAATAAAATGTATATATATATATATATTTAATTAAATTTTGCCACACCTAATTAATGGTATTTTTACTTTACTCCACAAAATAAAATAAAATAAAATTTGAGTATTTTTTTTCTTAGGTTTTTACGACCTACGTGGCAACGTGACTTTGCTGTGTGTTCAGATTTGTTTACTCTGACTTGACTGTGACAGGAAATTCGGTGACAGGCCGTTTTGGTTGCTGGAAATTTGTTTATTTATTTATTTATTATGGGTAAATTTAAATTAGATTCACTTCCTTTGACTGGTCTTTCAATTTTTTTTTATAATTATCAATAGTTACCCTTGTCTTGTTATATTACAAAACGATCTCTAATAATTGAAAAAATATTCCGATCTAGATGAATTTCTTTTTCTTTTACCCTTGTATTCTCAAGATTCAAAACATGACCTTCGAGTTGCAAAACTCTCTCATTATTCACCGTCTTAACTCTTCAAATGGGTAATTTGAAAAGTTTATTCATTTATCAATTAGAAAAAGGAGTGCAAGATTTGTTTTAATGAAAATTGTTGGGGGAAGAATAGGAATTTAAAAAAAAAAATAAAATGTGAAGATTTTTTATATAATTTTAATTTGGAATCATTTAAAAAATAATTGAAGTTTGTAAAATATACAAATATCTTCAATAGTTTATCAAAACATCAAATACTTCCAATCTCCTTTCTTCATTTTCAAAAAATATAAAGGACTTTGAAGACATTTTTATACAAAGGAAGAATGTCATTTTTAGTACTAAAAGTTTTGGCTGTTTGTAATTTTGGTACTAAAAGTTTACTCAATTCCAAACTTGTGCTTTATATTTATACTTTGTTGCATTTTTAGTACCAATAGCAGGTTTTACGTAGTCAAACCGAAATTAACGGTGATTTGGGGATATTTCACAATTCTATAATTTTGTGGGGCTGATAATATAATTTTTCTAATATAATTTCCAAAATATTTTCGTGGTTTTCTTTCTTCTCAGTCAGAATAAAACTTGAACGTCGACTGAGGAGAAAAAAAATCAAGAAACGTTTTGGAAATAATATTTAAAAAATTATATTTTCAGCCCAAAAAATTGTAAGAATTTTTAAAATACTCCTAAATTACATTTGACTTCGGTTTGACTACGTAAAACTTATTATAGCAGGTATTGATACTAAAAATGTAACAAATTATAAACATAAAGTACAAGTTTGAAATTGAGTAAACTTCTAGTACCAAAGTTGCAAACAGCTCAAATTTTTAGTACCAATAATGTCATTTTCCCTTTATACAAATGTAGGGGATATTGATAGTTTTTCCAAACTTGAGAGTTCAATTAGTAATTGTTCCAAACTTTAGGGGTTTTGAAACTGTCCAATTTAATTTTAATAATGAAGGCTGTTTGAATTTATTTTTGTTGTTTTTTTTTTAAAAAAATTTGAATTTGAATTTATGTATTTGAGGAAAAAAAAAACTTTGTAAGTACAAATGAAACAGGGCAAGGTTGGAATTTTCATTTGTTGTTGATATAATTGTAAGATTTTCACAACTTTTAAAAGTTTCCTTTTTAGTTATTTGGTAGAATCTAGGTTATATTTGTTTGAGTTTAATTAAACTTGTAAGTTCTAATATGGTTAAAATGTGTAAAATTTATATAAAAGGGGGAAGCAAACTTTAATATCAAACCTCTTACAAATTTTAATTTTATTTCCATTTTGGAAAAAGTCAGAATCTAGCTAGTTTTCTATAATTACCACTAAAACTTTCAGTTCATTAAAAACGTCATGTTTCTGAAAATAATACTGGGAAGAAATATATTTGTTGGAAGGTTAATTTTTCTAATTTTTGCTTGCTATCGTTTTTTGAGGGTCACATCCTCTATTATAAGATCCGACTACTTTCATGCACAAGAGAAATGAACTTAAAAAACAGGACATACTATTTACAGTAACATTTTTACTATTTGCAGTAACATTTTCCTGTGAAAAGTCTATTTTGCCTTTTAACTAAAAAAAAAAAAAACACTTTTTTACTTTCCATATTACACGGTAAGTAAACAATCTATACATTTTTTTACATAAAGTTTGTTTGTTAACAGAAAAAACTCTGTCTAGCCTGAGATTGTACTCAAAACACTCAAAAAATAGAAAAAAATTTGCCAGAAATCTCGCCATTGACAAAAATATATTCCATAATCCCGCCCCTAATTTGCAGGAACATTACCAAAATTCCGCCCAAAGTGGGCGGTATTTTGGAAGAAAATCCCAGGGTCTCGCCCCCTATGTTCAGGAACATTTTTAAGTTGGATCCGCAGAAGCTGTGATTAGATTAAATTGCCTTTGATACCACGTTAGAAATGTTAGAGTTTCAAAAGAGAAGAAAAGAACATGAAGAATGTATAATTTTTTTTTTTTTTTTTTGTTAAAAAGCCAATTTTACGTACAAAAAATGTATAAATTATTTATTTACCGTATAATATGGATTGTCCTCGTGACTAGAAGTCATAATTAGAGTGAAAAAGATTTATTTTATTTTTTTTAAAAACTTAAGGGGCATTATAAACTTTTCACAAAAAAATGTTACTGCAAATAACAATTCCGTCAAACTAAATGTTGATCTTTTTGGATGAAAAATGACATCTCACATCACATTACTTTACATTATTAGCAGAACTACACAAAGAACTGGACATTAATTAATTACAACGCCATCTAAACCTTAAAAACTACAAATTACACAAGGTTTTTAACCCTGCTGCTGCTACAGAGGCCTCTGAGATTCAGGCAGATTTTTGACATAAACATCATGAACCATTTCTACATACTCTTCAACTCTGTCACCTGTCCATGTATCTGTCCTGATTGGTGGGAGATACTTCACGGTTAACGGCGTCGGCCTAATCTGCAAGCTGCCTTTCCTCCATGCCTGATGAGTTCCTGTTAAGACCATAGGAACAATTGGCCTGCCTGTTTGCAAGGCTAGGTGTATAAATCCCTGCACAGAAATGACTGTTATTGATACTTCAGAGTTCAGAATACTCAGGATGAAGGCCTGATTTCAATGTTTTTCCCCATCAAAATCGAGTACTTAAGTATTGTCCCCGTCCCATATAATGAGTTCTGTTTCTAATACTAAAAACACGAATCTTTTAGTG
Source organism: Leptodermis oblonga (assembly GCA_016801395.1). Lineage (NCBI taxonomy): Eukaryota > Viridiplantae > Streptophyta > Magnoliopsida > Gentianales > Rubiaceae > Leptodermis > Leptodermis oblonga. The sequence continues at coordinate 3,769,335 of CM028758.1, forward strand.
GGACGGGAGGAGTAACTTGCAACTCAACTAAACTACTATACAATGTGTTGGCTAGCAGATTACCAAGATCTTGATTCTTGACATTGTTCATTTTTTGCACACGCATAAAGAATCTGTAGTTGTAACAGTCTCCATAATATATAGTAAGTTATATATGAGTCTTGCCTTCTTAAATGGTAGCAGCCTCCCATTTTTGGACCTTGTTCCTTCAGGGAAAATAATCAAAGACAAATTGTTATCGACAACTGCTTTGGCTGCCTGCACCAGAAACCACTTGTCAGGATCTGGAATGGAAATGAAATGGAGAGAGCAAAGTGCTAAAAAAGGTATCAAACTATCAACCTTCTTCAAAGATTCAATGGCTGCAATTGGATTCGAACGATCTATACGAAGATGGTTGGCTAAAACATAGAGTTGTCCAAAAAGTGGATAGAATATGATCTACAGAAAAGTCATCATCCGAAACACAGCAGCAATTCAGAACATTTTCATGGACTTTCTAGCAAAATTCAGGGGGATTTACTCAGTGCTTACCTCTTTTTTGGCTATGCCAACAGTGCCAGTAGGAGTCAACCACATTATAAGGATAATGTCAATGGGAGATGCATGATTACTTACATATATAGCTCTCTCATCAGAATATTCAGCCCCTTCAATCTTTATGGGATTCCCCAATATCCACATCTGCAGTCAACAAAACTTAACCCTAATCTCACATTTCACAGCATCCAGAACACCACTTCAAAATAACATTGACAGACCACTCAAAAATATTATAAACATAAACAACAAATTTGCTTGTGATTCTAAGAACAACAGCAGAAGTTGGACCACAAAACATCTCATTCATCATAGATTAATCAAGGTTCAATATTACAAAGTAGATTTTCCTAATGTAAAGGAGGGAGTATCTTACCAACAATTTGCCACTTACATGGCCATAGATGTTGCCTTGCCTAACCCTCTGGTAAGGCCAAGGCAAAAGCACCAGCATGATCAATGCCCATATGAATGTAGTAAACATCATTACCACAAAACAAAAAGCAATCCTTATCCAAGAAACCAACACATCCACAAAAGCATCAGCTTTTATCTTCCTCTTTTCCACCTCTTCCTTCACAGCTACTTTTGTCGGCGTGTACAAATTCAAAACAAAGCTGTTACTATCAAAATAGCTCCCAAACTTCCTGTTCTTCAGAAATGAACTAAGCCCACCAATCTCCATATCAAAGTCAACTTTTCTCCCAGAACAACTTCCCTCCCTTGAAATTAAGAACATTCAAGAATCATAAGACAAACCACAAGTCTATGGAGTTAGAGTATAAACAATAACAACTAATCCTATTTTAAAGCGTACCCGGAAAGGAACATACTATTAAAAGGTATATATTGAGGAAGAACATCACAAAGATTCTGTCTTCAATAGAGAAAGGGACTTTAAATGGAGAAGGAAAAAAAAAAAAAAAAAAAAAAATACTAAAAGGGACTAACACAACATTATAAAAACATAAATTTTTTCCAGACAAGCTAAGGTTTAAGGTTGCTGAAAGAATGAACACATATAGTAAGAAAGGGAAGCTATTTTAAGGCTGAACGCACCTCAATTCAATCAATGTATGTACTTCTTGGTGAGAACTGAAACAAGCAAATTAGCCAGTGAAGAAATATAGCCAGAAATATACAAAAGAAATCAAGCTTGAACCAAATTTTGGGATGTCAGCAAATGAGTCACTCAATCCATTTCCATTCAAGATCATGCGATTATAACGTATGGTGTCGAAAAGAATGCATTATTTTTGTTTGGTTTTTTGTTTTGATTGGCGGAATGTGCCCAATGATTTTAAAAATATGTTTCACGACCAGTTTTTTCTTCTTCTTTTTCTTCTCCATTTGACGAAATTACCCCGCTTGACTCTGGGCACATTTCCTCAGTTAGGGGCTGTTTTTGGGTGGAGAATAAAGGGTTTTTGAGGGATTTTGTAGGAGTAGAAAGAGACAAAGGGAGGCAACTAGGAAGAGAATATAGTACCTTTGGAGGGAATATTTTGGGAGACAAATGAATTGCAAGGATATACTATGATTAAGCACTGTTCTTTTAGTGGCTGGAATGGAAAAAATTTGGTTTGAGAGAGGAATATTTTTTTTTAAGGAATTTTTTTTGGAGATTTGTGTAGAAAAAAGAAGAAAATGTGTAATAATTATGTTATTTTTTAAATTTATATGAGTGAAGATTTAGAGGGAATTTTAAAATTTAAATTTAGAATTTAGTAAAAAATAAGGTTTTTTTTAGGTAAAATTTTGAATGAAAAAGTGATGATTTTTCTGAAATGGATAGAAAAGAACAGAGCCTTAAAATGATGGGTATTATTATAGGGCTTGTACTTTTTTATGGATTTGAAAATAATTTTGCAAACTGATTTTTAGAAAATAATTTTATAATATAAAAAGTATATTAAAAACATAAAAAAATATAAATGAATAATAAAAAATTCTATTAAAAATAATAAAAATTAAATTTACTGTTGAAATCAAAATTAAAATAAAATCTCAAATATTTAATAAAGAACAGACTCATAGTATGCGCCATGGGTGACATGTTGTGTTTTAATGAATATTTGCATACGTGAGTGATATGTTTGGGCTACTCACACTCACGTAGGTTTGGGTTGCAGCCCAATAGTTCTGGGCTTGCATGCCCGCCGAAGATGAAAATATTCAGGCCCACGATCAAGATTATGGGCATTTTCTTTACCTTTTTGTTTTGATTTTGGTATTAGTTTTAACAATAAATTTAATATATATAATTATTTTTATTATTTTTAATACAATTTTTTACTATTTACTTATATATTTTTACATTTTTAATACATTTTTTATATTATAAAATTATTTTTCAAAATATATTTTTAAAACTGTTTTCAAACTCATAAAAAAGAACAGTCCCCGTATAAATTATGGCGGTGTGTTTGATGGCGAGGCGATGGATGGCGGAAGAAGATGAGAAAGTGCGTGGAGGAGCTTGGGATTAAAAATTGGGTGAAAAATAGATGAGTGCTCTTGGCCGAAGAAGAAAGGCTTCTGGTGAAATTCCACAAAATTTATGGCAACAAATGGTCCTACATTGCCTCCAAGGTCAATTCACCAGTCACCACTATCTATTTTTTCACACACTTTACTCCCTCTGTCCAATTGTCAGGATCATTTTGAGAAAAAATTTTCGTTTTAATAGAAGAGTTCCTTCCAATTTTGTTACTTTTCATACTCTTACTTATATAGTTTTATAAGTGTTACGACTCCAATTCACCACAGGATTGTTGCTGACCTTTTTCTCCAAGTAACCTGCGTTTGGGAACTAACTCTTAAATGTAACTAGTAAGTGATTTTTGACTAAGTGAATTGTGTTTAAACTTGTATTCGAAACTGGAACTCACTTAATCGTCGGAGTTACAACTGGGAGTTAGTTCCCAAACGCAGGTTACTTGGAGAAGAAGGTCCGCAACTATCCTATGGTGAATTAGAATCGTAACAGTAAGGATATGAATGAAATAAAAGGTATCAAATTAGATATTTTAAGTGTTGTACCTTAACATTCATAATAATGTATATATTAGTAAAAGTGGACCCTTTTTCTAATGGACTATTTTTCTGGCCATTGTTTGTATTTAAAGCAAACGCTATTTCATGAATTTTATGTCTTGGTGTTCACACCAAGAGATTATAAGCTATATTCTATCCACACATGTGAGTTCACACCGACTACAACTTTCATATTCTCTCTGTCCCATTCAAAGAGTTTACTTTAAAAAAAATTATTGTCCCATTTAAATAGTTCACTTTGAATTTATTTACAATACATACCCTTACTAATATAACAATACGTGGTTCACAATTAACCCTTACTTCTAAAGTAAGGATATAATTAGAAAATATAATGATAAATTACTTATTTTAGGTGTTGTATTTCACATCCCATAATAAGTTATACACATTTTAAAGTGGACTCTTTGAGTAGGACGGAAGGAGTATAAAAGTTCACATTATTTTTTAAATGTATTTAATTGCATCATCTTATACAGTGCAACATATCTACTTACAAAACTTCATTCAACACTATACACTCAAAGAATATATTCAAATGTAATAGATTTTGTCGTAGTGAACATTAAACGAGTAACAATTGCTTTTGAGAATGGGTTAGAATTTTGAATTAGTACTCTCCTGCCTCACTAGAATAGTTCAATTTTTTATAGTTATTATGAATTATAATGTATAATATCTCAAATATGTAATTTGACACTATATTATACGCTCGTATTCATATCCTCTAAACACAAGAAATTAATAATTGAGGGGTTGTTTGGTTCGAATCCGTCAATCAGATTCACAATGAATTTGATTAAGGAATCAATTAAATTGAAAAGCATAATGAATAGTTATTGTTTGGTTCAAATATCATCGTCATACTGACATTTAGTTAAGTTGAATATTAGTAATGAATCAGTCAAACTTCCAACATTTCGATACTCCGCCGAGAGAAGTTTTAGTTTTTCCGCCGCTGCAGACATGGCGAATAAGGAAGATGAAGAAGAAAACCGGCGGCCGGGATATCCTTTGTTTGCGTATCATCACGGCGTCCACCGCCAACACCAAACTTTTTGCGGGGCTTCATCTTCAGGGCCGGTGTTCAGCGAGTCCCAAAATATTCCAGAATTGCGTAACAAGACGATCTTGTATTCTTCCCCCGACGGCGACTGGTTGCTTTTGCTTCATCTCCCTGAATATAGGGATCCGAATGAGAGCCGGCGGCGAAAATTGTCTGTTTGGAGTCCGACGACCGATGAGTCAATTGATCTACCTGGAGTAGATTGTACTTTCTGGAAGGAAATTGAGGAAGGATTGTTGTCGTCGTCTCCCTTGCACCCAACCTGTTTGATAATTTTACTCGTTCACAATTCGCCTTTAATCATCTATTGTCGCGTCGGCGACGAGAAATGGAGCAAATTCGATTACGCTAAAACCATTCAAGCTCAAACAAGAGATCGTGTACCAAATATTACCCAAGGGAGCTTAGTCCATCCGGTTGTCTTGGATGGAAAAATATATGCCTGCACGGCCTCCGATCATTGTTTCGATTTGGTGCAGATCATCATTGATGATCACGATCTGGACGATTGCAAGACTCTAGTGGTTTCCTTGGATTCTCTTCGATCACGACGGAGTTCCGGTGCCGGTAAGTTTACAAGTTTCTTGGTTCCCCATGGTGGCGATCTTTATCTAACCTTAATCTCCGCCAAATGTTTGGATTTTGAATATCACCAAGGATGGCCAGAAGTATACAGATTTGATTTTTCGCTAATGGTTTGGAAAGCAGTGACAAGTTTGGACGATGGAGGGGCGATTTTCTTGGGCAATAGCTATTCAATTTCTTGCCATGGCAACTCAAAGAACAAGAAATGGAGTTATATATATTTCACCTGCAAGAGTAGCCCCAGGTTATATATATACAGGGTCGAGGATGAAAGAATAACATCATATTTACCTTTTGATCTGCCATCCCAATTATCAGAACCATGGCTTTCTCATTGGATTATTGTGCGTGACATTGATATCCATGAACTGAAGAACCATAGTGTTACTAAATGCTCTGGTGATCATATCAAGAATAGCATGGCTGCCTTGGTTGAATATCTCTCCAGAAATAGAAATACAAGGCAGCAGCGGATGATAGATATGGAGTCTTCTTCCTTGTGTGACTTACCGCAAAAGGTACTTGCTTTGATTGCTGGAAATCTTTCTTCTTTTGTTGATTACATTCATTTTCGCTGCGTCAATAAAGTTTGTGCCTCGGCCACTATTGGGATGAGGAGTAGGACGAATCCATTCCCACCTTGTTTGATATACAAGGACAGAGTCCATGGTGTCTACAATATGGTAGATTCCAACCTTAATCACAAGCTATCTTTCGAAATTCCAAATGGCTTAGATGATCACAAGATTTGTTGCTCCATAGATGGTTGGCTACTGCTGGAAAAACCCACCTCCTGTAACTTCACTTTCTTGAATCCCTTAACCAGCCAAGTGATCCCAAGAAGAGGAGAGTATAGCTATGCTGTTTCAAACTTAACCTTCTCCGGGAAGCCGGATTCCCCGGATTCCTTTGTGTTAGCTATGTCTAACAAGGGTTTGGTGAAAGGCATTGATAACAGAAGAACAGGATGGAAGACACTCACGATAGGGTCTGAGCATCGGTGGGCGTTTGAAGGAGGAGGTTACAGTAGTCCTGTATGGTTGGGAGAATCTTGTTATTATTTGGTGAACCATGGCGGCCTGCTAGGGCATTTCCAATTGGCCAAAGATGGAGCATTCTCATGGGAAGTTGCTAGGATCACTCGCCCATCCTTTAGATCTACACAAACTTTTTTAACAGAGTGTGGTGGAGAGCTTGTATCCATATTTGTAGGTGATCGTGTTCGAGTCTTCAAGCTGAATCATGAAGAATGGGGAGAAATCGATTCGTTGGGAGGCTATTCTTTGTATATTAGTTCGCCATCGTGTGTTTCTTATCTAGCTGAAAGGCCAGAAACCGCAAACAGAATCTATTTTCCCAAGTTCTACAATGATGGCCTGGTTTACTATTCTTTATGCACCAGGAAATATCATTCTGTGGGGAACCAAGATGATGAAGAGTTGCATGATTTTTGTGCCACAAGCATGTACCCGAATTGTGCTTGGATTCAACCAAATTGGAGCTAAGAAGCTAAATAGTATGTGTTTGAAGATTGACACTGTGGAACTATAGTTGTGTAAATTTTCATTTTCTGTTTTGCTATATAGTTCCTTTTAAGTTTTGTTTTGGTTTTTCGGTCGCCTATGCTATTACAATAACCGGGGAATAAAGAATCGGGTTTTTTCTATTACAATAACTAGGAAACAAGGGACAGGGAATAAGGAAAACTTATATTTTTTGTTCACAATGCCAAGAGGAACTTGTTTTTCAATTTGAACCATGAAGAACATGAAAAGCTAATCAAACAAAGGCTTCTCGAACCCCTTGATCGGGAGAAAATTTTTGACATTTTTATCCTCTGACAACAACACTTCGGGTTAAGGAATCGAATTCATGGTGAAGAACAAATATACTTTCTGATGCTCTTCTTGAGGGCCTTCATCATCAGTGTGTTTCTAGAGATTGATATTTTCAGAATGAATTTTTGTTTCATCAACCTTAATTAATAACAAGAACAACCCCTGAGGATTCACGCAAGACACAATTTTGGGAGAAAAAGTGTGCAATTCTATAAAAAGTAGGATCAAAACCGTTTTTAAAAACATGTTCGTTTGTTTGGTTTTGAAAATATGTTTTTAAAATTTTATTTTTCAAAACCTCATTTAAAACTCTCTAACGAAACAGCCCTAAAGGTGAACAATCATATAATTATCCCATTTAAAAATTTTTCACACAGATTAAGAAATCTGTTTAAATGAAAAATAAATAATCACTATTGTAATCAATTAATACTCCCTATATATCAAAATTATATATTTTGATAAAATTTCATCTATTTTGTAAATTATTACGCTTTTAAAAGGTATTTTATTTTGGATTAGAAAAAAGTAATTATGTATAAATAAGATTAGAAAAACACAAAACCGATAGCTCTAAATTTAAAATTAATTTTCAAAAGGTTGCTAAAAATAAAAAAGGAAAACTACTCATATTATTTTTTGCTGAAAAGGAAAAAATAATATTGTAATAATTATTAAAAAAAAAAGTAGCCAATTGGACAATTAAGGTTTTATCAATAGGGAAAACACACATTTATAAATTCCGCCGTCGATCAGACCTGGGCGATTGCAAGGCTCTCTCATGACGACGACGACGACTATGGAAGCGCCGGGAAGACGACAATGGTATCCATTGTTAGCGTATCATCACGGCGTCCACCGGCAGCACCAAACTTTTTTTTAGTATTTCATCCTCAGGCCCGGTGTTCAGCGAGTTCCGGGATATTCCAGAATTGCGTAACAAGACGATCTTGTATTCTTCCCCCGACGGCGACTGGTTGCTTTTGCTTCATGATCTCCGTGAAGAAGATAGGGATCAGAAGAAGAAGAGCTGGCGGCGACAATTGTCGGTTTGGAGTCCGACGAGGGATGAATCAATTGATCTACCCTGCGTGGATTTTACTTTTATTGCGGAAATTGAGGAAGGATTGTTGTCCTCGTCTCCCCTGCACCCAAGGTGTTTGATACTTTTACTCGTCCAGAATTCGCCGTTAATCTTGTATTGTCGCGTTGGCGACGAAAAATGGAGGTCGTTCGATTATGCTAGTGCTAACACCATTGAAGCTCAAGCAGGAGCTCGTATACCATATATTATACCAGCGAGCTCGAGATGCTACTTAGTCCATCCGGTTGTCTTCGATGGTAGAATATATGCCTGCACGCTCTCCGATCATTATTACGATTTGGTGCAGATTATTATTGACGATGATGACGACCTGGACGATTGCAAGACTCTACGGTGTTCCATAAATTCTCTTCTATGGAGTAATTCCGGTTCCCGTGCCGCCGGCGGTAAGTTTACAAGTTTCTTGGTTCCCCATGGTGGCGATCTTTATCTAGTCTTAATCTCAGCCAAATCTTTGGATTTTGAATGTCACCAAGGAGGGCCACAAGTATACAGATTTGATTTTTCCAGGATGGGTTGGAAAGCAGTGACAAGTTTGAACGACGGAGGGGCACTTTTTCTGGGCAATAGCTATTCAATTTCTTGCCATGGCAACTCAAACAACAACAACAAATGGAGTTATATATATTTCACCTGCAAGAATAGCCCCAGGTTATATGTATACAGGGTCGAAGATGAAAGAATAACATCATATTTACCTTTTGATCTGCCCCAACCATGGCTTTCTCATTGGATTATTGTGCCTCACATGCAGAAGAACAATAGTGTTACTAAATCCTCTGGTAATCATATGGAGAATACTCAGAATAGCATGGCTGGCTTGGTTGAATATCTCTCAAGAAATAGAAATACGAGGCGGCGGTGGCCGATGATAGATATGGAGAAGATGTTACCTTCTTCTTCTTCCTTGTGTGACTTACCGCGAGAGGTACTTGCTGTGATCGCTGGAAATCTTTCTTCTTTCGTTGATTACATTCATTTTCGCCGCGTCAACAGAGTCTGTGCCTCGGCCACTATTGGGATGAGGACGAAAAAGATAACAAAGAATCCATTCCCTCCCCTCCTTGCTTGGTATACAAGGACAGAGTCCATGGTGTCTACAATATGATAGATTCCAACCTTAATAGTCACAAGCTCTGTTTCGAAATTCCCACAAGATTTGTTGCTCCAGAGACCTATAATATTTAATAGAATTAATTTTTCATTAATATTTTAAGTGTAAATCAACTATAAATTACTCATAATTATATTAAGTATGAAAATTAAAAAAAAATAAAAACAAAACTCTAGTATTAATTTAGGACAAAAGGAAAATTTTAAACCATATATCTATATATGGACACACGTTAATATTTATTTTATTATATACGTTAAGATATTAGTATAATGTATGAGTGAACAGCCAATAACATTTTTATATTTTGTCATAGTTCACACTTAGGTCACAAATATTATTTTTTTAAACCAAAAATACCATTATACTTAAAAAATGCGTCATTTATGCTATTTGGACCAACAAATCCGTTAAACTGAACATTGTGACTTACGTGTGCATTACAAATAACTTTTTTAAAGGGTATTTTTGTCTTATTAACTAAAAAAATATGAAACCCTCTTTTTGTTGATATGCTATTTCCAGCAACAACGATACTTTAAACTAAATTCGATAAAGTAATCACGATATATATATATATATATATATATTTCCAAACCAAAACATATGAATATTAAAATTATGGTATTACTATGAATATTAAAATTATGGTATTACTTTTTAAAGTGTGTTTTTTTCTTTTGTTTGTGCTTTTGCTTTTCTGTGATGATGAATAACCCACCTTTTTTCAAAAAAAAATAATAATAATAAATAAATGTAATAAACTCTTTTGTTAGTGTGGGGTTATTTTTGTACTTTTGTACCTTAAAATTTATAAATAAATTATTGCATTTAGTAAAACTGTTCAAATAACATTGCCATAAAAATTACATAAAATAATTGGTTTCCTAACGGGATAGGCATTTGGATTTGGTAGGAAACACCTATAAATTTTTTGAAATTCAGCCGTCGATTCGCCGCAGACTTTGACGAGTATGGAAGAAGAAAACAGAGCATTAGAGCCGGGAAGACGACGATCATGTCGGTATCCTTTGTTAGCGTATCATCACGGCATCCGCCGCCGTCATCAGACTTTTTGTGGGATTTCATCTTCAGGCCCTGTATTCAGCGAGTCCCAAAGCATTCCTGAATTGCTTAACAAGACGATCTTGTATTCATCCCCCGACGGCGACTGGTTGCTTTTGCTTGATCAAGATCCCCCTGAAGATAGGGAGAAGGAGAGCCGGCGGCGACAATTGTCGCTCTGGAGTCCGACGAGGGATGAATCAATTGATCTACCCGGAGTAGATTTTGATTGTGTTAAGGAAGGATTGTTTTCCTCGTCTCCCCTTCACCCAACCTGTTTGATACTTTTACTCGTTCAGAATTCGCCGTTAATCTTGTGTTGTCGCGTCGGCGACGAAACATGGAGCAAATTCGATTACGCTAAAACCATTGAATCTCAATTAAGAGCTCGTATACCAAGTATTAGCCTAGAGAACTCTGGAAACTGCTTAGTTCATCCGGTTGTCTTCCATGACAGAATATATGCCTGCACGGCCTCCAATCATTATGCCGATTTGGTGGAGATTATTATTGACGATCACGACCTGAACGATTGCAAGACTCTGCTGTTGTCCATAGTCCCTATCCTACGGAGTTCCGGTGCCGGTAAGTTTACAAGTTTCTTGGTTCCCCATGGTGGCGATCTTTATCTAACCTTAATCTCCGACGAATGTTTGGATTTTGAACATCGCCTAGGATGGCCAGAAGTATACAGATTTGATTTTTCGCGAATGGGTTGGAAAGCAGTGACGAGTTTGAAGGACGGAGGGGCGATTTTTCTGGGCAACAGCTATTCAATTTCTTGCCATGGAAACCCAATGAAGAAGCAATGGAGTTACATATATTTCATCTGCAAGAGTAGCCCCAGATTATATATATACAGGGTCGAGGATGAAAGAATAACATCATATTTACCTTTTGATCATCTTCCCCAATCATCACAGTCAGTACTTTGTAATTGGATAATTGTGCCCGAGCCCGCCATGGATATCCATGAACATGAACAGAAGAAGAACAATAGTGTCGCTAAATGCTCTGGTGATCATATAAAGAATAGCATGGCTGGCTTGGCTGAATATCTCTCCAGAAATAGCAATGCGAAGAAGAATAAGACGACGGTACTGAGTTCTTCTTCTTCTTCTTCCTTGTGTGACTTACCACGAGAGGTACTTGCTGTGATTGCTGGAAATCTTTCTTCTCTTGTTGATTACATCCATTTCCGCTGCGTAAACAAAGTTTGCGCCTCGGCCACTATTGGGATGAGGATGAAGATGAAGAATCCATTCCAACCTTGCTTGATATACAAGGACAGAGGCAACGGTGTGTACAATATAATAGATTCCGACCTTAATCACAAGCTCTCTTTCAAAATTCCCAATGGCTTAGATGATCACAAGATTTGTTGCTCGAGAGATGGTTGGCTGCTGCTGGAAAAACCCACCTCGTGTCATTTCAATTTCTTGAATCCATTAACAAGCCAAGTGATCCCAAGAAGAGGAGAGTATAGCAATGCTGTCTCAAACTTAACCTTCTCCGGGAAGCCGGATTCCCCGGATTCCTTTGTGTTAACAATGTCTAACAAGGGTTCGGCGAAAGGGCTTGACAACAGAAAAACAGGATGGAAGACATTCGCGATAGGGTCCGAGTACCAGTGGGCGTTTGAAGGAGGAGGTTACAGTAGTCCTGTATGGTTGGGAGAATCTTGTTATTATCTGGGGAGCCATGGCCACCTGCTAGGGCGTTTCCAGTTAGCCAAAGATGGAGAAGGATTCCAGTGGGAAGTTACTAGGATCACTCTACCATATTTTCAATCTACACGAATTTTTTTCACTGAGTGTGGTGGAGAGCTTGTATGCATATTTTTGGGTGATGAGGAAGGATCGCGGATTCGAGTCCATAAGATGAAACATGAGGAATGGGAAGAAATTGATTCGTTGGGAGGCTACTCTTTGTACCTTAGCTCGGTATCGTGTATTTCTTATCTAGCACAAAGACCAGAAATGGCGAACAGAATCTACGTTCCCAAGTTTTACAAGGATGGCTTGGTTTATTATTCTTTAGACACTAAGACATATCATTCCGTAGGGAACGAAGATGAGGAGTTGCATAATTTTTGTGCCATAAGCATGTACCCGAATGGTGCTTGGATTCAACCAAATTGGAGCTAAGAAGAGAAAGAAATAGTACGTACGTGCTTGAAGATTGACACCTTCAAACTATAGTTTCTTTTTTTTTTTTTTTTTTTTTTTTTATCCCTATGCTATACTATTAATATTATAATAATTGGAGAAAGATTTATTTAGTTTACAATGCCTAGAACAACTTTATTTTTTTTAATTAGAATTCCTCTTTCGATTGTATAATATTTATCCCAAATGTGATGTGAGATGACACGTACACATTCTTATTCCTATTTTCGTGCGCCAAACACACCGAATACAATAGGGTACTAAACGTGAATATCAAACAAACACACGAGTTTAAATATATATATATATATATATATATATTAGGGTTTTATTATGTTTGGTAGGCGCAGTGTCCTAATTCTAAAAGAATTTGGTTTCGTTAATTACGAGATTGATTACCAACAAACATGTATAAATTTCGAAATTCAGGCTTTTAGGTCGATCACTTGCGGTTGCAGATCTGATCTACGTACGTTTGAAGTTTATGCAGGATCATTAATTAATTCAAGTCAGGTTTCCAGTTTCTTCTTCGTGCCGCAAACATGGAAGTAGAAAATACACATCAATTTCCTTGGTTAGCGTATCACCATGGCGATGATGAGCAGCGATGTCGAACTTTCTGTAAGATTTCATCTTCAGGTCCGATGATTTTGAACGAATATATTCCTGATCAATCGCTGCATAACAAGAAGGTCTTGTATTGTTCCCCTGATGGCATCTGCTTACTTTTCTCGAATCCCCAGTTGTGGATATGGAGCCCTGTAACTCAGAAATCAATCGACCTACCTTGTTTAAGACAAGATACTAATGATATTGAAGAAGGATTGTTGTCCTCGTCGCCGGCGGATCCAAACTGTTTGATACTTTTATGCATTGTGGATATTCCGGTAATCTTATATTGTCACGTTGGGGACCAAAACTGGAGCGAATTCAATTATGCTGAAACCATTAAAGCTCAGACGGGTAGACCACAGGTGGTTTACCTAAAGCATCCTGTTACCTTTGATGGTAAAATATATGCCACCACTTCTTTCCATTCCAATTTGGTGCAGATTCAGGTAGATGATGAAGATGATCACCTTAGCATGGTTGTTGCTGATAGCAGTACAGTTCGTCCCGGCCAAGAAGGCCATTACATGAGTGGTATTCGAACTTTCTTGGTGTCGTTGGATCACCGTCTTTATCTAGTGGTATTATCAAATAGACCTTTTGCTTTTGAATATCAAGCAGCACCTGGAATAGGTGTATACACATTTGATTTTCCCAGAATGTGTTGGAAATCAGTGACAAGTTTGAACGGAGGGGCACTTTTTCTGGGCAAAAGTTACTCACTCTCTTGCCAAGCACAGCCACAACCACAACCAGATGATCATCATCATCAATGGAGCTATATATATTTCACCTCACCCTCTCGCTCTCGGAGTAGCCAAGCCATGTTTGCATACAGGGTTGAGGATGAAAGAATAACATCGTATTCACCTTTTCCAACCAAATTAGCACACCCGTGGGATTCTCACTGGATTAATATTGTGTCGCCCATTTGTTCCGCTGATGAACAAAATCCTCACTTGGCCGAACAACAATGCAACTTGCAGAATGTTAGGATGGCGGGTTCCCGGAAAAGAAGAAGGAAAAATGGAACTGGAATGGTCCAATCTCAATCTACGTTGTGTGACTTGCCGAGAGAGTTACTGGCTCTAATTGCGGGGAATCTTTCTTCTTTTATTGATTACATTCATTTTCGCCGCGCCAATAAATTTTGTGCCTCCAGCACTATTGGGATGAGGAGTAGGAGGACAAATCCATTCGCTCCTTGCTTGATCTACAGGGACAAGGTGAAGAACACCTACAATCTGATAGATTCCAACCTTAATCAAAAGCTCTGTTTCAAGATTCCAGAGGTCTTAAATGACAAAAAGATTTGTTGCTCTAAAGATGGTTGGTTACTATTGATGGAAAGGCGCAAATGTTTCACTTTCTTCAATCCATTCACAATGCAACTAGTCCCAGAAACAGAAATAAGAAGAAAAGATGGTGGTAGCTTTTGGAGTTATGGGATTTCAAACTTCACCTTTCTGGGCAACCCCTGTTCTTCTTCTTTTTTTTTTGGAGGAAAGGTAAATGATTTATTCCACCAAGAATTCCGGTTCAAAAACCGGTAAAGATCGGACCACAAGGTGATGGTGTTTCTGTTCACATCATAATACAACCCATGAGTGGGCGCTAAGAATTTCCTTCCCAGAGGGAGAAAATTCTTAGTGAGAGAAACTCTCAAAACCCTAGGAGGGAAAGACACATTGGAGCATATTCATGTTAAACATACATCAAACAAATGGGGCATTCCGCATGTAACATACATCGCAAATGGGGCATACCCCTTATAAAAACATACATCAATCCAAAATTTTCTATCTATTACAATCCTCCGTACATTAGTCCAAAATGCTAATGGAGGTTCTTCCTTGTCTTCATCAGCTGAACATAAGTAAGTCTACCCAAGTGTCGGGTAGCCATCCACACTCATCATAGGAAAATATCAGGATCATGAGTACATGTAAAACTACTTTTGGTAAGTAGTCAACCATTACCGGATTTGATAAGTCTTTACCGGACACCGGTCAGCCGGGCTAGGATGACTTTCCCGTAGTCATCTACGTAGTGGTCTGTACCACCAACCCCCTTTTAAGCAAAGGGGCAACTGTTACCGGGTTCTTGCCTTTACCACCTTCCGGGTTCTTCTTCTTCTAATCTCCTTGTCTTAGCAACGTCGTTAAATCATAAACAAGGAGTTTCACGTGTTGTTGCTGAAACAACAACAGGAATAGCAAGATGGACGAAACTCATTTTTGGAAGCGGCGATTTAATCTCCGTTAGGCAAGGTCGCAATAGTCCAGTTGTAGTAGGAGACATGTGTTTTTATTTGGGGAGAAATGGAAAGCTTCTAAGTGTAGCAAGAACGTCTGGAGGTGTAAATGGATTTTTACGATGGAAAGTTCTTATCCCTGTGTGTCCTTGCCCACATTTTACACATAACCATTTATCCGAATGGGGTGGTGGTAGAACCATTATATCCGTATTTCTCGGGGGCGGCGAGGAAAGAGGAGAAAAATCATGGGTTCGAGTATTTAGAGTGAAATATAATAAATTGGAATGGGCAGAAATTTTTGAATTGGGAGGATATTGTTTATATCTTAGTTGGCCATCATCTATGTCTTTTCGTGCGGCAAGGCCGACAAAGGCGAACAGAATCTATTTTCCAAGATTTTACAAGGATGGACTGGTTTATTATTGTTTGAACACTAGAAGATATCATTCCGTGGGAAACAATGAAGAGTTGCAAAACTTTTCTGGCACAAACATGTACATGGATTGTGCTTGGATTCAACCGTAGTGTTGGAGTTGACCCGATCGAGCTATAATAGTTGTTTTGTAGTTTTATTTCGGTCATGGTTTTATTGTAACTTTAATGCTATAATAGTTGTTATTACTTTTAATATTTTAATTTGAATTATATTTTAATATTCCATACAAATTTGGTCACCACTAATATAACTGTACAATCAATAGTAGTGACAAATTTGTGAAAAAAAACAATAATAAATTTGCGTTAGCCATTGATTTCAAGAAAGAAAGAAAGAAAGAAAGAAGCAGGAAATGTCAACAGTACGTGATTCCATTCATTCACTTCAGTATGTATGATCAACAACAGCAGTGATTCCAAACAAGGAAATAAGCCCCCAGAAAGAAAAATGTTATGTACTTTACAAGGAAGGAATGAATGAATGAATGAAGACAAATGAACGAAAGGAATGAATGAATGAATGAATGAATGAATGAATGAAGACAAATGAACGAAAGGAATGAATGAATGAATACGAAAGGAATGAATGAATGAATGAATGAATGAATGAAGACAAATGAACGAAAGGAATGAATGAATGAATGAATGATCATGAACGAACGTTTAACAGAGTGACAGAGAGCTAGCTGCTCTAAAATGTTCACCAGGAAGAAGACTCTCTTACGTTTCAAATGAAAAAGAATTAGAAAGAAGCCACTACTATTGTAATTCATCTTTGTATCCTGAGACTTTGTAATTCATTCATTTTAGCAGAGTACTTTAATGTCTTCTTCTTCCACGTTTGGCGGGCTTAGGCACATATTCGGAGTCCGACCACGAGGATGGTTTCGACGAGGAACCTGACCCCGACTTCGAAGCCCTTTCTGCTTCGCCATCATTCTCCGAGGGCGTGTCTTGCAGAGAAACTTCTTTGGACGACGTTCCTTGAGCCCTTTCTGCTTCGCCGGAGGACGGCTGGTACTCGGAGCCCTCGTCGTCGTCATTCTCCGAGGACGCTTCTTCTTCGTCTGCGTCATTGTCGGCAACACCCTGAATTAGGGCGTCACCCTCTGCGCCATTATTCGTCCATTGGTTTTGTACATCGTCGGCAACTCCCTGAATTGGGGCTACACCCTCTGCGCCAGTATTGGCAACTCCCTGAATTAGGGCTACACCCTCTGCGCAAGTATTCGCCCATTGGTTTTGTACATCGTCGGCAACTCCCTGAACTGGGGCTACACCCTTTGCGCCAGTATTCTTCCATCCGTGTAGTACACGGCAGGCATTCAAAGCTAAATCAGGCCACTTCTCCTCCTCCATCGTAGCCGCCGGGGCACATCTTGATTGGAAACCGGCACAGGCCCCGAAGCCATTTTTTCAGAGGTTTCTTGCAGAGAATGTTCTTGGCACGACGTTTCTTGAGCCACATTTTGTTGTTCTTCGCCAACATTCCTCAACGACTCTTCGGAAGTTTCTTTTTCGTCGTCTGCTTCATACCCGGAAAGTCCCAATTCAGGGGCGCTGTCGTCGGAAAGTCCCAATTTTTTCTTTTTCTTGTGGGCAAATCTTCCTCTGCAACCGGTTTAGGTGGGGGGGTGATATCGAGCCGAGCCCGAACACACCTATGTTCGAGCTCGGCTCGGCTTCATTATCTTGGGCTCGAGCTCGAACTCGGCAGGCAGAATCTCCACTTTGCCAAAATAAATTTGGCTTGTGGAGATTCGAACCCAGGTTCTCTGGGTTCTCTTTTTGGTGTCTTACCACTGCACCAAATTTAGTTTCATGTTAATATGTATGAATGATAAATTATATATGTATTTTATCTTTTGTAAAAATTGTTTTTTCTTATCGAGCTGTTCACGAACGTAATCGAGCCGAGCTCCCTTTTGTTCATTTATTGTTCGTTTATTAATCGAGCCTAAAATTTTGTTCGTGTTCGTTTATTAATAAATAAACGATCTCGAACCGAGTTTTTAACGAGCCGATCCCGAGCTTGTTCGTAAACGTTCGTGTTCGTTCTCAGCCCTAGGTGGGGAGTTGTCATGAAAATTTGCTTTAATTAAATTTAGGAAATTAATAAGTAATTAGTGGAACGTTGTCGTTTCATTCCCTTTTGTTTTCCTTTAAATTTCTCGAATTTAGCCAAGTATAGAAAGCTGTTGCTGCAAAGCTTTTTGCTAAGATGCCTCAACTTCTGTAAGCCAATGATTGGCCAGTGAGTCATCAATTTTGTTATCTCGAGAATTGTGTAGTTGAGTAGGGGGTGAGTATGTAGCCAAAGAATGGGCAGCAGGAGAAGCATGTGATTTGTTATTCTGAAATTTCTAAATCTCAATACAACCTACCCACCTTTTCTCTCTTCTTCTTCTTCCCTGTTCTTACTCCTTCCTTCTTCTGCAATTCTTTCTTTCTCATATTCTGGTTAGTTTTTTTTATTTTATGATTTTAGGTTTAATTGCCTGACAGTGGTATCAGAGCTCGTGTTCCTCGGATTGTGGAGATGGCGGAGAGCACCCGATTTAAGATGTTGGAGGATCATCTAAGGAAAACCAATGATAGAGTTCAGGATTTGGCGGCTGATGCAACAACTAAGTATGAACAGATGGAGGAAAAGTTTGGGAACCTGGAAGCGAAGTTTGGGACACTGGAATCAAAAGTTGATATGATCTGTGAAAAAATAGAGAGCATGACTTAGGTTATGACTAGCCAGGGTCAGTCTTTAGCACAGATTAATTTACAACTGAATGCTGGAAGCAAAGGGAAGGATACGGTTAATTTTGGCACAGGGGTGATTAACGTGGGATCTACACCAATTTTATCTGCACCCCCTGGAAATTCCAAAGTCATCGTGGAAGGTGAGAGCTCCACAAATTGGAAGGATAAGATCAATAAGGTAAACTGGTCTAACCAACCTAGAATTGAGCTAACTTTCTTTTCCGGTGATAAACCAAAAGAATGGTTGATAAGGTGTTATAAATTCTTTAATCTGCACTCAATACCTGAAGAATCTAGAATAGAAGCGGCAGAATACTATTTGGCTGGGAAAGCAGAAGCTTGGTTTTCACGGTTAAAAGAAATTAAAATAGTTTGGACTTGGCAAGAATTTGTAGAGGCTGTGTTGGAAAGATTTGAAGAGGTAGGAGGAGTGGATGAAGTAGAAGAGTTTAACAAACTGGTGCAGGATGGGACTGTGAGGGAGTATCAAGAAAAATTTGAGGAGCTGAGATCCCTAATTATGTATAAAGGGGCCAAACTCACTGAGAGCTACTACGTTTCCAGTTTTGTAAGTGGTTTGAAAGAGGAACTGAAACCCACGGTTAGGATGATGAAACCACAAACAATCAATGAAGCTGTAAGGGTAGCTATTATGCAGGAAAAATCAGTGGAGATGATACTGAAAAAGAATAGGACCACTATTCCTGTTAATAGATCGGGTGTGGCTAAGCCAGTGTTAAATAAGGGCTACAACAAGTGGAATCCTGAGAACTTTAAGAAGATAACTTCCGATGAGTTGCAATACAGGAAGAACAATCATTTATGTTTCAGGTGTGGCGAGAAATATGTTGTGGGACATCAATGCAAATACAAGCAGGTGAATTTTCTGGTGACTGATGAAAAAGATGAGCTAATTGCTTTGGGAAGTGAATTTGAGAATAAAGGGAAAGAAGTGGAGATTTCTGATGATACAGAAGAACTTTTTGTGAATACTGTGTCAAATAGAGTGAGGCAGAATACCATTGCTATACAGGGAGAACTTTATGGCAGAATTATTAAGATTTTGGTGGATACTGGTGCTTCTGACAGTTTTATTGGGACTAAATTAGCCACAGAATTATCACTAAGGCAAGTGGATACTACTCCTTACTTGGTAGCAGTTGCTGATGGAGGAGTTTCTAGAGGTTCTAAACTATGCCCTAAGGTGAAGTGGAAAGTTCAGGACTACCAGTTTGTATATGATTTCAGGTTGTTAGTGATGGGGGATTGGGATATCATATTGGGGGTAGATTGGATGAGTAATTATAGCCCTATAAGTTTTGATTTCCAGAACTTGAGTATTTCCATTACTAAAGATGGGAATCTGTGCTACATGCAAAGAGGAGGAGACCCTACAGTGATGAAATTGGTAAAAGGGAAAGAGGCTAGACAACTTTCTGTGGTCAGAAAAGAGAGTTGTTGCTTATTTCAGCTTCCTCAGAGTGAAGGTACTCAAAGTTCCCCTCAGATACCGGAATGTATTCAAGGAGTTATCAGCAAATTTCCTCAAGTGTTTTCTACACCTGATAAGCTACCCCCTGAGAGATCTATTGATCATCAAATTCCTCTAAAGCCGGATGCAGTTCCTTTTAAACTGAAGCCTTATAGGCATTTTCACAGTCAGAAGGATGAAATAGAACAACAAATTGAAGAAATGTTGGAGAATAAAGTAATTCAACAGAGCAACAGCCCTTTTGCTTCTCCAATATTACTAGTAAAGAAGAAGGATGGTAAATGGAGACTTTGTGTGGATTATAGAAAACTAAATGATCTCACTATTAAAGACAGGTTTCCTATTCCTGTAATAGATGAGTTGTTGGATGAATTGAATGGAGCTGTGTACTTCTCAAAGTTGGATCTGAGGTCGGGATACCACCAGATCAGGGTAAGGCCCCAAGACATTCAAAAAACTGCTTTCCAAACACATCATGGCCACTTTGAATTCTTGGTTATGCCTTTTGGCTTGACAAATGCACCAGCCACATTTCAATCCTTGATGAACCAGGTATTTCATGATTATTTGAGAAGGTTTGTACTTGTATTCTTTGATGATATTTTAGTTTACAGTAAAAGCTTAGAGGATCATGTGAAACACTTGGATTGTGTATTGAATGTGCTTAAGGAGAACCAATTATATGCTAAATTGTCTAAGTGCGTTTTTGCCCAACTTGAAGTTGAGTATTTGGGCCATGTAATTGGAAATGGTGTTGTTGGTATGGAGATGGATAAAATCAATTGTGTTGTTAAATGGCCCTTACCTAAGTCTGTAAAGGAAGTGAGGGGATTCCTTGGGCTAACTGGTTATTACAGGCGTTTTATCAAGGGTTATGGTGCTATCAGTAAACCTTTGACAAATTTACTTAAAAAGAGTAATTTTTGTTGGAATGATGAAGCAACTGTGGCGTTTGAAAGTCTTAAAAAGGCCATCACTGCTGCTCCTGTGTTAGGACTACCTGATTTCAATAAGCCTTTTATTATTGAGACTGATGCAAGTGATGTAGGAATGGGAGATGTGCTTATGCAAGAGGGAAAACCAATTTCTTTCATAAGTAAGGCATTCTGTGACAAAAATAAAGGGCTCTCTGTGTATGAAAATGAATTATTGGCACTAGTGCTTGCTGTGGACAAATAGAGACAGTACTTGGTAGGGAATCAATTTATTATAAGGACAGATCATCAGTCCTTGAAATATCTCTTGGAACAGAAACTGACCAACAGCCTACAATACAAGTGGTTGACAAAGTTAATGGGATTGAATTATGAAATACAGTATAAGAGAGGCACAGAAAATAGGGCTGCTGATGCTCTATCAAGAAGACCAGTGGAAAGTTTGGATTCAGTAAAGGAAGGCGAGACAGAGGAGATCAATTGTGACGCTAGGGCAATATCATCCTTACAACCTGTGTGGCTGCAACAGGTGGAAGACAGTTACAAGGATGATGAGGAAATTCAAGAAATGATGGCTGCAGCTTTATTAACAGATAATGAGAATGGAGAGTTTCAAGTGGTGAAGGGCATTCTTAAAAAAGGGAATAAAATTGTAGTGGGAAAACATGCAAGGGCAAGGGTTTTAATTATTGAGGCACTTCATGCCACAGCCTTGGGAGGCCATTCTGGACAAAAGGCCACCTTAAAAAGAGTGGAGGGTACTTTCTTTTGGCCAGGTTTGAGACAGGAGGTGGAAACCTTTGTCAGGAATTGTATTGTTTGTCAGAGAAGTAAGGTTGATCATCAATTTCCAGCCGGTTTGCTTCAACCTTTGCCAGTTCCTCAACAAGCATGGAGGATGATTGCTATGGATTTCATTGAGCAACTTCCTTTATCTGAAAATTTTAGTGTGGTACTAGTGGTTGTGGATAGATATACAAAGTATGGGCATTTTTTACCCTTAGCTCACCCATATAATGCCTCACAAGTTGCTAGGCTTTTCCTGGATGAAGTGTTTAGGCTGCATGGGTTACCAGAATCTATTGTCACTGATAGAGACAAGATCTTTACCAGCAAGTTTTGGCAAGCATTATTCAAGATGTTAGGAGTAAAGCTGAACCTAAGTTCTGCCTATCATGCTCAAACGGATGGGTAAATTGAGAGGTTGAATCAAGTTTTGGAAGCTTTCTTGAGGTGTTTTTGCAGTGAAAAACCTAGTAGTTGGAAGAGTTGGTTGGGTTTAGCTGAGTGGTGGTATAATACCACTTTCCATTCTAGTCTTGAAATGACTCCCTTTGAGGCTCTATATGGATCCAAACCATCTGAAATTCCTTTAAGTACTTTCTCTGAAGTAATGGTTCCAGCTGCTAGTGACATGATGCAGAAAAGGGAGGAGATCTCTAAGTGCATTCAGGAACAGCTGAGGAAGGCAAGGGACAGAATGAAGTACTATACTGATAGGAAAATGGTGGAAAGGAAGTTAGAAGTGGGAGAATGGGCATACTTGAGATTACAACCTTATAAGCAAGGATCTGTGGTTTTTAGAATTCACCAAAAGTTGGCTCCTAAATACTTTGGACCATTTCAGGTGCTTGAGAAGCTTGGAGAAGTAGCCTATAGGCTGAAGCTGCCTCAACATAGCAAGATACACCCTGTATTTCACATATCACTCTTAAAGAAACACTGTGGTGATGTCCCTGTGAGCAGCACACCTATTCCTGAAGAGTGTGCATATGAAGGTAATTCCCTTAAGCCAAAGAGGATCAGGCAGTGGAGGATTTTTCAGAAAGGAAACACAAGCATAACTCAGTGGCTTGTGGAGTGGGAAGGCATGGCAGAAGAGGACTGTTCTTGGGAGGATGCTGGAATAATCAAGAAGGAATTTCCAAGTTTTTCAGCTTGAGGACAAGCTGTTTTTAAGGGGAGTGGTCTGTCATGAAAATTTGGTTTAATTAAATTTAGGAAATTAATAAGTAATTAGTGGAACGTTGTCGTTTCATTCCCTTTTGTTTTCCTTTAAATTGCTCGAATTTAGCCAAGTATAGAAAGCTGTTGGTGCAAAGCTTTTTGCTGAGATGCCTCAACTTCTGTAAGCCAATGATTGGCCAGTGAGTCATCAATTTTGTTATCTCGGGAATTGTGTAGTTGAGTAGGGGGTGAGTATGTAGCCAAAGAATGGGCAGCAGGAGAAGCATGTGATTTGTTATTCTGAAATTTCTAAATCTCAATACAACCTACCCACATTTTCTCTCTTCTTCTTCTTCCCTGTTCTTACTCCTTCCTTCTTCTGCAATTCTTTCTTTCTCATATTCTGGTTAGTTGTTTTTATTTTATGATTTCAGGTTTAATTGCCTGACAGGAGTCCATATTTTGGGTTGGGCAATGGGCAGAGTTTCTGTTTTGATTTTGGGCTTGGCTATTGGGCTTTATATAGGTTCAATTAGATTTGGCGGTTGGGGGGTTCGTAACAGAAATAGATTTGTTATGGTGGTTATAGGCCATTGCAGCTGGCTAGCCCAATCAATTCAACAAATTATATAAATATAAATGTAATTACAAAGTATATGAATAAATGTATAATTTATTTTGAATTTATACATGATGTGCATAAAATTAACATTCCCATTGGGCCTAGCCCAATGAATTAATACAAAGGAACAGTAAAGGATAAAAGAAGCCCGGATCCCTGTTCAGGTCGGAAAGATCATACAAACCAAGTCTGTCTGTTATAACTTTAGATCGGATATAAAGGCTCAGCTCGATCCTAAAAGACTTAATAAACTCATGAAGGCTTAGGTCGGAAAACATTATAAACCAACTTGGTAATCTTAGATCGGTAAAACTTATCAACTCAGATCGGTCAATATTGAGTCAGAAAAAGTACAATTCTACTGGAGAAGCCCAGGTCGGTAAAAGCTTAAGAGAAGTTAGATTGGTCAACAGTATTAAAGTTCAGGTCGGTAAGTAACTAAAACACATAAAAGCTTAGATCGGTAAAGAGTAAACCGATCCGAGATAATATATTCGAAACAGTTAGATATCATGGTAGGACCATTATCTTAATATATGCAGAGCAATGATGACAAAGGAGCCAAAGTTAAAGCCAGTTTTCCCGGAACGGCTAAAGTATCATTAAAGAAAAGAATAAGTGGGAGCGTATGACATCACAATCCAACGGAACTATCAAAGTGGGCTTATAAATACTCAGGCACCAGCCTCATTTCAGGTAAGTGAAATAGAAGGGAATTCTAGACAAGTACTTCATGAACAATTTCTTGCTGCTCTCTCTGATTATTGTTGTTTCTCCCAAAGATATCATTCAATATTGTTCATTTCTTTCATATTACTGACTTGATCGTCGGAGCCTATACAGGGGGGAAAGCCCCGCCCCTTTTCTTGGTTAGTTTCCATTGTTGTCACCGGAACAGTGCCAAATCCTCAAGCTTCATCACCATTTCCGAATCAAGTTATCCAGAATCCTTAAAGTTCATCACTGTTGCTGAACCGATTTACTCAGATCAATTATTAGAGTGATCCATTCTACTGCACAGTAAAAAGCTTCATCCAAAGATTGAGCCCTTTATTGCTCCTCATTTTCCTGCGAGGCTTCATTTGGATTGGACAATTGCTGTTTACAAGAATTCATTGGGCTGTGAAGAAGCATCATTCCTGAAGCGGATTTTTTACGTCACATCAATACAATATTAAACTATATCAATAAAAACAGTAAACCAATCTTATGATAAAAAAATAATAATAAATTTCTAAGTTTTCTACTTGTTCTATCACCGCTTTCATATAAAAAATAACGCATTCTTTTCTAAAAACGTGTTTAGTTGCACCATATTATATAATGCAAATTAAACATGCACAAAATATTTTTGCACACTATTATATACACTTAAAAAGAATATACTCTATCTATTTTACTAGAGTAGTCTACTTTTTTTAAAAAATTTATTCTAATAGAATAGTCAATTTTTAATTTTTTTTACCATTTATACCCTTATTAATATAATAATGTGTTCACCGTAATTAATTCACACTTCAAAACTGTAATTAATTCACACTTCAAAACTAAGGACATTAATGGAATGTGTTGAATGCCTTATGAATCAATAATAAATTAATCAATAAGTTAAGCAAGCTCATTCGGAAAAACAAAAAGTAGTACTTATATATTTTGAAACGTAATGATACATGTCTCAATAAATAAGTACTACTTTTTAATATCAAGTTATGTGACATATTAAACTCGTCTATCGTGGGTACTAAAAATACACATCCAAAACTACAATTAACAGTATAAACAAAAATTCAATAGCTCACCTATTTTATTGGGCCCAGTTTTGTTGAACTTAAAAAATAAAAATAAAAATTCTTTGTTCATTCTATTTCTTTTTTTTCTCGTGTTCTACAATTACTTTATATTTTTTTTCTCATTTATTCTTTTATAATATTTTTAAATTACCCACTTATAAATGCTAATTCAAGATTGGTCCGGGTCCAAGTTTGGGCTCGAGGTTCTGGTCGAGTTCAGGTTTCAGGGTTCGGGCCTTGGTTTGGGATTTCGGCCTCAGGTCGGGGTTCGGACCTGATTTCGAGATTCGGGCCTCGCGTCGGGGTTTGGGCCTCGTGTCAGGGTTCGGGCCTCAAGTCGGTTTAAGGTTGGGTCTTGGGCCGAGGTCAGGGGTCGCGTCCGGGTCAAGGTCACTGTCGAGGGTCGAGGAAGGTGTGAGGCAAGGATTTTATATAAATATCAACCAAAAAAAATTGTGTTTGGCCCCAAAAAAAACTATATACGATTAAATATAAAATTATACCATATATAATATTTCAAATTTTAAAATAGAATTAAAGAATTAAAATGAAATAAAAAAAATTTTTGGAAAAAAGTTATTAATAAATAATTTTAAATATTATAGACGGTTTATTATGACTACCCATTATGGGTTCATTGGGTTCCGTCATAATACTCATTAAATAACCATTACATTTGTACAATAAATATTATGGGTACCTATTACTCATTTGAATTAATACCATTAATTGAATAACCGCCAAATATTCGCCCAACTAGCCGGTTTGACACCGTTGGACCCTGGTCGCCACTAAGGAGGTTGAAACTGAGTTGGGCAGTGTTTGTATTTGGGTTTGCGTTTGGGCTTTTTTGGGGTTGGGCTTTAAATAGGTCCGATTATATTTGGGGGTTCCTAAAAGAAAAAAATTTGTTAGGGTGGTTATAGGCCATTGCGGGCAGTGGGTAGCCCAATAACGGCCAAGCCCCAACTTGCAACTTATGGGCTGAATTTCAGTTGGGAAATAACTCCCAAGTTGCATCAGAATATTCCATCCATAACTGCCTTCACACCAACTACACTTTTGCGTAATATATTTTCAACCATAAACCAATTTTCAACAGATTATAATTAAAGGACATGAATATTGAACGCACGTATGGTATTAAAATACTTATAATTATATATACTCTACTAAAATTGTGCTAAACATATTTTCAAAATTTTAAGTCTCCGTTTGGACAAGTACTTCTAAAATGTTTTTAAATTTTGAAGTTTTTTTTTTTTAATGAAATACGTGCTTGGACAAGTATTTTACAAAAGCGTTTTTTGAGTTAAATTTGAATGTAAATTTTTCTATAGAAATAAATAATGTTTTTGAGCATAAATTCTTCAAATAAAATAGATAAAATACAATTTAAAAAATATATATAGCCTCGCAGATAAAAGTATAGTAACCTAAACTTGAAGCATACTATTAAACTCCTCACGTTGATATTAAAGCTGATAAAATAATTGGCAAAATAAAAGTCTAATAATCTTAATCAAGATTGAGAATTTGAACGGAATGTGTTGAATGCCTTATGCATCCAAAATTAAAGTCCATCCTAATAAGTTAATAATAAATTAATCAATAAGTTAAAAAAGCTCATTCGAAAAAGAAAAAAAAATACTACTTATATATTTTGAAACGTAATGATACACATTTCAACAAATCATTACGAACTTTTGGGCCTGTTCTTTTAGGAAGGTTTGAATCTTAGTTTTGAAAAAATAGTTTTATAATGTAAAAAATATATTAAAAATGTAAAAATGTATAGCTAAATAGTAAAAAATTATATTGAAAATGATAACAATTAATTACTCCCTCTATTCCATTAGAAGGGTTAAGTTTGTTAAATTTGTTTGACCCTTCTAATAAAACGGAGAGAATATAATATATTAAATTTACTGTTGAAACCAAAAATTAAACCAAAACTAAAACTTAAAGAACAAGCCCTTAATATCAAGTTATGTGACGTTTTCATCAAAATTTACACGGAATAAGAGTTCTAACTACCACTTTTTGTTGCAGTGATTAATAGTTATATTATAAAAATATAACAAATAAATGTGTGTATATATATATATATATATCGTGTCACTTGCTACTTAAAAATTATGATAAATTAATGAAAATATGTATTGTTACGTATTTTATTTTGATCATGAATTGATGATTGGTGGCCACCAAGGAAGAATGAGCTAGAAAATTGGAACAGGTCGTATTCGTATATATTGAAGTCAAAAGCAAAGCCTTCATCAGTTAGCTGCCAGGTAGGACACCTTTGTCATCCCACGTGGCAACTTCCTTACGCCCTTTTCCTTTCTAGCCTTGCATTTATTTCATTCCTAATTACCAAATTAAATACTTATACACGTGGGCATTATTTAATTTAGAAGGAATCGTTTTTAATAATCTTCCAACAATTAAAAAATATTAAATACTTATTTTTTTAATTTGAACCATGAAGAACATGGAAAGCTAGTTGATGTGACGTAAAAATTGCTCTGTTGAAACGATGCTTCTTCGCGGCCCAATGAATTTGTGAAAGCAACAACAGCCCAACCCGAATGAAGTTTCACAGGAAATGAGGAGCAAAAAAGCCCAACTTCGGATGAAGCTCTTTACTGTGAAGTAGAGCCAATCACCTTAGCAACCGATCTGGATAGTTTTAATTCAGCAATGGTGATGAAACTAATTGATGACAAATCCTTGTGTAAAGTATCGGTCCAATCTGAATAAAGCTGTGCTGTTAAGGGAAATGAGCGAGCTGGGGAATAAGCTGGGAAGCCCGGATCGGAAAAGACGGAGAAAGCCGATAAGGATACTGTTCCGATGACAATATTGTGGATAATCAGAAATGGAGCGGGGTTTTCCCCCCTGTATAGGCTCCGACGATCAAGTCAGTAATATGTAAGAGAAGAGAATAATAATGAACAATAGCTTGCTGAAAAATAGTAAATGAGAGAGAATAGCTTCAAAAATGCTTGTGAGAAATAGCCAGAAATTGCTTATGGAGAACTTGTTCAGAATTCACTTACTTGAAATGAGGCTGGTGCCTGAGTATTTATAAACTCACTTTGATAGTTCTGTTGGATCATGATGTCATACGCTCCCACTTATTCTTTTTTAATGATACTTTAGCCGTTCTGGGAAAACTGGCTTTAACTTTGGCTCCTTTGTCATTATTGCTCTGCATATATTAAGATAATGGCCCTACCATGATATCTAACTGTTTTTATAATATTATCCTTATTTCAGGCCGGTTTTACAGATCTAATCTTTTCTGAGTTTATATTATTTACCAACCTAATCTGAGTGAGCTTTGACACTTGACCGATCTAACTTTATTAAACTTTTACCGACCTGGGCTTCTCGAATAAAGTTATACCATCTTAATCTTACCGAGCTGGGTTATAAGGTTTACCGATCTAAGATTACCAAGTTGGTTTATAATGTTTTCCGACCCAAGTTTTAATGAGTTTTTTCTTGTTCTGCCTTCATGACCGATCTAAACCTTCATGACCGACCTAAATTTGTGACAGATATAGACTTGGTTTGTACGATCTTTCCGACCTGAACATGGATCTGGGCTTCTTTATCCTTTACTGTTTCTTTGTTTTAATTCATTGGGTTAGGCCCAATGGGGATTTCAATTTTATGCACATCACTAATCAAACGAAGGTGAGGCTGAATTTGAAGAGAGCATTAATTTGGGTAAGAGTAAACTTGTTAAAAAGTTTTAAATTATTTTATATTTTTGTGATATCAGCCATGAAAAAAAAAACATGAAATGAAAATAAGGATATATATATATATATATATATATATATATATATACTGAAAACAATAAAAGATTGTCTATGTATAGAAGTCGCTTGATTAATTGGTTTCAAGATTCCAGAGGTCTTAAATGACTATAGGATTTGTTGCTCTAAAGATGGTTGGCTACTATTGATGGAAAGGCTCAAATGTTTCACTTTTTTTTCAATCCATTCACAATGCAACTGCTCCCAGAAACAGAAATAAGAAAAGCTGGTAGCTTTTGGAGTTATGGGATTTCAAACTTCACGATTCTAGGCAACCCATGTTCTTCTAATCTTCTTGTCTTAGCAATGTCGTTAAATCGTAAACAAGGAGTTTCAGTTTTTTTTGCTGAAGCGGAAACAGGAACAGCAAGATGGAAGAAAGTCATTTTAGAAAAAGACAATTTAATATTCGTTAGGCAAAGTTGCAATAGTCCAGTTGTGATAGGCGACGAGTGTTTTTATTTGGGGAAAAATGGAAAGCTTGGAAGTGTAGAAAGAAGGAATGAAGATGGATTATTCCAATGGAAAGTTGTTATCCCTGTGTCCCCTTGCCCACATTTTACCCATAACCATTTATTCGAGTGAGGTGGTACAAGAGTTGTATCTATATTCATGATTTCATGGTCGAGGAAGAAGAAAAATCATGGGTTCAAGTCTTTAAAATAGAACGAAAGAATTTGAAATGGGAGTGGGAAGAAATTTTTTCATTGGGACAATATTGTTTATATCTTAGTTGGCCGTCAATGTCTTTTCGTGAGGCAAGACCCGAAATGGTGAACAGAATCTATTTTCCAAGATTTTACAAGGATGGATTGGTTTATTATTGTTTGAAGACTAAAAGATATCATTCCATGGGGAACATAGAAGAGTTGCAAAACTTTTCTGGCACAAGCATGTACATGGATTGTGCTTGGATTCAATCAAACTGGAGTTGAAAGATTGAGAAGATTGACCCGATCGAGCTATACTTTTGTACTTTTATTTTGATCATGGCCTAGGAGCTGTATTTTTCAAATCATAATTCACTTATTATAATTTATAGACGTCATCATTATTTATCCACTTGTTATTGATTTTTGACTATTTGACTCACGTATTTTTAAAAAAATTAATTATTTGTCCCCTTATATTTCTTAAACTAACTGTCTATCATTTCTCCTACGGTCCTACCAGTCATACTAATATACCTCAAACATTAACTTGAGACAAAAACTTTTGAACAATTATTAAACCCATCAATGAATCCTTTTCCGATACAAACAATTAATCATACGTACTAATACAAAATCAAATGGGCAAAGTTAGAGATAATGAAGGGCTAGGAGAAATGCTCGGATGGGAACATAGCGGTCGACGATATTTTTTTCCTAGAGAAAACGCTTGTCTCCAGAGAAACAGCAACGGTAGCGGCAATGGTCAGGGTTAATGTAAAACATAATTCACTTTTAATTTTTTTACACCTCATACCTTTACTAATATAATAATGTGTAGTTCACAATTAGTCCATACATAAATGGAATAAATGATATCAAATTATATATTTTATGAGTTATACATTGACATTCATAATAAGTTGTGTCATTGTTGATATAAACTCTTCTAATGAAAATGAGATTTTATTTGAAGAGTTAACTAATTTGATGCACGCGTAGGTCAAATGATACGCACTATCTTTCCTCAACTTATTGTTTTTTTTATTTATCAACGAAATTTAAACACTTGTTACTAAATCTGAATTAATTTATTTTGATACTCGTAAATAGTACCACATGTATATTGTTCACGACTTTTACTTTTTCTAACACATCTAAAATACTTTTAAAATTTTAAAATCATTGGCGATTATACGAAGTTGAGATTTTTGAATTGGCTCAAAAATTTAATTTTGGGCCATTTGAAACGAAACTCATGCCAAACACCTTTCTAGAGTTATTTTGAAATGAGATGAAATGGGATGGGTACCAAATAAAATTTTGTGTTTGCGCTCACCAAAATGAATCCAAAAATACCTTTCAAAAGGTCTTCCACACCAGGCCATATACTCTCATTCTCTTCTAAAAATTAAAAAGTATCATCAAAGCATAAAACACACAAAATTAGTACATGCAGTTCTTTATGGTTAATGGGCGGGTATTAAATGGATAATACCCCTTTATACCCATTAAATTAATGGTCTTACTTAAAATGAGTAATGAGTACCCATAATACCATAGTATAAATGTAATAAGTATTTGATGAAGTAGAAAGAATGGCATTTCGAATACCAGAAGTCTGGACTGTTTGTAACTTAATTTGGAACCAAAAGTTTACTCAATTTCAAACTTGTGTTTTATACTTATACTTTGTTGCATTTTTAGTACCAATGCCGGTTATTTCAAGTTTTAAGTAGCCAAACCGAAATCAACAGTAATGATGTGACGCAAATTGTCCGTTAATGGATACTTCAGAAGGCCCAATGGATGTCTGAAATAGCAATGCTCAACTCGATGTTAGAACGCCCAAATGAAAGGAAACAAAGGAGGAAACCGAGCTGGATGGCTCGGTCCAACGAGATCGATGAGAGACTCCGACTGGGAAGTATTCTCGGTAGATACAGTGAAATGGTTAGAGAAGAGCGGGGATTTCCCCCCTGTATAGGCTCCGACGGTCAAGTTAGTGAGGTTGAAGAAGATGAATACTATTCACAAAGAGCTCAAATGTAAAAGATTGCTTACCTCCCTAAGCCTTGTGATTTAATATTTATATCAAGACTCAGATATGTCCGTTTGAGCTATGATGACCTGTATTCCCAACTGCTCCGTTTCTCTGCACATCCAACTGCTCCTGTCATCATGATCTGACTTTTGGCTTCTTTCACGCTATCGTGCTGAGTGATTTCTGCATGCATTCAAAATACATGTCTAATCCTATAATGATTTCTACCTACTGTGTCAGTGGGTTATGGCCTATTTCGACCTAGCTTCCCTAGCTCGGTTATGGTGACCGATATGATGTTATGTAAGAGATGCTAGTAAGGCATACTGAAGCTATTGAATGACTTAAGCCCTTGGCCGATCTAATCTTTGGCTCGATTTTAAGGAACTATCCGACCTAAATTTGGTTTTGGACTTTTTATGCATCTCTTTATCCTTACTGTTTACCTTTTCTTTTGTCCATTGGGCCAGGCCCAATGAAAGTTTAAGTTTATGCACATCAGGTAATTTGAGGTTATTTTACAAATTTTACAATTTAGTGGGAGAACTTTTGCTTTATTTTTAGTCCATTGAAGGAGAAAGAAAACTGCAAAAGATGGTTTGAAAATAATATTACAAAATTATTTTTTCAAACCTCACAAAATTGTAGAATTTGTAAAATACTCCCAAATTACCGTTGAATTCAATTTGACTACGTAAAAACTGAAATAGCCGGTATTCGTATTAAAAATGTAACAGCGTATAAACATAAAACACAAGTTTGAAATTAAGTAAATTTTGGTAACAAAATTGCAAACAGTCCAAATTTTTAGTACAAAAAATGTCATTTTTCCTTTAATGGTTACCCATGATAGATATCAAAATGATATATATAATAGGTAATCATAATAAATCCCTGAAATCGTCCATAAAATTTCAAATTATTTGTTACTAAATGTTTTAAGGTTAAAACCTGACTTAGAAAGGATTCAATGTCCCAATAAATCCATCCCAAAGAAACTTTAAAATGGACGATAAAATATACGAGTAATTGATACGGGCCTGATATATTTGTCATCGATCTAGAGTATTCTTTTTTTCTGTTGCATAAATAAAATATATTGTTCTGAAATAATACAAATAAAATTGTTTGAAATATTTTAATGACAATATAAACTGTTATTATATTTTGAATTTGCTAATACATAACATTAAAAAATAATTTATTTAATTAATTTTGAATTAATATACATTTGCAACTATAAACTTTTAATTGTAGAATACTTACCCAAACACCTTTTAAACTATTTTTAATTATAAAAATATTTTGGTAAATATTTATCCAAACACATATTCTTCTCAAGCAAATATATATATATATATATATATATCTTAAAAATATAAGTGGTTCGATCTTGATGGAAAATTTTTAAACATACTTTTTAATATGACATATTTTGTAATATAATTAATTTATAAGTGGGTAATTTGAAAACAAAATTATAAATGATAATTAAAAAAAGCGCAAAGGAATGAATGAAAGAAAGAAAGAAAGAAGACTATTACGTTTCAGAAAAAAAAAAAAAAGAATTACAAAGAATTCGATCGGGATAGTACTTGATGTTATGGACAACAGGAAATCTGCGTTTGAAATCGAGTTTATGGAAACGCTCGAAAATGAAAACGCCCAGACAAAACAGAAATTCCATCTTATCATTCGTCGGGGAAGTAGTCGGGGTCTTGTCTTCGCTCAGCCGACGAAGATGGCGACGCCGTCAACGGGGGCGGCGGGATGTCGTCTTCCCCGTCGGGCAAAACAGGGTCGCCACCAAGGAAGAACAAGGTAGAAAATTGGAACGGGTCGTATTCGTATATATTGAAGTCAAAAGCAAAGCATTCATCAGTTAGCTGCCAGGTAGGACCCACGTGGCAACATCCTCATCCCATTTCCTTTCTTACCATGCATTATCGGTCAAATAATTACTACTAATTACGTGGGCATTATTTAATTTAGAAGTAATCATTTTTAATAATCTTCCAACAATTAAAAAATATTAAAAACTAGCGTTTGTTGACGAAGATGTAGTTTTTTAATGAGTAATGATACAATTCTTAAATAATCTTCTCGATTTTCTTAACTCAAGTGAGGTATCATGCATTCATTGGATACACTTTTATAAAATAATTATTAATACTACATAATTGACCAATGAATGCATGACACCTCATTTGAGTTAAAAAAATTAAAAAAATTACTTGAGTAGTGTATCATTACTCTTTTTTATTTTTTAAATTTCTTGACTGTTTTATTTTTTGAGAAGTTAAGATAGGAGCAAGGTATTTTTGTCTACAAATTTTGACCTATGACATCAGCATTTTAGTTCGGGTAATATTGTCTTTTAAGAGTTTTTTCACTTTCACTCCTTGTCAAAGGGAGGAAAAGTGTCTAATTTAAAAACACATGGGGGGAAACTGTAGAAGCTCAAAAACACAGGGATTAAAAGTAATTAAGCCTTTATTATATTCTAGGGTTTTATTATGTTTAAGCCTCTATTATACGGAATTGTTAAACGCAGTAACCAAATTACTAAACGCAGTAACATTCCCTTGTAAAAAGACTAAAATGTCCCTGGAGCAAAAAATTGAAAAAAAACAGAATTTACTGTTCAAACACGTGAACAGTACCAATTTTCACCTATAAAATTCCCCTGTAAAAAGTCCGAATTACTCGACTACGATTCATATTACACTATAAGTAAACACTATATTTATTTTTTACTTTAAATTAGTTTGCATAAATTCTTTATATATCCCTTCATTATAATTTTCGAGAAAAAAAACCCATTCGGGGGGCGATTTTTTTCCCGGATCGGCGATTATCCGGACATTTTTTTTCTGTTTTTGCAACATTTCGGCCGGGGAGACTGTCTCCCCGGTTTAAAAAATTTCGGGAGTCGCCGGCGATATTTCGCCAGAAAATATCGCCGGCTACCGGCGGTATTTTCCGGGAAAATACCGCCGCCGGTCGGCGGTATTTTCCCCCAAAATACAGCCGTTTTCCGGTATTTTCGCCGGAAACTATCGCCGGCAGTATTTTTCGAGAAAATACCGCCGGAATCCGGCGATATTTTCGCCGGAAAATATCGCCGGCGATCGGCGATATTTTCCGGCCGGTTACTACATTTAGTATTTTCTGATTTTTCTTATTTTTTGCCAGGGATATTTTTGTCTTTTTACAGGAAAATGTTACTGCGTTTAATAATTTGGTTACTGCATATAACATGCCTCTTATTATATTCTAGGGTTTTATTATGTTTGGTAGGCGCAGAAAGGATTAGTATCCTAGTCCAAAAAGAACTTGGTTTCGTTAATTACGAGATTGATTGGCTATAAATTTTGAAATTCAGCCTTAGGTCGATCACTTGCAGATCTTCTCCAGGTTATTCTTGGTGCCGCAAACATGGAAGTAGAAAATACACATCAATTTCCTTGGTTAGCGTATCATCATGGGGATGATGAGCACCGGTGTCGAGCTCTCTGTAAGATTTCATCTTCAGGTCCGATGATTTTGAACGAGCACGAGTCCAGATATATTCCTGATCAATTGCTGCATAAAAAGAAGGTCTTGTATTGTTCCCCTGATGGGATCTGCTTACTTCTCTCGGAAACTGAATTCGATATGCATGCCCAGAAGCCGCAACTGTGGATATGGAGCCCTATAACTCAGAAATCAATCGAGCTCCCTTGTTTAAGCCAGGATAGTTCTATTGAAGAAGGATTGTTGTCCTCGTCGCCTGCGGATCCAAACTGTTTGATACTTTTGTTCACTGTGGATGTTCCAGTAATCTTATATTGTCGCGTTGGGGACCAAAACTGGAGCGAATTCAATTATGCTGAAACCATTAAAGCTAAAATGGGTAGCCCACAGGTGGTTTACCTAAAGCATCCTGTTACCTTTGATGGTATAATATATGCCACCACTGTCCATTCCAATTTGGTGCAGATTCAGGTCGATGACGATGATCACCTTAGCATGGTTGTTTCTCAAATCAGTACAGTTCGTCCCGGCCAAGAAGGCCATTACATGAGTGGTACTCTAACTTTCTTGGTGTCGTTGGATCACCATCTTTATCTAGTGGTATTATCAAATAGACCTTTTGCTTTTGAATATCAAGCAGCACCTGGAATAAGTGTATACACATTTGATTTTCCCAGAATGTGTTGGAAATCAGTGACAAGTTTGAACGGAGGGGCACTTTTTCTGGGCAAAAGTTACTCACTCTCTTGCCAACCACAACCACAACCAGATGATCATCATCAATGGAGCTATATATATTTCACCTCACCCTCTCGCTCTCAGAGTAGCCAAGCCATGTTTGCATACAGGGTTGAGGATGAAAGAATAACATCGTATTTACCTTTTCCAACCAAATTCATAGGCCCCTGGGATTCTCATTGGATTATTGTGTCACCCGCGGGTGAACAAAGCAACGTTAATGCAACCTTGGTCGAAAAACAATGCAACCTGCCGAAGGAGGGTTCCCAAAGGAAGAATGGATCTGGAATGGTCCCCTGGAAAAGAACAAGGAAGAATGGAACCCGAATGGTCCAATCTCAATCTCAATCTCAATCTCAATCTACGTTGTGTGACTTGCCGAGAGAGGTACTTGCTGTAATTGCCGGAAATCTTTCTTCTTTTATTGATTACATTCATTTTCGTTGCGTCAATAAATTTTGTGCCTCCAGCACTATTGAGATGAGGAGTAGGAGGACAAATCCATTCCAACCTTGCTTGATATACAGGGATAAGGTGAAGAACACCTACAATCTGATAGATTCCAACCTTAACCAAAAGCTCTCTTTCAAGATTCCTGAGGTCTTAAATGACTATAGGATTTGTTGCTCTAAAGATGGTTGGCTACTATTGATGGAAAGGCGCAAATGTTTCACTTTCTTCAATCCATTCACAATGCAACTACTCCCAATAACAGAAATAAGAAAAGATGTTAGCCTTTGTGGTTATGGGATTTCAAACTTCACCTTTGTAGGGAACCCCCGTTCTTCTAATCTCCTTGTCTTAGCAATGTCATTACAAAGTAAACAAGGAGTTTCAAGTGTTGCCGAAACAAGAACTGGAATAGCAACATGGAAGAGACTCATTTCTGGAAAAGGCGATTTAATCTCGGTGAGGCAAAGTCGCAATAGTCCAGTTGTGGTAGGAGACGAGTGTTTTTATTTGGGGAAAAATGGAAAGCTTCTGAGCGTAAAAAGAAAGAATGAAGATGGATTATTCCAATGGAGATTTGTTGTCCCTGTGTCCCCTTGCCCACATTTTACACATAACCATTTATCCGAATGGGGTGATACAAGGATTGTATCTATATTCATGGGCGAGGAAGGGGAAAATTCATGGGTTCGAGTTTTTAAAATGGAATTAAAGAAATTGGAATGGGAATGGGAATGGGAAGAAATTTTTTCATTGGGAGGATATTCTTTATATCTTAGTTGGCCATCATCTATATGTTTCTTTGAGGCAAGGCCAAAAATGGCGAACAGAATCTATTTTCCAAGATTTTACAAGGATGGACTGGTTTATTATTGTTTGAACACTAGAAGATATCACTCCATGGGAAACATAGAAGAGTTGCAAAACTTTTATGGCACAAGCATGCACATGGATTGTGCTTGGATTCAACCCAGTTGGAGTTGAAAGATTGACCCGATCGAGCTAGACTTTTGCACTTTTATTTTGATCAGGGCCTAGTAGCTGTATTTTTATAGACTTCATCATTATTTATCCACTTATTTTTAGCTTTTCACTATATCCCTCGCTTATTTTTAACGAAATTGTTATACGCAATAACCGTTTTACTATTCATAATAATATTTCCTGTGAAAATATAAAAATGTCCCTGGCCAAAAATAATAAAATCGGCTTACTGCGAATAGTACGTTCACGCATGTTGAACAGTACCCTGTTAGAAAAAAACTGAAGAAATACCGCCGGTGTCCCCGTAACCGTTTTACTAAACGCAGTAACATTTCCCTGTAAAAAGTCCGAATTACCCGACTACGACCATATTACACTATAAGTAAACACTATATTTATTTTTTTACTTTAAATTAGTTTGCATAAATTCTCTATATACCCCTTCATTATAATTTTTGAGAAAAAAAACTCATTCGGGGGGGATTTTTTTCCTGGATAGGCGATTATCCGGACTTTTTTTCTGTTTCTGCAACATTTCGGCCGGGGAGACTGTCTCCCCGGTTTAAAATATTTCAGAAAATACCGCCGACCGCCGGCGATATTTTTCGGCCAAAATATCGCCGGAAAACGGCGAAATTTGGCCGGAAATACAGCCGGCCTCAATATTACGGCGGTATTTTGAGGGAAAATATCGCCGGCGGTCGGCGATATTTTTTTAACCGGGTACTGTTCACGCACGTGTGAACAGTACTCGGTTTTCTTATTTTTGGCCAGGGGCATTTTTGTTTTTTCACAGGAAAATGTTACTGCAAATAGTAAAACGGTTACTGCATTTAGTATGCCTCATTTTTAAAACTAATTGTTTGTTTCCCTCTTTTTCTTAAACTAATTGTCTACCCTCCATTCTATCAGTCAGGCGAATATACTCCAAACATTAACTTTAGACAAAAACTTCTCAACAATTATTAAACTCATCACTGAATCCTTTTTCGATACCAACAATTAATCATATACTTACTAATATAATAATCGTTGTCCACAATTAGTGCATACATAAATGGAATAAATGATATCAAATTATATATTTTATGAATTTTACATTTACATTCATAATAAATTGTGTCATTGTTAATATAGATTCTTCTAATGAAAAAGAAATATTATTTTTAAGACTTTAAATTTTAAATTTCAATTTAAATTTTATTTGAAGAGTTAAGTAATTTGATGCACGTGTAGGTCAAAAGATGAGCACTATCTTTCCTCAACTGATTATTTTTTTATTTATCAACGAAATTTAAACATTTGTTATTAAACCTGAATTAATTGATTTTGATACTCGTAAATAGTATTATATAATAACTGTTCACGATTTTTTTTTAACACATTTAAGATACTTTTAAATTCCTAAAATCATTGGTAATTATACGAAGTTTAGATTTTTAGATTGGCTCAGAAATGTGTTTTTAGGCCATTTAAAACAAAATTCATGCCAAACACCTTTCTAAAATTATTTTGAAATAAGATGAAATGGGATGGTACCAATTACCAAACAAACTTTTATGTTTGGACCCACCAAAATGAATCAAAAAGATCTTTCACCAAAATGAATCAAAAAGATCTTTCAAAAGGTCTTCCATGCCGGGCATATACTCTCATTCTTTTCTAAAAATTAAAACGTATCATCAAAGCATAAAACACACAAAATTAGTATATGCAGTGCTTTATGGTTAATGGGCGAGTATTAAATGGATAATACCTGTTCATACCCATTAAATTAATGGTCTTACTTAAAATGGGTAATAATTACCCATAATATCATAGTATAAATGTAATGAGTATTTGATGGGTGGAAAGAATGGCATTTCGAATACCAGAAGTTTGGATTGCTTATAACTTTGGTACTAAAAGTTTACCCAATTTCAAATTTGTGTTTTATGCTTATACTTTATTTCATTTTTAGCACTAATGCCGGTTATTTCAAGTTGTACATAGTCAAACTGAAATCAACGGTAATTTGAGGGTGATTTTACAAATTTTACAATTTAGTGGGAGAACTTATGCTTTATTTTTAGTCGATTGAAGAAGAAAGAAAACCGCAAAAGATGGTTTGAAAAAAATATTACAAAATTATCTTTTTAAACCTCACAAAATTTTAGAATTTGTAAAATATTCCCAAATTACCGTTGAATTCATTTTGACTGCGTAAAAACTAAAATAGTCGGTATTAGTATTAAAAATGCAACAGCGTATAAACATAAAGCAGAAGTTTGAAATTAAGTAAATTTTAGTACCTAAATTACAAACAGTCCAAACTTTTAGTACCAACAACGTCATTTTCCATTTAATGGTTACCCATTATTGATATCCAAATGATATATATGATAGATAGTCATAATAAATCATTAAATCGTCCATAAAATTTCAAATTATTTGTTACTAAATGTTTTAAGGTTAAAACCTGACTTAGGGCCTGTTCTTTTTGTTTCGTTTTGAAAACGATTTTGGTTTCAACAGTAAATTTAATATATTTTAATTATATTCCATCATTTCTAATACAATTTTTTACTATTCAGCATCTATTTTTTACATTTTTAATACACTTTTTACATTATAAAATTATTTTTTAAAATTTGTTTTCAAACTTAGTTTGAAACCAAAAATAGAGAACATGCACTTAGAAACCACAAAAGAAACTTTAAAATGGACGGTAAAATATAATTGATACGGGCCCGATAAATCCCAGCCTCCACCCCGCACTCCCCCAAACCAGAAAAATCCTTATTTTTTCTCTTCCATAATTAAAATATATTGTTCTGAAATAATACAAATAAAATTGTTTCAAATATTTTAATGACAATATAAACTGTTATTATATTTTGAATTTACTAATACATATTAAAAAATAGTTTATTTAATTATTTTTGAATTAATATACATTTGTAACTATAAACTTTTTAATTGTAAAAAACTTACCCAAACACCTTTTAAAACTATTTTTAATTATTTTTGTAAATATTTATCCAAACACATATTCTTCTTAAGAAAAAAATATGTAGTTTGATATTGATGGAAAGCTTTTAAACATACTTTTAATATATATTTTGATAGTTTTCATTAAATATGACATATTTTGCAATATAATTAATTTATAAGTGGGTAATTTAAAAATATTATAAAATAATAAATGAGAGAAGAAAGAAAAAAAAAAACGCAAAGTAATTATAAGTGGGCAAGTTGCATGTAGAGTCTTTTCTTTTAAGCTGAACAAAACTGGGCCTGAAGCCCAATATATTTTTGGTTAAAAGCCTATAGATTTGGGCTATGGGTGACCAATTAAACTTCACTAGATTGTAAGTGAAGGTTCGAAACATAGAAAGTATGCGTTTAATTTTAAGACTTGAGATTTGCCAGATGAAAAATGTTGTGAAACTTGAAAAAGCTAAATAGTCATCTCAATGGTTTTTTTTTTTTTTTTCTCTCTTTTTCAATTTGTAAATTTCAAGGTCACATGTCAAAAATTTTAAAAAAAATAGAGGGAAATTTTAATGACTTTTTTTTTTTTTACAAACAATGTTTAATTAACTTTATCAAAATTTACACAATAAATATAATACAAAGTCTAATAATTCAGCATTCAAATATTCCATACAAATTTGGTCACCCAAAATAAATAAATAAATAAATAAAATAAAGCAATAAAAGCCAAGTGATTTCAAGAAAGAAGCAGGAAATGTAACCAAGAAAAAAGGAATGAATTCATTTCAGTATTACTATCAACAGTGATTCCAAACAAGATTTACAAGGAAATAAGCCCCCAAAATGTAGAATGAATGAAAAATGAAAGAGCTGACATTTGTAGAATGAATGAAGAAGACAAATGAACTATGAGCTGACAATGTACTTTTAATGAAGACTATTACGTTTCAGAAAAAAAGAGAATTAGAAAGAATTCGATCGGGATAGTACTGGATGTTAGGAAAGAATGGACAACAGGAAATCTGCGTTTGAATCGAGGTTATGAAACGCTTGAAAATGAATAGGCCCAGACAAAACAGAAATCCCATCTTATCATTCGCCGGGGACGTAGTCGGGGTCTCGTCTTCTCTCAGCCGACGAAGATGGCGACGGCTCTTCCTCGTCGGCCAAAAAAGGGTTGGCAAGTTGGTTATTCTCCGGCGGGATATTCACCTGCGGGATGTTAGCCGGCGGGATATTCACCTGCGGGATGTTAGCCAGCGGGATATTATTCGCCATCCCGTTTAGTATGACAATGGCGTTCAGATATCCAGCACCGACTCCCGCCGGAAATACCTCTTCCCCAATTTCAGCTTCCGCCGGATTTCCGACTTCTTGGGCAACTTCAGCGACGGCCGGATTTCCTGCTTCTTGGGCAACTTCGGCGACAGCCGGATTTCCTACTTCTTGGGCAACTTCATCGACTGCCGGATTTCCTGCTTCTTGGGCAACTTCAGCGACGGCCGGATTTCCTACTTCTTGGGCAACTTCATCGACTGCCGGATTTCCTACTCCTTGGCCAACTTCAGCGACTGCCGGATTTACTACTTCGTCGGCGATGGGCACCCGCATGCACTGCCTTTTCCTTTGGGGAAGATCCTCATCAGCAACCGGCCCGGCCTGGAAGTTCGCCGCCGGTGGCAGCTCTTCGTTGTCAACAGGCACGTCCATATTTTCTTGGGCTAAATGTTTTTGTTTGGATTTGGAATTGGGCTTGGAATTGGGCTTGGGTTTGGGCTTTAAATAGGTGCAATTCGTGACGGTTCTTAACAGAAATTTTTTTGTTATGGTGGTTATCGCCCGTTGCACGCGTGCCAGCCCAATAACCGCATAGCCCAAGTTCTGCTGTCAATTTCAGTTGGGTAATTATCAAAGCTGTTTTAAAGTGTGATTACGAAACCCCAGCATGACATCAGCAAAGATCTCCAAAGTACACTTTTTTTACGTATATTTTCACCCCATTCAACAGATTATAATTAAGTATATGAATATGGTATTCAAATATATAATTTATACAATATTAAACTCTATCAATAAAAACAGTAAACCAATCTTATGATTAAAAAAAAAAAAAATTTCTAAGTTTTCTATCACCGCTTTCATATAAGATTATTTTCTAAAAACGTGTTTAGTTGTACCATCTTATATAATGCAAATTATACGTGCACGAAATATTTTCATACCCTACACTATATACACTTATAATATACTCCATCTATTTTATTAGACTAGTATACTTTCAAGAAAAAAATTGTTCAAATAGAATAGTTAATTTTTCATTTTTTACCCTTTATATCCTTACTAACATAATAATGTGTGAAACATAATTAATTTACACTTCAAAAGTAAGGACATTAATGGAATAAATTATGGTAATTTATAATTTGATTTTTCGTACATTGAATCCATTATAAATTGTACATTTTAAAACATAACTTTTCTAATGGAGTACGAGAGAGTGTACAAATGTAATAGATTTTGTATTGGTGAACATTAAACGAGTAAAAGTTGTTTTTTAAAAAGGGTTTGGATTTATAATTAGTCATCCTTTCGTTCTATTAAAAAAATTAACATTGACAAATGTACTGTTTTTTATAAATATTAAGATACTATACTTGAAATAACCAATTTGATATTTTTTGTTCAATTAATGTCCTTAATTTTTTAGTGTGTATCAGTAGTGAACCACACATTATTATTATATTTGTAAGGATTAAAAAGTAAACAAAATTGAGTATAAACTCTTCTACGAGAACATAAAAAGTTTTCGTTGATAAAATAATTGGCAAAATAAAAGTCTAATAATCTTAATCAAGATTAAGAGTTTGTACGGAATGTGTTGAATGCCTTAGGAATCAATAATAAATGAATCAATAAGTTAAACAAGCTCATTCGAAAAAGAAAAAAAAAAGTAGTACTATATATTTTGAAAGGTAATGATACACGTCTCAATAAATTAATACTACCTTTTAAGATCAAGTTACGTGACATTAAAAACCCGCCCATTATGGTTACTAAAAATACTCATCAAAAACTACCTTTAACAGTATAAACAAAAACCCAACACCTCACTTATTTTATTCGACCCAATTTTGTTGAACTTAAAAAAAATAAATTTTACTTTGTTCATTTTTTATTTTATTTTTTTCGTGTCCTACAATTACTTTGCTTTTTTTTTTTCTCATTTATTCTTTTATGATATTTTTAAATTACCCACTTATAAATGCTAATTCAAGATTGGTCCGGGTCCTATTTCGGGTTCGAGGTCGGGTCGGGTTGGGTTCAGGTCCCAGGTCGGGCTCGGGGTTCGGGCCTTGGTTTGAGATTTGGGCCTCGGGTCGGGGTCTGTTTCTAGATTCGGGCCTCGCATCAGGGTTTGGGCCTTGTGTC
Source organism: Leptodermis oblonga (assembly GCA_016801395.1). Classification (NCBI taxonomy): domain Eukaryota; kingdom Viridiplantae; phylum Streptophyta; class Magnoliopsida; order Gentianales; family Rubiaceae; genus Leptodermis; species Leptodermis oblonga. Next base: position 3,813,331 of record CM028758.1, read on the forward strand.
AGGGTTCGGGACTCAGGTCGGTGTTCGGGCCTCTAGTCGAGGTTCGGGTTTTGTTTCGAGATTTAGGCCTTGCATCGGGGTTTGGGCCTGGGGTCGGTGTTTGGGCCTTGGTTCGAGATTTAGGCCTAAGGTCGGTGTTCGGGCCTTGGTTCTAGATTTAGGCCTAAGGCCACGGTCGAGGGTCAAGAAAAGAGTGAGGCGCGGGTTTTATATAAGTATAAAAAAGAAAAAATTGTGTTTCGACCCAAAAAAACCTATATACGATTAAATATAAAATTATACAATATATAATATTTCAAACTTTAAAATAGAATTAAAATTAAATAAAATAATTTTGAAAAAAAATTATTAACAAATTCAAATATTATAGACGGTTTATTATGACTACCCATTATGGGTTTCGTTGGGTACCCGTCATAATACTCATTAAATAACCATTACATTTGTACATTTGAATTAAGACCATTATTGAATACCCACCCAATATTAAAACTCGTTAATTTGAAACCCATTTAATACCCATACGCCCGTTTGACGCCTCTGGTCGCCACCAAGGTAGAAACTGGTTTGGGCAGTGTTCGTGTTTGAGTTTGCATTTGGGCTTTAAATAGGTCCGATTATATATGGGGGTTCCTGAAAGAAAAAATTTGTTAGGGTAGTTATAGGCCATTGCTGGCGGTGGCTAGCCCAATAACGGCCGAGCCCCAACAGTTTCAGTCAAGTTGCATCAGAATATTCTATCCATAACTGCCTTCACACCAACTACACTTCTGCGTAATATATTTTCACACATAAACCAATTCACCGATTGTTACACTTCCACAGATTATAATTAAAGTGTATGAATATTGAACGCACGTATGTTATTAAAATACTTATAATTATATACTCTACTAAAATTGTACTACTTTCGATCCATTAGAAGGGTCCAGTTTGAGAAATATTTTTTGTTCCATTAGAATGGTCGAGTTTGAGTTTTTTTACATCTCCTACCCTTACTAATATAATTATGTGTGGTCTACAATTAATCCTTACTTAAAAAAGTAAAGATATAAATGGAACAAATAGTGACAAATTAAGTATTTTAAATATTGTACATTGACATTCATAATAAGTTGTACGATGGACCCTTCTAATGGATGTCAAGGAGTATTTTAAAAAATTGAAATGACTTTTCAACATGATCACATTGCAGGGAAAAATATTAAATTATATCAATTATAAACCAATTTTTCTACTTGTTAATCACCACTTCCATATAAAAGGAAAGCATTATTTTCTAAAAACGTGTTTAGTTTCGCCATCTCAAATTAAACATGCACAAAATATTTTCGTAAGAGCCTTAATCCTACACTACATACACTTAAGGAATATACTACATCTATTTCACTAACTAGAAAAGTCCATTTCAAATTTATTTTTGTTCTAATATAATAGTCGATTTTTTATTTTTTTACCTTTTATACCCTTACTAATATAATAATACGTGGACCGTAATTAATTCACACTTAAAAAGTAAAGACATTAGTAGAATAAATGAATGGTTATTAATTATTTTATGTGTTTTACATTGAATCCATAATAAATTATACATTTTAAAACATGACTTTTCTAATGGAACACGAGAGAGTATACAAATGTAATAGATTTTGTATTTGTGAACATTAAATGAGTGAAAGGTGTTTTTTAAAATGGGTTTGGACTTATAATTAGTTGTCATTATGTTACATTAGAAAAATCAAGTTTGACAAATGTACAACTTTTTATAAATGTCAAGGTATTATACTTAAAATAATTAATTTGACATTTTTGTTTCATTAATGTCTTTACTTTTTTAGTGCGGTCAGTTGTGAACCACACATATTTATTATATTAGCAATGATTGAAAAAGTAAAAAAATTTGAACGTAAACTCTTATATGAGAAAAAAAAATATTTTTCAGAATAAATTATTCTAATAAAACGGATAAAATACTATTTAATATTGCGTATGTTTTCTCGTTTTGGTTTTGGTTTTTTTGGTTTCAATATGAAATTTAATATATTATAATTATTTTCATAATTTTCAATAAAACTTTTTAATATTTAACGATACATTTTTACATTTCGATACACTTCTTACACTAAACAATTACTCGTATTTTCCAAAACATGTTTTTAAAAATCGATTTTAAAACACCCTAAAATCCACATATATAGCCTCGCAGATAAAAATATAGTTACCTTAACTTGAAGCATACTATTAAACTTCTCACGTCGATATTAAAGCTGATAAAGAAACTGGCAAAATAAAAGTCTAATAATCAAGATTGAGAGTTTGAACGGAATGTGTTGAATGCCTTATGCATCCAAAATTGAAGTCAATCCTAATAATAAATGAATCAATACGTTAAAAAAGCTCATTCGAAAAAAAAAGTAGTAATAAAATATTTTGAATCGTAACAAATCATTACGACCTTTTAATATCAAATTATGTGACACTTTCATCAAAAGTGACATGGAATAAGAGTCCAAATTACCACCACTTTTTGTTGTAGTGATTAATAATTATATTATGAAAATGTAGCAAATGCATGTATGTATATCGTGTCACTTACTATTAAAAAATCGTGATAAATTAGTTGAAATGTGTATTGATACATAGTTTATTTTAATTATGAATTGATGATTGGTCGCCACCAAGGAGGAACAAGGTAGAAATTTGGAACAGGTCATTGAAGTCAAAAGCAAAGCCTTCATAGTTAGCTGCCAGGTAGGACACCTTTGTCATCCCTCGTGGCAACTTCCTTATCCCCTTTCCTTTCTAGCCATGCACTACATTGGTATCGCCCTCTTGCGATTGCACACTGAATCGCCTGAATACATGCCAATGCTTTCATCTACAGTGGTGAGTTTCCTTCAGTTTTCATGCCCTTCTTTTATAAGATGATATCTTATTTGTCCTTAATCACCCACCCTATAGCTCCTACATTAAGTTACTGCTTGAAAGCCTCATCAATCAGAACTCTCACATATGAGTTGTTCTCGTTCCATTCTTTTCTTGTATCGTGTTGCCCCTGTTGATTAGTCGATTCTCTATTTTCTTGCCTTGTCCTTCCTCCACGTCGTCTTAGAGACCACTCATCCTATATTTATTTATAAGTGACATCAGTTGGGATAAGAATGTTTTCCCAAACCATTCTGTTTCTTCCCAACCAAATACCATACATGATATGTAGTGAGAGCTCTATTGCCTTGTCATCCGGTGCCTCCCTCATCTAACTTCGTAGCCATTCCCTGAAATTCATTCTCGTCCCCACATGAAAGCTAAACCACAGTGAAAATGCTCTCCATGTTCTCTTGGAATGGATACATCGAAGAAAGATGTGTTTTACGTCTTCCGGCTCTACTCCACATCTGCTACATTACTCAGGAATCTGAACTGATCTCCGCCTAAGATTCACTGCGGATGTGATTGCATTCTCAAGAATCTGCCATATCAGGAACTGCATCTTTGCTTGCACATTGAGCTTCTATAGTCTCTTCCATAATACTTGTTCAGTCTGCTCTGGTTTACTGTACCCACATAATTCATGTGCACCAATATGACCTTGTAGTGCTTTTTTGTAGTCTGCCTTTGTTGTGTACTAACATGTCTTTTTCGGCTCATACCAAAGAGCATCCTCCCCCTCCACCCATGGGGACAAGTAAATAGATCTGATTCTGTCCTGAATATGTTGTGAAAATATGGTATGGAGTGGTGCTGGTCAATCATATGTTCCACTCTTAAACTAGTCTGTTGCAGTTATTGTAGTTTCAAAAATTATATCGATTCAGCACTTTTGTTCGTAAAATAGACAAGTCTGAAGTTTATAAGGTAATTAATGTGGTTTCATTTATAGCTAACAATTTATAACATACAACATTCGCGGGTTATATGGGTTAATAATAACACAACTAATTTATCGAGTAAGATTAGAACACAACAAAAATTGAAAATGTTGGCATGCTAAATGAATTAACATTAATAATTAATTCGAATACATCCAAAATCGAAGTCCATAAAGGTGAATTCATTCATCATATCATGCATACTTTCAAAATTTATTTATATTCCAATGGAATAATTTATTTTAAATTTTCATTTGTTATACATTTATTAATATAATAATAATACATAGTATGCAATAAACTCATATTTAAAAAATTAAGAACATTAATATAATAAATAGTGATCATAACCTGTTTTATGTATTACACATTGAGGCTCTGTTCTTTTCCGTTTATTTTCATGAAAATCACCACTTTTGAAATAAGAAAAGTTACACAAAGAAACAACTCAATTTTCAACAAAAATCAAAATTTAAAATTTAAATTTCCTTCTATATTTTTACTCACATTTTAAAAAAAAATTAACATAATCATTACACTTTTTTTCCTTTCCAAAATTTTCTTTTTCCCAAACCGAAACATTTCCCAAGTTGGTCACTAAAATAACGAAGCCTGAAATTCATAATAAATTGTACATTTTTATACTATATTTCTTTATTGTCTAATAAAACGTACGAAAAAGTATTCAGTACTATACAAACCCTAAAGGCTAATGTATCAACAACTAATCATATCACTATTGAGTAAATTTTGATTACGACCATATGACATCAGCAAAGAACAATGAGACCCCACAATTTGCATCAGAATATTCTATCCACAATTGCGTTCACACTAGGTAGTAGGTACAATTTTACAATTACACCAACGTATTTGTACATAAGCTAGATTCGTCGCCAATTATATTTTCACACGAAATCCACTTCACCGAATGATACACTTCAACAGCTTATAATTAAAGTAATCACGAATTATAATATATTAATATTAAACGCACGTATGGTATTCACTTTTGAAAATATGCTTTTAAAATACTGAAATTGCATTAAATATATATATATATAATATAATTAAACAATAAAAATGTGCTAAAAATATTTTTAAAAATTATAAAATGAATTTTCAACATGACCACAATGTAGGTAAAATTATCATTAAAAATTGTGCAGTAAATCAACACTTTGATAAATAATAAATTTATCTTTATTTTTAGGCAGCTTTTTTACGTGTTTCATCATCACTTTTGAAAAAATTATATAGTAAAGTACATTCGTTGCATATTTAAAAGTAGTGTAGTAAGCCAATATAGAGTCAAATAAGAAATAAAATTTATCTTTATTTGTGGGCGATGTGTTCACCACTTTCTCAAAAAAATACTCATTTCGTCTTACTCAAATAGTTTACTTTGTATTACTATAAATAATAATACAAAGTTGACTCTTTAATGATATAGAGGGAATAGCACATATCCGATCATCATCCAAGTATATCTGATTGTATCATCTTATTTGATGGAGCGAATACACGAAATCTGCCCTCTTTTGTGTAAACATTGTAACCTTAATTTGAAGCATACTATTCAACTACCCACGTTGATATTAAAATTAATATAATAACCGAATAAAAGTCTAATAATCTTTGTGAAAATTGAGAGTTTGAACGGAATGTTTTGAATGCCTTATGCATCCAAAATTGAAGTCCATCCTAATAATAATAATAAATAAATAAATCAATAAATTAAAGAAGCTAATTCGAAAAAAGTAGTAGTAATAATAATAATAATACATTTTAATTATGAATTGATGATTGGTCGCCACCAAGGAAGAACAAGGTAGAAAATTGGAACAGGTCGCGTTCGTATATATTGAAGTCAAAAGCAAAACCTTCATAGTTAGCTGCCAGGTAGGACACCTTTGTCATCCCTCGTGGCAACTTCCTTATCCCTTTTACTTTCTACCCATGCATTACATTAGCGTCAGCCAAGCAGTGGCCGAGGCAGAAACTACATTTTAAAAATTTTTGAAAGGTCCAATATATATGTATAAATTATTTTTTGACAATTTAATATAATCTAAAAAAAATTTAATAAATGAATATACACTAATAATAAGGGCGTCGGAGCTGCGGCCAAGTAATTACTAATTGTCAAATTAAATACTTAGAGGCATATTATTGACATTATTCAATTTAGAATGAATCATTATTGTTATTAACAATGCATAATTTCACATTATAATTTGACTTTCATTTAAATATTACTTATAATAAAATGACACGTCAGCTTGAATATTTATTTTTCAAAAAGTTTATTTAATAAATCGTGGGACAAAATTCCCTTTTAAAAAAGAAAATTAGAAATTGTGGGACCCATCCCATCTACCGGGGGTTATCTGTTTGTGTATATATATAGGCATAAGCAAATGACATCTTCCCATCTCATCTCAATCGTCAAATCTCGAATACGCACACACACACACACACACATTCATTACAGATCGATCACCCTGTGAGAGCGAGTATTTCTTCGTTAATTGTCACCAGAAATCGAATGGGAAACTGCATGAACGTTAGCTTGAAAGAATACTCCACGATGTGGGGAGGCGAGGAATGGGGATCTCCGTTGCCGTCGCCGCCGGCGAAGAGAGGCGCCGCTGAATCGGTGTTTTGCGGCGGTTCAAACGCCTGGAAATCGGCCGAGGAAGAAGGAAACACGTATACGACGGAGAGGAAGAAGGGAACGGAAGTGAAGATCAAGATCTCGAAGAAGCAATTGGAGGAATTACTGAGCACGGTGGATGCGCGAGGGAAATGTTTGAAGCAAGTGTTAACGGAGTTGATAAGCTTGAGTAGCGACGATGGAAATCAGGCCTGCCCTAGGTCCTGGAGGCCTGCCTTGCACAGTATACCTGAATCCGAGGTATATTGAATTGAATCGAATCAAAATTGTAGATAAAAGATGTACATTCAAATAGAACTTGATTTTGTTTGTTTATGGGAAAGTTTTGGCCTTTGGAAATGGGCAAATATATAGGACCATAGCAAGTGTTTTTTCAATGTAAATCTCTCTTTTGTTTAGTGATTTTTGTTCAGACTTTCAAATTTCAGTTTGGATGAAGTGTTAAAATGAGTAACTTACTTTGGTGAATTTGTCTAAACATTGTGGTTTATGTTTAAGCGATACCGCTTTCGTGCGCACACGGTTATTAATGACTTTAGAGTGGAAGTCACATTACTTGTTTATTCATTTGAGCCATACCATTAAAACTTGTTAAAATAAAATACTTAACAATACACGAAATCATATTGATTGTTACTCTAAAGTTTTTGATGATTATCCTTAGAGACGTAAATGAGCCGAGCATCACAGAATAGAGGAGCGTTGGTGATTGAAAATGAGTGAACAAAGGTGCAAGATTAGGACTTTGGATAGTGATTTATGAGTTGATTTTGATTGCCCAAACGCTCCCGTCCACGGTCCACCACCATGTTCTTCTTGTTGTAATTCTCAGAGTTTGTGCCCAATAATGCTATTAGTGGTGATGAAAGCGCTGACCATTTTTTTGGGTACGTATTTGCCACTAGATCCATTATTTGAATAGGGAAGTAATATACACGGTGAAAAAAGTCAATAAATTATTACTATGATTGATGTCATAATTATTTAAAGAAAGGTTATTAAGTAACTAAAACTATTTTATGGCTGTTGTCATATATATGTTACATCAGTGTTTATAAAATTTTGGGAGTATTTTTACTTTTCCGATCATTTTTCTAAAACTTTAAGTGTGTGTGTTTTTTCAGAAAAAAACTAGTGTATTTGTTTGAAGGGTATGTATAGTATCAAAGTTTGATTCAAATTTTCATTTTGATTGATCTTAAAACTATTCTAGAACTATTTAAATTCATATTAAAAATATGTAAAGATGCATTGATAATTTGATAGTAATGAATAATTATAATACAATACAAGTTGTAATTTGAATCTTTGAATTTTTAACTATGTTGCTATACAACGCTTTAATTATTTTTGTTTACTGTGTTTATAAAATTGTTTGACTTTTGCCTCATATATTTTGAAAACATACTTTTTTAACAATGACTAATTTTCATGAATTATTGCCTTTATTTCTGCAAATGCAAATAGTACCTTAAGGGCAATTATGGCATTTATGGGGACAAAAATTGCATAAAAGAACATAATGGATAAAAGTCTAACAACATTTTTATTACACAACAACAAATAATTAGGTTTAGGAAAACTAGGAATGATACCGGTGAGTTTTTTCCATTAATAATGATTTTTTTTTTTTTGGGCCGAAATTTCAGAGATATGCATTATTTCTCAAACTTTCAGAGGTAGAGAAAGCGAAAACAACACGAAATAGTTTTAAACAACATTTAAAGAAACCAATTACAAAAAATTGTTTCGAACAACTTTCTAAAAAAAGGAAATTGGTAAATTTGCTTTATTTAAAAATATCATTTCAGGCAACTTTTAAATTCAGAGAAAAAAAAAAAATCTTTATTTTTGTAATTTTGGCGGAAAAAAACTCGGATACTAGTAATATTGTAAATGTTCACTGTGCGCCGTCGTTTAAGTCGAATTGGGTGGGTAACTGGGGGTTCATCCATAATCCAAGTTTAACACGAAAACCACGAATTTGGGTGAAAATTGAGCGCCAAAAATTTCAAATTTGGCTCTCCATTTTAGCGGAAAAGCGAATTCATCGGGTCAATTCAAATCCCGGCCATTACTATTCAATCTCACACTTTCACACTCCTCGCAAATGGCGGACTTTGAACCTCCATCGTTCTCTTTAGGGTTCGATTTGGACCCCGATTCGGAGCTCCAATCAGCTCCGGCACCCGGGACTTCAATCGGCAAGAATTTCAGGAAGCCAGTTAAGAGATCTCCCGCTGGAATCATTCTACATACCGATGGCGGCGAAGACGATGATTTTGAAACGCCGCCGGTGGGTCTCGGACCTCGAGTGTTGGACCCAACTCCAACCCTTAAACGGCTGCGACGTGGGCCCCCGTTGGCGGCGGAGAGACCGGATTCCAAGGAGGAGAAGTTGATTGTTGATGATGACATTGAAGAATTTTCTTCCGAGGACGATCAGCCACGAGGTAGAAGAATTGGATTTTGCTTTCCCTTGCCGGCTGTTATTTAATGATTTTGTCGTCAATTAATGTTTTTTTTTTTGCTTCTTTATTCAATCTTGCCGTGAGAATTACTTAATTTATGGCTCATGGATAAGGAATGAATGTGGAAAGGGGTTTTTTGGGCCTAAGAAGCTTGTTTGTTGTGAATTGATGTGATAGCTATAACAAAATCACAAAAAATATTTGTTTCCAAATAATCTGCTTTGACGGTTAATGGGAAAAGTCTGGATTAGCTTAGGTTTGAATAAATCTTAACTGTACGAAGTTAGGAACTTTAGATAATTGTTTCCAGTGCAGAAAACGAAGGGGATGTCCAGAAATGGGTGGTGTATTACTGTATGAATGTTTGCATTTCCTTTACTATTTGATGATACAAACATGGATTTACAAAGTCTGAATTGTGATTGTCTTTTGTCGATTTCGCTACTTGTTTACAAAGCCTAATAATAATAGACAAATACGCTTTTAGCATATTGCTTCAGACATTCTCACATAGCTGTTAGTGCCCGAGGATACTGTCATCTACATTGTTAAATGAATAGAGCTAACTTTTTTTTGTGTTATCATAGTTTGTAGGGGCGATAATTTTTGCTTGTGAAAGATACAACTGTATATTACTAATTTTTCATTTTCCATAACAGATGATGCTTCAAAGCATCACCATTCTCTGTGTAGCAGTTCAAAGTTCCCATTGAATGGTCATGGCCCTCATCCCTTTGTAGCATCACAATCAGCAAAACTGTTGAATGAGACCAAGAAGAAAAATGTTAAAACTCCTTCAGCTTCATCAAATAAGGAAGCCATTAGCAACAATTTAGTCTTCTCTGATTTGAATGTTAGTCCCCTTAGAAGGTTTCAGTTGATTGACTCTGATTCTGATGAAGCTTCTCCCTGTAAGGGTCCAGATGAAGTAGTAAATAGAGTAAGTTTGCCTGCAAAAGATGGTAAATATACTTTTGGCCAAGCTGGAAGTGCAGGCGAATGGAAGAAGACTAAGGCTCCGGATATAATCGCTCAACCCGATGATTTGTGGAAAGAAATACGTTCAGATAAGAGCTTTAGCATTCCTACTCCAGCTTTGGATGAGTTCTGTGAAGAGCACTTCAGATTTGTAAAAGATAAAACTGAGTCTCGTGAGTTTGACAAAGGCTGTTATGCATCCAGTAATTTAAGGAAAAATGAAATGCCACAACTTGTTTCAGGTTCTCCTCACCCTGCTTACCTCTATTATTATCATGAGGATTCAAGGATCCAAAACCTAGTCCGTGCCCGTTTGCCCCACTTCTTGCCCCTGAGCTGTGGAAACAACCAAGGGCTAAAGCAGCATGACTCAAGCACAATTAATTACATGTAATGTGTTTCAATGTGAATATTTTAAAATATGTTATATGTACTTCTGCTAACTTATAGGATTGCTCATTTTCTTTCTTCAGGGGCCAATTCAATCATGGGGAAACATCTAAACAAGGCAAAAAGAACAACAACGCCGGGCCAAGTTCAACAAAGTCCCGAAAGAATTCAAGAAAGTCAAGTGCTGTAGAAGTACAAGAAGGCTGGATAAATCCTAGAGTGGCTGACAAAACTGCTAAAGATGCTGGAAAGAAAAGGGTACAAGGAGTTTGTAAATCTGCTGGTCATTGGTATACAGCTGCGGATGGAAGAAGAGTAAGTTCATACTTTAACACCATATGTATGTCTGGGGAACTACATAGAAATCATAGGTTTTGCATACTATATTTCGCATTATTATCCTACACAGGTATAAATAGCTATTTCTATAGTTTGATTCTCTTTTTGCGCCAACAAGTTTTTTCTTCTAGTGTTAAAGTTCTGTGGGTGCTTGATGACATTTGTAGGTGTATGTAGCTGGAAACGGACAAGAGTTGACCGGCCAATTTGCTTACAGACAATACAGAAGGGTATGTTCTTTCCTTTTGCTTGCAGCTGCGCTCTAATTGCTGTCATCAATCTAGTGTTCTATGTTTCTCAGTTGCTCTGCGTTAATCTTGTCGAATTATAGATTAGTATTGTATTTTGATGAATCATGTTCATTAATATTTTTGTTCAGGAAAGTGGTGGTGGGTTCAAAAGGTCCAAGAAAGCAGCAGCATCAAAGAAAAAATCTTCCAAGAAGAAGAAATAAATCCCTGACTACCATAGTTGTGTACAGCGCAGTGAATGAGTTGTTCCGAGAGTTCTGTATTTTCCACTTCCATTGTTGCAGAGCAAGTTTATATCCACAATCTCACCGCGGAATTAGGAATCGAAGGTTGCAGAAGACCATGTAGATCTGCAAATGACAAGTCAGAGTGCTACTATACTATGGTAACAGACAGAAAGAACAAGTAGACACGAGTTTAGCTGCTAATGGAACGATTGTAAGTCCAGATTTTGATTCAATCCAACCACAATTTCCATACATTCTCGTGTCAATTTAGGTTATGCAGGGTGCATTAGATACTGCAAATTGAATCGTACTAGAAAAATGCACAAGACAGTATTATAAAGTTGATGCTTTTATTGGAACGATGGGTTTAACAGATTACTACAAGGGAGGGTTAATGATATTGGCAAGTGGAAGAGGCCAAACTTCATGATTTATGATTGTGGAAAGCCGCCTTTGTTCAAGTTGCGATTGAATCTTCATTCACGGATGAAGGCCCTTTTTTCTTCGGGTGCATGTGATGCAACGTGCCCAGTTTGTAGTTAATTACATGAAAGCCACCTTAGAATAACTTCAACGACCTGGAAAAAGTTGAAATCTTTAATTGTTGACTTATTCTCCTTCGGTCTGGGATAGCCAGCTTATAATTATTTTTTATTATTCTTAATATAACTTTTTATTATTTAACTAATTTTTTTTTACATTTCGAATACTGTTTTTTTTTTCCTTTTACATTACAAAAGTATTTTTAAAAAACCATTTTTCAAAACCATAAAAAAGAACAAGCCCGGCCACGATACTCTTTCTGTTCCTTAAAGAAAGAGTTTTGTTTTCAGTTATCTTATGAAAATATAGTTATGTTTTGAGTTGGAATTTCATATCTAAGTCGCAGTTGACATGTCCTACTTTCTTTTTGGCGGAATTATGAAAAATTAGAAACGAGCTAGTTTTCAAGAGCGCGGGTTTCAAAAGTAAAAAGAAAATACGACAGCAACAACTTGGGATTGAGATTCTTGTTTCACATGTAGAGCGGCATTTGAATATGGTGCGCATCGGGTCGTGTCGCGTGTCTATTTCCCTGGATCCAAATGGGAAATATAAGCTGTCGGGTTTAGAGCCTTGATTGCTGCCACGTGGAAACTCCCTCGGATACCTTTTTTTTCCCTTTATTTCTTGCGCACTAAAATAATTTTTCTCTTTGTAGTCAATTGGATCGGCCAAACGGAGCTTTGCACTGAAGGTCTTGTTAATTTCTAACATGTGCGCGCGGTATTGAAACGTCATGCAAGGTAAAAAATCGAATCCCAACATATGAGTAAGCGTAAACACATTTTAGTATTACATTCGCTTGGACACCAACTCGTTCTTAAAAACAAATTTGAGTAGTCGGTTATGTAAACTTTGAACTATCATAATAACTCAGGAGGCAGCCCAAGCACAGCCTCTTCCGCAGGTACAATAATTGATTACTTGACCAGTTTGGAAAATACTTACTACATTATAATGCATATCAGAAAGGCAGCAATAATTTCACCGCGGGAGTGTGGAATACGATCAAACTAATCATTAATAGTTCAGTCTCCCCAAAATGTAGCTATACAACAATCATATCGCCTTCCGTTCTAACATTAAAATCCATAACGATGATTACGTAAAGTCAGTTATATAGTAACTTCGTGTATAATTGAATACTTTATTCCGAACCATCATTTAATTGAAGAAGAAGACATGATTATTGTTGGATATTATAATAATGACGACGTGAAATAAGGCTGACTCCGTCTCCCATTGACGGGTTGACGGTCAACCGACCCCGTATGGAGACGACCTCGGCTACAGTGCCCTGAGTGCACGACAATGTTTAGTGCTCAACAAATGGTGTGGATATTTAAATCCCCTTTAGAGCGAGCATGGGACACGTGTTAGAGTTTGGAGACTGCACCAGAATTAGCATGTTTAGGCTGTCGGAGCCTTTTATACTCTTGGTTTAATATAAATACTCAAGGTTTCACTCATTAGAAAGGCAATTGGATTCCACTTTAGATTATGCGTATTTTCTCATACTCTAAACTAACTTTACCATCAGAGTGAAACATGAGAGTTTTTCCCAAAAGCAGACAGCAGGAGATGGAGGACAATGTCACGGGAGATCGTCGCTAAAGAGGATCCAACAATTATGGCAGATCTGAAGAGACAAAAGTCCAGAAATTGCAGCCTAGGTTTTTTTTTTTGTAATATTTAAAATGCAACATTTTACATTAAAGAAAATTACTTTTAAAATAGTTTTTTAAAACTACGGACTCAAATTTTTACAGTGCAGTTTCAGATACTGCACGACTGCCACGCGCTACTGGGAGCGTAAAATCAGTAAATTGATTCACATGTGTGACCGATCAGTAATGTTTCATTTTTTCCTTTTTTTTTTGTTGAGTTACGTCCAGTAAAATCAGCTAGTTTTAACTGTTTAACCAAAGCTTGCAGCAGCACATGCTTCTGTAACTCTGTTCCAACCATCTTTTGCAAAATCCCGATAGGTATCGATTCTAAGGCTCTGTTCTCTTGTGGCTTTGGTAGAGAATCATCACTTTTTTTTTTCCAAAACTTTACACAAAGAAACAAATTTACTTTTTCAACAATTTAAAATTAAAATTTTAAAATTCCCTCTAAATACCTACTCACATAAATTCAAAAAAAAACACAATCATTACACTTTTTTATCTCTCACCTACACAATTTCCCAAAAAAAACTTCCCTCCAAAAAAAAAACTTCCCTCTAATAAAATTTCCTCTACCAAAGCCACAAGAGAACAGAACCTAAGATTTCAAAATACAAAATTAATTTTAAAATTTTTTGTTTAAATACCTTAGATTAAAATAGTTTTTACGATTTATTTCGATCCAATCCTATTAATTCTGATTTTATACCTAAATCAAAGAGTGAGATTTTACAAATTATGATTTGAGGGAACAACGTCTTCCCCCCAAGACTAGAACGACACACAGCCTCACTATCTGCTGACGTATCAAATTCATCAATTTTCCCCGTACACGACGTCGTTTTGTGCTTTAGTACTCCTTGTAATAACGCAATCCGAGGTTTACTGTAATATAAGAGACGTTGACCGTACACATCTACCATAATAGTGTAGCTTTCCTTCTCTCCTCTTTGTTCTTTGTTCATTCTCCCTTCACCGGTAGGCAGGAATCCCAGAACCCATCTCTGCAAACCCTACTTTTTATCCATCTGAGGACGACGGACAAATTCGAACGTAGTAGGAAAAATCTGTTCTTGTTCAGGAGCTCATTGTGATGGCTGAATCAGGTCGGAGAGAATGAAGATCACCGGCGGCAGGACGGAGCTCCCGGAAGGTTTATCCACGAGGAGGTTGAACCTTTTTCAAACTCCAGATCTTCTTGAAAAAACCATCAAGCCTGGCAAGCCGCCTCGCCGGAGGAGTAAGGGTTCCGTCAATGGAATGCGGCTGAAGAAGGATGTTGTGGGGAAGAGGGGTAGCAGACCGGAGACTCCTCTACTTCGATGGAAGTTTGACGAAGTGAGGAATGATGAAAAGGAGTTCAGTAAGGAGGAGGAGGAGAAGCCGTCAACGGATGCTGTTCGCAGAAATACCCGGAAAGCTAGGGCTGCGGTGTCTTCCAGGAAGCTTGCTGCTGAGCTATGGAGAATGCAGTTGCCGGCGGTGCCCCACGACGGTGGCGAAAAATTAGGGTTTCAGGTAATGTGTGATTTTAAAGTTTGATCCTTTATGATGGGTCTGATTTGATTTCTGGGGTAATAACTATAAATGCATGATTTTGTGAATCAATTATCAATTAAACCTCTGTTTGTGGTTGGAATGCATTTGCTTGGAGAAGGTCATGTTTGACCGTTAATGTGAGAAATGAATGCCTGACGCATTAAAATGCATCTGCTTAAAACCTCTTCTGTCCCTGGGAATACTTTTGACATCATTCATTTATTAACAGATATGATTGCCATTTATGGATATTGATTGACCTGAATGTTTCATTTTTCTTAACTTGATCAGCTGCTTAAAATTTGTTTTATAAGCTTATTGTCTTTTTTCCCTTGATTATTTATGTTATGTGTTAGTAGCTGACATTAATTTAGATCTTGAGCTGATAGACATGAGTTTTGAGGCACTTGATTTGTCACTTACAATGACTGTTGTGGAATTTAGATTAAGTGAGTAGTGCTTCATTTTTACCTTGCAGTCTGCAGATAAGTATGTCGGGGTCCCCTTTCATGGCCACCATAACTGCAAAGTACACGATTTTACCGCTAAGGATCTGGTGCGGAGTCCCCAATCTGTTACCGGTCCAAGAAATGTATTTTCGTCCAAGGTATGTATTGTCCTTGTCGATTTTGTTTCTTTGTAATCTGATAATAGTTGCTGAAACACTGTTGATTGAACTATACATAAATGTATGTGGCATGTTGCAACGATTCTTTTAGGAAACCAATGAAATCTGGACCATCTGGTGGCAAATTCATTAGTTCTGTGTGTTGGACTATTCCATGTACAAATATAGTGGGTCTTTTTTCTTAAAATATTGGTTAATTGCCAAAGAGATGTTTCCACGCTCTTGATTTCTTTCCCATTTGTCATTGTTTGATAGTTGCTAATTTTATCAGTAATTGTAATTTTTTAAGGTTGAGACCCCATTACAAGTTTCGAACTCTGCAATGGAGGGTGCAACAAAATGGGATCCTCTCGGCTGGAAAACATCGAATGAAGTAGTAGGGCACATTTATGGTCAGAAAAAGCGGTCTGATAAAGAAGAGAGAACTATGGCTGTGATATCTGCTCTTGAGACGGAACTTGAGCAAGCCCGAACACAAATTCATGAACTTGAATCAGAGCGGCGGTCATCAAAAAAGAAACTTGAGCACTTCCTCAAGAAACTCAGTGAAGAAAAGGCTGCATGGCGTAGTAGAGAACATGAGAAAGTTCGTGTGATTATTGATGATATGAAAGCTGAGCTGAGCAGAGAAAGGAAAGGTCGTCAAAGATTGGAAATTGTTAATTCCAAGTTGGTTAATGAGTTGGCTGATACCAAGTTATCAGCAAAGCGCTATATGCAGGACTACGAGAAAGAGCGGAAGGCCAGAGAATTGATAGAGGAAGTATGTGATGAACTAGCGAAGGAAATTGGAGAAGACAAGGCTGAAGTTGAAGCATTGAAGAGGGAATCTATGAAACTCAGGGAGGAAGTGGATGAAGAGAGGAAGATGTTGCAGATGGCGGAGGTTTGGCGTGAGGAACGGATTCAGATGAAGCTAATCGATGCCAAGGTGGCTCTTGAAGAGAGGTACAAGGAAATGAACAGGTTAATTGCAGAAGTGGAGTCTTTTATGAGTTCTGGAGGTGCCATGCTAAATTCTGGGGATATGAGAGTGGCAGAGATTCTTCGGCAGGCAGCCAACTCTGTGAATATCCAGGATGTCAGAGAATTCACTTATGAGCCCGCAAATCCTGATGATATCTTCTCTGTGTTTGAAGATGGTAATTTTGGTGATCCCAATGAGCGACAGATCGAACCATGTGTCACATATAGTCCTGCAAGCCACGCCTCGAAAATTCATACTGTAAGTCCTGAAGTTAATAATATGTTCAATAAAGAAATCATTCAGAGACACTCCAGTGCGTATATGGATCGGAGTGGCACTTTAGAAGAAGAGGGAAGTGAATGGGAAACTGTGAGCCATCCGGGGGATCAGGACTCAAGTTATTCACTCGATGGAAGTGATGCATCGGTCAATAAGAATCACCGAGACAGTAATGTGTCCATGAGTGGTACAGAATGGGAAGGAAATGTATATGAAGGAACCCCAATCACCGAGATCAGTGAAGGCTGTCCTGTACCTGGTAGACAACTGAAGAAGGTCTCTTCGATATCCAGGCTGTGGAGGTCATACCCAAGCAATGGTGAGGCTTACAAGATCATCTCTGTGGAGGGAATGAACGGAAGACATTCTAATGGACGGCTTTCTAACGGTGCTTCAGTCTCACCAGACCGTGGTTCGGGTAAAGACGGGCTCAGTCCACCAGATATAGCCGGACAGTGGAGTTCACTGGAATCAGGGAACCCTCATATCACGAGAGGCATGAAGGGGTGCATTGAATGGCCGCGCAGCGGACAGAAGCACAGTCTGAAATCAAAACTTTTGGAGGCGAGGATGGAAAGTCAGAAGATCCAGTTGAGGCATGTTCTCAAGCAGAAGATATAGATGGAGAAACTCTGAATGTGCAGAACCTGCCCAGTAGAGCTACTCCCGGAGCCAGCCAGACATGGTCGTTGTTGGGAAAGTAGTTATGAACCTGTGCATACATACGGAGGAAAAATCCTTAGGAATTCCGATTCTGCTTCATCCATCCATTCACAACTCCATGGCTGAGTCACCGGCCTAGGCCAATTGTAATAGTAGTAGTACATTTTCTCTGATAAATCCAGTTCATATGTAGTCTGAGCTTGGAACTAGTTCATGCCATATTGCTTTCTGCTCAATGATATTTTGGTTCTATGATATCCTCAGAAGGGCCTGCAGTTTAGTTATTCATAATTTCTCTACATTTTCATACACAAAATTCATCATTAGCCTATTCCTAAAATTGCACAATTCGAGTTGTGAATGGTTTTACTGGTCAATTAGAATGTCATGATGTATCGTGTTTTCATGTTGTCATTAATCGACACAACTAGCAAGAGTAACGTTTTTTTAAGGGTGCATTTTCGATGGTAATCACTACAACTAGTGAGAGTCACGCTTCAAGTTTTAAATGAGTTAGATGGATTATCGCGGGGTGCGGTTGGTTATGCCATTGACAACAATAGGGTAATTTTCAACCGTACGACGTAGTGGTACTATTTATTTTACGGATTACAGTAATATTTATACCGCACGATGTATATTTGGAGAACCAAACGCGGCGTTACGAATATTGAGTAGGATTACTACAGAATCCAGCTAGAGACGTTGCTGGAGAATATTTGTAGGCGCCGGTATATAGGGACCGGGACCGGAGGCTCGTCGTAACCTGTAGCCACAAATCGGCCAAAAGCATCAAAACCTCGTTCGGAATCAGCTGTCAGTCTCAGCTCGCAGTGCTGCCGTTACGAATTCAATCTTCAATCTTCCTGTTGTTTGTAAGCAATCATTTCGAAAGATTTTTTGTTGTTTTTTTTTTTTCTTGGGTATCTTTCTTGCGGTGTTTTGCTTGCTTTTTCTGTCGTCACTGAATATTCATTTCTTCCTTTATCTTTAGGAATCAGTTAGGTGACTTCCAATTGAAGCAATTCTTGCGTTATAGATCTGGAACAACTCTTTTAAATATTAATTTATTCATTTTTCTGGCCTTTTCTGTTCTGTTCGTTTGGTTTGATATGATTTAGTGGTTTTCGATAAGATTTTTCTTTGAATTTGCTTCTCCGTTTTCAGGACCTCGTTTTTGAGTTGTTTGAATTGTATGTTCGCAATTCTTCGATTTTTTTTTAAAAAAAAAATAAAATAAAATTTAGACTTGTTTGAAACTTAACTGTTTATTCCCCTTTTTTGTTCAATCGATTTCAGGATAACGTGAATCTATAGAATGGGAGGTATAATCGTTAGGAGGGTGATTCCTTCAGATAATAGTTGCCTATTCAACGCTGTTGGGTGAGTTTCTCACTTTTTTGTCTTTTTGTTTTAGTTGGATGAAGGTGTGGCCATTAATTCTCCTTAATTTCTGTTTGATTATTTGCAGGTTTATTATGGACCATGACAAGAACAAAGCATCGGAGCTGAGACAGGTAGAATGTTTAGATTTTCGATATGAACCATTTGGGTAGTTTCTTAATTGAGCCAATAGCCTCAACAATGCAAGCTTTTAGTCCAAATGTAAGTTTGTGGTATTTTGTATATAAGAAAAGGCTTTTAAGTTGAAAGTGTAATATGATTATCCATCTGGATATGGTACTTCAAATGAATTGCAGAAATAGAGATCTCATGGTGGTTGAATCATGTCGATTTTGTAACTAACATGTCTCTTTATTGAATTTTATTTGAAGGTCATAGCTGCAACAGTGGCCAGTGATCCAACAAAGTATAATGAAGCATTTCTCGGGAAGCCCAATGGAGAATATTGTCAATGGATTCTTAACCCAGAGAAGTGGGGAGGTGCATCTCACTTTTGTTATGCTTTTGGGTGATGATATTAAGTGCTTAACTGCTTACATCTTCATTTCAATCAACTTTAAGATATATGTTACCTAGGAGATCCTTCTGCAATTGATTTACTGCAGTCTTTCATGCCTTTTTTGTGTTCGACATTGTTTATTCAATTTGTTTATCTCGATATCTTGGGGTTTCAGGTGCAATAGAGCTTTCAATATTGGCAGAATATTATGGTCGTGAAATTGCTGCTTATGATATTCAAACCACAAGATGTGATTTGTACGGGCAGGTTTGCACTTTGCACTTTGATTGATACTATCCTGGATTTCCCCAAATTGGACTAGCTCAATTCACTGACGTGTCTGTTGAATGGCTCTGCTACTATCTAACAGGAAAATGGCTATAATGAAAGAGTTATGCTGATCTATGATGGACTCCACTATGATGCTTTGGCTGTAATGCACCCTTCTCTTCTTCACACATTTAATCTTTCTCAGCATTAGGCATATAAAAGGATTTTTGAGTAACTTTAAATAGGATGAGTGAGATGTTTGAAATTCTGTGTTCACATCTTGCCTGTTCGATTTCCTTTTACTCCATGGAATTTCACCTATTATATCACTTTGGGAGGTTTGGGGCTAATATAGTGTCAAGAACACTTCTGATATGGCCACTATTTTAAGGCAACTGATATAGGTTCACTGTCCTCAAATTGCAACTGATTATAACTTCTGTTTCACCTTTAAACCATTTCACAAGGTAGAACAGTGATTTAAGTTATATTTTGAGGCCCCATAATTATGCTCCATACATTGGAAGGCTGTGTTAATTGCATAAATTTTAGGTTTACCAAAGTGTACAACACAAGTGACTCTTAAAAGGGGTTGTTAAAATAATATGACACTGCAAGCTCGACGATGAAAAAGGAAACAATCCAAAACTGAGACATCTGGTGTTAGTCACAGTTGATAAAATTTGCTACTTCAATGTGAGTCTTAAAACAGGACAAAGGCGGAAAAATGTGGTGGTTGAATCTTACCTCACAATTGTTAGATATATGAAACTGTAGCCTTGGTTACAACAGCTCTCACTTATTAGGTCAATGTTAATTTCATATTCCCCGCAGCTTCTATAATAATGGCTAACTTCAACAGCTGTCCCCGTTTGATGGAGCTCCTGAAGAATTTGATCAGGCAATCTTTGCTGTTCAAAGGGACCGGACAATTGGAGACGTGGAGGGGCTTGCTCTAAACATGGTGAAGGAGCAACAGAGGTATGTCTCTGCTATCATTACATTTACACCTAGGATCTGTTTTCTTGTCTTTTGAAGCAGTAGTCTGCTAGGTTAGTTATTCAAATCACTCCATGCATCGGAAAAATCTGCTCGAGGAATTTTCTTTTTTACTTGGTATGCAACTTAGCACACCCCTTCTTAAAGAAAAGGAAAAGAATCAAAACATCAGGACTCTGGATGAATTGGTTTATGATAAGTAAGATATTCTAAACTCTTTTTTTTCCGGAAAATTAGTTGGATTCTTCTGTGCTCAGAAGCTTATGAATTTCGAATTGTTTCTGTAAACAATGCATGCAGTCCTTATAGTTGCTGCATTTCCAGACATAAGAACTTTCTAGGATTTGTATTTTTGAGGTCGACACTCAGTTTAGTTTGGCACCATTCTGTCAGTGGAATTTCTTGCTTTAATGGCAGCGCCTTCATTTTACAGTACTAGCGGAAAAGTACGTTAAGTTAGTGTAATTTTGCAGCTACTTGTAACTGAAATCACCTATCTATTCTTATTTGAACCGAGTCTTAGTTAGCTTTAGGCCTTTTGTGTAGAGTTATTTTGGGCAATTTTGGCAGAGAGTTTGAACCTAGTGATATAAAGTCTTGATTTCGACCAAACACGATAGTGAAGGGATCCTCAAATGATTTCCCAGTTACTGATGCTGAGATTCCAAATATGTTTGTTTTGTTTACTTATCTGAAGGAGGGTTGTATAAGTAATGTTCATGATAAATTTGGCATATGTTTCATCGGCCTTGCAGGAAAAGAAGTTACACAGATACTGCTAACTTCACTCTGCGTTGCGGTGTTTGCCAAATTGGAGTAATAGGGCAGAAGGTCTGCTAGAACTAGAACTAGAACTAGAAATAACATTTCTTCATTGATCTGGCCTTTTTTTGCTGGAAATGTTCTGCTTAACTTTTGGCAATTGTTTTGAACAAACAGGAAGCTGTAGAGCATGCACAAGCCACAGGCCATGTGAACTTTCAGGAGTTCAAATGAAACAAAATGAACAACACAAGAATCATCAATACTTCCACTTCCAGTTCCAGTTCCAGTTCCGTCATCTATATATTATTCTTTGCTGTTTGGATTTGATTGTCATGTGTGGCCCGGCCCGGCCCGCCAAACTGGTTAGAGTAGTCCAGTAATTTCTTTGAATTGGGCCTGGAGCCCAACAACTCAATCATGGTTCACCTTTCAATATCGTTTGGGCTCCAATCAAACTTGGGGCTACTCTTTGTGTTTGACCAGTCCCCCCCCCCCTCACTGTAATATTTATTGTCTTGACATAGAATAACTGTTTTTTTTATCGATAAAAACTTGTATCTGATTGTGTTGTATTTTCGGACTAAGTTTTCGAGACGCAAGTTATATATAATTAAACCTCTATAAATTAATGTTGGGACCATGAAATTTTATTTACTTAGAGAGAGATTATTTAATCGATCAAATTAATAATTTATTAATTTAAAGAGTATTTTTTAGTTTTCGTAAACATAAACTCAGATAAAATTAATACGTACAACTAAGTTTTATTTTATTTTTTAATTTTTTTTTTGTACTCTTGCTCTCTAAATTTTACCTCATGGTTACAAGGTTCTCCCGTTATTTCTCCCCATAAGTACAAGTTAGTTCTTCAATGGATTCATGCATTAAAATTTTATAGTTTAAATATTCATAGTGTACAATGGGTTCACTTGTATAAATGTGTTTATTATGTATTATAATAGTAGGAAAGTCCCCAATAAAAGTGCATCAAACTCAAAGCGGCACTAATTCTTAACAATGTTTGTTACAATTCATGAATTCGACATCGAATCTTTTCGATGCACTTAAAAAAAGTTAGAGACTAAATTCACCTGTATTTAAATTTTAAGAAAAAAGACAAACAACAATAGGTTTATATTTTAGTAAATTATCCTAATTGTATTTGTAATTTTGAAAAATTATTAATTTATGATATTAGTGGGACAATGTTTTTATATAGAGGTCTTTTTAAAAATTATTATCTTATTATTTTATTAAAATTTATAATTTTTTAAATTGGCCCAAGTCAGGACCGAAAGAAAATATTATTTTAGAGAAATTATTAATTTACCGTGTATTAATTTATGGAAGTTCTACTATATTTTTACTTTTACATATTGGTTTGAAAACGATTTTAAAAACATATTTTGAAAAATAATTTTTTAATGTAAAAAGTGTATTGAAAATGTAAAAAGTAAATGCTGAATAGTAAAAAATTGTATTAAAAATGATAAAAAATAATTAAAATATATTAAATTTACTGTTAAAACCAAAACCGTTTTCAAAATCAAAACCAAAAGAATAGGCCCTTAAGTCTATTAACCCCTTTACTGCTCTTAAATTTTAAACAGAATTGAACTAGAAAAAGCAAGACTTGAGTTTGAAGCATAACAAGGTTTGAACTGCATTATATTATTCAAGACTTCTACCCTGAAGACATAAATCTCCAGTTATTATTAAATAAGATCGGCACGCCCTAGGAGCTAAGAAATCACACAAAATGATTTCCTAAGGGAATCACAGAGTGGCTATGCATTCTATTTCGATTTTTGCATCCAGCGGCAGCTTAGCTACCTGGTAGGTCGAACGAGCCGGTGCCGGCGCTGAAAAATCTGCATCATTCAAACATGCCAAATCAGATTCAGCCCCCAACAAAGAAGTTGAAACTTGGAAACTGTAGGTAATTCTCCACAATGTGACACAGAAAAGATTTTCCCTACTTTTAATTTGCTATATAAGAGGAAAGATGTTTTAGTGTTCATAACACCATAAGAACAAACCAAACCAAATCAAATCCCATCTATGAAGAAGAAAACCCCCATGGAAGTAAAGAAAATGAGTTGACATGTTCTCTAAGTGATCTAACACAGACAGTGGTGGTATAAGAAAGATATGAACTAATGCGAGTTTGACGTTTCATTATATTCTTTGGTTTTCCTACACATGAAGAAGATAAAAGTGGTCGGAGAAAAAACACTACCGTCGCCCTGGGTGGACTTACATTTAGCATAAATCTCATTGACTGCCTTGAAGTCCTTCAAGTCAGCCAACCTGCAGAGAAATGGAGTCATTTTAGCCTTTAGAATAAAAATCAAAGAGCAAAGTATACTAGAGATAACTGAAGAATTGAATGACAGGTCACAAATGATTACATACATTATTGTGGTCTTAACTACTGAGGAATAGCCGGCACCGCCTGCTTTTAGTATCTCACCCATATTCTTAAGAACCTGTTGATTAGCATAAGCTCTAAAAATGTTAAAACTAAAGCAAATGGTAAATCAGCTACAAACTAAGTCCTTCAATGATTCAACCCTTAGATTAAGAGTTCCAACGAAATATAAAGTTCCGTACACAATAGCTGAAGTACAACTACAAACATAGTACTGCCATCTTATGAAATGTAGAGTAAAATAAAAACTGTAGTTCAGGTACTTCATTAGCTCCATAACCATATAGGTATAACAGGAATTCCAGACCCATCTCCATACCTAATAATCATTTCCAATTTTTATGGCGCATCTTTTCAATATATATGCTTCATTGGATCTTCTAAATGAACCTAAGCACCAGTCAAGAGATGCTACAACAAAGTTGGAGTATCATACCTGCTCTGTTTGCTCCTCCACGTTATCAGACACGAACTTCCCAGTCTACATTTTCATTCCAGAACAATTTGTAAGGATATTTATGAATCACAAAACCATCCAGTATAACGACTGACATACTAGGTGAAACAAAAACCAAATATGACAAACCTCTGGCACTAAGCCAAGAACACCAGAGACAAAGAGGAGATTGTTTGCTTTGATAGCCTGAGAATATGGCCCCAGGGCAGCTGGTGCCTTATCAGTCAGTACAGCTTCCTTTACACCTGTTAGGCCAGAAGGAACCATGCCTCGGTAAAGAAAATAACGAAAATTATTACATTTGAATAAGCATCTAACAGTTGATTTGCCAATTGAAACCAGAGTAACATTTCAAGGTGGGGAATTCATTTCTATTGTCTTCCTATTATCATGTCGATCACCAAGAACAAGGGAAAATATACCTCTCTTCTTTAAAGTTATCAAAAGATGAATGCTTAATTCAAGACCCCAACTAGCACACGAGCACAAACACGCTCAAAGCCCTCCTCCCCGAGACAAAGATATTCCTTCTACGACTCCTCTAAAGACCACTAATTGCAGTACCAGTATCAATTCTAAGTGAATTCAGAACCAGTAAATTGTGCCTTTTTCATATCCTCTTGAGCGAATGAATTGGAATCTGGGATAATCGATTACATCATGCATAAAAAATAAGTAATGAGAAAGTCGCAATTCAGAAAGCACCAATACATCTGCCCCAAAACAAAAACAAAAACCTAAAATGCCGAGTCAAATTTTACGTATAACCGACGGCCAGAGACTTTCTCGAAACATAATAAACTCACCAGCATCGGTCGCAATGCCTACGCATGCGAAGGGCTTTGATCGCAACGCCGTCGATCGGTTGAACTTGGAGCCGGCGACTGATATGCAGCCGACGCCGATTGCTAGTGGAGCACGAGTGCGGAGTGCTCTAATATCCACCGCCGGGAGATGAAAAGTCTTTCCAGCCGCCACCCACGCCATTGTTACTTCCTCACTCACTCTACACTTCAGACAGACAAGTCAGTCTCCCCCGATTCTACTGTCTTTCCCGGCGGTCGGAGTTTTTATACGCCGCTGTTTACTTCGGCATTGCCTTCTTCCGTTTCCTTTTTTGGGCCTTAGACTCTGGGCCACACCTCTTTAGCCCAAACTATATGTTGGGCCAATAGGCCCATCACACCCTAACTCATTTCTTATCTCTTTTTCCTTCCCCCTCGAAAATAAAACCTTCTATCAATTTTTAAATTTTTTTTTCTTTTATAATACAAGACTAAAGGTAACAATGCATAATCATTTATAGTCAAAACCAACAGTTTTCAACACGACTCTTTTATTAACACAAACAGAAAAAGTATTATATTTGAGATCGATTTCTACTTATTTTTAACATATCATAAGCAATCTGTCAATACCAGATCGCCATCGTGACCAAATCTATTTGTAGGGGGATTTAAGTGTTAGGTTTGTATTCATGTATATGTTTATGGGAGTTGTTATTGCCAGATACTTTTATAGCATACAGAGCACTTTTTTACCACTTTTCTCATTCTACCCTTACCTGGTCAAACTATCTCTCCTGCCTCGTTCCTGCCGTCTTCTCCCACGCTCTCTTTGCTCAGCCATTTCCCCCAATTTTTTAGTAAACAGCCAAGAGTTGTTTACAAAACCCCAAAATCTGACAATTTATTAGTTCTCTCCCTTCAACTCTTGTAATTTTCCCTGAAAGAAAATTCCAACTTTTTGACAGCTTTTGTGTTTCTTGATTCATAATAAACGATCCCAAAAGGGTAGTAGAAATTTAGCCATGTGTGGTGGAGCTATCATTTCCGAATTTACAGCGCCGAGCCGGGCTTCCCGGAAGCTGACGGCCGACTTGCTATGGGGACCCGGCGCTGATCTGCTCGAAGGCAAGAATAAGAAGAAGAGGAATAATGGGTACTCGAAGCCGCTGAGATCTAAGTTCGTGGACTTGGAGGACGAATTCGAGAGCCATTTTCAAGAATTTAAGGATTTCTCCGATGATGACGTGGAGGAGCTGGAGGATGTGAAGCCTTTTGCTTTCTCTGCCGCCAAGCATTCTGGGTCTGTCCTGCGAGGTAATGGGATTTCTTCGTTCTTAGCTCCGACTTACATTTTGTGTGGTAAAGATTGAATTTTTCTTCGGCTAAAATATTTGATATTCCCATTTTGTCTCCTTTAGTACTGGTGCTGTAATACTAAAGGTTCTTCCTTTTGTATTTTAAAACCCAGAGAGAAGGAAAAAAATTGTTTCTTGAGTGGGTTTTGGGATCAAAGATGTTTACTGTTCCAATTTAGCTATGCAGGTCAAACTATATGGAGCCAGAGAAATCAACTGGCATTTAGGCTCTGCTGCAGACATTTTGGTCAGCCAAAACAATTATGATAGAGTGCCTTTGGCTTTGCAAACTGCATCCTATCCATTTAATCTATGCCTCCAGCAACTATTACATGCTCTCCTTTGACTTGTGAATCAGATGTGGGTGAGTATTTGTCTATGCCTCCAGCAACTATTACAGGCTCAATAGAAGCAGATAAAGTGTTAAACTATCCTAAGTGATGCAGCTGAACTGATAGAAAGGATTTGTGAATAGTATCCAAGAGTAGAAAGGATTTGTGAAGAGTGAATGTATTGAATTCTCATTATTGGTCTTTTCTTTGACCAGGTAAGGGTAGGATGGGAAAAATGATAAAAAAGTGCTCTGTATGCTATAAAAGTATCTGGCAATAACAACTCCCTATGTTTATACACTTGTTCTTTTGTTTTATAGATAGGTACGATGTACGAATTCAGAGAAGCAAACCACCATCTTTCATCGTTTTCGTTCATGATTCAACCTAACGAAATAAATGCATTATCTCACCCCAAAAAAAAAAAAAAAAACATCAATGTATCTTCTTGGGCCAAATCCTTGCGGTATTGTACTATATCATATTCATTAGATTGATCTTGATGGAAGTAGAACACATATATTAATTAATGCTTCAAAGCTAAAGCGATTGTAAGTATGAGAAAGATCTAACACAAGATGCCCTTTTTCTGATCTTACATGATCCATTCTGGATTTCCCCCTTTTCTTCTTCTTCAATTCTTCTTGTTTTTTGCTGATTGAAATTTTGCAGCTTCTCTCCATGGATTGGATGGTCAAATATCTCTTCTGCAAACAGGGCAGCTCCCGTGCCGGAATAGCCATTCATCTATGCAGTTCGTGTGGAAAGAATGTCTGCAAACTGGCAGCATCCGAGCACAGTCTCCATTCTTGAAGTCCTATTCAAATTCAAAGAAATCAAACCTCAAAATCAGCAAAAACTAAACTAACTCCATTTACAGCAAAAGGATGAACATCAAAGCAAATTGTACTAGTGGGCTAGTTGTTCGAATCCCATTAAATTTCTTTGCAATATGCAAGGTCAGAGAAAGAATTACCATCAAGCAAATTGCACAAGTAGTTTCCTGGGAAGGATCTATGGAGTTGAAATCATAGTTAGGGAGATGTCTTATAGCTTCAAGAGACAATCCCCTGGTCACATTAACCTCAAAAATGTCGGAAATTTCCCTCAAATTCGCATCCGTATTGCTAATCTGCAATTTGAAATAACTCTTCCATTGTTAATTTAATACTATACTACTAGGTAGGTGAACCAACTCGAAAAGCTAGTCACACAAGCAGCCATTTTTAAAGGGAGGAAAAACAGAGCAATGGTTCTAGACACCATTTAAAAATTATGCACTTTTTCCAAACTAAATTGGGACTAGTACTCACTTGCCATTGATACGCTTTGAGAACAGCAGGACTGACCCACTCCATGAATATCTTTCCATTAACGAGGCTGCAGATGAGCGCAACCTGCAACAACAAAAAAAAAGTTTAAATAAAATACTACGTGTGAACACTTCTGCCAATGCCAAAGAGCATTTAATAGTGAAATCGACGTGAAAATTTTCTATCTTTTTGTCAAATCCAATTTCAATCCATTGCCCCCCTCCGCCTCATTTAAAGGGTTTTCTCATCTTTACTGGTTCTGGTTAAGTTCTTGTTTAATCTACCTTGGAAAATGGTTCTCCGTTGAGCATTAATTCCATCAACTGGACAGCCGTAATAGCTCCTGTCACCGCACCTACTCCGGCCCCGCGAAAAAGTCCTGTTTCAGTGGTCTGTCCCTTAATGGCCCCTGAAATTGTCCCTACCGTTGCTCCCCCTACAGTGCAAAATGATCCCAATTCGAGGTCAGATATTTTTCCCCCTTCCCTTTGCAAAGATGAAGAAATCAAGAAGAATAAAAAATAAAAAAAAAAACCCCAAATCCAAGATCAAACCAAAATGCCAAAATCAGAGCATTTCTGAGAGTGATTCTCAGAGTTCTTCTACTTCTAGGACATAAAATGTAGCCACAATTTGCAAGGAAACTGATGAACTGGGAAAAAATTGTGCGAGAAACTTACCCAATGCGAGAATGCAAGTAAGAAGAGACATCGCGATCCTCTTCATTATGGCAAGAAGAATCCCTGTCACGAAATAGTTGAGTTCGTTGGCAAGCCAAGACAAGACGCGTTCTTTGCATCTGGACGAAAGATTCCGAAGCCCAGACAGCGAAATTTTCATGGCTGGATCCCAGATCAACAGTGGAACGGATATTGGTTCGTGGGCTTTGAATGCCGGATTGGAATTTTGGCTAAGAATGGAGAATGCGTGCGAAGGAGTAAGCAGCAGAGGAATTGGTGGAGTTGGGAAATGTATTGAATTAGGAGTGAAGTGAAGAAAGATGGGCATTTATATATAGGAGGAGGAGAGTAGCGTCGCATTTATAACAGGCATGCATTGTACTGACAGAGTGGTCCCGTCTCTTCCTTTGGATGATAACTTGGGATACGAAATTAATCCGGTCCGATATACTACATCTTCGGTTTCATTAGAAAGGTCCGATAATATATAACTCGTGACATAATGTTATTATATTTTATTTTAGAAAAATAATTACAAGAGTGAAAAATACTCATGAAACAATTTAGTGACTGGTGTAATATTATATAACAATAATCCAATTTAAGTTTTAAGTATCTAGTGATATTAATTAAATTAAAAACAGTTTTCAGAAGAAAAAAGTGATAATTTCTTTAACATGGCCAAAATTTCGTGATTGACGGGGTAAAATTTTATATTAGTGGATCTTCATTTTGTTCTTTTCGAATGATTGCAACCTCTAGTTTGTAACTACTATAATAGCTTCCAAATTAAACCTCCAATAATGTTGTTTGGCCTCTAATTTGTACTCCACACTTTTTAATTTTTTTTTTTTCTTAGAACATCCACTCTTGTTGTGTTACCTAGGACAAAATGAAACTCTTACAATACAAGTTGCATAAAAAGTTGATTAATTCAAAAATGTAAGTAACGAGTGTGATTAATCAACTTGAGTGAACTTTAAAAATGTCAAAATAAGGGTATATATAGTTGGAAATAACATTGCAGGTGCGTTTGACGTGCATGAATGAAAATATATGGGAGAATGAAAATCTGATACTTAAGATTAAAATTCATATGTTTGGTACGTAGAGAAATTTAAAATTTTGAACTATTATATCATCTAAAAGGCAATCTAAGATTCCTTTAATGAAATATTTATCCATTCACGAATATGAGATACCTCATTCACATTCTTACGGGCTAAACCTAGATTTTATCTCAAAAACCAGACTGTCTTTTAGTGACCTACCATAACCATATCAACATGCAATATTTTCTTTTTTGCAGGATGAATATTCATATGAATGGGGCTATGTAATTGCTGCTGCCCATGCCAACATTGTCACTTGAGAGATCATCGCAATCTGCATATTCTGGCTATATAGCTCTAGCTACATCTTTTTAATTAATTAGGTGGTCCTTTACTTTCTATTTATTTACTTGTTTGCTACAAAATTTTGGAATCTTGATAGGAGGGATGCCATAACCTAACTATAGTATTGGGTGAAAATTTACAAAATAAACTCTATTGTTTTAAAATTTACATTTTTGTCCCCTTCTTGAACTGTTCATCCTACAAAACGAGCACTGTCAAACAAAAAAGTTAATGAACAGATCTCGTGAGATGTATAAATTGTACTTTCTCGGTCTCATTAAAGAAGTTAATAGTACAATCATTTATGAGTCATACAGTATTATTCAAAACATAAATCTTTGTAAGAGATGAAAGTAATATTATATTTCAGGAGGCTTAAGATGGTATTTTGTGATTTCACACCATGGCATTGTTGATTTTGTAATTTCACCAAAAGTTTAGGAGTATATGTAATTGGCCCTTTGGCTCTGTTTGGAAACTTAGGTCAAACCGAGATTTGAAACTCATTTTGTATTTTATAATAATTTTTTAGTATTCCCAATACTCACTTTTACATTTTCAGTTAACTTTTTTATATTTATAATGTAATTTTAATATTTTAAAATTACAATTCAAACCAAAGTTGGAACCAAACATTCATACCAAATGGGACTTAGTCATTGGATTTTCCAATAAGTTGCTACTGGTTCAATTATTTATGTTTCTGTTGTGTTTTTTTTTTTTTTTTTTTTGGGTGAATAGATTGGACAACAATAGTAGACTAACAATGTTAGAGTAATGAATTGCCTAATAATAGAAAACAAATTTGGTACCATTATAATTTCTGTGAAAGTTTGTCACTCATGCATATGGCTTCAGCTATAATAGGTGGGGATGAGGATGGTGAAACAATGGAAAAGTGGGAAAACAAACTCTTTCAAGTTTAAATTATCATTTAACATTTAAAAAAATAAATAAATAAGAAGTTTAAAGTTTCAAAATTTCCATTTGTTGAAAAATTATTAGAACGTGTGTAGACAGCGATTTTTATCTACGTTTTCTTTTTTTGAAAATTTAATGAGTTCCATAAAAATTAGGGGGGAGAAGGGGGGGGGGGGGGGGGGGGTTTGCTGGCGGTGGTGATTAATAAGAAGGTCTTATAATTATGAGATTGTGAATTTGAATTTTTGGAATACACGGGTTAAAGGGTCTTTTTTAAAAAACTTACTACGTATTACTTTTTTTTTTTAATAAAAAGAGGTACACTTGTAAGATAAAAAGAGTGAGTTAGAAAATGCTAAATAAAATTAATTGTCAAAAAGGCCTTGACCTCTTATAGTCCAAGACTCCAAGGTGTTCATTGAAAATACAATATATTTTCCTTTCTTAAATAAGTACAAACGTTTTTTTGCTTTGAATAAATGTTATTTTGCAAATTTTGATATCAAAATAAAGAAACTTTTTAATTGTATAATTCATTTCATTTCTCCCAAGACGAGTGACATTAAATAGATTAATAAAATATGGAAGTAGAATTAAGGATAAAAGTGCTAATTTATTTATTTATTTTTTTCCCTTTATAATATGTAGGGAGTATTTCATAATTTTTTTTTTCTTCTTGGTCTCAAATGAGATGAACATGAACACATTTATTTACATGCTTTATTCTTCATTCTCTTCAGAAAAAATGAAATTGTACTCTTAACCCAATGAAATTTGATTTTTTTAAAATTTTAGATAGTGAGTAAAATTAAAATTTTATAATTTTTTTAAAAATTGAAATTTACTAAATGACACATATTTGTTAAAAATTAAACATTACTTTCGACAGTGGCACAATTAGGGGTGAGCGAGCAGGTGCGGTCGTGCATCACTAAAATTTCATTCCTCAAAATTATCGCCGAAAACCAGACACTGAAGAGTGAAAAAAGACTGGAAAACATTAACTCCCCCAAATCCCAACCAGAAATTCTACGATAGTGGCACAATTAGGTGTGAGCGAGCAGGTGCAGTCGCGCATCACTAAAATCTCATTCCTCAAAATTATCGACGAAAAACCAACAGTGAAGAGTGAAAAAAAGACTGGAAAAAAATAATTCCCCCAAATCCCAACCAGAAATTCTACAATAGTGGCACAATTAGGGGTAGCAAGCAGGTGCGGTCGCCCATCACTAAAATCTCAATCCTTAAAATCATCGACAAAAACCCTACACTGAAGAGTGAAAAAAGACCAGAAAAAATTAACTCCCCCCAATCCCAACCAGAAATTCTACGATAGGGGCACAATTAGGGGTGAGCTAGCATGTGCGGTCGCCCATCACTAAAATCTCATTCCTCAAAATTATCGACGAAAACCCACATTGAAGAGTGAAAAAAGACTAGAGAAAATTAACTTTCCCAAATCCCAACTGGAAATTCTACGACAGTACCGACTACCCAGCAGCCCAACAACTTTCCGCATCTCCCTCTCACTCAACTCCATCAGCGGTTACAAAACATCTGACCGCCGCTTATCACCTGCCGCCTGAATGCAGCACCACCGTGCCGCCAAGGTACATTATTGAAAAAAGAACGGAACCAAAAAAAAAGGGATTTTGGATTGAGATCTGCTGCCTCTCGTAGGAGCCTAGGCCGTGTCTCAATTCCAGTGTGGCTAATCATCCTCTCGAACTAGCAGTGCCTTGGTATAGGCTATTGCGGAAAGTGTTCCTTCAATTCTCCTTCTTTTTCTTACAAAAATATTTGTGTCTTTCTTCTTTTTTTGATTCTCTTAATTGGGTATTTTTATACATATATTTAAAGAGTAATGATAAACTCAGCAGCAAATCATAGCAACTTTTCGATAGCAACTCATGTGGCATGCATTCATTGGCCAATTATGTGCTATTAATAAAAATGTGACCAATGAATGCAAGCCACATGAGTTGCTATTAAAAAGTTGCTATGATTTGTTGCTGAGTCTATCATTACTCATATTTAAAAACCTTTTGTATGTTTAGTGTGATGAACCATTTTATCATTAAACTATATGTGATAAAATTAGATCTTGTTTTTTATTTGTGATTGTTGAGTAAAATTTATTTATCTTTTGATTAATTATTTACTTTGTGATTGTAGTAATTTTAAATTTATAACTATATGTAACTGATTTAGATATTTATAATATTTTAGGATTTTATGAATTATAAAAATATAAGTAGTTCGAAGTTGAACAACTAGTTGTTTAACACCAACCTAATTGTAATCCAAAAAAAAAAAAAAAAAAAAAAAAAAAACACCAACCTAATAATAATGGAGTTACTATATAGAAGAAGTTGTCTAAATTAAGAAGACAAATTAAATTAGCTTTCTTTAGGGTGTGCTCAGCACGCGGGAATGAGAATGGGAATGGATATCTGATTCCTATGATTGAAATTTCTATGCTTTGTACGTATATGAATCTGATAATTTTAACTATTATATCCTCTAAAAGGCAATCTAATATTCTTTTAATGAGCAATTTATCGATCTCCGGATATGAAATGTCCATTCTCATTCCCTTTTTCGCTCGCCAAGAAAGGATAGAAAACTTTATGGGCATATAAAATTAATAAATAATTTATGCTGGTAATTCACAAAACCATGGGCATGAACAGTTAAGCTGAAGCTATTTTCTCAGCTTCTGTGGGCTGCTGACTAGGATACGGATTTGGGTTGGTGAAAACGGGTCACTCTTATTAATATGGGGCGTGGCTGCCCTGCCCCTATAATTTTGTATTTTTGTGAATGACTTAAATAGCTAGCTTGGAGATCTTTTGGAGGACATTGTATCTACACGTTAGCTCATTTAAAAAATTGTTTTTTAAAATATGATTTTGAATATATATATATATATATAAAAGTATGTTAGAAATGTAAAAACGTGTCTTGAAACTCATTTTGTATTTTATAATAATATTTTATTATTTTTAATAAACATGTTTATATTTTTCAATACACATTTTTACATTTTTAATGTAAATTTTAATATTTTATAATTTGACATTATTTTTGCAACTTATATCTCGTAAGAGTTATCATACATAATTCTATTAACAAGAGTTAGAATGAAATGAACATAAACATGAATATTCTAGTGTTGGGAAAAAAAAATTTGTCAAAAAAATATAACTTTTTTATGTGACAAAGGGAGTATAAGAAATAAAATATAAGGAAAATTATAGATCATTTACTTAAACAGACAGAACTGACAGAGTCTTATCACACATTCACACGTTTCTTATTATGTATAACGTTATTTCGTTCTTCCTCTCCTTACAGCCATTGCTTTCAATGTAACAGATGATAAGACAATGAAATTGCGTTGAATTCAAAAAAAATAAAAACTTACAATTTTCAGCACCAAGAAGCCATAAAAATACAAAGTTTGGCGCGATTTCGCCAGGAAACTAAATTAGAGATCCAGAATGTGGAAACATTTGAATTGTTACACGAAATCTGAGATGGTGACAAATGGTTCGTTTTATTTGCTAAATAAACCGTACCAAATATACATATATATAATTAATTCTTTATTAATTGTTGTTCGAAAGATTGTTGCGTAAATTGCTTTTAGTTTCAAAATTGATATCTTTTACTAGTTAATTCATTTATATTATGTTTGGTTTGTGTGATTTGTTTATGTTATATTACAAATTATTTGTGTTTGAATCCACGGAGTTCAGATCGGTGAGTTTATCGATATCCCAACCTGTACCTAACCTTTGTAGCTATTGATGGAGTCTCTGGTCAAATAGATGTGCCGTTCAACAAGAGACTCTACTATACACACACACGCACAATACTCTTTATTATTATTAAGAAATTGACAAAATCTTTTATTTTAAAGATGCTACTTTTTTCAAACATGCCTCTACTACGTACCCTTAAAATCGACACAATTTTTTTTAATAATAGATACTATTTTTACTCTTAAAATCGATATATTTTTTTCCTTTTAGAAAGAGTAATACTTTTTAGTCTACAAGCACTACTATTTTTTTTTTTTTTTTTGCAAGCACTACTTTTACCCTCAAAGTAAATTTTTTGGGTTAAAACATTGTATTTTACAGACTTTACTTTTTTAAAATATGCACTATGTCTACCTTAAAATCTATTCACATATTATTATTTTTTTTTCGAGAAATAAGCACTATCTTTTTTAAGCATATACGACTTCTATATAACCTTAAAATCAATACGTGATACATTAGAGGCCATACATAATACTTTTTTTTTTTTTTTTGGTTTTTTTAAATTTACTTATAAAAACATGCAAGACATCAACAATTTAACGCACTAGTTCATAACATACACACGACACTTTTAAAGTTAAACTTGACACTTTTTATTTTCTAAAAAAATTCACATGCTTTCAAACTCTGCGTCAGACATATATGCGACATTGGACCGGTAAGATAAAAACATGTCAAATACAAATTTTTGCGATATTTATTTGTGTCCACCCATGTAATTCACGAACAAAAAAAAATCCAATCCAAACCTAGTTATATATTTTGGTATCATATGGATAATTATCAATTCAAGTAAATGGGAATGAGGTATTCTTCGATCGGTGACAATGTCGTCATATGTAGCAATCCATTACTGCTTAGTTTCAGTTATATTCAGAAAATATTAAATTATTGAGAAATAGTTTACAATCGTCGTCGTAATTAATTTTGTGAATCCAAAAACGTATTTCAGATTTTTTTTTATATTGAAAAGGAGATTTTCGTAATCCAAATTAAAACGTATATTTTTTAAACTCTTTATTTTCTTTACTTAATTTATTTACTTTAAAGAAAACAAACAAAATATAATTTTTTGGCAGACCGCCACATGTACAAAAGCATTTCACTACACACGGCCGTTTACAAATTGATTTCCAACCTTTTCCTTTTTTTTTTTTTTCTTTTTTCTCATTTCAGAAGAGTTTAATTTTCCGCCATTGAAGTCGACCTCCGAGCTTTCGATTTACATTCAAAGGTAACATGCATGACTTTAATCCTTTCTATTTATCACTCTTTTTCTATTTTTTTTACCCGTTGGTTAATTTGCATGGTTCTATTGTGGCCGAGTTTAAATTAATCTCCTAATTTGGAGTTCCATGAATGATTTTTTGAAAAGCTTCGAAGTTGGAAGCTTAATTTATTGGGTAATTAATTAATTAACTGATCGAGCTCAACTACATAGGATTTATTGCTTTCTTCACTTGCATGTGTGTTAAGGTTGATCATTTCATGAAAAAGCTTGAATTTTTAGCTTTCAATTAAGGTTGTTCTTTCTTCTTTTTTTTCAGTGTCCCTCTTCTTTCTTGGGCGGGATCTTTTGGCTCAACTTAATCCGAGTTTTGCAGGGGAAACCCCATTTTCTACCTTGAATCGGTACGTGTAAATATGCAGACTTTCTTACTTTTCGGCCGGTATTTTTAATTAAGATTCGTGATGTTGGAAGAACAATCGTAAGTAAGATATATCTCGTTTTTTGAATCTTATTTAGGTTTTGGAACTCAATGGACAATTGTTTCTTAATTTGTGCATGCATATCCATTTAGATTGAAGTTCACTAGCAATGAGTTTTGGTTTCAGATATTAGGGTATTTAACAAGTGGATAGGCATATATAGTTCTCGACGCCATTGATGATATATATATATATATATATATATAGCTTTATTCTTTTGTGGTCTTTTACAAGAGAAAATGAATATTCCTGTGTTTTTGGTTGCAGGATCGAATATGGATGTTGGTTCTCCCCGAAATGACGAAGTTTACGAAATGATGAATGGGGTTTTCCAGGCTCACGATGATTCTACTACTTATGTGCCTGAAGATTTGGACATGAGCTATGATTTTGGAGCAACCATTCGTCCTGCAGATTGTGTTTTCAGTGATTTTGAAATCGACGATGATTTCAATTTCACATTCCCTGTGGAAAAACAATCTGAATCTGCTCAACCTGCATCTACGGGTGCTGCTGCTGATGATGATGATGTTCTTGATCATCAAGAAAACGGCCAAAGTATTGCGGAGTTAGACGCTTCCCTGATTGGTTTAACCATTGCTGATGATGATCCCATTGAAGGAGAAAGGCTGCGGGAGGTTATGAAGGAGTTCAAATCTCTGTGTGTTGGCGACATTTCTGGATCAGTGCATGATGAAGTTGATCCAACGGCTCTGGATCACTGGTTGTATAACAGTAGTACTGTTGAAGTGTATGGATCATCTTCTGATTCTTCACACCGCCGCGGCAAGGGTCACCGGAAAGGGAAAAGGTCTGATCCTTGGAGATCATCGCCTGTTATTCGGAGAAGGGATGATCATCATAGATCTCGATCAAAGTCTCCAAGGTTCGAACCCGTACTTTCTTCTTCGTATAAATATAAGTTTATTATCTGAACCTCTGAATGTTACAGTAACTTTTACTATAATTTCGCCCACGTTTTGAATTTGTTGAATATTGCAGGACGAGGCATCTCCAGGGAGAAAGATATTGGCCGGGATCATCTTCTAGGGGAGGAAGAGAGAGGCCACCAGCTGGGAGATCCCTGCATGTTGGGAGGTTGTCGTTTTACACCACTGAAGAAGAACTAGCGAACAAGTTCTCTGAATTTGGTCGCGTCACGAATGCGACACTTATTCGTGACAAAAGGTAAAAAGGATTTCATTTCCATGCACGTTGTGAATCGTTTGCATATGTATAATTCTTTGACAATGTTGTGGAAACAATGGTATATAGGTCGGGGAATTCACGTGGGTATGGGTTTGTGACGTTTGAAAGGGAGGAAGATGCGAATGAAGCCATGGAACGTGTTGATGACACAATTTGGAATGGTCGGAGAATCGCTGTGTCAAGAGCTTTCAAAGAACTTGGGTAAGCACACCCCTGAAGCTGTCTCCGGCGGGGTTCTGATCACCTGAAGAAGTCGATCTTCATATCTGATGAATGAATGGTTTGAACACAAACATTTTCTGAATGTGTGTTTGTAGAGTACTAAGTAGTTTGTTTGAAGGTTTGATGATGATAGCTAGACTGGAACTTGTTACATTTGCATGTGGTTTTAAATTAAGAACTAGGTTGTGTTAACTTCTTCTTCTTTTTTATCTCTGTTTTCTGAGATTCAACAAGCATATTAGATGGATCCATGCATATATATATATATATATATATATATATAGATTGATGTTGGCGTTGGGTTGGAGGAAACGTGATGCCCACGTCTCTTTTGTTTGAATTAAGGTACAATATTTATGCATGCATCGATCTATGTTGTTTGTTTGGGAGAAATCAAGGTGAATGAATCTGCAGCGTTTGCTGTGTTGCCTTTGTGAAAAGGATATCGATCATCATCATCATCGATCGATGTAATTTATTTGGATGGAGATGATGATTTACAGAGGTTTTTTTTACTTTTTGTTTTCTTTACAGAGTTTTACTTTTGCTGCTGAATCATTCAAAAAAGTTGTTTCCTGCTATATAATATGCATTGGTTCAGTCTAGTTATAAGAGAATCGGTCTCGTTACGAAATTATTTTGTCATTTGGTAGTAATCTTTATAACAATTTTAGATATACAAAGGTTGAATAATTCAGTAATATTATGAATAGTCTTTTCTCGATTTATATATATGTATATAACTTTATGAGATTGTTTCTGTCCACTTTATTTCACTAACTTGAACGTGATTAGGTTCAATATCTTACATAAGTGATGTCCTGTACTAAGCTAGAGACTTAAGATTACTATTATAATTGTTTAGAAACTATAAATAGGAGCCCCTAGCCCTAATTCCTGAATTCTTACAAGAGCCCTAAACTAATCTATGGCTAATTTGGACTCGTTAACGGACTGGGCCTAATATATGAGCCCGTTACTGCTGAAAATCATAAGCATATATATCATATAAATAAATTTAGTCGAGTCAGTTCTTTTCTATCTATTTCAGAAAAATCATCATTTTTTCTCGAATAACATTATTTTTTAATAAATTTAAAATTTTCTCTAAATTTTCACTCATAAAAATTTAACAAAATAATATAATTATTATATCTTTTTCTTCTATTTTCTACACAACTCCCCAAAAAAATTCTCTCCAATAAAAAGCAAAAATTTTTCAATCAGGTCACAAAGAGAACGAATCCTTAAACCCTCGAGTCTGATGATGTAGTTGTAATATTTTGATCGAGTAATGATAGATTCAGCAACGAATCATAGCAACTTTTTAATAACAACTCATATGACATGCATTCATTGATCAATTATATGATATTAATAAAAAGTTGCTGAGTCTATCATTACTCATTTCGATAATAGCGTAACAAGATATGATCTCTAGATCCTATCAAAATATATATATATATATATATATATATATATATATATATATATATATATATATATAGAAGAACATGTCTCTCACGAACTAAGAATACCTTACCGTGTACAAAACTAAATACAGATAAGAACTAACTAGGTCGTAGGTTCACATTATTAATAATAATAACGAGGTCTCTTTTTTAATCATTTGAGGGTTGCTTTTTAACTCTTAAAATTAATACAAATATTTATGAACGATACTTGTTTTAATATAGTACTTACATAAATTTAATAATCGATACATCAAATGTAATACGTTACAAGTGATATACGATCAGCTAAATTTATTATTATGATACATTAACAATTTCTTTAATACGTCGGAATCAAAGCCTAATACACACTTGCCAAACCATTAGGCCTTTCCAATACAAATATTTACGACATTAATAACAATCATCCTATTGGTTTAAGTAAAATAATAATATAGAGCCTGTTCTTTTTGAGCGTTTTGAAAACGATTTTGAAAATAAGTTTTGGAAAATAGT
Source organism: Leptodermis oblonga (assembly GCA_016801395.1). Lineage (NCBI taxonomy): Eukaryota > Viridiplantae > Streptophyta > Magnoliopsida > Gentianales > Rubiaceae > Leptodermis > Leptodermis oblonga. Next base: position 3,853,374 of record CM028758.1, read on the forward strand.
TTTATAATGTAAAAAGTGTATTGAAAATGTAAAAAGTAAATGTTGAATAGTAAAAAGTTGTATTGTAAATGATGAAATATAATTAAAATATATTAAATTTATTGTTGAAATTAAAACCGTTTTCAAAACGAAACAAAAAGAACATGTTCATAGTACGCCACTTGGTTTGCGCAATGTCAAAACACCGAATGAGTCGACACGCGTCCTTCTACACTTGTCCGAGTCTCCTTAGGCGAATGTGGACAACGTGTCCTTATCCCACAAAATTCTCGTCTATCCTTCTTATTTTTTTTTATTACTAAACAATATATTTTTTTGTAATATTAGCAATAAAATAATTATAATTTGAATCGTCATCTTACTTATATATAGCTGTTGGGTAGATAATCCTTCGCCCGGTTAAAGTTATCTTCCTATCCGGCGCCGAGTTAAAATGAACTCAACTAAAAACTAATGCTTAAACCTTGCAGGTATAAGTAATGATGAACAGGAAAGTGGAACATTGCAACTAGGGACACGTGGCGGCCTGAAAAGAATCCATGACCACAAAGAGGGGACCAATTTCATCTCAAATCCTACTCGGTCCTGCCTCAATCAACTCGGCTGTCACTTGCAAGGTTAGATGCTTCTGGAGAAAAGAATCCCATATTTACTCTGTATTTTGAGCAAGGACTAACTTGATCGTCGGAGTAAAATCCGTTGTCCTACCGGAGAATTAGAGTTGTAACAATAGCAATATAATTAAGTGAAAATATTTGTATAAAAAAGAGAACTAAAAATAATAGAAAAATAAAAGAGAAATACAATATTAATGTCAACGAAGATAAAGCTTACTTGCTTAATTAATCACTAACAAGTTCGGAATTTTTATGTCGTTTGTACATTATTGAAGCTTACTTCATTAAGTTTTTAAGGGTAAATTACAAATATCTGACGTTTTTGACACACATATCAAATTTAACTACCATTAAAGTATTGATGTATTTGTGTTTATAAGTTTAATTATTGCTTTAAATTTAGCGTGTACAATGTATCTCATATTGAATTTAAATTCTTATAATACTATCGATATGGTTTTAGGAAAAAAAAGGGTAAAAAAGAATTGAATTGACAACATATATTTGCCCACAAGGAATGGCAGCTAGGAGGTAGTACAAAAACAACAGTTCGGCAGCAGTCGGCAGAAGAACATGTCAAACCATACATTTTCTTCATTTCTGCCCATATTTTCCCCTTTTTAAAATTTTTTTTTAATATTTATTATACCTTTCTTCTTTATCATTCTCATTCGCCTTCTGACTTAGAATGTCTAACAAAGAAATATCCGATAAAATTAGAACGATGACTTAGGCCATCTCCAACCATTTCTTTATTTTGCAGTAAAATTTTTCACATTTTACAGGATTTACAGTGATTTTACTCCAACAACCAATTCCACATCTCTATCCACAAAAAAAATATTCCATTAAATTCTTGATGTACATAAAATTGAAATCCCCATTGGGCCTAACCCAATTAATTAAAACAAAGAAACACTAAAAGATAAAGAAGCCCAGATCCACGTTCAGATCGGGAAAATCATACAAACCGAGTCTCTGTCATGATTTTAGATCGGATATAAAGGCTTAGCTCGGTCCTAAAGATTTAATAAGCTCGTGAAGGCTTAGGTCATAGAACATTACAAACCAAATTGGTAATCTTAGATCGGTAGACCTTATAGCACAGATCGGTAAGATTAAGTATAATTCTACTCAAGAAGCCCAGGTCGGAAAAAACTTAAGAGAAGTTAGATCGGTCAACAGTGTTAAAGCTCAGGTCGGTAAAGTAACTAAAACACATGAAAGCTTAGATCGGTAGAGTAAACCGATCCGAGATAAAGATAATATATTCAAAACAGTTAGACATCATGGTAGGACCATTATCTTAATATATGCAGAGCAATGATGACAAAGGAGCCACGTTAAAGCCATTATTCCGGGAACGGCAAAAACCATCATTGCAAGAAGAATAAATGGGAGCGTATGTCTTCATGACCCAACGGAACCATCAAGAGTAAGCTTATAAATACTCAGGCACAAGCCTCATTCAAGTAGGTTCCAATAAGCAATCTCTGGCAATTCTCTTGAGCATTTCTTAAGTTATTCTCTCTCAGTTACAATTTCTCTTAAAGCTCTTGTGCATTATTATTCTTCTTTTACATATTACTGACTTGATCGTCGGAGCCTATACAGGGGGGAAAGCCCCGCCTCTTCTCTTAACTAACCATCAGTTGGTCAACAGAGCAGTGCAAAATCATTAAGCTTCATCTCCTTTGCAGCATTTTCTCCGATCCAGGTTGCTTAGTTCATCTCCCAATTTGCTCATCTAAAGTTGGGCCATTTTGTTCCTCATTTCCCTCAAAGCTTCATTTGGATTGGGCTATTATTGTTCATCACAAAAGTCTATTGGGCCGCAAAGAAGCATCATTCCATCATTGTAATTTTTGCGTCACATCAATTCTCTTCCTTATTTAATTTTATATTTTTCTTTATTATTTTTTTACAGAATACCCCATACTTTTGGATATTATTACGCATTTAATAAATAGTGAATGAAAGTATTAAATTGTCTATACTATTAAAATACTAAATAATACATTTCACATAAATATTTAAATAAATAATGAAAATTTCTTTATTAAACTCACGTAAATTTATGTGTAATTTACGTGCAATTTATGTGTAATTTGTATGCATCTTTAGTTATTTTTTTAAATATTTTAATAATTTAGTTTCATATTTAATAATATTTAAAAATATTGTTGAGAGTTTTCTGTCAATTAAGAATATTTTAAATTGAACAGTGATTCTAAACATAATTTTTAACTAAATAGTAAAAAGAATCATAATTCACAAATTGTAATGTTCAAGTGTTTAAAATTATAAAAAAACTATAAATAATAAATGAGCAAAAATAAAATTACTATTATATATAATAAATCATATTGTATACTATAAAATAACAAATTATTAATCAAATAAACTAGAGACTAACCTGCAAATTACACAAGTAATATAATAATAATATAAACATATAAAAAAAAATTTTAAAAAAGGATCAGCTCGCAGAATGTACAGTATTTCGTCATTTTTACTGAAGCACAGTACTTATTTGCTGAACCCAGCTGCATATAAAGCAGGTGTCTTTTCTGAGCCTTAGAATGTCTTAACAAAGAAATATCCGATAAAATTAGAAGGAAAGAAAACAAACTTGACGAGACAAAATGTCAAAATTGACTGACAAAATCTTAGTATTCATCTTTCCTTGCACTTGCAGGCTTGAACATGTGTCGGGTAGTATCTGCTTTCATGTAACTTGCAAATAAGTCGACTTTGATCTGATCGCAATTTCCACCAATATTCATCCAAAAACTCTTCAAAGACTATTAAAATTACTATGCAGCAATATTGGAACAGCACAGCACTTGTTCCTATCCAGAAACTGCGGGGATACTTCGAGTGATTGGCCTATTCTTTTATAAGAGGCAAGCCTGCTTCTTTTTATTTATTTATTTATTTATTTTTCTCTCTTTTAATATTTGTTGCCAACAGCCTTGCAGACCAGTTCTTGTTCTTTGTTGGTTATATTGTAAGCAGCTTCTTCAGCTCTCATCTAACTCGTTCTCAATCATTTCCTTTTCTCCTTCAAATGATGCAGTCTTGAAGAATTCATCTTATTTTGCTTTTAGCTGACTTTTCTTTTCTATCCAACTACTTTGATTCTATCTTTGGTCAATCCTGACAGAGCCCTCCAAAATCAAAGGTCCCATCAACATCATTCCTACTCGATCTCAACATTTAAGGTACAATAAAAGCTCAAACTCTTACACTTTTTTTTTTCCTGACAGAATCTCAGTTTTTTCTTTTTGTTCAAATTTTCATCAATATCCCCTCTTGTTTGGTTCTGACTTCTGAATTGTTGCTGTATTGAAAATCCCAGTTCTGATTGAATCTTTTTTGGCTCTGCCAGAAATTAGAATTGAAAAAATGGGTTCTTGCTTTAGCTCTGATAAACCTTTGGTGACCACGGCCATTAGAAATGGTGTTGATGGGAATAAGAAGCAAACTTCAGTTTATCAGGCAAAATCACCAGGCCCTGTTCATGGTGTTCAGTTGCCTTCAAAGGGTAATTATGAAGATACAATTTTGGGAAAGGCTTATGAAGATATCAAATTGCACTACACTTTGGGGAAAGAGTTGGGGAGGGGCCAATTTGGGGTGACTCATCTCTGCACTGAAATTGCAACTGGAAGACAATATGCCTGCAAATCCATATCCAAGAAGAAACTTGTCACCAAAAAGGACAGGGAAGACATGAGAAGGGAAGTTCAGATTATGCAGCATTTGAGTGGACAGCCAAACATTGTGGAGTTCAAGGGGGCTTATGAAGATAAGCACAGAGTTCACCTTGTGATGGAGTTGTGCGCCGGCGGGGAGCTTTTCGATCGGATCATCGCCAAGGGACATTACAGTGAGAAAGCTGCAGCCTCAATCTGCAGAGCCATTGTGAATGTTGTCCATGTCTGCCATTTTATGGGCGTCATGCACCGCGATCTCAAGCCCGAAAACTTCTTGCTTTCTGACAAGGGTGAAGCTGCTGCCCTGAAAGCAACAGACTTTGGGCTGTCAGTGTTTCTTCAAGAAGGAAAGGTATACAAGGATGTGGTTGGAAGTGCTTATTATGTTGCACCTGAGGTGTTAAGAAGGAGATATGGGAAGGAAGCTGACATTTGGAGTGCTGGAGTTATGTTGTATATTTTGCTCAGTGGTGTGCCTCCTTTTTGGGCAGGTAATGAATTGCTTTCTTTCTTTCTTTCTTTGAAGTTTGTGCTGCAAAAATGAGTTTTCAAAACTTGGTTTCGGAAATGATTTTGAAATGTGAAAAGTGTATAGAAGATATAAACAGATGTACCTGAAAAGTAAAAATGTGTTGGGAATAATGAGAACTTAGTATAAAATCCAAAACTTTTCAAAAACATGTTTTTGAAAATATGGAAACGAACAAAGCCAAAAGATGTTTGTTTTGAGGTATCAAATTGTTTGAATTGTGCAGAAACTGAGAGGGGGATCTTTGATGCTGTCTTAAGAGGATATATCGACTTTGAAAGCGAACCTTGGCCATCTATTTCGAGTAGTGCCAAGGATCTTGTACGGAAGATGCTCACACAAGATCCCAAGAAACGAATTACTGCTGCTCAAGTACTAGGTATATGTGTACAACATTTTTAAAACTTTTGATGTTGTTTTCCTTGGGATAATGTCATTGTTTTGAGTGTTCTAATCCGGAGTTTGTTGGACTTGATTGACAGAGCATCCATGGCTGAGAGAAGGCGAAGCGTCGGATAAACCTATAGACAGTGCAGTCCTGTCCAGGATGAAGCAATTCAGAGCCATGAACAAACTCAAGAAGCTTGCACTAAAGGTATCATTACTTCTTCACAAAAGCATAGTCATATGTTAGCCCGGAAAGTCTCATGTTGCATAATTTACATGACAGGTTATTGCAGAAAGTCTGTCGGCTGAGGAAATCCAGGGGTTGAAATCAATGTTTCAGAACATGGACACTGACAACAGCGGAACAATCACATATGAAGAGCTAAAAACCGGACTAGCTCGCCTCGGATCAAAGCTCACAGAAGCTGAAGTCAAGCAGTTAATGGAAGCTGTAAGATCACATATATACAGTTAATTTCAATAGTCATTCAGCTCTTTTTGATACTCATTTCCTTTGTCTACAAACAATTTTGCAGGCTGATGTTGATGGAAACGGGACGATAGATTACCTCGAGTTCATCACTGCCACAATGCATAAGCACAAACTGGAAAGGGAAGAAAACCTTTACACAGCATTCCAGTTTTTCGATAAAGATTGCAGTGGGTAAGTACAGAGCTAGGAGATGCATTGTGGTTTATCATCATAAGTTTTGAAGCTTAAAGTTTCAGTTTTCATGCTGTTATTGTAGGTTTATCACCAGAGATGAATTAGAATCAGCCATGGAAGAATATGGGATGGGAGATGCCGGCACAATAAAGGAGATCATCTCTGAAGTTGACACAGATAATGTAAGTATATATTCTTCCCTTCTTTTTATACCATTTGGTCACATTTTTCTGCTTGAACCTCACTATCTTTTATGCTCTCAATAGGATGGAAGAATCAACTATGATGAATTCTGCGCAATGATGAGAAGTGGATCCAAACACACTACTAATCTGTTCTAGATGAAGATGGTTAAGGAAAAATCTCATGGCATTTTATGAGTTTAGGTTGTAGAAAGCAGAAGTTTGTCATCAAGAGTTCATCTTCCATTTCTGTTTATCCCGGATCAGATTTTCTGTCTGGCGTACCCATGACAAGAAAGTAGACGGGAAAGACATCAATAGACTAGATAGAAGATTTCACGGGCGTTTTTCCATGTTATTACACGGATTTACATGTTTTTACCTGGTGCATCCCTCTATATTAACGTTGTTTGGAACAAACTTCAGAGCTGGAATGATAACATTAGGCTTTCTTACTGCTACTAATCCCAATCAACTTCTGTCAATGAACATAAACTCCATATAATGCAAGCTTGCAATCACAAAAAGAACAAGATTTTATGGCACCACAAGAGAATTTATTATTGAATTGAATGATGAGAATCCAAGATGACAAACTACACCTGATCCCATCAGGTGAACAAACAGATGGGAATTTCTCCCTTAATTTCACACTCATTAACACACACAATACTTAAACAAATGGGGGCTTAAAAACCATGAATCTTGATCAGGTCCTTCTTGACAATCCCAGAAGTGACGAGGAAGTGGGAAACATTCTTGCGCTGATCACCTTGAAGCTGGATGACTTTGCCAAGCTCTTTGTCTACAACGACATTCCCGTTGCAGCAGAATTCTTTCTTGAGACTTTTGAGGATTTTCTCAAAGCTGAGCTCTTTCTTCAGTCCCTGGATAGTGGTCAAGCACTTTTTACCATTCCTCTGTTGAACACGGATATGAACATACTCCTTGGCTCCAGGGGCACCTGAGTCGTACTCGGCTTCGGAGAATGGATCGAAAGCAGATGGAATCTGGACGTCGATATCAACCATGTATTTGTTCGAAGAAAACTTGGGGAAACTCTACAGAAAGCTGCGGAACAAACAAACAAATCAGAACCCAACCCAAAAGGTTTAAAGAATCAAACTTTAACAAAATTCTCAAATAAAAAATTTAACCCTCCCAGCTCAAATTCCCCATTCATCTATTCAAGAAATCAGAGCCCCCTAGAATTCGACCCACAATTGCACGAACCAAAGGACCATAACAGTAAATTTCCTTAACTTCTAACTAAGAATCAATCGCCGATGAATGAATCAATGAATAATCGGACAATCAAAACTTTTAATAGAGGCAAGCCAAGAATCAAATCTTCAAGAAGGAAGATCACAAAAACAGCTCCAGGAAAATAATCGTTGCGATCAATTAATGAACAATCTAGAGCCTCTCGATCTATTATTTCTACAGAAATGCTAACGCAAGCAACAATTAAGGAAACTAACCTTTGAAATGGAGGCAGGAACGTCAAAGAATCAGAGAATTCTTGGAGTAAAACTTAATAGGATATGGAAGGAAATGGAAGAAGGAAAGTACGTTATTTATAGTTGAAGAGGCGGTGAAGAAGGCAGCTTTGTCGGCTTAAAGTTTTGAGCCACACGCAACTCGTGAGTTTTGGTTGGGCTGAGTTAAGACGGAAGGATTGGAATCTGGAGATGACGCGTAAATCGAACGCACCAAGGGCGGTGGGATCAAGTTGGTCCAGCTTACGGACAACGCCGAACAGGTAAATGCTTATTCCGTCTCAAGTTCAGTTGTGACGTATGGAGGGTCATTTCAAAAATTACTGATTCGGTTTCTACCTTATTAGTTTTATCTATTTAAAATGAAAATTTACATGACTTTTCATGTGGAGATATCTTATTCCCGTATTCCCCAAGAGCCCACACACCCCTTCCCAACTTCTTTTCAGGAATCTTTCCAATTTTGTTCTTTCCGTCCTCACAGCTATATCTTTAATGTATGACCATGTCACAGTGTCCGGTTAAAAAGAAAAACTCTTTTAACTTTGACAGTAAATATCGAGCCACCAGGTCCACTACCGGGAGAGTAGTGTATAAAATATCGAGAGCCACTAGGTCCACTACCATGGAATCATGCTTGATGGGGCCAGGCCGGCCTTTCAGTTTCGGATCCAATCCCGTCAATATTTTCATTTTTTTTAATGGGAGAAGAATCCAGAAGAATAACCCGAAGGTCAAATAACAAATAAGTTTATGAAGTTTTAGAAATTATAAATATCTCCCTAAATTATTCAAAATAAATTTGTTTTGTGTTATATTTTCATTAACGTTAAAGGTGATATCAAACTGAGTCGCACCAATATTTAAAACACTTATAGTTAATTAAATAAATAAAGTCAAACTAAACTTTTACCAAGTCGAAAATTTCATTCATATTCATATATTTATTCAATAAATAAGCTCAAACTGAACTTTTACCAAGTGAATCTTAAATTTTAGTGGATAAAATTCGTGTTTGTTTTCAATGATAACTAACAGAAATTAATTTTGTAATTATGACCAAACCACATAGAGATACTTGTAATTTTCAAAATTACATAGACTTATTTATTATTTTAGCAAACTAGGGGGAGGTAAATGTAATTCACCCTAACCCGAATGTGGACGCTATTGCCTTGTTTGGGCGGATGAACTATCGAAGATTCGAGAAACTGCTTCCTTCCTCGTCACTTATCCACTTGCCTGCCTGCGTGTTAATAACGTTGTTTGTTTCTGTCCATCAGTTTCTTTTTCCCTTTTCTCCTCACAAAACTCCTTTTTCATATTTTACACAAGCTTTCTACTTTCCATCATTTCAACATCAATATGTGGCCTGACCGTAAATCAGTTATATGAATCATATCTTACGATCGCAATAATAGACACGTTAACCAATAACATCAATAGAGTCACTATACTATAAAATCCAAAACAAAAGTAGAGTTGTGGATGTTGCTTCAAAAATTGATCAAGTTTGCACTTTATACAAAATGACTCACAGGTTTTGCAAATCTATAATACAAACCAATATTTGAGTGATTGCTCAAGAACTCCGATGATCTGGTAGCCGTTTCAGGTCCAGTTCGACTTGGTGAATGGTCCAAAGCATGTTTTCCAGTTTCTGCAATAAGACAGACATTAATGGTGAGGTTCAAATGCACAACAAAGGGAAGCCATTCTCCTCAAACACTATTCACTTAATTCATTACGACTTGCCTTCACAATCTCATGATACTGTCTAGCAATCGAATCAAAGTGTGGATCAACGCCTTGGTATTCACGGAGGCGCGTAATCTGTAGACATTTTCAATGTCATGTCAAATACAAATGAAGCCATTTCAGCAACCAAGGCACAATAGCTTCATCTCAGAATGAAAACAGTTCGTATAATGTAAGCAAATAATTTGATTTGTGGTGCAGACACACAGAGAAAAGCACATGTTCCACAAAGCCAACTTGCAAACAGAATATATGTCACTGTACCGCTTTATTATATGCAAGTGATGCTTCCTCCGTAGAATCCACCAAAAATTTCCTGGTACAAATTTGAAGGAAAGATGAGGGAACTTTTGTGCCGTGACAAAGACGGAATATGATTAACGAAGTTATGTTTGCTTACCTTATCTTATGCAGTGCTGGTATTGTTTCTGGAGTATAAGTGTCAAGCAAGAGAACATTTTCAAGGACTCTGAAAAGAAAAAAAGACGAAGTGAAAAAGATTTTCAAGCAAAATTATTAGTTTGCATATCACAAAATCCCATTACTGTACTTCAAAGCTAAAGTCGAGATTCTTTAGGTCATTATAAGTAAAACTATATTCTTAAACAACGACTCATCATTATAAGCAAATGTAGCATCACTCCAAAGCATAGAAAAATAAACCAATAAACACACATAGATGACTTACGATCACAACAAGAAGGAAAGAGCAGGGGGTGAAACAAACCTCAATTTTGCACTCATGGTCTCACACCTTTTGCACAGCCAAGTTTTATGCAGTTCATCCTATCAATTAGGTACAAAGCATGCCCTTGTCAACGACTTATAGTACATGCCATCAAGACACCTTCAATCTTTTTCCACATAATGAACTGCTGAAGCTAAGAAAGCTTACATATTTATATTGATGTTGTAACTTGATTTCTTTGACAAGCTTAATTAGCACACCAAGTATTTGCTCCAGAACCTTCCATGAACAGAAGGATATGTCAGAAATGATTGAAATAAATAGAAGTATTGTATTTGAAGCTTCAAATGAGAGTAGATGAAACAGTTCAAGAGGGAACATGGATGGACAAAAATTTCAGGGGTCTAAGGAAAGATGACAGCATACATTGTAATATTCGGCAAATTTTCTGTCCGATGAATATAGATCCTCCCGCCATGCTGTTTCTTCCCTCTCAATCTCCTCAATTATCAACTTTACCCTGTTAAGTGATAAATTAAGTGCCAATCATCATTTTCATAATATGGACGTAATTGATTGAAAGAAGTTATACATCAATCTGAAGTTAATCTTCTAATTCCTGTTTACTCTGCATTTAATCCGAAAGAAAGGCACAGACCTTTCTGGGAGTCTGGCATTTGAATTTGGACTACTTGCCGGTGAATCTGAAACAGACAATATTGTATCCATGAAGTGTTTAGCATAGAAACCTCAAAATGGTAAAAAATCCCCATGCAACACAACTTCCCTTCAAGGCTCTCAACTACTGATGACTGACATGTGAGAGTCAGAACTGCTAAAAAGTTTTCAAACTTCGAAATTGATAACAAAATATGAGATTTTACTCATAATTTGATTAACTCAAAAACAACTTGAATCAATCATTATTTCATAAATAAATGAGTTTCACCCTTAACCCACATGTCGCATCACATGATTATGATGTGAGTTAAACAGTGATTCATTCAGCATTAAACACTGCAATTTTATGCTTTGGCTCTATTCTGTAGTGCTCTCAGTTGTGCACTGCATGCATCCAGACACAGACTGGATATTTCCAAATCAACTCATGCACACCCACAAGCAAGGAAACATATAGAAATACAGGAAACTATAAGAAAATTCTGACTAACCTATGTCACCTATAACCACAGCATCTGTTAGCTTCTCGGATTTTATGTCCAGTCGACTTCCAATCTCACGAGCAACTAGCATTTGGTATTCTGGCATGTCCTAGAGTTCAAATACAAGAATAACTCTTTCAGTAACTTTTTAATGGATAAAGTTTATCTTATAGAGTAGGTGCAAGAAACAAATTATTGACATATCGAATGAATTCAGATATGATACAAAGGAAAATAAGAGCAGAAAACTGTTTATAAAGCTAGAATAGATAATTTTCTGTAGCTGCGAAAAAATGAGCAAGCAATATACATGTATCATGCCATAAGCTCTCATATGCCATACCGTGGACAGTGGCATTTGTTGAAGTTGAGTTTGCCACAAATAAGCAGGAGTGATTCCTAGGTATCGATTAGAAACGCCACCAACTTCAGCTTCTGACACATCAGAAACATTGGCTGTGATAGTAGCTGCAGCACCAGGACCAATTACTGACGCATTAGTATAGTTAGTCGAGTTTGAGCTTGAGCTGATTGTAACACTAGTACAGGTGCTATCAAGGGAGCTTCTTGACGTTATGCTCCATTTCTCAATTTCTTCCTCGTTTATTTCACCATCTTCAGATATTAGAGGAAGCCTCAACTTTTGAGCAGCTTCAGCAACAACCATCCGGTGCTCAAGAGCTTCATAAACCTGTTTTAAACCAGGATTTAATCTTTTACACATCTTCAACTCAACTAAACGCATACAGAAAAATACTAAGTATTACGCATACGGATAAAGAAAATAGTAAAGAACCACAACCTGAGGAGGGTTCTTCAAGCCAAGTTGAGGATATAGAGTCTGAATGTCACGAACACCTCCAAAATTAGCTACAGAAACTGCCTGCTGATACTCCTCCACCATTGCTATGGCCTCAATGTAGATAGCCTAGGATACATTAACACCACCGAAAGAGTATACAAATCAAAACTTAAAAATTCACATTTCTTAAAATCATGACAAATCACTGGGAAAAAAATACCATGGATTCAAGATAACGCTGTCTCTCTTTGCACATTTCCTCCCTCGCCTGCATAAACATACAAAAAAATTCCTCACTTAAACAAATTCATAGAAAAAACACAAAAACAAACAAGAATGAATGTAAATCGGAGGTGTTTATACGAGTTGGAGATCGTAGTAAGTGGATTTGGAGATGAGAGATCCATCGGGGGCCAAGCAGTGCCGCTCTAGCTGATCCAAAAGCTGGTTCACGTCAGCTCCGAGATTCTGACCTCCTAAACCCTTCCCCATTTTTCCCTCTTCCGCTCTTTCAGATTTTCAAACCACCCCTTTTTCCGCCGGCAGCGGTGCAGCCGCAGCTATTACAAAAAAAAAAATAGACACGATACGACGTCGCTTTTCAAATTTCTATTTGTTTAAATTTAAATCTTCGAACTGCCACGTCATCATCGGAGGCCCAATCCGATTTTTTTTTTGCCCTTTTTGATTTAAAATATATTAGAGGGCATTTCTAAGGCAAATATGGCGGTGAAGGTGATTCATTTTGACTATTCGATATAAATTCCAGAAAAACAACCGCCGTGCGAGGGCCGTTCCGGCAGCCGCCAAAACAAAGCAGAAAGTGAAAATTATTTGTTAGGGCTTGGTGATTGTCGGCGTTTTTTGCCCTTGGCTTGTTCAGTAGCTTTTTCTCTTCGTTGATGGAAAAAGGGAATGCCTGGGGTATAACGTCGTCGTTAAAGGAGCTCGACTTGAATGTCAGCAGAACCGAGAATTCTTTTGTTTCCTACCTCCAATCTTCTTGTAACTTATCGAACCTGTTTTTTTGCAATTTCTGAAGGAGTAATTTGTCGTTAAACTTTATCTTGTCTGATAATTGTTGAAGGGATTCATTGATTTTTGCTGTTGCCATGTAAACTTGACTTTGCTGGGTTCTTTTGGATTGCAGTGATAAAGATTAAGAGGCCAAAGCCGCCGAGTTTAGTTAGTTTGTGCCTTGGAGTTGTTGGAAGGCATTTAGAGGACATTGTCGATGACCTGCCTGAGATCGCCCCGACTTTGCCTTCCAATATTAAGGTATTAGAGTTTTGAGTAGATGATGTTACCTAATTTTTACTGTCATTTGTGCTGGTTCTTGTTTGCTGTATAGTTGCATTTTTGTTTCTTCTATCGTTTAATGCTGAATTGTGTTTGAGGACTGTTTCGCTTTTTCTTTCTCCAAAATTTGTTTTGGTATCATGAAGCAACTGTATATTGGTTAACGCCATCTCAAATATAAGTATGGTGATCTGCTTGGAAAGCTTGTTCAGCTTCTCTGTCTATGCACACACATGTTGCTTCACTGTAACAGTACAGTTTTCATCATCAAGTGAATGTTATATCCTTCTGTGATTGACTTGGATAATATTCTCTCCATGTTTTTGTTTGAAATAAACAGATGGCTATTGCATCAATTGCAAGACGAAGAAAACTGCTGACTGATGATGTTATTGTTGCATTAGCTGAAAGTTCGTGGGAGATACTTGATTTATCTGGTTCAGATGTTTCTGATAGTGGTTTATCACAGTTAGTAAAGATGTGCAAAACTGTTCGAGCCATGGACATAAGGTACTCTAGCTTGGATATTGTGTTGTGCTAATTTAACTAAGGTTTGTTACTGATTTTTTTGCGACTTGGTGGTAATGCCTGGAGTTTCCATTTTGGATTAGTACTACATGACTTCAAGTATTTCTACATCTACTATATCCAACATTGTCTGACTTTTAAAATTATTGGTCAATGAATTTGCTGAGATCCCATTCCATTGATTTCGTTAGACAAATTGGTCAGTAATTATGTAAAGTTGTTGGATTGGTCCTCTAAATTTTCTCCAGACTAGAAAATTCTTTAGTGACTGGGTCAGCTGATTAATCTGAGTTGTTGAATGTGGATTTCTTGCATAACTCACTTCACATTTTTATGTACTTCAGTTCGTCTCACGATTTTTGTTATTTGACCAAGGATTTTTTTTTTCTTTCTTAATCTAGTCGTTGCAGCAAACTTACACCAACCGGGGTTTCTGAACTCCTTGAGAATTGCAATTCACTAGAAGTATTGAGATGGGGGTATGCCATTCTTTTTATACTCTTTCTGTTTGGTGCTTCTTTTGATGAGGAAAGATTTATCTTTAGCTTGTTTGTAAAAGTGTGGAAGCTCCTAAAGTTATGACATGAGTTGGAAGTTAATGTGCATATGTATATGCAACTTGGTTAAAAAACTTGTGATTGTCTGTTTGTTGAAATAGCTAAATAACTGTGTTTGTCATGTTATAAGTTTTTGTACTTTCTTTGTTTGCCTTCCAATTAAGTACAAGTCTTGTTAGTTTGACTGAAGAACTTTGGAGTCTATCTGGTATAATGGGTTTAAATTCGAACCTGGATTATGAAATTTATATGGATGAGAGCATTTTTCTTGGTATACTGGTGCTACTTTCACTCGACTTGAGAATCTATAATCATCGTTGGGCTTTGTCATTGGCTACCATTTATGTGATCTATACTCTTCTAAAAGGAAACTTTTGATCTATCATCTTTCTTTTCTGGGCATGTTGTTGTCATCTTATGAGATAGTACACCCAATTTGTTGGGGTTTGACCTGGAGCATAACCTCAATAACAGGAAATGAACCAAAGTTAATGTTGCAGAGGGTGTCCAGCAAGTGAAGAAAATGCACGTAGATGCTTAACGATCTTGAAGCCTGATTTCCGTGACACTGCAGGAGAGTCTTGGGAGGACCTGGATACCACAGATATGGCTGCTGCTGCGCAATCACTTCGTTGGCTTGTGTGGGTACGGATTTCCTTCTATTCTAGATTCATGTGTTAATCTCAACTAGCTAGTTTGCAATTGCTGATGATATAGTTGTGAATCTCTTGATGCATTAGTGCTATATTTTAAGATACAAAATGTTGCCAAGTCTAAATGTGCCTCTAAACATTCCTCTCTCCCTCTCTTTCTTTGGGTAGTCGAAAATTGACAAGGACTCCTTGGAAAGCTTGTCAACAGAATGCCCCCGCATTATAGTCAACCCGAGACCATCACCTCTCGGATACAGAGGGCTTGAAGTACCCAGAGAAGCATTACCAAACGCCGTGCTTGATGATCCAGTTGTTGAAGATATTGATCCGAAAACATGGGCAGTTTCTGGATTGACAGCCAGGCTAAGAGTTCCATCAACTACTGGATCCGACGAGTTGCCCGTGGCTGAAAAGTTTAGGCTTGCATTCCTAGAGAGAGACAACCGGTTGGCACCAAAGCGCGCAAAAAATGCAAGGCAACACCAGAGGCGCGCAGAGAGGGAATGGGTAAGTATGAGCTCTAGAGCTAAATCCATGGCACTTGCTGCTAAGGCAAGCAAGTCCCTGCACCACTGGAGCTAGTAAAGAATATTTTGTTCTGCACTTCTGTTTGGAACGATACACGATACAGAGAAGATTGGCAAGGTCCCTGCTCAAGGATGACAGGGACAAATATGAGGTTATCTGCATAATACGTAACATTACAAAGCGGCTTCCATTAGATTACGCATGGACCCTCTTGTGGCCTGTTTTATTGTTGTTTCAATCTTTAAAAAGTGTATCTGAATATAAATTGTCTACAATTTTCTTCTCTTTCATTTTTGTGAACTTCAGAATATATATAATGGACAAAGAAATGATATGATATATCTTGGACTGCTTTTCTCATTTGGTATAATTTGAAGAAAACCAGCAAAAATAATAACGGGTGCATATAAAACCGAAAGCAATCCACTTCTCAATGTCAAATATAACTTAACCCCAGAAATCCATCGAGAAAAACAACCCCCCAAGAAGCATAAAATTATCGTATCTTGTGATTATACAACTTCCCACGAGACAACACACTTCACCGCTAAAAATTTAGCCATCTATCCAAATGCATTATTGCAAGCAGAGAAAGAGAGAACTCTAGGAGACAAATCTGAATTGGCTTCATCAGGATGAGAGCTGCTGTTGTCGTAGCCCTATCCGAGTTTGCAGAACTGGTGTTCGGGCTCTCGGAATGGACACCGAATTCATCTATTTGCTCAAGTTCCTAATAACATACTGAAGGATACCACCATGATCAAAGTATGTCAATTCGACCTGCAAATGTACGAAAGATATCAATTAGTTGCCACAAGTTACGTCTCAACGGGGATGAAAAGGCTAAACCAAGTTTTACGCACCTGTGTGTCAAAACGGAGTACACATGTGAAGGACTTCCCATCGTCAGTGGTTACTGTTATGTCTTGTCCAGGCTGTATGTCGCTTATTTTATCTGGAAGGTCGATCGTGTAACGTTCATACCCGGTCAGGCCCAAAGTGTCTGCATCCTCACCAGGTTTAAAACAAAGTGGAATGATTCCCATTCCTACAAGGTTACTGCGGTGGATTCTCTCAAAACTTTTTGCAATTACAGCTTTCACTCCCTGATGCAAAAGCATGAGTAACAAGTATGAGAAGTGAAAATAAACTGCTACAGGAAATTTTCGACATATTTACAGAGGCTACACCAACTTACCTGTAGCATCGGGCCCTTAGCAGCCCAATCACGAGAACTACCACTTCCATATTCTGCACCTGCAAGGATAATCGTGTCCTCGCCAGCACTCTTGTATCTCTGGGGACATAAGTGGAAAAGGATACAGATATCAAACATTCAATACTGTGATTATCTACCAATGATGCGATAACAGAAGTCATCTACCTAAGAGATACAATTTCCTATTAGATCAAAGTTTAGTGACAGTAAGCAATTACTGAACAGAAGCTTCTCCATTTTCTTATCTACATGGAAAAAAGAAAAACTGAAGACCCCCCAGGCCCCTCTACTTGTAGGTCCATGCAAAGTTGATAAACATAAATGACTATTAATACTCACCATTGCCGCATCATAAACAGAAAGTGTTTCCCTTGTTGGGATGTGAATAGTCAATGGAGCCTGTTTGCCTATTAACTTGTTAAGAAGTCGAATATTGGCAAAGGTACCCCGTGTCATAATTTCATCATTGCCACGACGGCTACCATAAGAGTTGAAGTCCTTGCGATCAACCCCCCGCTCCAACAAATACTTCGCCGCAGGGCTGTCCTTGTGGATGCTTCCAGCTGGAGATATGTGGTCAGTGGTGATACTGTCACCAAAATTCAGTAAGCAATATGCGTTCTTCACTCCATGTGGACCTGGTGGATCCATGCTCATGTTCTTGAAATACGGAGGTTGATGGATATATGTCGAGTTTTGATCCCATTCATATAGGTTTGATGAAGGAACTGATAGTTTATTCCAAGTAGGGTTTCCTTGTGTAATAGATTCATAAGTGCTCTTGAACATTTCAGGGAGAACACTAGACTGAACCACCTGCAACATAAAACTCAGTAAGCACATGTTCAAATCCCACCTGCTGAAAATTAATCAACCAGCAAAATTGTAGTGCACCAACCTCTGCAATTTCTTCACTAGTAGGCCAGACGTCTTTGAAGTAAACACTTTTCCCATCTTTTCCAGTTCCAATTGGGTCCTTCTCAAAGTCAATGTCAACCTGAAATACATAAAACAAAAAAGGATCTCCATAAATATGCAAGAGATGTTATCTTATTCATGCAAAAAACCATAGAGGTACACTTCTCTAAGAACTGGTATTACAATGATGATCAATAAAACCAAAATAGATCTCATGGAGAGAATAACGCCTCTGTACTTTTTTTCTCACTCTCATCCCCAAAACCAAAAACCAAATACTCCTTGTTTTCTCTAAAATAGAGAAGGAATAATAAACCGTCAAAAACTAAAAATTCAAAAAGATGGAATCATAAGTATGCTTTAAATCAGGAGGAATTGGTTGTCTTGGCAATATTGGCATCAACTGCTTTGAGAGAGAGAGAGAGAGTCGTACTTGACTTAGAATTATAAACATTTACTGTTGGATTTGATTCTATTCTATACTTGAATGATCTTCGATTTTAACCAAACTGTAATTTTCATCGGACGCCAAAAACACCCTAATGCATTATCACAGAATAATTGCTCCCTCAAATTACTTTGCCTCGAATAAACTTGCCAAATCCCCATTTTCACAATCAACATAATAAGAACTCCACAAGGTTAAGTGAAGAAAAGGGATATAAAATTTTGATCAAAATTTCATCATACCGTGCCAGCAAGTGCATAAGCAACAACCAGTGGAGGTGAAGCAAGGTAATTAGCCCTTGTCAGTGGATGCACACGACCTTCAAAGTTTCTATTTCCGGAAAGGACGGCAGCGGCGACGAGGTCTGCCAAAAGCATTAAGCATCAGATATTAAGCAATCTGTGTGCATTGTTATTGTCCACAAAAGTTGTAGTTAGGCAGGGGGAAAAAAAGTTAAAGATTACTGATTGTCAAGCATTCAGATCCCAAGTTGGCATAATACTATACATCTCTAAGATGTAACGAACACAAACTCCATTAAAAGATCAAGGCCCCGTATGGTATGCCTTTTGAAAAGTGTTTTGGAAGGTGTTTTGAATTTTAAAATTATTAAAAATATATTGGAAATATAAAAAGGTGTTTGAGAAATGTAAAAAGGTGTATTGAAATTGATGAGAAATTATTATAAAATGAAAGTGAGAGTGAAATGAGATGGAAAAAAAAAGTTGCCATACGGGGCCCAAAACATTTTGTTTGAAGAAGTTACTCAAACATATAGCACCAGTTTGTAGCTGAGATGCCCATATAGGAAGTAACACAAGGATAAATTTGTATGCTGCACTGCCTGCCACTAAGGTGTCTATGGTGGTGGCGGTTCTACAATGTCATCTAAGATAAGATCAACTATATCAACACAGGATGTAAAAGTCATCAACTAAGACAATTTAAAAGCTACTTCTGAATTGTTAATCATGACACAAAAATCCAGAGCAGTAGAGATATTCTTTTTAATAAAAATGCCAAATGCTAAAAATATAGGTTCATTACCATTTTCTGAGATAGCTGAAGCCACTGATTCATGTAGATCCCCCGAATTACCAATGCATGTTGTGCACCCATAGCCAACAATGTGGAAGCCTTGCTGACTTAAATATTTTTGCAGGCCACTACAACCCATGAAATAAGATGATCACTAAGCAATGGGGAGGTAGCATGTACTCAAGGGAAGGGGCAGAATTTCAGAAGAAATATCAGTTAAATCGTAAAAGTACCTCCTCTGCAGATATTGGGTGACAACTCCTGAACCAGGGGCAAGACTAGTTTTTACCCATGGTTTGACCTGCCACACAATCAAGACAAAGATACGAGTCAAAAAGTTAATAGTCAATGTAGATATATGAGAGAATAAAGTGGGTAACTGCTTAGAATGCTGTAAGTGCCATAACCATAAACCCCCCCCCCCCCCCCCCCCCCCCCAACAACCCAACCTGAAAAGTGGGGGAGATGCAAAGCAAAATACTGTATTCAACTACTTAGCTACAAAATTGCAAGCATGTACTATCAAGAAGCTACTAGTAAAGCTAACATCCACTGGCTAAGAAATGCTAAACACGCACTACTTGACATGCCACTACTTACCTCCAACCCCAATTCAGATGCCTTCTTCGCAACAAGACCAGCACCAAGCATGACACTTGGATTGGATGTGTTTGTACAGCTTGTGATGGCAGCTATAACAACACTTCCATGCTTGAGCTCAGCAGGCTCACCATTAAAGTCGAACTTCACAACTTTGCTTTTCTCTTCTTTTGGTACTCCAAACCCCTGTAGATCATAAGTTTCAAAAAGTTTAATAACTTCAACATATCAGTTAAACAAAACCAAGACTGGATCTAACAGTCCATGCTTTGTAATAGTGTCACCAGTTCAAATCATTATACACACGAACGGGAACTCCACAAATCTAGGTTGGTCAAAACTTCTCATTTGAGCATGAGGAGACCCCAAAATTTTTTTATTTAATCACTCTTTTTCTGCCATGTTCTTCTACTTTTTTTCTTTTATGCTTACCGGAAGCTGCTAGAAATTAAAAGTAGAAAAGGAAAAGTTGAAAAATATCATGGAAATTGAGTGAACTAATATTGTATCGCACCTTAAATCCAACATTGTTATGAAGACATGAATTCCAATCATCCTTCATTTCTTTCAATGGAACTCGATCATGTG
The DNA here is from genome assembly GCA_016801395.1 of Leptodermis oblonga. Classification (NCBI taxonomy): domain Eukaryota; kingdom Viridiplantae; phylum Streptophyta; class Magnoliopsida; order Gentianales; family Rubiaceae; genus Leptodermis; species Leptodermis oblonga. Next base: position 3,873,761 of record CM028758.1, read on the forward strand.
GCCTACAAAAGCAAGAAACAGTCGCATCAACACACGAAAAAACAAAAAATGAATCCAGAACTAAACAATGACTGTCCCCCATGGGCATAGATACCTTTTAGGTCCTGAGACACAAGGTTCAACATCAACCAGGTTCAGTTCCAAATAAGATGAATATACTCTGTCTATTTGAGGCTGATGGATACCAAAGTGAAATCAGATTCCATGCATTGATCAGGTAATAATATGAAAATTTGTGTGCGTGTGAGAGAGAGAATTCTACCTCGCTGTAGTCAACAAACATCTTGTTTGCACGCAAATATCCTTCAATCATGGCCACCTAAGTTAAGTTGAAGCAAGTGTCAAAACAAATCTATTTCACAAAACCAAAATGGTCACTCAATGGTCAGAGTGAATTAAAGAGGAACATACGGTATCATCACTTCTTCCGGTCAACTTAAGGTATTGTAGAGTAACATGATCCACAGGGAAGAAACCCATGGTTGCTCCATACTCAGGGGACATATTTGCAATAGTTGCCCTATCAGCCAGTGATAATTCAGCCATGCCAGGACCTGAGTACATATTTTATAAGCATAACATTCACCAAGAACATCAGGAAAAAAAAATCATCAGAAGGGAAAATTACCATAGAACTCCACAAACTTGCCAACAACTCCATGCTTTCTCAAGATTTGGGTTACTGTCAAAACCAAATCAGTAGCAGTGACACCATTGCGCAACTTCCCAGACAATTTGAATCCGACTACACCAGGTAAAACCATGCTCATTGGCTGTCAAATTATTGCAAAAGATCAGACAAAGAACAAGGCCAAGCCTTTGAAAACAAGAAAACAAGAATAGAATCAATTTAAATACAGCAGCAACTAATGGAATTAGAGACAAGTTAACAAGGATAGAATCAAACTTCTTCCATAAATATTTCTCAAGAGTAACACAATGTTGAAAAACAAAATTCAAATCTTTTACAACTTTACATTAGAGATGGCAGAAAATATTAGTCAGACACTGGGCATCAGACAAACCATACTGAAGAAAGGTGCACAAGCCACCTGCTTTGTCCCTTTCTAACCAAAAGAGTAAGAGCTAAAAGATGTGACTATCCAAGAATACAACAATTAAAGCCTACTATGAGGGGTTGGCTGAATTGATCTTATTTACCCATCATGTTCCACCGAATCACAAGTTCTCATTTATATTTAAGTATAACAAAAACACTATTTACAGTAGGCTCACAACTTTCAGAAGGTAAAATAAATAATATTAGAACAATAAAAAGAGATCCAACTACCTGACCAAGCATAGCAGCCTCAGCTTCTATTCCTCCAACTCCCCAACCAGCAACTCCAAGTCCATCAATCATTGTTGTGTGTGAATCAGTTCCCACAACACTATCAGGATAAAGAATGCCATCAGTGTTGAAAACAACCCGACCAAGGTACTCCAAATTTACCTGCAACATCACATAGAAAAAGCAGCTAAAAAGTATAGTCAGTGGCCAAGATGGAATTTCTACTCTCAGCAACTAGGTAAGGAACCAAATAGGCAGTTTCAAAATTCTATGATCCAAACTAAAATATTTCAGCCCAAGTTAACAGGCAATAAATCAACTACTTAATTATAAGAGCTAAAGAGCCCCAGCGGAGGATAAGTATTGCCAAATGTGAAACAATATAACTCAGGCATGGGAGCAGGAATAAGTTAGCAGAATATCATTATTACATTCTAAATAGTCAAATCAAAATTAGTTCATGCACTTGTGCCAAACTTTTACCTGATGGACAATACCAGAACCGGGAGGAACAACTAGCATGTTGCGGAAGGCATTGGATCCCCATTTGAGGAATGCAAACCTCTCCCCATTTCTTTGAAATTCAAAGTCCATATTTATCTGAACAGCATTCTCCTGTCTTGCTACATCAACCTGAACCGAGTGATCAATAACAAGGTCGACAGGTACCTGAATAAAACATTTCAGGTATTAGATACAAGAAAAATAGGTGGTATATACTTCTGTTTTCCTAGAAAACAGGTGCATTAACCTCCCTCGACGAACAAAACCAGTTTGCACAATCAGTTTCTTCAACACATACTGACATAAGTACAAACATTATTAGTTCACCAATCAAGTAAGGTCAGGCAGGACAGAGGAGAAAGCGGCAAAATAAAATATGGGAGAACTATATTGGTAAAGGAAGCAAATAACAATTTCATTGCTACATGTATATCCAAGAGTTTACTAAGATCAACACACATTTTAAGTGGATACCACGACATGGATTCTACTCCATTTAAACTGACCATTTTCGTGGCAACAAGATAACTGCAAAGGTTTTCTGTTTCAGATATTTGCAGATGGAGAATTGTTTTTACAAAGACTTGAAAGAAAATAAAAGATAATATACCAAGGGATTAATCTTGTCAGGATCACCTCCAAGGTCTTTTATGGCATCTCGCATAGAAGCAAGATCAACCACAGCTGGAACACCAGTAAAATCCTAAAATGGAAACAAAAATTCTTAGCAAAATCTACAATAAATAAACACAGGCAGGCTTGTAAGCTACCAAATTAATGAATCCAACCTGCAACAAAACACGGGCTGGCTTGAAAGGAATTTCAACTTGCTTTGGAGAAGTAGTTTCCCAATCAATGATTTTCTCAACATCCTTCTCAGAAACTTGGAAATTGTCACAATTACGTATAGCAGATTCCAAGAGTATCCTTATAGAATATGGAAGTTTTTCTGAATCCAAAAGACAGCAAAAATCACAAAGAAGTAAAGCTTTCATATCACAATAATATTAAAGATTTGTCAATGGCATTCAATCTACTAGTTGAATTGTAAACATATAATAACCCATATATCAGGCCCGAAAAGGATCATTGGGCTAAGGTAAGTAAATTCATAAACTACTAACAGGAAAAAAGAGAAGTACTGCAAAGAACAATAAAACATGAGAACAAAGCTCAAAACAAAACTGTGATAATTAAACAGAAAGAGGGCACGGATACATACCAACTCGAGGATCATTTAGTGCAGGAAGACTGTAGAATTTTCCAAACTCACCACCTCCAGCTTTGGGAAGACTAGTCAATATTTCCTTGAAAGGCTTTTCAGAAGCTGAAAGCACAGATAAAAAAGATGCATGAATATACATATATTTTTTATTTCAACTAAATGAAATGCATGATAGGAAAATCTGCATTGAGATCAAATAAAGTTTCAAATTATTTTTCATTTTGTCCTTCCTTGCCTCAAATTAAAACCATTAAAATTGCTACTTAATAACAGGTAAAGGAACTCAACGTCAAGGAAATAGTACCCAATTTTCTTATCTCAAAGCAACAATAGAACAAAACTCAACGGTGAACTAATCATAACAGGAATACAGAAATGGAACACTTCATTTAAAAAGCAAATGAGTAGCTTCGAGTATTATAAACTCAATAAACCAATTCTCAAAAGTCAATGTTTTAAGCATGACTATGGAAAAGAAATAAGAGAGTGGAAAAAGGCGCACGGCCGGTTCAGCAAGTTCAGAAGCAATATATACCCAACTCTCCAAACAAATCAGAAATAGTGGAAGAACAAAACAGAGATGTAAAATGCACATAAAAAACGAAGTGAAACTGCAGCAGCGGCACTGGGTATTGACCGAATTATAAAAAACAAACCATGATCACGCTCTAACCATACAAAACAACCGATCCAAACTACAATTTAAAATAACTCAAAGGCAAACGGATAAAGTCACGTGGCGCGCACGTACCCATAGTCGAGATTTTCCGCTCGAATTTCTCGATAACTGGAGCAGCAGCTCTGATCTGAGCAGTAAGACTAGCCGGTGATCTCCAGCCAACACCGTGACTCCAGCGAGGAACGGAGCAGCGAAGCGATCGAGCGGCGGCGGAGTAATTCAAAGATCGACGATAACTCAAAAAGGACGACGACCGGCCGGAAAGGAACCGCGACGAAGTAACAGAAGAAGAGTGAGAAACCGCTGAAGGAGACGAGAGAGTAGACGCAAATCGAACCCTAGCAGCAGCCTTTATAATCGCAGACGAAGAAGACGAAGATGGAGATGAGCATGTGCGTGCATACATGACGAAACGGCGCACCTTTTTAATTAAATATTTAAATTGGAGATTTATCAGACTCCTAAATCTAAATAGAAATTTTATTAGGACTTTTTATGGTACTTTTTCTAATTTTTATTAATAATTAAAAGGACCAAATAAATAAATAAATAAATATTACAGAGTATTTGGTCTTGTATTATGACGTCAGCGGCTGCCTGGTTCTTCTTCTTCGTCGTGTTAAGTGCAGTTGCCGCCTCCCCCCTGGAAAATTGCGGTAGTGATATCTGAATGAGGTGGAAAGGCATTTTTACAGTGTGACGTGGAGCTGATGAGATGGGAAAAGTTTTGCGGGGGACCGTCAGATGAAGCAGTGCCTCGGAATGGATGGATGGGATTGATTGACACTTTCGAGACTTAGGAAAAAAACAAAAAGTAAATTACATATACATTTACCCCTTAATATTTTCTTTTTTGGTAGTCGAGCAGTCTCAAAGTTTGGAAAAACCATGAAAAGCCCCATGAAACTGATGAAAAAGACAAAAGTACACCTATCGAAACAAAAAAATGCCGATAATTCGAAATAGAAAATTATTAGACTAATATGTTCTTAATAAATAATATGAAAATACGTAGAACCAGTCAGATCCTCATTTATAATAAAATTCGATTAAATAAATAATGTGTGATGTAAAGTAACTCCATATTCATAAAATGTAATCGGTTATTGGTGTGATTCAATTGTAAATATGAGTTACTTGGAATGAAATTAAAGTTATTCACCTACAATTTATTATAAATGAAAATTCATTTAGTAAGAGTCTTTTTATTTTTCTTATTGAAGATATTTTAGTATAATAATTTGTTATTTTGATAGTTATCAATGTTTTTTTTATTTAAATCCTATTTTAAAGGATAACATTGTTATTTTTTCGTCACTTTTGTATAACGTTCTATAATTTTCACAAATTTCATAAGTTATTTGATAATCTAGACCAATCTCGAGAAAGTAAATGTAATTTACTCAAAGAATATTAAGAAGGGACTCGTGATTGTAAAGGATGGTAAAAGGTGATAAATGAGATAAATATTATAGTCTCTTCAAAGAGTCGTTTAGCCACTAAAAAATAACCCATTGATGCATTACTATACAATTGCATAAGTGGTTGCATAGGAAATTTTCCAATGGCTGAATGATTGATTCAATGAATTATAATTAGACCCGATAAATGATAGCGTCGGACCAAAAGAAAAAACAAATTTTGAAAAAGATATCAAATAAATAAATAGGTTGGACATTATAAAATAATTAAAAGTAGGTCACTCATATTATTCAAATAAATAAACAATTAATTAACAGTACTAAACAAATATGCTTTCAGGATTCAGTGGCTGAATACCTGGATGATGGTTGGATGTTCTAGTTTTTGAGTTTTTTTGTCAAAATAACACTTTTTACAAAACTAATTCCCAAAATAACACACTTTCAAATTATATTCCCAAAATAATATTTTTTTTTCCATGTCATCTTCCAAATGCCAACTTGAAAAGAAAACAAAAGCAAAAAACAAACGGCCTGTTCCCTCTCCCCTTTTTCTTCTCTCTCTCCTTCTTTTTCTTCTTCCTTCTTCTTCTTCTTCAGCTTCTTCAAGCCGCCGCTGCCGTCTACCGCCGCCTGCCCACGCCCGCCGCCAGAGGTGAGTTTGTGATGATGTTGATGGGTTGTTGTTGTTGTTGCCGAGGGGAGGGGAGGAGGAGGGAGGTGGTGGATTTGTGATGTTGGTGGCTTGTTTTGGGCTGTTGTTGTTGTTGATTTGGTTCTGTTGGGGGGGGTGCTTGGGTGAGGTGAGTGGGGAGGAGGAGGGTGTGGGTGTGGGTGAGGGTGAGGATAAGGGTGGTGGGGTGAGATATTTCTTGTCCTAGTCTTCCCGGCGTGGGTGGCGGTGGGCGGCGGCGGTGGGTGGCGGTGGGAGAGAAGAAGAAGGAGAAGAGGAGAGATGAAGAAGAAAAGGAAGAAGGAAGAAGAAGAAGGAGAAGAGGAGAGATGAAGAAGAAAAGGAAGAAGGAAGAAGAAGAAGGAGAAGAAGAAGGAAGAAGAAGGAGAAGAAGATGGAAGAAGATGAGAGTGATGAAGATGATGATGAAGAAGAAGAAGGAGGAGGAGAAGAAGGAAGGAGAAGAAGAAGGAGAAAAAGGAAGAGGAAGAAGAAGAAGATGATGAGAGTTTGTTGGTGGCGGCGGCGGTGGGCGGCGGTGGGTGAGAAGAAGAAGGAGAGGAAGGAAGAAGAAGCTGATTGGCAAGCTGACTGGGCATTTAAAAGCTGACTGGACAAAATATATATTATTTTGGAAATATAATTTGAAAGTGTGTTATTTTGGGAATTAGTTTTGTAAAAAGTGTTATTTTGGCAAAAAAACTCCTAGTTTTTGTCACGCACGTGCTGATTAGGTAAATGAGTCGAAAATAGATTATTTTGTGGTGGCCATCATTTACATCTCCACTAAGGTTAATGGTTTTTTTTATAAATAATTTTAACTATTTTTATTTAGGGTACTTCACTATAGATTATGAGATTTGAGAACCTTAAATCCAATGTATTGAAATTTGAAATGTTAAACTTGTGATTATTTATTAAATACGTTTATGTTTACGAGTTCGAATTGAACTTCTACGTTCACGTTTATAAGCTCGAGTTGAACTTTTACAAACCCAATCATAAATTTGTTTGTTAAATTTCGTATTCATTATCAACCGTAATTAACAGATATCAATTTTATAAGTATGACAAAACTACAAGTAACTTTCATATTTTGGAGTGTGAAGACCACAAGCTCTTTTGAACGTATTCGAATGATATTTCTTCTTAGAGTGTGTAGACCACAAGCTCATTTCAGTTACTCCATTTTTTTTTTTAGAATTGTTGTTTGCATGAACCAAATTACTATTTACATGAACATTTTTATATAAATTTACTATAATGCCCTTAGTTATTTAAAAAAAAAAACAAGAAAGGAACAAAAAAATGTTGCCTCTTTAAAAAAAAAAAACAAAAACTAAGGGCATTATAGTAAATTCACATAAAAATGTTCATGTAAATAGTAATTTGATTTCTGCAAATAGTATGCCTTTTTTTTTTTTCTTGTACTATGTAGTATCAATTTGGTCTGTCAACTGTGTCTTTTTTATTTAAATACATATATATCACTTATCCCTACAATACCTTCAAATACTGGGAAGAAAAACTAAAGCCTTTTATTACAAGAAGTCTTTGGGAAGGAGATTATACATCGGGGACTCTCGTGCGCTTATACGCTTGCTTTCTTGCTGGAGCTATCGCCTACTTGTATGGGGTGAGATTTGATCCCATAACCCATCGGTATTCTTGTCAAGAGGCAGAGGAAGTGTATCACCAACACTAAAGCTTGGTTAGGAACAAGAAAGATCTCTCAAATCTTGTATCAAGCTCCAGTTCTACATAGTAATCATAAATCATCAACGTCAGAAAAAACAAAAAAAACTAATGGAACAGTAACAGAAGGCATGGAGAATTTCTCCCAGAGCTTTTTATTCTTCATGGTCTAGAAGGAATGTGCAGGTTTCGAACCATGGTCGACGACACACTGTGCAGAGCCGCCGGTCAATTAACACAGCGTTTGGCAATGAGCTGAAAATTCTAATGATTCGTTCACTAACTCGACGAGTACCATTCTCGTATCGAAACGAAATTACGTTGCTTCGTTTATGAAAATGAGTAAGATGGAAATCCATCTTTTTCCTTACAGAGTACCCATCTGAAATTTTATTAGCAACGATTTTGTAATGTGGGAAGAAACTTTGAGTGATAAAATGTTGAAAGGGGGTGAAAGCTGTTTTGGAAAAAACCAAACAGATCTCGCTCATAAATCCCACATGGCTTAAGAGAAGGATACTGACCATATTTTTAAGCTCCGGAAATGACCAAGCTAAATGTCGAGCTCAGTAGCGCGGGCTTGTAACCCATGTGGGGATACGAAGGTGATGGAATGTTGGGCCTTCTCCAAAAGTAGGGCTTGAGAGGCTCTCTCTGGCCTGCCCGTTCCAAGCGGAGAGTTGGGTCGTGTGGTTTGGGCGAAGGCTTGGACCACATCGCCTCTAAAGTGGAGGACACCGCGTCAGGCTGGCCTCACAGAGCAGCGATTACCTCTCGCTCTTTGCGGTGGAAGGATAACAGGCCGGTGCTTCTCAGGTCCGTTAATACCTGCAGAGGGGCCTCAAATTGGACCATCACCTTTTTATTTTTTTCCCCTTCGTTTTCTGGGCCAATCGATAACCAACTCATTTGGGCCCATTGATATTTTCTTGGCCCATTTTCAACGTTAGTCACTCCCTAAGTCTTTGTAGCTTTTCATTTGCAGACTGCAGGAAGAAGATCTTCTTCTTCAGCCAAACTCAAAAACCCCGGCCGGGAACTCGGGACCCGGCGGCCGGACGACTATAATCTTGCGGTCTTCTCACTTCCTGTATTCTCTCTGAAGCAGTTCAGGTCATTTCCAACTTCGAATTAGAACCCCTATTAATTCCCAAAAACTAAAATTTCAAAATCTTAATCCCTTTCCATCCATTTACTGCTTTTGATGATACTATCTATGTCTTGCTTCAGTTTATCAACAAAGGTCTCCATAAATCCTTTAACATGTGATTATTGCTCCTCACTTTCTTCTCTGTCCCAGTTCAACCCTTTTAGCGTAGTTGAGTGTAAGAGAATTGCTGGTGCGAAAAGAATTGATTTTTATCGTATTTCAAGAGTGCCCTTTATTCAGAATGGTCTCCGTGAGCTGAGGGAACGAATGGAATCGGTGAAAAACATAAAAAAACTCACCGAGGCAATGAGATTAGTGGCGGCCGCCAAGGTTAGAAAAGCCCAAGAAGCAGTCATTAACAGTCGGCCCTTTGCAGAATCACTCGTTGAATTTCTGTACGACATCAATGAGCAGCTTCAGTTAGATGATATAGATGTCCCTTTGACGAATATTAGGCCTGTTAAGAAAGTTGCCCTTGTTGTTATTACTGCCAATGGCGGCCTTTGTGGGGGATTCAACAATGCAATACTCAAAAAGGCTGAAGCCCGGATTGCTGAATTGAAGAATCTTGGATTGGAATATTGCTTGATTAGTGTTGGGAAAAAGGGGAATGCTTATTTTCGCCGAAGGGAAAATTCGTTTGTGGATAGATTTGTTGAACGTGGGAGCTTTCCAAATGCAAAAGAAGCTCAAGTGATTGCTGATTATGTTTTTTCCTTGTTTCTCAGTGAAGAAGTTGATAAAGTTGAGCTTTTGTATACCAAGTTTGTCTCTCTGATTAAGTCTAATCCAGTGATTCTTACTTTGCTTCCTTTGTCTGCGAAAGGAGAGGTTTTGGATGTGAATGGGAATTGTGTTGATTGTGTTGAAGATGAGTTCTTTAAATTGACCACAAAGGAAGGGAGATTGACTGTGGAGAGGGATCACATGAATTCCAAAAAGGGGTTGTTTTTGCCCAATTTGGAGTTTGAGCAAGACCCTGCCCAGATTCTTGATGCTCTTATGCCTCTTTATTTGAATAGTCAGATCTTAAGGGCATTAATGGAGTCATTTGCTAGTGAGGTATCTGCAAGGATGAATGCAATGACTAGTGCAACAGAGAATGCGGATGAGTTGAAGGAGACTCTTTCCATTGCTTATAATCGGAAAAGGCAAGATAAGATCACAACAGAGATCTTGGAGATTATTGCAGGAGCAGAGGCTATGCTGTAGTTTCGTAAACAAACAGTTTCATAGTTTAGTTGAATCCCTTTTTGAAGAAGTATCATTTACTGGTCTGATTTTATCTGTATTGGAGATTAACCTAAAGAATTATTCTTCTTTTTTATCCTAGTTTAGGGCATGTTCATTAACATGTTTTCAAACATGGCTGTCGGGTAGAGGGTGGGTCCTCTGGTGATCAATATTTTCCACATTTTAGTGATGATGTAAAACGGCTCTGTGGGTCTATTTTCTTGAAAGAAACCTTAAGTTTTAATTGATTGATTGAATCCCTCTACTCCCTCCTTATCCTTGTCTCATATGAATTGTTCTTTCATTTGCATAAGATCCTAATGTCCTCCACTGATAACGTCAAACAGAATTCAATTCCTCCTTTCATCCCATATAAAGAGTTTCATACGATTCAAGTAGATATAAGTTGTATATTTTTCGAAGTATACTCTATTTGTTGATGGCCGCCGCTCGTGATTCCATACAAGAGTTGGTGCTACAAGCGAATTTCCTGTTTAATGCGAATACATGAATCTGCCGTCTATCTTGCAAAGGTACTCTTGTTGAAGAAAGTAGATTGAGAGGTTGAAAATGGCTTGGGTTCTGTCTCAACTGTGTCTAAATTCATTGAATGACGGCCGAGTGGTCATTTCAGTGTTTTTAACAGTTTCTTCTTCTAGATACCAGAATGAATGTCCAAGGAAGCCTAGTAAAACCAAAACAACATATGACGGCCGCCACAGAATCTTTCGTAATCCTATGTTAAAGAAAGAAAAACCCAATCTTACAAGAATGTTTTGCTTTGCAATATTTTAGTTTACAACAAACCATGTTGATCAGGTGCTTAATTCCTGCTATTTTTCGTGCCATGCAATCTATAAAGGCTCGAAATCACGTATCCAATATATTATGTTGCCAACTATAATCAACCATTGTTTAGAGCACAAAGACCAAAACTGGTGATGAAAACAAGCGATTAATGTGAAGAAGATAAGGTATATTAATGGTGAAAAATCTAAATCTTCCTTCCACGTGTATTGCACTCAGCTGAACTAGCACCATTAGAGGTGGTTAATTAAGCTCAGTTTTAATTCTTCTTTTTAAAAAGACTCCTTAAATGGCTTCATTGTTTTCCACCAGGGTGCTTAATCAAATCAAGTGGTAGTCTTTTTTCTCTTAAAAAGAAAGTCCAAATCAAGAGAAACAACCGCGAAAGTTTACTGATAAAAAGACCAAACTGTGACAACGTTATCACTTCTTTTTCTTCTGCAGATTACATTACATAAAATAATAATAATTGCAAACCGCCCGCCTTTTCCCTTTCTATTTATTATCTTGGATGTTCTCTCCCTACAACTATGTTAAACTCATCATCATAACAGAGCTTCTCCTTCTTCTTCTTTCTTTCAACTTTGTAGGACTTTTGTCCTGTTTTTTAGCAGGAAAAGTGGAGCTAAAGCTAGGCTAGGCTTAGATTACAGAGGAATTTTTCCCCTGTTTTTTAGTCTTTGTTAGGTAGATGATATAAAGTGAGAATAACACTTGCAGATGTTATTAGTCTTTCTTTCTGCCCTTTCACTTTCAAAGACTGTCATTTAAAAGACAAAAAAACCAGCTCTTGCAGAATCGGCCACCCTTATTTTAGTGGAATTCTAAAATCTTCTTCAACTATTGGTAAGCACAACAATTTTTATCATTCATACATAAAGTTCTTCAAATTCTTCTATGGATTTTTGTTGATTTTTGAATTGATGAACTGGGATTCTGTGTTTTTTTATCAGATTTGAGGCTGAGGACAGGGGATCGATGTATAACAACTTGTACAGCCCAGGCAGCACAGGCTGGTCAACCTTGAGGAACATTGATGAATTTCAAGAAGGAGATATTTGGAGAGTTCTTGGAGGAAGTTCTTCTAAACAATCAAATCCCAATAATCTTGATTCCTCCAGAGAATCAGTGCCAAAAACAAACCTCCCAACTTCATCTCAAGCGATTCCAAAATCCAAACCGAAACAAAAAATTCTTCAACAATCCGCCCCTGTTAACATACCGGACTGGTCCAAGATTTACGGCGGCGGAGGCGGAGGCGGCAGCTCGAAGAAAGCATCCCACATCGGGTCGTGGCTCGATTGCGACGATCGCGTAGGCAGTCGCAGCGGAGGGTTTATAAATAACAGCTGGGATAGCGAGGAAGACGAGGAAGAAGAAGAAGAAGATTATGATGGGAATTTGATTCCGCCACATGAATGGATAGCAAGGAAGCTTGCGAGGACTCAGATATCTTCGTTCTCAGTGTGCGAAGGAGTTGGAAGAACACTGAAAGGTAGAGATCTGAGCAATGTCCGGAATGCAGTGTTAACAAGAACAGGATTCTTGGAATAAAAATTAAATTATTATTAACGTTGTGACGAGGACGATGATGATGATGATTGGTAATGTAATGTAATAGTTGTATATGGGGTCGCCATGAAATCATGGTGACATTTATATTTACGTTATTGCAGCAAATTCAATTTCATGTACAGCTTTGTCTGCTTGCTTTTCACTGTTTGTGGCTTATTATGACTATTGGTTCTGCACATAAAATAATGTTCATTTTTTTGAATTGGTTTTTTCATATGATATGACATTAGTGCTGACACTGTTGATTGGGAGAAAGTTTAGTAACTGGTATGATATTTAATAATAATTGTTATTATTATTATTTGACGTGTTTGATATTTTCTCTGTTTTATTAAAATAGTCTATTTTGTTAAACTAAAATAGTACAATAAATATAAAGATGATTCTCTAATGAAACCGATAAAGTAATTAATAATTTTTTGTTATTTAAATATTATATTAGTTACTGTGAGTGTTCTGTGTAAGTTTTCGAAGGTGCGTATCATTATTGGTACAAATTCAATCTGAAGTTTAATTTGGGAGGTTGCATTTTGTACAACCATGGCTTTATTTCAATTTTCAAAATAGACCTCTAAATTGAAATAAAGCTATAAATTGTATTAATTTCAAAATTAAGAGATAAATGTAATTCGCCTTTTAATTTATTGTAATTTGACCCCAACAAAAAAAAAAACTAAATATACTAAGTGGTATCAACTTATGTGGGGGTGAGACTGTAAAATCAACTTATGTGGGACACAAGGCAACTGTTAATCCTAACCAAAGTCCAACCAATCAAGAACCAATTTAAAAAGGAAAAAATGCAAAAGTGGTCCACAATCTTTATCCCTGTTGTAAATGTAGTCCACAATCTTTAGTAAGTAGCAAATGTAGTCCACAATGTATCCATTTTGTTGCAATTTTAGTCCAAAAACAGAAATTGGACTTTGACTAACGGTCAACGGGTTTGACCGTCAGTCAAAGGTGGTTTTGACCTCTTGAAACCACCTTCAAAGATTGTGGACTACTTTTGAAACAAGGGTAAAGATTGTGGACTACTTTTACAATTTTTCATATTATTTAAAAATAACACATTTATCTTACTTTTAAAAATATTGATAATTTTAATTCCTTTTATACTTATTATATGAGCTTCCCAAGTTACAAAAAATTATGTTACAATTGTATTATATTCATCTCAAATTCGCATTTTTAAAAATTAATTATTCTCTATTAGAAGAGTCCATTTTGAAAAATATTTCTTGTTCCAATGGTTTTGAACTGAAGTGTCCACTTAACAGAAAATGCTTTCTCTAACGGCGAGTGAGACAAACGCGCTCAAGACGAGAGTGGGGGTAAACAAATTGATGATATCATTAATTTTGTTCCCAAAATACCCCCAACTAAAAAAAATTTAAAAAAAAATAAAAAAACTGAAATGGCTAGAAATGAAACCCATTTGATGGGTTTCATTTCCCGCAACTGAAATGAAACCCATTTGATGGGTTTCATTTCAGTTGCGGGAAATGAAACCCATCAAATGGGTTTCATTTCAATTGCAGAATCCCGCAACTGATATGAAACCCAACAAAATGGGTTTCATATTAGTTGCGGAAGTGTTTTAGGGGGTTTAGGGGGAAAAAAAAAAAAAAAAAAGAGTAAAGGAAGAAGGAAGAAGACGATGAACAGTGCCATCGTCTTCTTCCTTCTTTCATTTTTTAAAACTTTTTTTATTCAGGGGTAATTTAGTCTTTTTTAACACCGTTAGAGAAGGCATTTTCCGTTAAGTGGACACTTTAGTCCAAAACCATGAGGGGGGAACTGTCAGTTTTGAAAGCATAGGGAGGAAACTGTCCAAAGCATGAAACCACAAGGGGGAAAATGTATTTCACCCTAATAAGTATATGTGTGAAATAAATAGTGTCAAATTAGTTATTTTAGTTATTGAAAAATTGTAACCCACAAGAAATATTTTTCAAAATATTTTTTAAAAATTTAATAAGTATTCTATTAAAAAAATTGTATTATTACAAATTTTTCATTGGAACAAGAAATATTTTTTAAAATGGACTCTTCTAATGGAACATAGAGAATAATTAATTTTTAAAAATACGATATGAGATGAATATAATACAATTGTAACATAATTTTTTGTAACTTGGGAAGCTCATATAATAAGTATAAAAGGAATTAAAATTATCAATATTTTTAAAAGTAAGATAAATGTGTTATTTTTAAATAATATGAAAAATTGCAAAAGTAGTCCACAATCTTTACCCTTGTTTCAAAAGTAGTCCACAATCTTTGAAGGTGGTTTCAAGAGGTCAAAACCACCTTTGACTGACGGTCAAACCCGTTGACCGTTAGTCAAAGTCTAATTTCCGTTTTTGGACTAAAATTGCAACAAATTGGATACATTGTGGACTACATTTGCTACTTACTAAAGATTGTGGACTACATTTGCAACAGGGGTAAAGATTGTGGACTACTTTTACATTTTTTCCAATTTAAAAATGTTGGAGTTTTGATTGTTGGTGGAAGAAGAAAAAGAGAGAGTAAAACCAAAAGGACATTTGAGTCATTACAAATCAAGAGTGAGAGATAAATGAAACAACATTTTTTAATCCCAGACAAGCCAGCCAGAGAAAGCCACCCCCACTTCCGAGTTCTTACCTCTTCACCGACATGGCAAAAAGATTTTCTGCCACATTGAGGCTAGGAATAGTAAAACTGGTAAAAGTATTGATATTGAATACAGCACAGCTACTGTTGTTGGACTTGGATGCCTCTCTTCCACTTCTATTCTCAACCAAACTCTCCAGCCCCACCACCCCAACCACACTTCTCCTCCACCTAAACTGTGATATTTGTCATATTATTGAGTCTTTAGCTTCATCTTGTGCTCATACGCAGAGCTGCGGAGATTAAAGTACGAATTACGAAGTCAAAAAGACACAACCGAATTTTGTTGGCCACGTTATCGGGAGGCGGGCTTGCTTTACTTGAATTCCTTGCCTTTTTCTTTACGGAGAAGCGGGAAGGATTTATTGGTGGTGCATTTTATTGTAGTGGCACAGACACAGTTCAATTGCGGTTGATTTTGGAATTAGAGGCAGAGAAAGACTCGATTGCTTGAGATTTTGAATTGGGATTTTTGTTGAATTGGGTTAGTGAAAGAAGGGGGATATAATGTCTTGGAAGAACAGAGGAGTTGAGGCGAGCTCAAAGGGCGTTTTGTCTCGAAAATTGACCATTTGGCTTTGTATTGGATGCTTCTGTGCTGGAATGTTATTCACCGACAGGTTTGTTTCCTCAAATTTTCTCTTGATTTACAGTTCATGCCTCTTGTAGTTTTCCATCAGGTTCACTGAATTAAGCATAGTTTTTGGATCAAATTTGGAAATTTGTTCATTTGGGTATTGGATTTCCACTACAAAGATGTCGGCCTATATATGTTGTCAATGAATCCCTTCCTTGTTTGGTCCTAATTTTCAATAAAGATAGTTCTTTTATGCTAGAAAAAACTTATTTTGCGACCAGAAAACCTTCATTACCACAAATGGGAGAATTTAAAATCTGGTGATGCATATTTATGTTTTTTAGGCCTTTGCCACCTGCAGTGAATTTGGAACTTCTTCTGCTATAGGGAAATCCAACATTTTGTACTACCAATTTTCTTTTTTTTTGACTTAACAAGCACTTTATATCATTTTATGCAAATATTATCCCCTGGAGTGGTGATGAGAAAACATGGTCAACAGTTGAACGTTTTGATCTTCTGTTTATTTATTTATTTTGGGTTTGGAGATGTAAATGCATGTTATGCTAATTAAAGCCTTGTATTGATAGAATGTGGACAGTACCAGAAGCGAACGGAACAGCGAGGACATCATCGGTTGAAGACAGTAGTCTTAAGCTATTTTCAGCAGATTGTGAGTCCAAAGATGTAAGACCAAATAAGTCTCATTTCACACTTTTCCCCGCTAGTTTGAAAGTGTGTTATTAAAAGATATTAATGAGGCAGGTTAGCTTCCATTTTGATGATTGTTAATTACTGGTCCATTGGAGGTAAATTTTGGATATTTCTTGTTGTTTTTCAATAGAAGGATGCGAAAATGAAGCCCAATCATATTCTCGGAGCAGTATCAAAGACACATAATGCCATACAGTGAGCTCCTTCACTTGTTTTTTTTTTTCTGGACTTCATCAGTATTTGATGCATGATATGCAAATTTATCAATTCATAAAAATTTCAGAACACTGGATAAAACTATTTCAAGTTTAGCAAGGGCTTTGCAAGATTCTCTGCTTACTGGCTCTCCTGTATCTGAAGACCTGAGGATGCCGGAGTTGGTTAAAAAATGGAAATATCTAATGGTTGTGGGCATTAATACAGCTTTTAGCAGCAGGAAGAGAAGAGATTCTATTCGTGCCACATGGATGCCACAAGGTTCTTTAATAAGAGATGTTTGTTTTTGTAGTTTGGAAACTTCACTTCTATTTACTTGGTTGCCACATTGATCATTAAGTAACATTGACAAAACAGGTGATAGCCGAAAGAAGCTTGAGGAAGAAAAGGGCATAATAATTCGATTTGTAATAGGTCACAGGTAAGCAAAGAGCATTTTGTGGATTATGTTGACAGCGTTTGTTTCCAGCATTGCATCACAAGTACACATTTTATGCTTGTTTTCGAAAAGTTTCATGAATTTTCTCTTTGCACAATACTAATATCAACTGTTTATACTGTCTACTACCGATCTTCCATTTTATTATGATAAAAATATCCAACAAAATTTGAACTTCTCTAATGAGCAATTCACTTTCTTTATTTAAAGATTACTGACTTCTAACTTTACTTTCTTTTTAATTCGCCATTTCTTTCAGTGCTACGTCTGGTGGTATCCTTGATAGAGCCATAGAAGCAGAAGAAAACAAACACGGGGACATTTTAAGGCTGGTGAGGTCAATTTACTCTTTCAAGTGTTTACTTCATGTTTTAGTCCTCAAGTATTAGATTACTACATCTTGGAGTCTATGGTCGTTGATACTATGTCATTTACTCATTGTATCTTGTAGGCTCTCTCAACTCTCAAACTAAGTGAATGTGATGGGAAACTAACCAAGCCTTGCTCATGCTTTTGTAGGAAGATACCGGACTGGTCCAAGATTTACGGCGGCGGAGGCGGAGGCGGCAGCTCGAAGAAAGCATCCCACATCGGGTCGTGGCTCGATTGCGACGATCGCGAAGGCAGTCGCAGCGGAGGGTTTATAAATAACAGCTGGGATAGCGAGGAAGACGAGGAAGAAGAAGAAGAAGATTATGATGGGAATTTGATTCCGCCACATGAATGGATAGCGAGGAAGCTTGCGAGGACTCAGATATCTTCGTTCTCAGTGTGCGAAGGAGTGGGAAGAACACTGAAAGGTAGAGATCTGAGCAATGTCCGGAATGCAGTGTTAACAAGGACAGGATTCTTGGAATAAAAATTAAATTATTATTAACGTTGTGACGAGGACGATGATGATGATGATTGGTAATGTAATGTAATAGTTGTATATGGGGTCGCCATGAAATCATGGTGACATTTATATTTACGTTATTGCAGCAAATTCAATTTCATGTACAGCTTTGTCTGCTTGCTTTTCACTGTTTGTGGCTTATTATGACTATTGGTTCTGCACATAAAATAATGTTCATTTTTTTGAATTGATTTTTTCATATGATATGACCTTAGTGCTGACACTGTTGATTGGGAGAAAGTTTAGTAACTGATATGATATTTAATAATAATAATTATTATTATTACTTGACGTGCGTGATATTTTCTCTGTTTCATTAAAAGATTTTATTTTGTTGAACTAAAACAGTATAACAAATACAAAGATGACTCTTTTAATCAAACCGATAAAGTAATTAATAACTTTTTGTTATTTAAATATTATATTAGTTACTGTGAGTGTTCGGTGTAAGTTTTCGAAGGTGTGTATCATTATTGGTACGAATTCAATCTGAAGTTTAATTTGGGAGGTTGCATTTTGTACAACCATAGCTTTACTTTGTCATCAAGTAATTAACAAAATACAAATAATTTATGGTGAATTACATTTTCAAATGAAGTTTAGGTATAATTATGAAATCAATTTTGTTGTGTTTGGAAATTGCAAGTTACATTTTTCTTCAATTGTCCATGCTACAAAAACTAAGGTGACAAAGCTACAAAACGAACTACGTGGCGTGTAAAACCTATAAAATAGACCTATAAATTGTATTAATTTCAAAATTAAGAGATAAATGTAATACGCCTTTTAATTTATTGTAATTTGACCCCAACAAAAAAACTAAATATACTAAGGCTTCGTTTGATAAAACTTATGTCTAAAAACTTAAGTTTGAAGTCTGAAATCTGAAGTCTGAAGTCAATTCATTAGATGACGCTGTTTGATAAAATCTAAAATTTAAGATATGAAATTAGGACTAAAGTCTAAAATCTAAAGACTGAAGTATGAATCCGAAAATTGAAGTCTGAATCTTATTAAATTATTAAAATTAAAAAAATTTATTTTATTTTTAAATTAAATTTATATATATTTTTAATAAAGTTATAAAAATAGATGAAAATATATTTTTTAATTTTTTTATAGTTATAAAACTAATTTATTTTGATTATTTTTTTGAATTGATGAAATTTAAAAAGTGTTAAAAACATAAAAAAGAAATAATGATACAAAAAATGAGAAAATTTAAATCGAAAAAATATTTTGTCGATTCAGATTCAGTCATAAGTGATTTCGCTCATCACTTATTTGTTAGACAGGAATTATACTTGTTTTTCAGACCCACTTATTTAATTAAGTTATTCGAGTTTTCGTTATCAAACGTACTTAATCGATTAAACACTTAACTTCAGAACCACTTAATTCATTAAGACTTATGGCTAACCGTTATCAAACACACTTAATGCGAATAAACTCTTAATTATTTATTTTAAGTGCTGAATTTTGGTTATCAAACGAAACTAAGTGGTATCAACTTATGTGGGGGTGAGACTGTAAAAACAACTTTTCTTTCTCTTGAAATTGAATATTCACAATTCAAAATAGGAGAAGAGAACCCACAAGCACGTGAAGCTGATATTTGCTGTTGGCTTCTTTTGATTCTTTATTAAAGAAGAAATGCCCTTTTGCTTTCTTTTGTTTTTGTTTTTGTTTTTTTTTATATTTTTTATTTTCATAGGGACTAAAAAACAGAAAAGGCCTTGAGCTTTACCACGGTCAATAGTCAAAGCTAACTACTTAGTTACTGTTTATATATGTAAAATTGTAAATGTTAACATCATTGATGAGTACGTTGCTTGCGGGGTCAATCCTCGTTTGATTCATTATCTCTTTTCGTCAGAATGAAAAATGAAGATAATCCCGGATTTTTTAGGGTCACTTCCGATATTCAGAGAGTTGTCCCGGAACTCAAGAGGTGCTATAGACGTCCAATTCAAGGTTAGCAATATCCCACTGCCTTTTTGGGGATTAATTCCGTTTCACCACTATCATTTCCATTCTTACGCATCAAACACACTCATAGATTATTTGAAAATTGCCCTATCAGTTGAAGATGGCAAATGTGAAAGAAGAATAGTAAAAAGGGTCGCTACTTTTTGTATAAAGTTGGAGGCATCAAATGAAAACTCTCTGAAGGTGGAAAAAGACGTTGAACCAACCTCACCTTTTGAAATGAGGAATTAGGCTTTCTTGTAGCTTATCTTATGGATGCTAGCTAGATAAAGCCTTGAATAAGAACTCTTCTTCTCTCATTTTCTGGCCTGCTTTGTGTTCTTGGCTGCGTCTAACTTCCTAAAAATGGAAACTTTTTCATGATATAATTGCATGGATAATCATTGTTGTACCAAACGAACGATCGATCACGTCGTATTCCTTCCTCCTAAGCAAGAGTTGATTGATGTAATTACCAAACTCTTGTTGATTAACTTCTAATTCAAAAACACGGTTAGTATCTATGCAATTGTGACGCTCGACAGACCATTCAAAAGTTGTTGTTCGATTTACCTTCATAAGATTGTACTTAATAAAAGTACAAATCGATTCGGAAAACACCATACATTGACTTCCGATGAAGTTAGAATAAAATACAAATCGATCTTCAAAATTTGCAACAATCACAAGTGCCTATGAATTGTTCAAAAAAATTTCGAAGGATAAAAACGTCTTTCTGGTTTGTGTTCATTCCTTAGGCGGATACAAACTGATTTGTAATTTTAACCGAACTAGGGCGAGATATTGATAATTATCAAAATTCACGAGAATTAATTTGTAATTTGACTAAATCTCAATGAAGATAAATGTAATTTGCTGAATTAGTTATAATATATAAACTTGACGGCATGATGCAAATGTCTCGTAAAACTACGTAATTTTATGCATTGAACAGAATAAGACATAAAAAATTGAGTAAAGGATTTGAACTCCATATGTAACGATCATTTATTCGGATTGATGTGTTCAACAGAATGACTTTCAAAAACTTCAGGAACAGGAGGAATTGACAAATATTTGTGCTGAAAACAACTTCAGAGTCCAAATTCAAGCAAATGAAACTGCAATTGAAGCCAAAATTGTACATTATTTATTTCTTTGACATGAACAAACAATATTTCTTTAACAGCATCCCACATGTTCGTCCAGTGAACATATAATTTAAGCTTCTGGTTTATATCACATGGTACTAAACAACAACAACAGCAACAACGTTAACCAAACCAGAAAAAACCTAGAGATTCTTACAAAGTTCAGACTCAAACCAGGCTAAGATTCCATCAACCTTTCCATTCTTGAACCTTTCCAGTTCTTTCATGGCGAACGCCCTCAATTTCTCCACCCTTTTCTGCAGTTCCGGAGCCACCCCTGTTTTGTTCTTCCCAACTCCATGCAGCATAGCTTTCACCATTCCGGCATAAAGTCCGTATTTTCTCAATTTCTGGATTTCTTCCTCATTTGCCCCTCCCAATATGGCTCCGCAAGCCGCAGCGCAAGCGTACAATTCGCCTTCCTTCTTCCTGCAAACGTATTCGATAAGGGCATCGTCGTCATAACCGTCCGATTCCGCGATGTCCATTTCCTTGTATAGACCCTCGACCAAGCCCTGCGACCCGGTGGCCTGCGTGATTTCGACGATAGCTCTCAAAACCCGACCCGGATCGTTGCCGGCGTAATTTATGGACTCCGACAGCAACTCCAGCCCGAACGGCATTATCCCATCTCCTGTTAGAAGCTCCACGTTCGGATTGAACTTGTGGTTAATGGGCTCCGGGCCGGGCCTGGGCCGATCCGTTAAGGGAAGCTGCTGGTGAGCGTAAGCGGCTGCGTGCATGAGATGTACGGCGGCGGCGGCGGCCATGGCTTGGTTCCGATCTCCGCCTACAAGTTCGCACGCCGCAATGCAGAGCGCCGGCGCGGAGGTTCTCGGGGCGGAGAAAGTTAAGTAATGCATTGGCTCGAAGACTGAAACTGGGTGCCTGATCGGAATAGCCTTCTTCAAATGGGATTCAATGTCCGCTTCGAGATTTGCCCAGTAAGTTTGGCTCTGAGCCATTCTGATCGAAAATGGCCGGTGACATTGTGAAGAAGGGCTCAGATTTGATCGTCTGAAACCGGAGAGATTTGAAATGGAGACTCCATGGGAGGAGGCGGTGAGAGCTCTTTCCATTCTTCTGAAACAGGGGAGTAGTTGACCGTGTAGTATATAACCTCTGAAACAGAGGATTTATATAGATATATAATTGCAGGATTTGAATTTTAATGCTTTTTTTCAAGAAAAATAATATAGTTATCAACAATTCCAAGTCTAATTAATTAAATTTAAAACTGTAGAGTTTGGTTTGTAATTAATTAAATGCACAGTTTCTTACTGAATTTCAAGAACATTATACAAATTTTAAACGTATAAAACATCATATAAATTGAGACGAATGAAATAAGCTATAATTCCGGAACATGTGCACGCGGTTCACGGTTCTGGAAATTGTGGTGTGCGATGGCTTGAATATCATTATCACTGTGGTGGATAGGAGGAGGAAAAATAAAATGTCAGAAGGCAATTATTATTATTGAAATGGACTACGAATGAGAAGTTTGCATGAATGGTTGTTGAAACCTCGTGAAGCATGAGGAAATTTGTGAGTAGACTCTTTCCCATTCTCTTACGTTAGTTAATCAGCCAAGTTGTAATCGAAGATTCGGAGCATTATGCAAACGTCTTGGAATGAAATTGTGTGTGGAATAATCACCGTCACAAGAGAATATCACATATCCAATACAATAATATACATCGTGTTTAATTGTGTAAGAGTCAGTAAAACAATATAAATATAATTTTAAGATAAAATTACGTTTCTCTTACGTTAATCAGCCAAGTTATAATCGGAGATTCGGAGCATTATGCAAACGTCTTGGAATGAAATTGTGCGTCGAATGGTCGCCATCACGAGAGAAGATCAGGTATCCAATATACATCATGTTTAATCGTGTAAGAGTCAGTAAAACAATTTAATTTTATGATAAAATTACGTAATTTTATTAAATCTTTTAAAATAATTTAGACACTTTTTAGATATAATATTTTGAACAAATAATTATTACTAGGTGTGACTTGCGCTGAGTACGTAATGCATGAAGTTTGGGTCGGGAAACTAATAATTATGACGGCAATGACTAAGTTATGATAATTGCAAAGTAGCAATATAGTTTTGACAAAAGTAATTTTCTCCTCTGTAATTTTTCAAAATTCACACTTTCATTTTGGTGGCTTGGAGATTATAGTTTCGAGAAATTATTCTATACGCGTGGTATACCATTTAAGATGTGTAGCCTCATTATTTGGATTTTTTATTTTTATAAGTAATGAAAAAAATAAGAAGTTATAAGTCAAATTAAAATAGATCAAATGTACAACTATTTATAAGTTTTCTAATACGATTATAAACAAGACTCTTTTATTTTGCTAACTGAGTTTCGTTTGTGTACAATTACTAATATTCTTTCATTTCGCATTTCAGTCCAAAACACAGGGAAATTTTATTATATTTCAAATAATGAAAAAGGAAAATGTGAATTTAGAAAAGGAATGTTTTATTTTTTATTTTTTCCGTTGAAATTATAATTAAGCTAATACGTGAAAAAAGCAACACAAAATTTTAGGGGTGCATTTGTTAATATAAGAACAGTTGTCGTACATTTTACAAATTATTTCTAGAAATTTCCTCATTCGCCCACACCTGCATCACTGGTGGGCCCAATAATATAAAAGGTCAACGGAGTTTGTTGGGCCTTAATCAGTAAGAAATGGGCTTCTATAGCCCAATATTGGAGC
Organism: Leptodermis oblonga; assembly: GCA_016801395.1. Lineage (NCBI taxonomy): Eukaryota > Viridiplantae > Streptophyta > Magnoliopsida > Gentianales > Rubiaceae > Leptodermis > Leptodermis oblonga. The sequence continues at coordinate 3,897,376 of CM028758.1, forward strand.
CCATATTATTACACGGATCCAGATGCTACAGAATCCATGATGTTACTCCAGTCCAGTCCAAGATGGCGATTTATCCATTTCAGATGATAGTAACATTTCAGAATCTTCACTTGTCATCCTATTTATATCGTAGTTTAGTTGGAAAATTTATTTTAAGCAATTGATTGATTCATGTCACATATTATTTTCCTATAAAAGTATGCGATACAAATTATGGGAGAAAGATATTTGCAAAATAAATAAATAAAATTTCTCCAAATTTACCTTTTCTCTTCTTTTAACTTGATTATAATTTCTGGGACAAGTATATGATGCAATTCTCATAAAAGAGATTGGATAATGAAATTTTAGTTGTAGATAATTGAGTAGGAAGAAAATTGATAGCTAAGATTCCAAGCAAATCAAGTTTGGTAAGGGGCACAACTGAATTTCTAGAATAAAGTGGTTCACTGTTTGCCACTAGCAAAAGGTATGCAAATTGGTAAACAAAAATAGAAATAGGGGATTGATGAATGGCTAAATGGTAGATAATTGCTAGATCACAGCAAAAATATCGCCGAACACATTTTGGATTTTTTTTTTTTTAAAGTATTAGGGGTATTTTAAATTTTTTATAAGAAAATATTACTGCAAATATCGAAACGATTATTATAAATATCATTCCCCTTTCTTTATTGTCTATTGTTGAGATGGCAGAGTTGGATTCTGTACCTTAAATTGAAGATTGAAGGTGACTTTTGAGCTGATAAAATAAGAGGGATAGAGTGGCCATGTTACTTTCTCGTGCACCATGTGTACAACTCATCATTGTACCACAGAGTTGAGAGATCTCTATGATAAAAAGTCTGAAATGATTAGTAGTATTTGGCTAAGAACCCTAAGGAACTAAACTTGCAATGAGCACTAATTTATACTAAGAGCATAGACTTAGTAACGAACTAGTGTCCAGCAATTATGACGCATAGTAAGTAAGGCAAGTTGATAAAACTCTGCAGGAGACTCCCCATTTCGTTTTTTTCCTGCCTTCGATGTAATAAAATAAAATATAAAATAAAAAAAAGAGTAGCTTGCTTATAAAAAAACAAAAGAAACAAGAGAGTAGACTTTTAAAAACAACGCACTTTGTAGTCCCACAGACAAATAAGCTTCAAACAAGAATGTGCAACCTCCAAAGTCTTTGTTAATGTTTTCCAAGCAGATAATGAAGTAAATTTTGTACTACGGTCGGCACATATTTGAAGGTTTTTTACCATTCCACTGTAGTAATGGCCATTTTTCTTTCTTTTTTGTCCCCACCATTCTTGTGTTATTATACTTTCTATAACTTCATCTTCTATTCACTTCTCATTTTACCACATAGTAAAGCATGTCTAATCAAACCAACCATCCCCATAATCAATTTTTTTTCTTTTTTGGTGATTAAGATACTAACTTCCCAAAAGTAAAAGGGGTGATGATGGCCATTTGTAATCTCAAGTTGCCTGCAATCAAAGCCATTTGGGACACAAGGCAACTGTTAATCCAAACCAAAGTCCAACCAATTAAAAACGAGTTTATGTCTAATCAATTGTAACGCGTAAAGAACCAATTTTTCAAATGTTGGAGTTTTGATTGTTGGTGGATGAAGAAAAAGAGAGAGAGTAAAACCAAAAGGACATTTGAGTCATTACAAATCAAGACTCAGAGATAAATGAAACAACATTTTTTAATCCCAGACAAGCCAGCCAGAGAAAGCCACCCCCACTTCCGAGTTCTTACCTCTTCACCGACATGGCAAAAAGATTTTCTGCCACAATGAGGCTAGGAATAGTAAAACTGGTAAAAGTATTGATATTGAATACAGCACAGCTACCGTTGTTGCTTGTCAAAAGGAAAAAAGCTACTGTTGTTGGACTTGGATGCCTCTCTTCCACTTCTATGCTCAACCAAACTCTCCAGCCCCACCACCCCAACCACACTTCTCCTCCACCTAAACTGTGAGATTTGTCATATTATTGAGTCTTTAGCTTCATCTTGTGCTCATACGCAGAGCTGCGGAGATTAAAGTACGAATTACGAAGTCAAAAAGACACAAACGAATTTTGTTGGCCACGTTATCGGGAGGCGGGCTTGCTTTACTTGAATTCCTTGCCTTTTTCTTTACGGAGAAGAGGGAAGGATTTATTGGTGGTGCATTTTATTGTAGTGGCACAGACACAGTTCAATTGCGGTTGATTTTGGAATTAGAGGCAGAGAAAGACTCGATTGCTTGAGATTTTGAATTGGGATTTTTGTTGAATTGGGTTAGTGAAAGAAGGGGGATATAATGTCTTGGAAGAACAGAGGAGTTGAGTCGAGCTCAAAGGGCGTTTTGTCTCGAAAATTGACCATTTGGCTTTGTATTGGATGCTTCTGTGCTGGAATGTTATTCACTGACAGGTTTGTTTCCTCAAATTTTCTCTTGATTTACAGTTCATGCCTCTTGTAGTTTTCCATCAGGTTCACTGAATTAAGCATAGTTTTTGGATCAAATTTGGAAATTTGTTCATTTGGGTATTGGATTTCCACTACAAAGATGTCGGCCTATATATGTTGTCAATGAATCCCTTCCTTGTTTGGTCCTAATTTTCAATAAAGATAGTTCTTTTATGCTAGAAAAAACTTATTTTGCGACCAGAAAACCTTCATTACCACAAATGGGAGAATTTAAAATCTGGTGATGCATATTTATGTTTTTTAGGCCTTTGCCACCTGCAGTGAATTTGGACCTTCTTCTGCTATAGGGAAATCCAACATTTTGTACTACCAATTTTTTTTTTTGACTTAACAAGCACTTTATATCATTTTATGCAAATATTATCCCCTGGAGTGGTGATGAGAAAACATGGTCAACAGTTGAACGTTTTGATCATCTGTTTATTTATTTATTTTGGGTTTGGAGATGTAAATGCATGTTATGCTAATTAAAGCCTTGTATTGATAGAATGTGGACAGTACCAGAAGCGAACGGAACAGCGAGGACATCATCGGTTGAAGACAGTAATCTTAAGCTATTTTCAGCAGATTGTGAGTCCAAAGATGTAAGACCAAATAAGTCTCATTTCACACTTTTCCCTGCTAGTTTGAAAGTGTGTTATTAAAAGCTATTAATGAGGCAGGTTAGCTTCCATTTTGATGATTGTTAATTATTGGTCCATTGGAGGTAAATTTTGGATATTTCTTGTTGTTTTTCAATAGAAGGATGCGAAAATGAAGCCCAATCATATTCTCGGAGCAGTATCAAAGACACATAATGCCATACAGTGAGCTCCTTCACTTGTTTTTTTTTTTTCTGGACTTCATCAGTATTTGATGCATGATATGCAAATTTATCAATTCATAGAAATTTCAGAACACTGGATAAAACTATTTCAAATTTGGAGATGGAATTAGCTGCTGCAAGGGCTTTGCAAGATTCTCTGCTTACTGGCTCTCCTGTATCTGAAGACCTGAGGATGCCGGAGTTGGTTAAAAAAAGGAAATATCTAATGGTTGTGGGCATTAATACAGCTTTTAGCAGCAGGAAGAGAAGAGATTCTATTCGTGCCACATGGATGCCACAAGGTTCTTTAATAAGAGATGTTTGTTTTTGTAGTTTGGAAACTTCACTTCTATTTACTTGGTTGCCACATTGATCATTAAGTAACATTGACAAAACAGGTGATAGCCGAAAGAAGCTTGAGGAAGAAAAGGGCATAATAATTCGATTTGTAATAGGTCACAGGTAAGCAAGAGCATTTTGTGGATTATGTTGACAGCGTTTGTTTCCAGCATTGCATCACAAGTACACATTTTATGCTTGTTTTCGAAAGTTTCATGAATTTTCTCTTTGCACAATACTATTATCAACTGTTTATACTGTCTACTACCGATCTTCCATTTTATTATGATAAAAATATCCAACAAAATTTGAACTTCTCTAATGAGCAATTCACTTTCTTGATTTAAAGATTACTGACTTCTAACCTTACTTTCTTTTTAATTCGCCATTTCTTTCAGTGCTACGTCTGGTGGTATCCTTGATAGAGCCATAGAAGCAGAAGAAAACAAACACGGGGACATTTTAAGGCTGGTGAGGTCAATTTACTCTTTCAAGTGTTTACTTCATGTTTTAGTCCTCAAGTATTAGATTACTACATCTTGGAGTCTATGGTCGTTGATACTATGTCATTTACTCATTGTATCTTGTAGGCTCTCTTAACTCTCAAACTAAGTGAATGTGATAGGAAACTAACCAAGCCTTGCTCATGCTTTTGTAGGAACATGTTGAAGGATACCTTGAACTATCAGCAAAGACCAGGACTTATTTTACTACAGCAGTTGCATCATGGGATGCAGATTTTTATGTTAAAGTTGATGATGATGTTCATGTAAATATAGGTAAAGGATATAAGCTTTCTTTTTTTATACTTTTCTGCCTCATACACAAAATTTTATGTTTGGAAGCCATTTTGCTTCAATTATATGCTTGGATAAACTTGCTGTGAAGATTTTATTTTGAACTTCTGAAATAGCTATGATCTTTACATAACTGCAGGAACCCTTGGATCAACTCTATCCAGACATCGTTCTAAACCCAGGGTGTATATAGGATGCATGAAATCTGGTCCTGTTCTTTCTCAGAAGTAGGCATTTTCCTAAATTCTTCTCCTTTATACTAGTGTTGATGATGATGTTTTATAATTTACATTTCATTTTCTTATAAATTTTATTGCCTTCACTAGGGGAGTGAGATATCATGAACCTGAGCATTGGAAATTTGGAGAGGATGGAAACAAGTATTTCCGTCATGCTACTGGTCAGCTATATGCTATTTCAAAAGATTTGGCCACCTATATATCAATCAACCAGTAAGCATCTTGCATTTTCTAAAGCGCTGTAACAATACTCCAGTCAAATCTCTTGCCTGTTCATGATTCTTAATGTAGTAATTGTGTACTGTTGTTGATACAAGGCACGTGCTTCACAAGTATGTTAATGAGGATGTTTCACTGGGATCTTGGCTTATTGGTTTGGACGTGGAGCACATAGATGATCGGCGATTATGCTGTGGAACCCCACCTGGTAAAGCTATCAAAACGCATTTAGTAAATTGCTAATTGATAATTTGTTGGAAGATTTATTCAAATATTGTGGCTGGTGATGGTAGACGCAGCACTTAACCTCTGAAATGATCATGTGTTATGGTAGATGGCTGCAAGTAAAATGAATGGTTAAAAGTTCTAAGTGAAAACAAAAACCAGTTAACGGGTACTATTCAGTGTTGATTGAGCTGTCGATGATCTTACATTCTCTATTGATGTTCCCACAGACTGTGAGTGGAAGGCTCAGGCAGGCAACATATGTGTTGCATCATTCGATTGGAGGTGCAGCGGAATTTGCAACTCCGTAGACAGGATTAAGGAGGTGCATCGCAGATGTGGAGAAGGTGAGAGTGCTCTATGGAGTGCGGTATTCTGATGGGTAGCACCCCTGATGAACACGGGAGGATGCAAAATGCAAATGAGTTGTGGTGTAGATATCGAATTTAGATAATTGTAATTGTGAGTAATATCTATCAAAATCTGTAAAGCTGGATTGAGATTTTTCTATTTTTTTCCCCCTTTACTTTTCATTTTGGGGCTTAAACTTTGCCCCACAATGATAGGAGATCAGCTCCTTTTTTGTTCAGGAGAAGAATCATTGTAGCATGTTAAAAGAAAATTATTGCAGGCATGAGGCAACCATCCTTTTGTTGCTGAAAGTGCCCTGCTGGAGCTCAAAATAAACTATTGAAAATGCAGTTTTGTTTATTTAATAGCATTTGATCCATATAGTTGACTCCCTGGACTTAGTTGTTGTTGATGTTTGCTTCCCTCCTCCATATTTCTCTACTTTCTTCCATTTTCTGTTGGCTTAAATCTAAAAATGTCACATCACATATGATTCCATAGATGATAAATAACCCACTTCAGCATTTATCCATATGATTCCCTTGAGTGCTTCACAGCGAGCTACACATGGAGTTTGCTTCCTATCTCTTTTGGACACATTCCATTCCTATTGGTGTAAGCTTATGTGATAGGCATCCACAAAATAAAAAATTTGATACTTTACGACTTTCCTAACACGTTATAAATGATGTGCTAATCCAAAAACTGACCCGATTCATGGTTAAAAGTAAACAAACTGAGAAATTATAGACTACAAAGTCTCTGTGAGGACGTCATGATTCCCTGTATTATCCGGAGGACTAATGCGAGTACAAGAAACAAACTTGGGAAAGATGGAAGACTAACAAGCAAAGGGCGGCTGTTAATGTCTAGGCCATCATCATCATCACCATTGACAGGACTTCCCGACTTTTGTTTCTTTCTTTTGCCTTTAAAAACAACAAAACAACACCATGAAGAGTACAATTCGGCAGAGGCAGAGCACAGTCAATAAATAAATAAATCTTGTGTGTGTTAAGTTTAAAAACTAGTAGTTGTAAAAGCAATGCCTTAACGCCGTGTAGACATCAATGATGCCATTTCTCGCCAGATAACATTTACCAACTACCACCGTGCACTCTTTACATCACTATTCTTCTTCTCCACTGCTTCTCTTTCTTTCCACTGAAAAAAAAGAGAGCACAAAGACAAAAAGTAAGGGAAAAAAGAAGCCCTACTTAAGTGACTTCAATGTCCATGATTAGCTCATCGCATTTTCATCTTTTGTGAAAAAAACAGGGGATTTCTTCGAAGCTCTCTCTGCCGCAGCGGGGGAAAAAAATGGGGGTTTTCGAGGAAAATGTATCTGGGCTCAAGGTGGTTGATTGTGCCCTGAGGTTGTTTCTTCTTCCTTTCAGTATTGCAGCCATTTGGCTAACTCTCACGAACAACCAGGAGAATAGCACCTATGGGGAAGTGGTTTCGAGCAAGTTCGTGGGATTTAGGTAAGAAAAGTTCCGTTTTCTTTGAAATTTCATAGCTTCCAAATGGTGTTCGCGTTCGTGTTCGTGTTCATGTGCAAAATCGGAACTATTTTTTTATGCAGGTACGTCGTTTACATCAGTGCAATCTCAGCTGGGTACGCTTTGTTAGCTGCCGTTTCTTTGTGGGTCAAATGCTTAGTCTCCAAAGCTTGGATCTTTTTCGTTTCGGATCAGGTTAGACATCAAACATGTTTCTTTTCAGCACAAACCCAGGTCTTTCCAAACAGTTTGGTGAAATTTTAGTTGAGGCAATAATAACTTTCTGAAATCCAGCAAACATGGCAGCAAATTTTACATGTCACTTTCCGGCAATTTAAGGAACAAACGCATTAAATGGGGGGTTGTTTTTGTCCAGGTCATGGCGTACTTAATGGTAACATCAATGGCTGCGTTTGGGGAGATTCTTTATTTGGCCTACAATGGCGACCAGAAAGTGACATGGAGTGAAGCTTGTAGCTCTTATGGAAGGTTTTGCAGCAGACTGAAGCTTATTATAGCGTTTCAAATCGTAGCCCTTTGTTGTTTTCTTCTTCTTGCTGTTATTTCTGCTTATAGGCTCTTCAGTAGATATGATCCTCCCATTCATCCTTCAAAGGAGGAAGCTGAAGCTCAACAGAGTTGAAGGTGTTTGAAACTGTGAAATCTTGATCATCTTTTGTATGGATTTGTAATATTATTCAGTTTCATGGGAAGAACAATGACTATATTAAAATATATGCGTGATTGAATGATCCGACCATTTTTTAATGTCTTATTCTGTACAACAACGTATTCTGCCACTTCTGTAATTAGTTACAGAAGTGGCAGAATACGTTTACTTTGTTTTATCGGACATAACAAAACACAATAATTCAGGCTCTGTTGATCTTTCAGTGACCTAGAAAGAGAAATTTTTTATTTAAAAAAAAAATTTATTTTGGAGGAAATTTTTTTTGAGAATATTTAGTAAAGAGAAAAAAAAATGTAATGATTATGTTATTTTTTGAATTTATGTGAGTGAAAATTTAGAGGAAATTTTAAATTAACTGTGAATTTAGTAATTTGTGTAAAATTTTTAAGAAAAAAATAATAATTTTTTAAAATTGAATGGAAAAGAACAGAGCCTCAGGTCAATTCTTTGTGGGATTCATTTGGGCTTTTATTGTTTGATTCAAAATTTGTGGTCAATTTGAAGATTGAATGGTGCGTTTGGTGCGCGAGAAAGGGAATTAAAATTTGGGGCATATCTTATTAAGAAATTGATAAATTTTTCATTAAAAGAATTTTATATTGCCTTTTAAATAATATAATAATTGAAATTATTAGATTTTTATACATACCAAACATTTCCCTCATTCCAATTCCCGCGTCACGTAACATTCTTGTCTCAATCACTTGCAACTAAGGGAAGTTTATGTTGTTTTTGAGGAACAAGTGTTTTGCCCTTGAGTTCACTCCATCCGTGTCATTATTAATTTCACCTACCAAGGAAAGAAGAGTACATTTGGTTAGGTAGAAGAATAATAACAAATGAACAATCTTAGTTTCCTCCGAAGGTCAATGAGGATTTACTATGAGAAGGGAGGAGGAAGGCAAGATCTAGGACAATAAAAGGGTTATTTTGGTTTGTGTTGGGTAATGATCTTAAATGTTAACATTGAATCAATAGTTTAGAGTAACTTTCATCAGTCACGCCTTAATACGTTTGGCACGCTAGAATAAGAATGAGAACAAGGTGGGGCATCTCATATTCGGCAACGGATTCATTAAATGAATATTAGATTGCTTTTTTAAATGTTATAATAGTTTTTTTAAGTTAATGCATGTACCAAATATAGGAGTTTTATTCTTATAAATCAGATACCCATCTTCATTCTCATTCTCGAGCGTCAAATATTGAGAGATTACCATGAGCAAAACCTAATGTAAACATAACATTTCGATTTTCTAGAGCTTAGATTTAATTTGGTAAAACGTTAAGGATCATACTATAATTTGCCATTTGATATATCATATTAAATTTAATAAAAAAATGTGTGCATGTTCTTTTGATTTCATCAGTAAATTTAATATATTATAATTATTTTTCATCATTTTCAATATACTTTTTTACTATTCAGTTATATACTTTTTATGTTATAAAATATTTTTCAAAAACATGTTTTCAAAACAATAAAAAAGAATATTCCAAATATATTTCCAAAATAGAACTTTATTATTTGAGCATAATGACTATGTTTAAGCTACGAATTTTACAATTTTTATTAAAATAATTTACAGTAATTATGGACAATTTTTTTAATAAAATAAAAAAATTAAGAATAACACTGTTAGAGTTGATGAGCCCACGAAGCATAGCATATCTAAGGCATCCTAAACGCCGACGTTTCAATGATATTATTAAACTCGTACTAATTAAGGGAGCGGTGAGCGATCTGATATAAATAGAGTGTTTCGATTCATCAAAGCAGAAAAGCGTTGATCTTCCTTCACCCCGTTATCCTCTTCCTTCTTACCCTTCAGAGGTAGACGAGATTTCTTTCTTCCATGGCCTTTTTTGATCGGGTTTAATTTCTGAACTTTGTGGAAACCCTAATTCTTGATTTGGAATTTGCAGAGTGTAATTTGATCCCGATCATCATGGCCAAAAGCTCCTTCAAGCTCGAACACCCTCTCGGTCAATTTCCTCAACTGATTATGCTTCTTCCATAATTACTAGTTTCTTCTTTTCTTTTCTTTTTTTGTTGGTTTGTTAATTTCTTGCGTATGATGTGATACTGGGTTTGCTTCGATTTCGGTTATCTGTTTCGTGTTGTCGGTTTTTGTAAATTGTTCATTGTTAGGGTTTTGATGATCTTTGAGATTTGACAATTATCGATCGAGATTGTTGTTTCGATATTGTTATGGTTAGGTTATGGTAATAAATGATGGAGAATGCTATTTGATCTTCTTATGGTTGGGTTATGGTCGTAATTGATCAAGAATGCGATATGATCTTACTACTGTTCTAAGAACTATGAAAAAGATCAGCTTCTAGGGCTTAATTCTTATCAGATGTACAACTGTTTTCCCGGTGTGTTATATTATCTGTAGTGTATTGTAAGCTTGCTGACTATAATGTATCATGTGTTATATTGTTGGAGGAGTTGATTACAACTGTCACTCGTTTAACTGTTGATACCTAAGTAGAAATCTGTGCTGCATGGTTGGATCTATTCTATCATCAGTATTTCATATGCTAGTTTCGCCTTTGGTTCCAATGTTGAGCTGTTGGTTTACAGAACTTTATTTCTGAGTTCCCTGTGTTGCCCTCTTCTTTCGCGGCTCTTTTAGAATGAATGCTTAGTGTGTATAATATGATTTTTTAAATATTTCAGAAAGGAGACAGGCAGAGGCAGCTCGGATCAGGGAGAAGTACCCTGATAGAATCCCGGTATACTGAATCATCCCTGCATTAGGTGTAAGATTTGTCTTTGTGGATGCAAGATGTTTCTTTATTTCATTTTCTTGTTGCTTTGTTTTTGTATTGTAGGTCATTGTGGAGAAAGCTGAAAAGAGTGACATTCCTGATATTGACAAGAAGAAGTTAGTCATGTCTATAATCCATCTCTCTTTTGACTATAATAATTTGCTTGTCGCTGATTACCTTTGAAGTTTTTTTAAGCTGATGCTGATATATTTGCATTATTGCTTGGTGAATCTAACTTTTTTCCTGTAGAAAGCCCCTCCTTCCCCCTCTCCCTTTTCCAGTCAGATGATAAAACTAAGTTTTCTAATGCAAGTCACGAGTTACCTGAAGTTGTGGGGAACATGTCTAATTTTAAGAGTTCTTAAGCAATAGAAATTTAACAGTAATAGCTAGTCTGTTTGATATCTTGGATGTTGCATGTATCGATGTGTTTCGACTGTATATAATGGCTAGATATGATCCATGTAGTGAGATGAAGGCTTAGTTGTTGTTGTTACACGTTACGCATATGCTTGTTCAGCTTTTCTTAATCATGCTTCTATTTTTCTCTCTTGGTTCCTTTAATTGGTCATGAAATTCATTGTCTAACACGTATGAATATGTTTAGGTATTTGGTGCCTGCTGATCTGACAGTTGGACAGTTTGTCTATGTTGTCCGGAAGAGGATTAAGCTTAGTGCTGAGAAGGCCATATTCATCTTTGTGAAGAACATTCTCCCACCCACTGGTAAGGAAGACTATTATCTATTTACATTGTTTTCTAATGAGAGCAAGTCTTATCTATCTACATTGTTTTTTATCACTACTGTAATGAAGAATTGCTGCATCTCTCTTATAGCTGCAATGATGTCTGCAATCTATGAGGAGAACAAAGACGAAGACGGCTTCCTATACATGACTTACAGTGGCGAGAATACTTTCGGAAGTTGCTGAAGGGAAAAACTATGCTCCTCAACTATATGTAAATAATATCGTAACTGAACTTGTAAATATCATCTGCTACTCTCTTGCTGAAACTATTTCCTAATTCCGAAGTTGGTTCTCCTGGCCACTTAGGCTCTCTACCTAGTTTTAAAGACTTTTGTGTACTCTATATTGTTTCTCGCAGTTCCGTGGAAATGGTTATAAATGATTCTTCTTACTAATGCAAGGAAATAGTTGTCTCTGTTTTATCTTTATATTGTTCCTTTCCCGTATATTATGGGGCATCTATGAGAAGTTCTGGTGACATTGAATTATATTTGTACTCCTTCTGTCCCAAGGTAAGAGTACAGTATGAAAGAGTCGAGTTAGATTCTTGCATTGGGACAGATGGAGCATATGCTCGGGTTGGAGTTGAGAAGTGAGATCATATTAGTAAACAGCAAAAACTTAACTTTGTAGTTTGCCCAGATGAGTGTGTGTTCTGCGGATCTATCCTTCTCGTAAGAAGTACAAATTACAAAGTTTGCTAACCTATTCAACCTATCGCCCGTATCATTTGGGCGTCTTGAAACGTATATCAAGTTAGAGTTACAGTTCAAGCTCTACAATTTAGCATACGGAAAGAAAATATCACGTTTTGGCCAGCTCAAAAACCAAAAATAAAAGGTGGTATTAGCAGCCAGGAATGCGCCAGATTGTTCCCACTTCCAATCTTTCATTGACTGCAAGAAATAAGAATTAAGCTTATTCAGCTATCCAAAGATTCTCACAGAAACTAATTCAAGATTGTAGAGATCAAGAAATTCTGCAAAACCAAAGAATTTTTGGGGTACCTATATCTGGGGTGTATTTCATTGAGAAGATTCATTATGGTAACTCGTCTCAGGCCCAAAAATCATGTCTGATATGCTTGAGGTTTCACAATCCATGTCATACCAATCCGGTAAGCCGGCGGGGAAACGTTCCAGTAAGTTGGAGAAGTCTTCAGGCATGGTCGTCTTTTGTTCTGAAAGTTTAGGAAAACGAACAATGTCATTTACATCCAAAGAAACAGTCAATTCGGAAATTTGTGGAAAGAATAAAACTGACCCTCTTTGCATTGACCAATGTCAGCTCCACTAGTTGATGAAACAAACTGATTTGTTCTAAGTTCATCCAGTGTAATTGTTCTTTGGGTTGAGCTTTCTGATGGGAACCTTTCTCTTGAACCATTGTTTGCATCTTCTCCGAATAGATTGTCTTCACATGGTTGAACAGAGCTCCAAATATCTTCTTGATTTACCCTACTTAACGGGTTGGTAATGGCAGTAGTACATTGGTCAAGGTCCCAAACTGATTCCTGTAGGCTTTCTTGCTGATCTTGCGAGGTCAAGAAGCCACCCAGAAGTAAATCTTCACCTATATCATAAACAGTTTGGGCTTGGTGACACAAAGATTCAGCTTTTGAAGTGTCTGGACATTCTTCCCTACAGATTTCGTTTAGGAATCCTTCAGTGGGTGCAGAATACTTCAGGATATCTTTCTCACCACCACAGTTTAAGACAGCCATTTCAGTACCATGGCCGAATCTCGGGTCAATTGTCTTGAATTCATCTTCTTGTCCTCTTGGAGCCAACATATCATTTCCCCTTGAGATGGCAGCACAAGAAGCTTCACGAAATGCATCTTGATCACTTGTTTGTCTCTGTGCATGCAAAGAAACTGACCTCCTCGAGTTAATATCGAGCAGACTCTCTTCTTGATTTTGATTCCTCAAACTCGAGTAATTTTCACGTAACAACACATCTTCCACAGAATTTGTTCCATTGCACATTTCACTCTTAGAGTCTTTGACGTTTTTCCCTAGAAATTTTCTTCTCTTTGAGATTTTTCCTGATTCAGCATCTTCTGCCTTCGACCTTTTGCTAGTTAAACTTCCCTGTGTTGAACATTTATCTAAGAGTCCCCGCAATATAGTTTCTTTCTTTCCCCTTTCCACCAGCAAAACTCCAGTCTTTGAGATCTCACTCAATACACCTTCTCTTCTGGATACTTTTCCCATTAATGCTTCTCTTCTGAAGCATTCATTGTCTGAAATTTTTCTACATAATCTTTGGTTCACTACATCCTGAGTATTTGACATATTTCTTGCTGCACGCTCTAGTTTCAAGCTTTGATCCAGTTCATTTGATCTTCTTGTGTTTTCACAGAATATACCTCCTTGCCTTGTGCTTTCGCGAAACACATTTTCCAACATTTTTCCAGCTGGATTTTTTGTCAGGCTCCGGCATCCATCAACATACTGTTTTTCTAGTGATTTATGGCACAAGGTATCTGCCCCGCCTTTAGCTTCTTGAGTTGGAGTATCCAACAGTGCAACATCTGGCTCAAGTTGATCAATCTTCATTTCTGGAATAGCTCTATAGGCAGATGTAGGAGTTTGGATTGAAGGGGGCTCTGGAATAAAATAATCCCACTCTTCAGGCAATACCAAAGATGGCATTGCGAACTGATTCTTCCAGAGACACAACTCTGGTTGTATCGAGCTTGTATTAAGGTTTTGCAAATACAAAGCCTGCAGTTGCTCGAAAGATGTTGCAGGTGGTTCCACGGATATATGCAGTTTAGAAGAATGTAACAGAGGAGTAGTTGGAGAAATTGGGGGTGGAAAATTCATTCTGAAGGAAGTATTTGAAGATCCTGAGGCTGAGAAAGAGCTACATTGTTCTGCAGCTGAGAACTGAGTTACAGTACGCGGTGAAGACAACGGACTACATATTCTTTGAGGTCCCTTGAATTTGCCAGGTAAAGATGAAAGAACTGGTGGAGGTCTCAAAGATGAGAAAGCAACAGTCTTGGAGCAAGATTGTTGTGGAGACAAGCAGTATTCTTGAAATGACATTAGAGGGTTCTGGGATGTTTTATCAGATGTTTCAGCTGATTGAAACTGTTGAATTGAAGGGTAGCGATTTTGGGAAGCGACCCTCATCGGTGATGCAGGAATTTGAGTTGTGAAACATGTGGAGCTTGGAAGGTTCGAAGATGGTTGGGAATGAGGTGATAAAACAGGTCTTTGATGTGGAGAGAAGAGCCGAGTCTCAGATGGAGTAAAGGTAGAAGAAAGATTCTGTTTATCCATAAAATTTGGTTGCCCTTGAAAAGGGACATCATGCTGTGAAGTTCTCTCAGTATTGACCATTGAAATGGAGGTATGATGTTCATAATTGATATGGTTCTTTCCATCAATATCCAAGCCAGATCTACAAGGTTCATCATCCTCAATGTTTTCAGGGTAGATTGGTAGGAATTTTCTGTGGCACCTTCTCACCCTCCCATGCCAAAAGTTCTTGACTTCATTGTCTGTTCTACCTGGAAGCTGCACAATCCTCACAAGCGTAAGCTATATATTCAAAAAGGATGAACTAAAAAAGCAGAGACAGAATCAGATGAAATACATTTTAGGCTACACCAACAACTAAGCTTTTGTGCCATCATGTATGGTCGAGACACATTTATTCATTTAGATTTCAACAAGCGGAATAACAAAACACAAATGACATTGATCCTTAGGTTAACTAAAATCCAGGTAAGGAACAATCAAGTACCTGAAACTGAAAAAATAAACCACCAAAACCTGAACTCAAGAATGTACTATATCATAGATGCCATTCAGTAATTTATCAAGAATGCAAAGCAAAAGCAATAACACCAAGACACAAAATTCATGAAAAGATTAGCAATGGCCAGAAAACAATGTGTATCAAGTATAGAAAGTGGTGGACCTTGGAGGCAATGTAGGACCATTTGTTGCCATGAATTTTGTGCAATTTCACCAGAAGCCTTTCTTCTTCAGGTGTGAAACAACCCTTTCTGAGATTGGGTCTCAAGTGATTAATCCACCTGAGCCTACAGCTCTTTGAAGTCCTACCCAACCCAGAGCGCTTCTCTATTTTCACCCAATTTCCCACACCAAGCTCCTCCACGCACTTTCTCAGCTTCTCATCTTCCTCATCCGTCCACGGCCCCTTCTTCACCGCCAGCTGATCTCCGCATTCCCCGCCATCAAACCCACCGCCATTATCTCGATAATCATAATCGTGGGCCTGAATATTCTCGTCTTCCGAGGGCATGCAAGCCCATTTCGTCAACTCGGAATCCGTTCCGACATACGGGCTCCCGGAGCTCAATTCCGGGTACCACTGGCCCAGGTTGCAGCTGATTATTTCCGGTGAGGATGGTCCAGTTTCCCTTGTGTCCGCGCCGTCAACATGTGTCATTAAAACGTTGAAGAATTTGCGAAAACAAAAACACTGGGATGAAAACAGGGATCGTTGAACGATGATGGTTCTGAAGCTGTGAGGAAATTGTGATGAAGGGATTTTGGAGATTTATTTAAAGCTTGACAGTGAAGGATGACATGGTGGAAGCAAAAGGAAAAGGAAAAAGGAGAAAAGGGATGAGACTCAACTCAGGGTTTTGGAAATCTCCATGTTGAATTAGGCAGCGACAGATCAAAAAGTGCTAAATTCTTTGCGGGTTTTTCTCAGCCATTTGTGGATGCTATGCTGGGTACACAGGGAGATTATGGGAGACGAACCCTGACGTAAGCTTTTTTTAATCTTTTTTTTTTTTTTTTTCAGAAAAAACAAGCCCTTATTATAAATTAGGAAATGGGGCAAATTGGCAATAATTAATTAATGGTACGTACACTTAGCATGTTTTTCTTGGCAAATTAATATACGCTTTCGGCTCCAATGGGTGGTCCAACATTTTCAGTTAAATTACATTAAAAGTTAAACTCAATTTAAAAGACAAAAATGATAAGTGTATTTTTATAATCTGATACGGTACTTTTAAAAGTAAAAACTTTATACGTTGACCGTCAAACGAGTTGATAAAAGGTTTGCGGAGTGCGATTGACACGCATGAATGAAAATAAAAAATGAGCATCTGATTTTTTTTTGAATTAAAATGATTGTGTTTTGGTACGCACATAAATTTAATAATTTAAACTATCGTGTCTCAAAAAGACAATATAAAATTCCTTTTAACGAAATAAATTTCTATTTTCGTTCTTACTATCACGCGCCAGAACGTCAGGCCTCGAGGCTGATGCTATTAGTTTGTTGGGAATTAAATATGAACCGATGAAAATGTCAGAATGAAGACGTGCAGTAGTTTATTTGGTGAAGATTGGAATGGTCTCCGAGTTAATTTTCCAAGCTCAGTTTCACATTTAAGTTCACAATTTGGCAGCGTATTCTCTTCTCCACCATTTATTTGTTCAAATAAATTAAAAATATCTCCAAAATCAACCCAACATACTCCATCTCATTTAATTCTCTCCATTGTCAAGTTTGTGTGTATTTGGACTCTATCGTATCGCCCTTGGCCCTCGGAATTGACTAATTTTCTTTTGTTGACTATTGCATTGGCCGTTTCTGATAAAATACTACTACTCGTTTTCCTCTCTTCTCTTTATATATATATACACACACACACACAACCAAAGAAGAAGAAAACAAGGGCCATTTCTCTCTCCCAAAAGATCACAGGTTTGGGTTGTTGGTTGAACTACTTGATATATCGATCATGTCCAATTCTTTGCTCAACTTCATGAGATGCTTCTCGGAGTCATCGGAAAGCTCGGCCGCCGCCTCCGCCCCCGCCGGCTGTGGGTACGCGTGTAATGGTGATGTTTGTGTTCTGCGTGATTCTAAGGCATCGTCGTCGTCGTCTTCCGGATTCGATCTTAAGAATAAGAAGAAGAAGCGACGCAGCTTGCGAAATGGATTAGCGGTTTCCCGTTTCGCCAGAGGCATCATGAGGCGTTAGCTGATACTTTTGATACTCTTTTGTGTTTTTTTCTTGGTCAAAAAATTCAGCAAGCAATATACCCGTGCTCTCTTTCATTGGAAAAGTCCACTTTGTAAAACTATTTTTAGTAATACAAATTACAAAGTGAACTCTTCTAATGAAATGGAACATGAAATGGAAGGGAAGGAGTATGCAGTTAGTTATATACATGCATATATGGCTGCCTTTGCTGGGAAAAGCCTTTAACTGGGGAATTTTATCTTATGATCACCTCATATATATACGTATGTAATATACTCTTCGTTTGTTTAGCTTATTCAGTCATTTTTTACAGGCAAAGCTTCATTTTTTGTTTTTAGTTTTTCTTGTGGATGCATTACTTTTTCTTCACTTGTAACGCGGTGGGTAGAACTGTTGCGGGTAAAATAGTCGGTAGTACAACTATTTCTGAATCACAAATACAACTATGTCTACGATATCATAAATTCGAGAGTCCAAATAAAGTAACCAATGTATACATTTTTTTTAATGAATTCGGCACTATTATACATCTGTTAGGTAACATAGGAAGCAAGGGTGGTCGAAAGGGCCAGTGTGCACTAACCAATGGCTACCTTATAAGTTAAGCACATGAAATCACTCAGAGCGAACAAAAGTAGCAGCAACATATATAAATGTATTGCGGAACTTCCTAGTTTCTGTTATCAATGGGGATGATAATAGTCCCTTGGAGACATCCGATAAAATTGCAACGATGGAAAGGGTAATAATTGGTATGGAATGTAAACAAATCGAAATGGATAAAACAGCAGAAAACTTAACTGAGACACAAAATCATTAAGTGAAGGCTAAATAACAATAAATCTTTCCTCCTCCAAGAAACCTAAACCTAATTTAGAAGAAAGAAACTAAGTCTCAGCTTTCTGTGCCTAAAATTACTCCCAGTGATGAATAAATGATGATGAACACTAAGCTGCTGATAAACTATTATTTCCATTTCCCACTATAAATCTAATTCAGAGCATCGTCTACATATGCCTCTGATTGTTTTCTTCATTCACAAATAAAAGCCCAGTAGAGAATCACAGATCATATCCATCTCAATGATTTCCAACCACGATTTCGATCGATCAATTAAGCATATGCAACTCAAATGGTGTTCAAGTTATAGAAAGTAGGAAAGAGTACTTTTTGAGATGGTGAACAACCTATGAGGTTCTTCATTTGGCTTCAAAAAAAATGTCTTCATTTAAAGCTGCAGAGCCAGGTCTGGCTGCTGAGAATCCACCAGTACACCTGAAGCTGGTCTTCCGGGAGACCCCGATGACTGGAAACTGATATTCAGGTCTGGAGGCAGTGATTCCTGTTTCTGCCTAGGCTGCATCTGAGGACTGAGAGGTTGCCAATGAGACTGCCCCTGGAATCTAGACAAGTCAGTAGTCACTAACTGAGGAAAAACCATTGGTCGATTTTGAAACTGAGCTTCGTTGCCCATTCTAGTAGGTTGGGGCACAAAAGGATGAAATGCAAAACCATTTCTCTGGGGCTGGAAATGCATCCCATAAGATTGAGGCTCGCCACGGAACTGTTGTGATACTTGTGGACGGAGATCACGCGCAGAGTTATACAAGGACTCTGCAGATATCTGATTCTTATGTGGCATTGTGTTTTCCCCAGCTGGTTTAAATACTCCAGCCCCTATAGACATCCATGCACGAGCAGCAGCAGCAGCTGCATTTCCTGAATCTTCTTTCCTAGAGGATGAAGCCGGAGACCCAACTGAACTGGCTTCGAGGGGAGGATGAGTCGATGAGTTCTGCTGATTCTGAGCCTTCTCAGCCAACATTCTCATCAATTGGACAGGATCACTAAGACCTTGATTCTGTACCTGGGGAAAGTAGCCCACTGGTTTACCAACATCTGATGGTGAACTAGGCATCTTGTTGCTATCCAAATTGTTCACATTTCCATTGGGCATCCCACTTGCTGATACTCCATTAAGATTAGATTGTTTGGAAGATCCAGAAGGTAACATTTTTTTGTTCTTTGGAATTGTTTCCATGGACCTCGGAGATGGTGCTTCTGAAGTATTCAAAACTTGCCTCTCTACAACGTAATCACCAGTTTGGCTTCCTAAGGGAGGGCAATTCAATTCAACCTGTGTCATAACCTTTTTCTGAGGTTCAATGGGAGTTCTAGGTCTTGAATTTTGCTGCTGAAAAACAGGAGAAGGGGAGAAGGTACTTCTGTTTCCAGGAGAAGAAAATTGAGATGAATTCCCTTCTGAACCAACCCTACCAATCAGCTCTTTACTTGGAAGTGAAATATTTGGGCTGGAACTGGCAGTTGGTTTGATTACAGGAGGACCAAAAAATGCTGATTTTCTGTCTGCAGTTGGTTCTTGGGCTTCCCTGTTAGAAGGTGCTGATTTACGCAATCTATCAGGCCGTGGTTCACTAACAACATTCTGCCTCAGCGTAACTTGCTTGGTCGGCATTTTCTGTCCCTTCCTACTATCAATAGACTGTGCAATCTTTCTAAAGAAAGGGGGTTCCTTAACAGTACAATTTTCGAGTATCAGCACCGAGGTTGGAAGTGGCTCATACTCGCCAACCCACCCACGCCCAAACTTGCATCCTGAAGGCAGTGCCTGTTCAATTCTTTTAGAAGCAATTCTCCAAGCAACAGGACCAAGTGTTGCTGCAAATCTAGCCAGACTCCTGGTATAGAAATGATCCGCATGAAGGCCCACCTAAATCAGAAAAAGAACAAATAAATGAGAAGAAAAAGCCATTATTCTGGGGTCTAGGAAATAACAGTTTCATTCACACGTACAGAAACTAGCTGCTTGCTTTCTCCATCAAAAGTTGATAGTACAGAGTCTGAACTGAACACAGCTTGAGTAGAGATATTGTAAGTTGCCCGCCGATTCTCATCATTCAAGAATGATTTCCTTTCAATTCTAGGCAGAGCTCGCTTTCCTATAGTGACACAGAAAAATGAAGAAACCAAATGATTAATACATAAACTTGCTTAATTTTTGGAATATCTAATAAGAAACAAGGGAAAAATAGACAACCACCAATAAAAATTAATGGACGGACAACAACCAGCTATTATTTTCCGAAGCATTTGTACAAGTAGTGCCATTCCAGATATAAAACATGCAGACAATGTAATTTTCAAGATTACCTGCAAGTGACTCTTCTGGTTTGTCTATATTATTGTCGACCAAGGATGTACCGTCAACATGCCTCTCAACACTGCTAGCTCTCTCAGATCCACCAGTCTGAGGTGCACCAGAACCATTGAGAAAATCTCCAGTGGTTGCAAGAGTAGCACCAGATGAGAAATCAGACCCTATAGGATCCTGCAATGTCCGGCCAATTGGTTTCTTGATCTGCTTCTTCACAATGGAGCTTACTCTCATCTTCTGTTCCGACTTGAGCTCCTCAGACCTTTCAATTCCAGTTCTTAATTTCTCAAATTTCTTCTTCGCGAGCTCTTGAATGGATCGAGCCTTTCCAAAAATTATTATGTCGTTAGCTTGATGTATTACTTCCCAAGTTGAGGAAAAAGGCAAGGAGATTGCAGATAGAGAATGCAAGAAGAGACTGAATTCTTACCTGTCTATAATATACAGTATCTGGAGCATTATATTGCATTGCGTTTGAGCAAATAAGGAATACATCACTCTGCACAAAAGATGTGAATCACAAAACTGCATTAATAACAGGCAGCAGAACGAGTTTAATATGCATAGAACAATCCTTACATGGCTTTTTAATTTTTCATTTTTCAAGAAAAGGATGAAGGGAAAGCTTCAGTTCCATTCTCACACTCAATATCACTAAAAATAATTAGTGAAGCATAAGCATTACAATGTCAGCAATGGGCCAAAAAGCAAAGACTCCAGTCATCATCAACCCAAACATAAAAAGTGCCCAAAAAAAAAAGAAAAAGAGAAATAGTTCCGACTATGCCTTATAGACGCATTTCGACATCCGTTCACACAGATCAGACAACACAAACAACGTTTATTCTACCCTAAACCACATAGAACCCACAAATAAGAATTCACTTTTTCATTGCACAGACTCGGACGCATTCATACTTCATATGCTAAGCATATCTCCATAAGAGAGGAAGAAGAAAAGGACCCCCCGTAAAATAAGGGCACTTACTTCAAATTGGTCCAACGTCACATATGACCCACTTCCGAGCTTGTTCCTCACGGTGGAGAAATCCATGGGATGTTCGATGACTTCATGGTAATCAGGTAGCTAGAACATAAACCAACAAAATCAGAAGCTCAGCAAAGAATTCTCCTTTCAAGAGAATTTGTTATCGGATAAGAAAAAACCAACCTCTTCGGGATCAACTGGCTCGGCATAGACACCATAAATATCCTTCCTGGCATTACAAAAGCAAAACCATTGAAGGCAAAACACCTCATCAGCACACGACAACAAAAATAACCGCCAAAACAGGAACTACAGTCAAAAGCAAATCTAACGCTGACACCTACTTCTGAAGCTTGTCCAGAATTAAATCCAAAGTCTTCCTATCCGGTAATGGCAGTCCAGAAGGAGGCGTTCCTGATCATAGAAAAAGCAATCATCAACAGTCAAATTCGCGGCATCACTCTTAAGCAACAAAGCCTGACCCGCGAATCAAAATTTTAAAACCCACCTGGAGCAGAGTCCGCTCCTTTTGGCTCAGCTTTCCCATTCCTAACAACCTGTCAAAATCAAACAACAGATACCTTAAACTTAACAAAGTCCCAGATAACAGAAACAAACATAAAATAAACACACCTTTGGCTTACGAACCAAAAGTCGGCTTCCATAAGACAGAGACAGAAAACAGGGCAGGCAGACAGAGAGAGAAATAAAGTAGTACTACGTAGTTTAGAAGCGTTCGTGAGTGTCAAATTCTACTATCTACGGTATCAATAGAGAGAGAAACACATAGAGAGAGAAAGGTGGGAGCGTGATCAGATTCTGTGGGGGTTGGTTTTTGACAGTTGACCCGACCGTTACTCTTCCATTCTCTCCCGACATTGATCCTCTCACTTGTACATATATACAAGTAACACTTCACTTCATTCATATATATATCTATATCTAGAGAGAGAAAGTAGGGAGCTGATTTACGAGTCTGGAGCAATTAGAAAACTCTCAATGAACCATTCGCCGGGCTGAGCTGGACACCTATCACTCCCATAATCTATCATCACCAAAAACATTCATCAATTCCTACCTCAATTCTTCCCATTTCAGAAGAAGTGCTAATAATTCCTAATTTTCTTTTTTTTTTTTTGGTTTTTTTTTTTTTTTTTTTTTTTTGCTGGGAGACTCACACAGATTCAACTAAATGCGTTTTTCGGTTGATTCTATACCTCATCTTCCTCAACATTTTCATTTTCGTCATCGTCGACGTCATCATTTTCATCTTCGTCGTCCTCGCCTTCGTCATCGCCTCCGCTTCTGTCGATTTTCCTCTTCTTCGACGGCTTGCTCCCGTCGCCGCCGGAGTCCGACGAAGACTGAGAAGCTGAGGGCGCGTGCCGCACGCGCCGAGTCTGACTCGGAGGAGTCGACTCGGTAGTGGTTTCCTTGCTGCCCTGTACTTTGAGCAAGAGGTTGAGCTTCTTCTCCCGCCGCCTCTCGTCTTCCTCCTCGTCGAAGTCCTCGACGAACAGCTCGTCGTCGTCCAGGTAATCGTCGAAGTCGAAAGTGTATCTCACGCTCCGTTGACGGTGGCTCCTCCTGAGCTCACGGTCGGGAGCCGACGCATCATCACGTCGTTTAGCGAGATCCGCCTTGGATGGCCTCCCTTTCTTCTTCCTCTTCACGATCTGCCCCATCTTTTTCATGCGCCTGCTATTTCTCTCTCTAAAAACACACGCAGAGACACACAATCACACTCACTCTCTCTCTATCCAAAAAACAAAATCCCCCTCTCTTCCTCTTCCTTTCTCTCTCTACTATTTTTTCCTTTCTCTCTCTTCTTTTACTCCATTATTTATCTGGTGCTCTGCTTTGGCTTTTTTCTCTGGGACTGGCTTTTGGGCTACGAACCTAGCTCCGGAGCTGAGGCTTGGAGGTTTTGAATTAATGATGATTGCTCATGAGCTCCACAGCTGAAAAGAGAGAAAGAGAGAGAAACGGCGTCAGTGGATGAGAAAGACGGCGTTAGGTGCTGCCCGCTGCCCGTACTACATAGCGTGTCCTTCGGGTTGCCCGTGGTTACGTCGATTTCCGCGTGGGGCTAGGGCGCGTGCATGCACTACCGAGTGCCCTTTCATAGAAATATCTCGAGGCAACGGTGGAAATTAGAGCGTGATGTTCACGACCCCATTCAAGAATCTAGGAGCTGGAAACTTTTTTTAAATTTTGCTTTAAAATTTTCTACTTCTTTGACTAGTGGGACACGTCCTCCCAAATAGAAAAGAGGGAAAATGGCAAACGCTTTGGCAGTTTTGGCCCAAAAGAAAACTCGGAATTTGTAAGTTTTACCAAATTTGGATGATTTGTTGGGTAATTAATTATGGGCATGTTCTTTAACTTAAGTTTTAAACCAAGTTTGAAATTTATGCTCTATTTGATAAGTAGATTTAAGTCATAATTTGAGTCTCATTTTGATTTTATAATAATTTTTTGTTATTTTTAATAATTTTTTTACATTTTTAATAAATATTTTTACATTTTTAATATACTTTTTTACATTCTCAATGTAATTTTAATATTATAAAATTAAAATAAAACTCATATCATGACTTGAGTCTACTTACCAAACAAGGCCTTAGTTTTGAAAAAATAATTTTATAATTAATTTTTATCATTTTTAATACAATTTTTTACTATTCACCTACACTTTTTTATATTTTCAATACATTTTTACATTATAAAATTATTTTTCTAAAACTAAGTTTAAGTTAAAAAACAGGCCCTATGTTGGGTTAATCACTGGCCGTTTGTTTTTTTACAGTGGTACGGTTACGATTAATTACCGATTAGAATTCATTATGCTACGCCGGTTGAGCGACTATAATTGGTAAATTATGGTTTAGGGACAAATGAATTAATGTAGAAGTGAAATTAATATTGGAATCTGTGGTTTCTTTAATGACTAGTAGTAATGAGTAGTTAAGGCTATTGGAAATGACCATATTTATGATGGGCTACTAATTGAAATCCACACATTTACTTGGAAAGAGGATATGTGAGTATGGCACCATAGATAAAATGGTCAATTTCTTTACTACATGTTCTTTTTGAAAGTTTTGAAAACGGTTTTGAAAATAAGTTTTAGAAAATAGTTTTATAATATAAAAAGTGTATTTAAAATGTAAAAAGGAGATGCTAAATAGTAAAAAATTGTATTGAAAATGATAAAATATGATTAAAATATATTAAATTTACTGTTGAAACCAAAACTGTTTTTAAAACAAAACAAAAAGAACAGGCCCTTAAAAAATAAAATTAAAAAATGAAAAAAATTGGCAGAAATTCTGCAATCAAAAATTTGCAGAACCAAGTTCTGCCAACTTTTTTGAAATTTTTTTTTAATTTATTTAAATTTTTTAAAGGAAATTGACTATTTTACCCCTGACTAAATATAACTGTTAGTGAGTTAACGGACTAGTTTGACAAAGTGGTACTTTTGGAGCAAAAATGAAAGTTGAGTGTTATAAAAAGAGCATTTTTAATAAAATGTCATTTTTTGCAAAATACTCATAGTTAATTAATGTGTTTTGCAGTTCACTCAGCTTACTAAATAATATATTTCATACCGTCCTGCTAATTGAAGCATCATAGTTTAATTGGATAACAGTTCCCCCATTATATGTTTCGATACCTTAGATACATACACAAAGCGACATATAACTTCATCCTCGTTGAATCGTGTTTAATCAAGTATTACTAATACTTATTATTAAGTAATAATATTTTATATGTCACGATAAAACAACATCATTTTACTTTTAAAACGTCGTACTTGCTTTGAATACAATTGGAGGAACATATGTTAAGCGGACTGAGGGGGATAATGTGTCAATCAGAAGAAAACATTCTGCAATTAATAAGATGTACTCTAATAAGCTTCGAGGAGGAGCATATACAGTTTATTTTCACGTCAACATTCGATATCACAAGGTTACGTCTAACGTAAGATGTACTCTATATTTGGATAGTCTATTACCGTTAAAAAGTTTTTTGGTCAAATGTAATCAACTTTCGTGTAAGGTCATCTTCTTTTGATTAATGTCTTCGTTCATTGATCCTCTTATTAATAATACACATGATATAAATAGGCATAAAATATGTTAATTATTAACTGAGTAGTTAACGAAATGACAATTTTTACTCGTTTTTGTAAGTTACGTAATAAAAATTTGACGTTTTTAAAGTATCGTGCCAATTTTTACCACATCGACAAAGTTGATGTCCATGCAATATTGAGTGATTCGGTTGGAAACGGAAAAGAAAAAAACACTAGTATGAACTTTGGAATGGTGCAATGATTCCAATTCACATTTTAGTATATTTTCTTGAAGGGAACCTTGTCGGCCTTTGGCAGCTTGACAACAAAGATATGCCCATTCTCAGGATGGGATTTCTTCTGTCAACTTATCATCTGGCATGTAGCGCAATTTTCTTACTTTGCAAGATCAATAAGTACGAATTTAGAATTGAAATCATAAAGTTTTACTCCTTCGGTCCCATTTAAAAAATTTACTTTAAAATGTGTACAATTTATTATTGGTTATTAGGTACAATACTTAAAATAAATAATTTATCACCATATTTTTCACTTATATTCTTATTTTAGAAATAAATGTTAATTTTATTTTTCAAAAATAAGTAGACTATTAATAATAATTAAGATAGGTTGAAAGATCTTACAAACTTGCAAATTGGTTAAATGATTATTAAACTCTTACGCTATTACATTGTAGGAAAGAAAGATCTTTATATTTATTATTTAACGTTATGTTGTGGTTGACAATACAATGATAGGATAATAGAAATTTTGAGAATTTATCCCCACAATATGATTACTACTCACTAACTAATTTCAAATACTGTATACTCCCTATTTGACTTCATAAATATTTACATAATTATTTCTATTTTTGTTGACATCAACACAAAAATGTAAATTAAAAAAAGGCTTAATTATCTTTTGCCCCTATGTGTTATTGGGGTTGTGTGATTTTTGCCCCATTAATTTATAAAATTAGTCTTTTACCCCCTTTGACTATTATTGTCCATAATACCCTTTGTTTCACCACCAAGTGATTTCTTTACCTTTTCTTTCTTTCTTTCCAACAATTTTCCTTCTCTCTCCCACCCCCACCCCGCCCCCTTTCTTTTTTTTTTTTTTTTTTTTTTTTTCTGGTAGTTTAATTTTCCTTAAGTTCCTGGTGTACACTCTCTAAACTAACATAATTATTTACCCCTTTAATTTGGAGCCGTCCGAACTAGGTTCAAACCATTCCAATTTCCCCTTGTTCTCCCAATTTCAAAATCGTTATTGCCACCGGTCTCAGCCTCGCCGCCGGTATCTCCACCGACAATATTTGAATCTCTGGGCTGCTGTCTTCGCATTGTTGTTTCATTGAACAAAGTTTGAAACGCTCAACAAAATGCAGTCAGCTCACAAAGGCTATTCTAAGTATTTTTTAGGTTACAAACTATAAGAGTAAATTCGGCCAGCGTAGCAACTGTCCTCACCGGGTTTCAGAGACACCTAACCGCCGCGTTGTATGTGTTTCTTCTAATCTTTGCTGCCGCATCCAGTAACCATCATTGCGTTTTCTTACTATTGTTATTTGTTAATCCAACCAGCGTAGAGAAACCCAACTACAGAGGAACGAAAAAGGCCGACCTCGGTGGCTTGACAATTAGATCTGGAGCCGGGTCGAAAAGAGTCTCTCCTATTGAATTCTCCAGACGAAGAAAAAAAAAAAGAAAAAAAGGAGAGATAAAGAAGGAAAACGTTAGAAAAGAAAGAAGAAAATAAAATAAAAAGAATCACATGATAATGAAATAAAGGGTATTATAGTCATTAATAATTCTTACTCCTTTGACAGCAGTCAAAGGGGGCAAAAGACTCATTTTATAAAGTGAGGAGGCAAAAGTCACACAACCCCAATAACACGCGGGGGCAAAAAATAAGTAAGCCTTAAAAAAACAAAATGTGTATTTTAATTTTAAGCATATGACTCTATGAGTAATACTAATATATACGTTTCAAAAAAAAAAAAAATTAATACTAATATATAAGAAATAATATAAAAATTGAAAAGGATTAAAGCATTGAAGAATGACAAACAAAAACCCAATGAATCTGCGCCAACCAGGCCCAAACTAAATCCTCCCACTTGTTCGTCTTGCAAATTCAAAAGCCCGTATACTGTGGGCCGCTGTTTGGTGCTCATCAGCCCATTCTCATACATACGAGTTTTTTTTTTTTTTTTTTTTTTTTGGGTTAATAAAATTTAACTCTTAAAGGAAAAAAATGAAACAAATTTCTTGGTTTGATTTTGTTTTGTCGTCTTGTAGAGATGTAGTACTCTCAGGTACAACTCCTAATTGCAGACTCTGAAAGAAAGAATGGAGAAGCTGCGAAGAGTGGTGAGCGAGATAGCTCGCACGCCGGCCTCCGATAGGTTCGCTACTCTCTCTCCTCTTCAGCTCTCTCTCATCCCTCTCCTTTCCTTCGCTTCTTCCGTTTACTCCCTCGTTCTCCATGTCCGCCACCGTCTTTACCGCATTGGTGTTTTCCGCAAGCACAGGTATTGATTGAAGTTTAAACTTTGAACCCAAGATTGGGAAGGTTGTTATCTGTTTTCCTTACAATTTTTTGGGGGTGAACTATCGTATAGGATTGTATTTTATGCTGCATTTGCTTTCAATTTAGGAGAAATAGTTATTGCTGGATTATTTGTATTGGTTTTGCTGAATTTGTGTTTATTTTGATAGGTTGACTGTGCCGGTTATCAGTGTTGGCAATTTGACGTGGGGAGGTAATGGCAAGACTCCAATGGTAGAGTTCATTGCTCGTTGGTTGCTTGATTCTGGGATTTCACCGCTTATTTTGACCAGGGTACTTTTCCTATCTTGTTTTCTCCTTTTTTTATAAAGCCTTGTGTCTTATTTTTTCGGTTACAAGTCTTAAGTTTCAGTCATGAAGCATAAGTGCGTATTCAGAAAGTAATTTGGGCAAATATTTAAGTTTGATGGTTGAACATTACTAAGAATGAGTCATATTCCTTGCTGATTGTTCTGTTACCTGAACCTGGTTTGGCTTGCGAGGCACAAATGATGCTTGCTGAACCAGTTATGTTGTGGCAGTGTAATTGTCATCAATAGCAGAATAGAAGTAGTTTCGGCGCATTTCGTCTGATATGCTTAAACATCTGCGGTGGCATTTTACTTTTCAGGGCTATGGAAGTGGAGATGAGGCGAAAATGCTTCAGCGGCATTTTCATGGGACTTCTGCCAAAGTTGGCGTTGGTGCTAACCGGGCTGCCACTGCATCCAGATATAAGTTTGTGAATGATTGTTACACTACACCCTCTGAAAGACCTTTACTGAATAGCATAAAAGGGATTGATTCTTTTTCAGACAGAATTGGATTGGCAATCTTAGATGATGGAATGCAGGTACTGATATTGGTAACTTTTGGCATTGATAAGAGGAGCAATTTTTTCATGATTTTGAGTTTAGGTTCATCATAATGTATTACAGATGACATGATTCAAAGTGTAATATCTTCATATGTATATCTTTAACTGTGATTGAAATGTTTAGAATCATATTCATGTGATTAAAATTTTCATGTATGTAAACTTGCTCTTGTTTGTTATTGATTCTTAAAATTTTAATCAGCATTTGTGCTTATGGCGTGATCTGGAGATTGTGATGGTGAATGCTATGATGCCCTGGGGAAATAATCAGTTACTTCCTCTTGGACCATTAAGGGAGCCTTTGACCGCTCTTGATAGAGCAGATGTTGTTGTAATTCATCATGCAGACTTGGTATGAAACACTTTTTATTCTCTTTTTAATTTTTTACTCTCCTACGCCAATAATGATCTGATTGTTATTTGGTGAAAAAGGACAACATACGCAATTGAGTCTAATTCAGGGGAGTCATACAGGTTGCTGATCAAGATCTCGAGGCCATTGAATCAGCAATTCGGAAAGTCAACGACTCCCTCCCTATATTTTTCACGAAAATGGCTCCTTCATACTTCTTCAAAGCAGCCAGTACTTCCTGTATGATTTCTCTAACTGTAGCAAAGGATGCGACAGTCTTATGTGTTTCCGCAATTGGTTTTGCCGAGTCCTTTTGGAGGACTATTTTGCAGGTACGGGTTCTGAAATATATATGTACACACACACACACACACACACACACTCACACTCACACTCATTCTATAGTTTTTCTTGAAAACCTTTTTATATTTTGCTTCCGGTATATGTTACATCTATGCTCAGTTTGTGTCCAGATATGAAATGATAATATGTGTTGTAAAAGGAGCCGGAGGCATCTCTAGGTTTTATTAGTATTTCACTCATTGACTCCATCTATGTTCCACTTTCTGAAAGGGGGTTTGTGTCACGGCTATTGCAGATGGGACCAAAGCATGTTGATAGAATGGATTTCAGTGATCATCATCTGTTTCAAGCTAAGGTATATCTCAGTTTTTTTTTTTTTTTTTTGGGGGGGGGGGGGGGGGGGGGGGGGCGCATGCTTTTACTGTATTTCATTTACTGAATGAATCACTTACTCTGTGCACGGCATTCTGGTTGAAGAAAGACTTCATACTTCTTTGTTTCCTGAATATGGACTTGTAACACTGTTTTCCATGCAGTTGAAACAGAGTAACAGAAGTGAAGCAACTTGTTCTACTGTGTCACTTATAATGGAAGATGCCACATTTCTTTGTCTTCTTCACATGTGCTACCCATGAAATTAAATTGATGTTGTTTATTATCTGGTTCCTTACAATTGCAGGACATTGGTATGATTCGAACAAGGCTTAAAGAACTTGAGTCGGAGTTTGCTGTGAAGCCAGTTGTTGTCATAACTGAAAAGGTAAGGGGAATTACAGTATCTAAAGAGCCTAGAGTTATTTGTTCGAAATTCATAGACTACATAAATGTTTCTGTAACATTTCCTTTACCAGATAGAACTGGTAACTCAGGATTCAGTTCCTCCCCATTGTTTCGTAATTTCATTTTTGCTTCATCCACCGAAAGTCACATTTCAAGTCTTCACCTAGCTCGCTCATGAACTCTTATGTGATTGCCCGTACCGTTTCTGTTTTGAACCGTGAATTGGCTTCTTTTGATGCATCAATTTCACTGATAAACCTTATGTTCAGTTTTTCTTTTGTGGCATTTCATACTGGAAATAATGATTAGTTCATGTTGGATGGTTCTGGTATTCCATTTTG
The DNA here is from genome assembly GCA_016801395.1 of Leptodermis oblonga. NCBI lineage: Eukaryota > Viridiplantae > Streptophyta > Magnoliopsida > Gentianales > Rubiaceae > Leptodermis > Leptodermis oblonga. The sequence goes on from CM028758.1 coordinate 3,927,993, forward strand.
AGTTTCTCTCTTTTGTATTAGGACTATGATAGAGCTCCGGAAGTTCTCAAAGGTCTGCATTCTTATCAAGTATTGGTGCTTTGCTCTGAATTGCAAATTCTAGCTCGTGAAGAACGCACAGAAGATGATTTCAAGAAGTTCTTGAGACGGCACTTGAAGATATCATCGGGTGCAAACTTCACCTGAGCCTTTTTTCTTTTCATTTTTGGGAACCTTCATAGTTTTCTTTGGTTTCTAGAGCATTCTTGCATATTGTGTGGACCCTTGACCTCTTGGATGGCCTAGGGAAGGAATGAAGTAATGATTTTTTTTTACCTACACAATAGTGAGATATGATCTAAATGAAAGAATGAAACAATGTTTTTCCCCCTTCATTTTTTAAGAATATTTAAAAATGGGAAAATCACACTTGTTAAAGTCGTTAGCAAAAAGTTATTTTTGTATGTATGGTGTTATACTTTTGATCATTTTAATCCGTAATTACATATTATCAATAGTCAACGCTCTACTCAACGGTAATATGAGTATTTTTTACAAAATTAAAACCTTTTAGGGTCTAATTTTGATTCCCAAAATTTCATTAGAAAAAAATGGACGTTACAGAATTAGCCCCTAAAAAATTTTTCATTTTGTAAAAATAAACTCATATTGAGAGCATGCAATAACATATTAAAATGACGAAAAATATAACGATATACATACAAAAAATGGTTTTTCTGCAACGACTTGAGTAAAATTAACTAAAAGTGTATTGACTCCAAACAAAAAAATCCTCACGTCTGAAAATTAAGCAAAAAATGCTGTACTTGCAAGGTTGTTGGCGCCGGCCTTGTGGCGAGAAGAATGAGCCTATCTGGAATTGACTTTGGAAGTGGAAGATCTGCGATTTCGTTACATGCAGACAAAGGACAGTTGTTATAAGTGGAAATTACTGGAGTCTTCATGAGTGAAAGATCTCAACCGTTGAAAATGCGAGGATTATTGTTGAATAACGAGATGAATCTCTGGGGCCATGCCAGCAGCCATTTCCTTTTCAGGCAAAATCAAGTTCCTACTTTGCCAAATAGTGCTGAATTGATTTGTTTCCGACTGGGAACAAAAATGTCAGCCACACCCTTCACTTCTGATGTTGATTATCATTTGAAAGCTCCAGTTCACAAACAACAAACGTGTTCCTACATTGTTCGAGAAACATTTGTAAAAGATTCAAGAGAGATACAAAAACTCATTACTACACAATTACTTATCTGTAGCGCTTATTTGGTTATGATTATCTACAAAATTGGCTCTAAAAGTGAAAACATAAGAACCGCCTCCAATACTTCAGTATTAGAAGCGGTTGCTTAAAACCGCAGCTAATACGTCGTTATTGGCTGCGCTTCTTAGTAACCGTGCCACTATTGGAATATTGGTCGCGGTTCTATAACAACCGCGGCCAATACTTCTCTATTAGACTCGGGCAATACTTACTTCTCTAAGCCTTTAACAACAACTACTAAGTCTTGGTTTCCGAATCCCTCTAACCCCCCTAATTCATTCTTAGTAGCATTTAAAAAATAAAAATAAAAATTCATATATTGGATTTCTTAGGGATTTTTTTATTTTTTTCTGGTTCCACCATTGCCCGTGTCCATGTGCAAGATAGCATGCTCAACGGTGCGCGGACGTTGGCGGAGGCAAGGATGTGAAGGAGAGGAAGAAGATGGCAGACACCAAATCCGTTCCGTCGCCGGTGCTTTGGGCCGGACGGGATTACAATAAGAAACGTTACGCTGATGATTAACAAGCGATTACGTTAATCCGATGGATATTGTAGTTTATGATGCTTTCACAACTGAACCAAGAGATTCCCATTATAATTTATAAGAGAATCTGACAAAAGTCAAACAAACAGCTTGGTTTAGGGTATCTAATTACATAAAAATATTGAGGGTGGAAAGTTGATTAATAATATCTATGGGGTGGAAAGTTGAAACAAAAGGTAGTTTTCTGTATATTGCATAATGCCACCATATTAGAAGTCTATTGATCAGTCTTTTTTGGTAGTTTGTTTTGAAGCCTAAAAAGAATGCTTCTTAATTAGTTCGACAAATTGTGCCAAAACCAAATTTTAGACTATGGGAAGAAAGAAATGGGAAAGATAATGATTGTTAAGAATATATATACCACTACTAAATGTACAAATTTTGAAACGCATTGTTATTTTCTATCAAAAGTGATTTTTCACGCATGTCTTGACGTATCGAATTTAACCTAAAATGTATGTGCGAGTGTTATGTAAACATAAGTATCGATTCTATCATCTTATGTATCACGAATTAAGTTTAATATTTAATACATTGCGGTTATGAAGTAACTGCACAAGTATCATGATTATTAGTTAGGGCAAAGGTGCAAAATTGCCCCTAACGTTTTCTGTTAGGGGCAATTTTGCCACTAACGTTTATTTTGGGGCAAAATTGCCCCTAACGTTTTGTGTTAGGGCCAAATTTACCCTTTAATTTTTTCTCAAATTACATTTACCTCCTCCAAAGTTTGTTTAAATAACAAATAGATATTTTAAGTTTTAAAAAATAACATTTTAGTCCCTTAACCATCCAAACTTGGAGTAAAATATTTTTATCTAATAAGAAAATACATTTAACACGAATAATAATTAATTATTATTGTTCCAAATAAAAATATTCATAAATATCTAAACTTTTAAAAATATTAATTTAAAATGCATATATATTTTTAAAAAATTGAAAAAACATTAAAAAAAAGAAAAAGAAAAAGAACACCCCAGGCCGTGGCCTGGGCATGTTTTTCATTTTTGTTTTTTTTTCTTTGTTTTTAAATTTTTTACTTATAAATACATTTTAAATTAGTATTTTTTTTAATTTAGACATTAATGAATATTTTTTATTTAGGATTTTAAAAAACTGGAAAAAAACCATAATAAAGGGAAGAAAAAAATTAAGGAAAAAAAAATCCTTAAAATACTATTGGGGTGGGGGTGGGGAGAGAGAGAACTAATTTTAAATACATTTTAAATACATTTATAAGTAAAAAATTTAAAAACAAAGAAAAAAAACAAAAATGAAAAAACATGCCCAGGCCACGGCCTGGGGTGTTCTTTTTCTTTTTCTTTTTTTAAATGTTTTTTCAATTTTTTAAAAATATATATGCATTTTAAATTAATATTTTTAAAAGTTTAGATATTTATGAATATTTTTATTTGGAACAATAATAATTAATTATTATTCGTGTTAAATGTATTTTCTTATTAGATAAAAATATTTTACTCCAAGTTTGGATGGTTAAGGGACTAAAATATTATTTTTTAAAACTTAAGATATCTATTTGTTATTTAAACAAACTTTGGAGGAGATAAATGTAATTTGAGAAAAAATTAAAGGGTAAATTTGGCCCTAACACAAAACGTTAGGGGCAATTTTGCCCCAAAATAAACGTTAGTGGCAAAATTGCCCCTAACAGAAAACGTTAGGGGCAATTTTGCACCTTTGCCCTTATTAGTTATCTATTAAAGTATTATGGTTATGAGTTAGTTGTTAAAGTATCGCATATCAAATTAGTTGAAAATGTATCATGTAATATGTTTAGCATCATGTATCACATATTAAATTTAACTTCAAATATACAATACTTAACTTGATGTATTACGTATTAATGAAAACTAGCCTATCGAAATGTTATTGTTAAACTGTTAGACTATTGGACAGAAAACCCTGGTTAAGCATTGATTAGCTTAGATGACCAGGCATCAAATTGGTTCAGGATCTCCTATTACACTTTTATGTTACACTATGTGTTACACATTTTAATAACTCAATGTTAATATTCTTTTTTAAATTAATTTTTTCACCAATGCTATTCATTGGCATTCTACATAATTTTAATATAATTATTTTATTTTTTTACATTAATCTTGTATTTTAATATAATTTTATAGTATTTTTTTGATTTTTTAATCTCAATAAATTAAAATAAATATACCCTAAACCAAAATGGGTGAACCCTTAGTCCAAAAATTATGTAGAATGCCAATGATTAGCATTGGTGAAAAAATTAATTTAAAAAAGAATATTAACGTTGAGTTATTAAGATGTGTAACACATAGTGTAACATGAGAGTGTAACAGAGGATCCTAAACCATGAAATTAATGCAATACGGTGGTTGTTGCGACCGAAGGAAATGGGTTGACTGAGGGACAGATCATGGGGCGGCGGAACTGTTCCACTGCCGACGATCGACTCCCAAAAATGTTTTTTCATTTGAAAATTACGTGTCAAATTATTGCTAATTTGTAACCATTACTGGGATTATGCTAGTGTGGTCCACTTCCCTATCATCTTCTAATAATAACCACAATTTTGGTTCCCACAAAACCGGGAAAAAAATAAATAAAAAATAAACACAACCGACACAACCTGTTATTTTAAGTTTTAGTTTTAATTTTAATAATAAATTTAATATATTATAAAGTAATTAATTTTTATTCTTTTAATATAAATTTTATTATTTAATTATACATTTTTACATTTTCAAAATATTTTTACATTATAGAATTATAAAAACTCAAACATTTCTAAAAGCGAAATTTTCAAATTGACCTTGCAAAGTGGGAAAATTATTATAATATGCGGGCATTGATAATTGAAACCCATTATTGATTATTTCGGCCTTGCAATCTTCGCAAAACGCGTGGTAACGGTTGCCTCAACGAGTTTACACTTTGAAACCAACACTTGAAAGCACTAGTGTTTTGTAGGGCTGTCAATCTCTGACACGATACGAAAACACAACACGAAACCGACACGATATAAGCGGGTTAGGGTTAAGCCCTAGCGGGTTCGCGGGTTATATGGGTCGACCCAAATAACACGAATAAATAAACGGGTAAGGTTAGGGTTGAGAAAGTCGACACGTTAACCCACCAACCCGAATCTGACACGAGAAATTTATACTACAACACGAAAACACGACACGAACCTGACACGACACAAAATGTTCGTGGGTTAAATGGGTCGACACGAATAATTAAACGGGTAAGGTTAGGGTTGAGGGGTGTCAACACGGGAATCCGCTAACCCGAACCCGATAACCCGGACACGACACGAATTGCCACCCCTAGTGCTTTGATGTATTGCTAAAATTCCACAAGCTTATCCAATTAGTTGATGAATCGTGCTGGTTCGGTTCAGAATAAAAGACGTTCTATAAGGAGTAATCATCTTCAATATAAATGGCGTTTTAGCAAAAAAAATATAATTTTTTCCTTAAATTATCTAAACAAAAGTTAGTGTTAGTTAAAGTTTTTATTTATTTATTTATTTAAACGAATTCTTAATCTGTATGAACAACTCTGAAATTTTTTTTTATTTTAAACCAGAATAATAAAGTAGTATAATGTTTGACTTAATAAAAATATAATTCCGTTACACCACAAAAATAAAAAAACTAAAGTTCCATACGGAACATAACTATCTCGCCATCCTTCATTAACTAATATTAGATAGAACCAATCTCGAAATTCTCTTTTCCTGTAACGCTCTAACGAACTTACATAAATTAAATTCTCTCCATCACTCAACATGATATGACCATCAATTGTTTGTGTCGATAGTTAGCAATAGAAAAATATGAAATTTCATTTCATGGTTTTTACCAAGTAGAAAGAAAAAAAAATCATAAATAGAAGCAGATCAAAATAATAAATAAGAATTAATGATCATCTATCCATAAACCATAATTATGATGTCATTCGAGTCGACTCTTCGGTCAGATTGAGTCGATCCCTATAATCTGATTCGATATCCGATCTGAGTTGTACGACACTTGGTTATAGAATTAGTCTGAATTTCTTTTTATGTTAATGACAAGAATTGAAGAGTTAGATATATAGTCTATAAGAGGAGGAAGAAATTAAAGTACATGAAAAATATGATATTCCATTGATTTTTCAAATGGCCAAAATCATTGAATCAATAAAGGAATAAAAAGTTGGATCTTGCTATAGCTAGAAAGCAATAGTTTTATCTTATGTTAACACACATCTTATCTTTTTTGTTTTCTTTTTCTTGGATATTACTTCAAACTATAGACTTTAGATTTGGAACCTATATATACAATTATATACACTTTATCTGTTCGATTAGAAGATGAACAATTTAATTATTTGAGATGTTGTACGTTGAATTTCATAATAAGTTGTACAATTTAAAATCGAGAAGAATATATACTAATGAGATTGGGAAAATAAAATTGTCAAAATATATACATTCCCATCAAGGTCATCAGACGAGGCAAATATTGACATGCAAAGTCATGGCCCAGCAAGAGCGCCAACGCAACATTCTAATCTTCAACTCCTTCGTTCACACTTGTAATATCACAATTAAATGCACTATTTATATCCTTTAATTCTCTCTTCAAAAACCCACCATCTCAAACCCCATTTGATTCCCAGAATTCTCAGAGAAGTCATATTGAGAAGCTTAAACATCTTCCAATTATGGCTTCTTTGAAGAATATCAGTTATTCCTCCGACGGAAAAGTGATCGTCGCTGTGTTTTTTGCCTTCTGTTTCTTCTTTGCGTTCAGTTTCTCAGAAGGACAATCGACGGTTCCGGCGGTTTATGTCCTCGGCGACTCTCTGGTGGACGTTGGCAACAACAATTACATAGACGATTCTGTTCTCAAAGCGAATTATCCGTATAACGGCATTGATTACCCCGGCGGCAAGCCGACCGGAAGGTTCTGCAATGGCAAGAATTCTGCAGATCTTTTAGGTACGTAAAAAACAGTTCTTACTAATAAGGCGAATTTTTTAACCCTTGATAGTTGCATGCATTTCATGGTGAAAGTTTTATTTGAAAATCATGCACTCCGGCTAGTCCATAAAATTTTCTCATGTTTAGTTGCAGAGTTTTGGACAAATCAAGGAAGATGATCATTTATGGAATAATTTAAATTTGTAAAGGAAATATCTAACTAACTTACATATTTACACATTAATTCCCACTACATATAATCAAAGTGATGCCCACGAAGAAGAATGAGGGGTGGGACTTATAAGTGTTTTGTATGTGATATTGACGGGTAAGACTATAACATACTTACGGGACTAATCATTCAATAAACAATGACTTATGCAATAACACGATTAATGCATCATAAACTATTATTCACTGACTGAATAGTCCTGCATGTGAAAGATTGATATTATCCTCGTTCAACATCTCATGTCCTGTAAATAATCCAAATGTATCGTTTTAATAAGTAGAACGATGTCTGTTAGATTTCTAAAAGAAAATGTTATGTTAATGCCATTCTTCCAAACAAAAGCACACAAGCAATTAGAATAAGTTTCTCTGAATTCCAATATGATAACATATATAAGTGCACTGATTATGACATCTGATCTATTATCTTACTTTCAACTTCGAAACCCATTTTTCTCAACTTTTCTTTCCTTGTAGAATTTAACTTCTCCATTATGTATTCCTATATATTCTCCTAATTAATACATAAATTTCTTTTTGAGAAAGTAACATTTGATTTTTTTTTATTAAAAAAATAGTACGTGAAGTAGAAGGCTTAATATATTGGGATTTATCTTTTTCGACAGGTGAAAAACTGGGATTGCCTACGTCCCCTCCATATTTGTCCAACAAAAGTGATCTTTTTTTGAAAGGCGTAAGCTTTGCTTCTGGAGGATCGGGACTTTTCAACACCACAGGACAAGGCTTTCTTGTAATTCTCTCTCTCCTTTCTAAATTTAATAAATATTTTTTGTTTAATTTCTCAGTAATTCAAATAATTGAAAAGAAAAAATTACACAGTAATCCCTAAAGTTATGTTTTTCATAATTAAAAGATTGAAATATTGTGTTTTCTAACGGCCAATGAGTGTGTTTTTGCATTTTCTAAAAATTACCATAAGATTTGAGATGTAATTTAACACAAAATTTGAGACAACTATGTAATTTTCCCCTAATTAAAAATGGACGGCAAAATTTCAAAAGGCCAGCCTGAAAATTTCGAGATTGACTACTGACTGAAAAGTTTCAAGTCAACGCCTCATTATATAAATTTCCAAGCAATCGAATCATAATTCGTAGTCAAAATTTTACAATTTTTACTTCCACTGTGAATCCTTGATAATCAATTATTGTAATTATTGTAATCTTTTTGTTGGTTAAGAAGAAAATTTATGATACGAATTTTTTGTCATATGCTCAACCATTGTACTTGTATTAGCCCCATCCAAAACGTTATTTTAAAATGAATCGAACATGCTTTTGAAATATTTTGTACGTTCCATTATTGTCTACCCTCACAATGAAGGAGTAAACACGGTAAAAACAAAATTAGAGCAGACAAAAAATCTATATTGAGAACACATAATTTTCGTATTTTGGAAATATTTGATCGATTTTCTATTTTCTTTGAATCCCTCTTCTTACAGCTGAAGACACTTTCTTTGCCGCAACAAGTAGACTACTTCACCAATCTGCATGATCGATTGGTGCAAAATATGGGTGCTGCAGCAGCCCAGCAGCATTTATCCAAATCACTTTTCATCGTCGTGATCGGAAGCAACGATGTTTTCGCCTATTTCGAGAAAGGGAACAACAAAAACGCTAAACTTAAGGCCACTCCCGACCAATACGCCGATGAAATGATCGCCATCCTACAAGGCCTCACGAAGGTAACAAAACAAAAAAATCCCGCCAAAATTATTGCGTTTTTTGCTTCAAAATTAACATATTTTTCGTGTTTCCACCCCCAGAAACTATATATTTTGGGAGCTCGCAAGTTTCTCATGGTTGGATTAGGATGTCTTGGATGTACTCCGGCGCAAAGATTCGGCAGCAGCACCGAATCCTGCAATTCCGATATGAACAATATGGCCATTAACTACAACCAAAAACTTACGGCAATGATGACCGGACTTCAGTCCAGCTTTAACGACATCAACTACACCTTTTTTGATACTTACACCGCCTTGCTTGACATCATTCAAAACCCTGCAAAATATGGTAACTAATCAACAAATGAGTTTATACTTTATAGTTTCATTTCGTCCTAAAAATCTTGATTCTTGACCAATTTTTCTAACTTTTGTTTTCCTCCAGGTTTTAAGGAGGCGAAAGCTGCTTGCTGCGGATTAGGCAAATTGAACGCCGGTGTGTTTTGCACACCCGTCGCCATATTCTGCCCCAATAGAACAGATCACATCTTCTGGGACAAAGTTCATCCTACGCAAGCAACAGACACCATTTTGATTAATTCTCTTTACAGTGGTTCACATGTGTCTCCCATAAATGTGCAACAGTTGATTGCTTTATAAATTACTCTTATACAAATCTGTAATCTTTCTTTTTCTCACTGTTCTTAGTTTCTTATACTAATGTAATCAAGAAGAGTTCTGCAGTTATCGTGTTCATAGTCGATATACAGTGTAACAAATCAACAAAGTTCCTTATAGTGATGCCTTTACCAAATAACCTAGTTCGTCCTATTAAAAAAGTCATGTTTCTAATATTGTTTTTAGTATCAGACTCAACACTCTTTATATGGGATTGTGGGAGTACCAAATAGTTCATATAGACAAGGACGCAAGTAGAATAATAAACCCTGGGATTGCAGAGAACACTCAATTGCATTATACCATACGAAAATTTTAGAGATGCAACCATAAATGAGCAGGATTCAGGGTAAATAAATCTTACTCTTAGCTTTGAGATGGAAACATGTTTTGAAAGAGAGTACGCAGATCACCGTTGGTTGCGTCTAAGGCTAGCATCATATCCACAGCATTCTGCATTTGCTTGATAGGCTGAGAAGTGAAATAAAGCACCAGGGAAGAAATTCATTCAGTTTGTAGTACCTTATATTGCTGATCTTGAGCAGAGATATTCTCGTTGCCAAGGCGTTCAATTTGCTTGCCGTTTTGAATCGCATCCAATACAACAGATGCCCTTTCTATAACTTCCTCAAATACTCCTACACGCATTGCAAGATAGTAATAGTCAATGCAAAGGCTAATGCTAATCCTCAAACATTCTTCCAAATGAAAAGGCTGTAATATCATAATAGCAGCAGCCTTCAAAAAACAGGAGATTTAATGACTGGTACCTACCAGCAAGAAGTGCACAATGTAGGCCTGCAAACCATACAATGAAAATGAGATTAGTGATTCTTTACAAAATCTCCAGCCTTGTAAATATCCATAAGCTGCAGTCGCTCTTACCGTAGCTAAGAGGGGCATGTCCAGGAACCAACCTGCAGTGTAAGACAGCTATCTTGTATCAGTTCAAGTCCAGAAGCAGTCGTGACTGTGGAAAGGACAGCTCGGGTGGGGGTTTGGGAGGTGCGGGGAATGATATAATAATTGGATTAGGAGGAGCTTAAAGTGATTGTCTGATCTCAAAGATTTCTCATGTCAAAATAATCAGAAAAAAAAACAAAGAAAATTATTGAGAAGAGAATTTTTTTATTTTAATCTTTTAAATTGTGGAGAAGAGTAATCAGTTGGGGTAACAGAAAAGACGTTGTACATGTTCTTGTCAAATATTTGTTAAACTTTACTTAAAAATATACCACAGCCAAAAAAGTTTGTTCTTACTTGTATAGGAAAACAATCTCTTCAACACCTTTATCTCTACTGTCTTCCTTGAGCACGCTCATGGTGTAATACTTTATTTTGTTGGACTGAAAGTTAGCAACAAATATACATGTAAATGAACCAGTCTAGTAACCTTTCAAAATGTGTACATAGTATTATTCCTATCAAGCTTGAATATAGTGCTCTACCTCCATTAAACAGCTATTGTCAAAAATCTCTGTCAAATGGGTACAGATCAAAACCTGCAAGCATAGGTGATGAACAGCCAAGACAGATAGATCTCAATGATGTAAGAAGCGCAAAAATTGTAGACATGAAAGTACTGGGATTTCACATTCCTCAAGTGGTGAGTAATACAATAATTAGTCACAAATTAGCAGTCTTGTTTTGATGAGGCATTAGACTTGATCACTTGATGAAGAGTTGACATGTAATAGTGAAAGGAAGAAATATCAGGGGCTCCATTAGCTTTGTTATTGTATTTTAGAAGCATGAATTGGCTAACAAACCTTTGGAGTATCATAGCCAGAGGCAAAGTAATTTATAGTCCCACCAAGAAGACCAATGCCATCTGAAATAAATATGTCAGTTTTGGCTAATGAGAGCAAAAATGCTGCCACATAAGTTGATAATTGTTGACAAACTAACCCTCTGTAAGAGTGCCTTTGCCAAATTCATCTAGTAAGCATAATGATCGTGAAGTTGCATGCCTGAAAGGACGTAAGATCTCATTTACATGACAATGATGCAGTTAAAACGATTGTAAGATCTCTATTATGAGGCCGGAGCAGGTGAAACAAGTAGAAGTCCTCAGCAATATAAATATATGAGAAATCTCAGTTACATCTACGTAAAACATCAAATTTATAGATGGATACCTTAGCATGATCCCAACTTGATGCAGATCAATCATGAAGGTTGATTGCTCTGCAGTCATAAACTTACTCCCAGTTGCACAAAATATCCTATAAGAAAAAAAATTCTGTGAGTGTTGCAACCTAAGAGAATAAGCAATTGAAAAACGGTTAAAAGAAGCTGAAAGCCTGAAACCTGTCCGTCAAGCCCACTATAGCCGCATCAGCAGGTACGAAACTTCCAATGTGGGACAGAAAAACTATCAGTGCGACCTGAAACAAGTATCCACTATGTCAACCTGGACCCCATAACATCTGAAATGGATCAAATCTGTCCTCCATCAAACAGTTAATAAAATCTTACCTTATATTTCCAAACAACATAGACTGTCAATGCACAGCAAGAAACTACATAGTTTCCTCCACAGTCCAATGATCATGCGACTATACATAGATAGAGATGTTCAATTCCATTACTTACCTGCTTTATGTAGATACTTTTTCCTGAGTAATTAGGACCAGTGATTATATTAACCCTTCCTATTGTAAACTGAACTAGGATTAGAGGAAAGACTTGTATCTCATATACCATTTGTACATGGATATATATACATCAAA